>CM068958.1:13882882-13898257 GCA_035128595.1 Eptatretus atami | reverse complement strand
TAGTCGGTGAGCTTGGACCAGTCAGTCGCGTGGAGGTCCGGGCATCGCGAAGGAGACGTTGGCTGGAGGCGCAGCCCTGCTGTGTCGCGCGAACCTGCGCGTTTTGTGGGGAGAGCCTGGAGAGTTCACCTGCACGCGGAAGGCCCGAGCTCAACCGCGGCTACGCTAGCTGCCGTAGGGACGGGACGTCGCGACTCGCCACATCAAGCACCACGAGGGTGCAGGTAACCTGCAACGGTCTCGTGGGGCCCTTTCGGTCACCAAAGCCCCGCGTTATAAAGGCCACGGCCCAGTCTGGCTCCCTTGTCTATGAGGGCGTCTTTCTTGCTTTTCTTTTGAGTGAATGTTGTGGCGCCGAGTTCCCGTAAGTAAAACCGTGCTTAAGTGATTGTAAATAATAACCATAGACGGTTGTAGTCTTTTTGCCTTGCTCGTGTGGTCTTCTCCCTTTTCTTCCTTCCCCCCTCCTCCCCATCAATTGCATACTGTGTACGTGTGTAAATAATAAATGTCCTTGTGTGAATGTTAACCCGTTCGTCGTGTCCTTTTTCCCAAATGAACCGCCGTTTTCATTTCGGAATGGTAGTTGGTTTTTTGAATACCGATAAAGAATCGGTTCCGGCGAGTTGGCGATAATACCCCGCTCGTTATCCAGAACGACCGAACTGCGTAAGCGTTCGTGTTGCCAAGCAGGGCCTTCGCCGAGGTACGGTCTCTCGGTAGGTTACCCGTGCGAATACTTAGTATATCGATATTCGGCAATTGAACCTGTCGCCGCGGGTAGAATACGACTAGGCCGTGGTGGGGTAAGAACCCACCCGTGACTGGTTCTGGCGTTGTTCAGGAAGTCGCGACTGAATGTGCCGTCCGGTGGCGTGCGGCTGCCATTGGCTAAAAGCGGTCGTTCGCACGCTGGGCGGGTTCGGTAGATTCGTAACAATATTGTCTGTCGACCAATAATGACCAATAACGTCTGTCAACACAATGACAGACACGTGCTATGACGTCACGAATGACGTCACAATTAATATTTATTTATTTATGTTTTTTTTTTGCACGATTGACATCACAATTTCTTCTTCTTCTTTCGTTGTTAGACATCACAATCGACGCTGGGGACCTGAGTATGTGCCTTTTCAAGTTTGATATCGATCTTCATCCGTTTCAGCTGTTCTCCAAGGTTTGAAAGCTGTTTTTTCCCAAGTTTGAATTAATTGTTGTTGTTGGAGACATTTGTGAATACATTTACAGAGAGAGGGGCGAGAGAGGAGGGGAGAGAGAGGGAGAGAGGGGGGCAAGAGAGGGGGCCAGAGAGGGAGGGAGAGGGGGGTGAGAGAGAGGGGGCGTCACAATTCAAGAGGGGAGAGAGGAGGGCGAGAGAGGGGGTGGGTGAGAGTGGCGGCGAGGGCTGGGGGAGGGGGGCGTGGTGGAGAGAGGGGGGAGAGAGAGGGGCGACACAATTATTCTTCTTCTTCGTTTGCTATGACGTCACAATTGACGCTGGGACTCTGAGTATGTTTCCCAGTGTTTCCCACGTTATGGCCATTATGATACGGTTGGTCGATCTTAATTGAAACAATGCCCCAATCCAGTCGTCGTTTACGAGAGCGAAGAACGAAGCTGCACATACTGGCACGCACCTACGGGCACGCACCTACGGGCACGCACTAGTTATAATAAATTCAATTAATAATTCAGTTTCCTCAGGTGGGAGGAGGCAGGGAAAGGGCTGTGAGGAAGGACCCAGCGTTGCCCGGCAACTTGTTAATAAACCCTTTTAAAGTCGTAAGAAAACGTGCCTGTCTGATTCCCGCCTCCTGCGCACGCTGAGTGAACCATTTTGGCATTTGGAAAAATTCCAGGTGGAAACTCAATTGGGTTCACAAAACTCGTTTGAAGAGACCGTTGGATTACAGATTCTGTCTGGAGAAGGAACTGCGTTTCCCACTCGAGCACAGCTTTCATTAATTTGGCCATTCGCGAAGGGCATTGCTTTGGCACGGTGGGTCTGCGTTAGTGACCCCATCGACACAAAATATACATTTTTTTTCAGTGTGGGGCAACAACCCACCTACTTCTTCCTGAAGGACACAGTGGGAGCTTTAACCTTCCACCACTTAATGCTAGCAGATGGGATATCGAGTTTTATATCCCATTCGATGGACAGCACACACTTTGATGCTTTACGTGCATGCGAAACATTCGATTAGTTTATATCCGAGTCGGGATTCAAACCCAGTTGGAACGCTCAGAGGTGATGTGGGCTGCCAGGCTATCTTGGCAGCCCCACAAACATAATAATATGGAAAAGTCTTTATTAAGTGGAAAAAATTGTGATAAAATAATTAATTGATGTAATTTTTTTTCAGATATGAATGTCTCATATGTAAACAATGAGATATGCAAATACCAGTTCCAATAGCTTGATAAGGGACAACTTCAAAAACCAAGGTCTCACCGACAGTATATTTTGTTCTCACAGAACAGTGTTGGAGAATACAAAACATGATGCTTGGACCTCGTTTTTCACTCTCCTTGCTGTCAGTTGTTCTGCCAATCAACCAATCAATGCAAAAACAAAGGTTGTTTGAGGATAGTCACTCGGGTTTTTTTGAAAGTGATATTAAGTTTAGGGTCATCTTTATGTGTCGGCTTGGGAAGAGGTAGATATTGAGAGAAAGAGTAATGAGGGGTAGGAGTGTGGAGAAAGACTGAAGAGAAGGATAAAGAGAGGAATGAGGACCTGTTGTGATGGGCTGAGGAAGAGGTTAAAATGTCAACCAACTTTTTATTTAGAAATAGATGGGTCCTTCATGCGTTGCAGTCATGGAGGTTTGGGAATTATATCGTTCGTTGCTTTCTCATGTATACATATATACGAGTGGTCGCGTAAATCTCCCAGCGCTGAGAGAGAGAAATCAAAAACAAACATTTAATTTATATTGATTAGAGTTGGCCTCTCCAGTTAAGTTTCCAAACAAACACCACACCTGTACTTGCGGCTTATGTTTGGATGTTTTGATGCTCTGATTCTGATTGCAATCAAAACGATATTTGTAGTCTTGACAAATATTTGTGGGAACTTTACAAACACTGGCGATTCCTGAGTCACGTAATGTTTCCACTCGTGATGTGAGGGCACCGAAGGCATTGCCAAAAACAAAACAAGGACACTGCATCATCAGCTTTGATTTGACTGAAGATAGAAGCATTGCTTCAAAGGAATTCTCCATCCCTGTCCGTCTCTAAAACACCTTGATGAGGGGCGTAGAAGTTAGTTTTATTAGCTACCTGGATGGAATTCCAAGATAAGTATTGTCATTCAGCACCGTCTGTCCGTCCCGGCGTCCGTCTCCTATTTCGACTTCTCCGGCCAAACTGCCAGGCCGTTCCGGCTTGAAATTTGGCAGCAAGGTTACGCAGTAACAGGGATTGCAAAGCTCTTCGGTCATGCGACTTTAAGTATGTCAAAATGGCCGACAGTAAATTCCTTTAAAAATCTTCTTCTCCAGACTCACCAGTCAGATGCAACTAAATTTGGGTTACGACATTAGGCCAGGGTAGGGATGTTAAATTGCAGAGGTCATGCCAATCACTTGACCGGAAGTGTGTCAAAAATGGCTGACTAGTAAATTTTGGGAAATTGCATAAATTCCTTCAAAAATCTTCTTCTCCAGACCCACCAGTCAGCAGTACTGCCAAATTTGGGTACAACATTAGCCAAGGCCCAGATTAAGCTACAGGTCCAGTGGTCCTATTTTTAAAAAAAAAAATTCATCATGATCACAGTGGCTGGCAGGTTGGCTGAGAGGTATTCACACTCCCCTCTAGCTGTCTAGCCTGGCTTCGATCCCGACCCAGCTATTAATTGTCAACCGGTGTTTCACAGGCAGGGTTGATTCATCAAAGTGTGTGTGTCGTCCTTCGGATGGACGTTAAACTTTATATCCTGGTCCTGGCAATATCGTTGGTGGATTTAAAGGTCCCACGGTTCCTTTGTGAAGCGTGGGCGAGTTATCACCGCACACTGAACAAATTACAAATTCCCATCCCAATTCCTGCGTGAGTGATGACCCATGGATTGGAACCTTAGTCATAGAAACTGCTTCAGCAGCATCGGCTCTCTGTTTAGAGCATGATTCATGATCGATCGATTATTCAAAGTCTTTTGAATGTAGTTCCTCGGCCTGGCCTTCAAAGAGGAATCTTGACAAAGTCCACCAAGGTAAATGTATACCTTTATAAAGCATGCAGCAATCACTCTTCTTTGATCTTTTTCAAGTCTTACAGCAGTCCTTAAGTGGCTGGAAACTATCTCTAAAGTATACAAATCATGTATCATTTACTAGTTAATAGCACATTTTCTTCAGAGAGAAACTTCCAAATTTGCTCCAATTCAGCAAGGTACTTTAACACACAGCAACTGCCTTTTATTCTATGAAGATCAACATCAACTTTTTCCTTTCTTAACTCTAAGTTATCTGAAGCAGGATGGCCTTATCAGAGTAATTTTTAATTAAATTAATAACACAGTAGATTCATTGTCTACTGTAATTATGAAGCTTAGCTGGGAAATTTTCTCCTCACCTTTTGAGTTAATAAAATCTGATGCGATGTCATTAGAAAAGGATTTATTCGGAGCTTATTCCAGGCTGCGTATTTATTCCAATTTGGGTGGCAGGATTGCTGTCTCGCCTGGGTTGAATCCGACCTCGCTTTTAACGTTATCTCAGTGTTTCACAGGCAGGGTGATTCATCAGTGTGTTGTGCTGTCCCTCGGATGAACGTGAAACTGGTGTCCCATCTTGTGGCTTTAGTTGGTCGATGTTAAAGATTCCATGGTGTCCTTTGTGAAGAGTGAGCGAGATATCGCGTAGGTCCGTGAATAAATTCCAAATTCCTGCTCGAACCTACTTGTCGAACATCAGGCTGGGCCACTGATTTGTGATGTGCTTAGATGTGGGGGTCAGATCATGGATGTGGTATGACCCTGGCCCGCGGTTGTCTGGTGATGGTGTTGGCATCCCTATTTCATCTGGAGTGATGTCTCGGGCCATGGGGGTCGCCGGACCCTGAAGGTGGTTGAGACCTCTGGGGGACTGAGGTGGTCCTTCCTGGAACCTATAAGGGTGTGACAAGATGATCAGTAGGAGAGTTTGTTTGCGGCACTTTGGCGGCGGCCAATGAGGGCCTAAGGAGGGACCGCCTGGACTTGCGGTCCACAGCCTCTCCCTGAGCTCCAGACAGCCGGTATGTCCCGACCACAATGCTGAGCTGGTCGATGGATGCAGGTCCCTCAAAGACCCCGGCATGAAGTTGACATTGATGATAGTTGAGATTACTGAAATTTTCACCTGCCTAATTTCGTGTTGAGGGAAGGTCTATTAAATAATGAATGTAGAACTTTTTCTTTGAACTTTTATTTCATTGGGCATTTAAATGGTTCAACTAGAAATGCTCTATTATTATAATAATAACAAAAGTGAGAATTGCTTTGCAATATGCCCTCTACCGATGTTGATGTTTCTAAGTCCAAAAGGGCGTAACTGAAAAATTGTATGAAACACTGAAAACTGGAACTTTTTCTGTAACTTATAATCAAGCAATTGTACCAACTTTCACTTGAATATGTTAAAGGTATGGGAAAACTGTCCTGAAACCCACAGGTGGAAGGACTGACTGATGGACAGATGGATGACGGACAGATGGAGAGCAACCTATGTCCCCTTCGTGAAAACCGGTAGGCGACTGATAATATTAAAACATAGTTATGCAGATACCAGTTAATTGCAAGTTAAAGTAAGCCAGTTTGGTGAGTACAAGGTAGCAAGCAAACAGATGAATGCAGAGTATAACACATAATATGTAACTCCAGGCACTGATGAAAATACAAAATATCCAATACAGAGAAGAGGAACAAGGAGAAAAAGACATAAAATGTCATCGCCCCCATAGTTTTAGTAATTTTGCCTTTGTGCCAAGTTTGGACCAAGTAAAGGGCTAGCCCATATTTATTTACAACTAAAATAGCTGCCATTTACAGTCAGCCATCTTTAATCAGATCACAAAATAAAGTGAGGGGCACGTGTGTGCCATCATGAACTCTGTTGTGCTAAGTTTGAACAAAACGGACCATGTGTGTCTGAGAAATGTTGGGGACATGTTTATGTAACAAAATGGCCGCCAGTCTGCCATATTAGATCTGATCTTGAAAACAAAACGAGGTGCTTATGTAAGCCACCATTTATCGTCTGTGTGTCAAGTTTGAACAAGATCGGTAAAGGCAGGTCTGAGAAATGGTTGAGGACGTATTCAATACCTGTTTGTTTGTTTTTAACAACTAAGATGTCTGCAAGACTATCAGTCAGCTATCTTTGATAAGATCACAGAATAAAGTGAGGTGCCCGTGTATGCCATGATGGTATGTGCTGTGTCAAGTTGATAAAATCTGACAATGCATGTCCGGAA
Source organism: Eptatretus atami (assembly GCA_035128595.1). Taxonomy (NCBI): domain Eukaryota; kingdom Metazoa; phylum Chordata; class Myxini; order Myxiniformes; family Myxinidae; genus Eptatretus; species Eptatretus atami. Next base: position 13,891,789 of record CM068958.1, on the reverse strand, counting down.
ATGGTTGGAGACACGTTTAAGTAACAAAATAGCCACCAGTCGGCCATCTTGGATCTGCTTTTTTATTTTATTTTAAAGACATGCACATGTAACCATCATTCATTATCTGCATACCAAGTTTGAACAAGATCAGTAAATGCATGTCTGAGAAATGGTTGAAGATGTGTTCAACATCGGCGTTTTACAACTAAATATGACGCCAGTCGGCCATCTTTGATCGAATCACAAAACAAAAATATGTGCACCCAGTTTAAACAAATCGGTCCATACATCTCCGAAGATTATGGCTGCGGATGGACGGACAGATGCACAGATTGACGAGACCCAATCCATAAACCCCCATTTCGGACCAAGTCCAATGGGGCTCATAATAAGGTAATTACCGATTATGTACATAAATATGGCAGAATTTGGACCACCCCATCCACACCATCCCTCTCACCCTTATGTCCCATTAATTTGAGTTGAACGGATGTTTTTTTAACTGGAACTAAGCACAACAAATGTATGTCAGGTATAATACACCCCTAAGAATTTAGCGAAGGGTGTAAAGCTTTGATGGAACTATGTCTGTCGATTGACAGACATCGTCTTTCCGTCTTTCAATAATTCTACCTCTTCCCCAAGCCGACACAAATAAAGATGACCCCTAAACTTATATCACTTTCAAAAAAACCGAGTGACTATCCTCAAACAACCCTTGTTTTGCATTGATTGTCACCCCTTGTACAAGTTGATATTGAATGAACATTGGTGATTATAATCGCCCAATGTTCATTCAATGTCACAATTCTAGAAATTCGATGTCCTAAAATTTCACCGATAATTATTAATTGGTGAAATGTTTCGGTCAACCTTAATGCCACTTTGCATTGTCGAACATAGTGTTCCAAGCTCGCGATCGTTTACGGTCGACCTTTTGATGATTGCCTGGTGTGGCTTAATGGTTATGGTGTGGTGATCCAAGATCCTGAGTTCCAATCCCGCTCAGCTGTTTAATTAATACCAGGTGGGGTTAACTCAGACTGTCATCCTTCTGAGGTCGGCAAAATGAGTGCCAGCTTGCTGGATCCTGTGATGGTGACCCATCCAGGATTGTGCCCAATAGCCAAGGAGACTGCTTAGCAGCACCAACGCTCTGCACAGAGTGTGGTCCCAATCTCCTCCTCCTCATCCTTTTTATGACCTGGCAACAGATTCTTAGACCAATTTGCACTGTTAACCTCTGGTTGATGGGCTTCCAATTCTTGGCATATCTTTTATGTTGTCTGTTGCAAAGACTTTATGCTCCAACACAGAAGTAGTCTTTTTTATTAGGGAGCTTCTTGGCGTTAATCGTTGCTGGAAGTCAACACGCACTTCTTCATTTTTTCCTTGTTTGTGACGTTCATGAACCCAGACACTGACAACAATCCATTGTTCAATGGTGTAGTTGCTTGTATCAACCATGATTATGTTCACTCATTCTGAAAAAGGGAAAAATTGGAAACGAATTGATACTTTGCACACAAAGGCAATGCCAATTTTTAACAAGGGTGACAAGATATTGTGGCCACACTGTGCATATCGAACTGTCCATAACAAACCATATCTAACTTGGCCTGTTGCAGAAACATGCTTGCCAACCTCCAACAAGCCCTCCTCCATGTGGTGGGTGGTGGATGTTCTATCCCATGCACACGAAGCAAAAAGCAGGTTCAATTAGTTCAGTTCTATCTTTACCCAATTGCGCATGCACAAGAGGAGTGAGATTTTTTTTTGTTTGTTTACTCAAACTACCTGCCTGGCAGTCAAACAAAATTCGAAAATCATTCCAAACAGGAAACTTACTTTTTAAGGATGTCATAGAGGACGCAAACAATAGGCACGAATAACTATGTAATGTTAGATAGGGTGGTTAAAAAGACGCTGCATCAACGCGTGCGTACACTTCAAAAATTTATTTTTCTGCAATGTTTAAAATCCTGATTTTTATTCAATTGATGTATTATAATTGAACAGTGCCAGAACACAAATCGCCACCTTGTCACTTTCAAAAAACCTTCCGATTATCAGGACTTGGACAAATATTATGCATTTAGCATTATCTGACAAATCAAATTGCTTCTTGAAGATTCTTGGGGTAATATTGTCAAAACAGCTGGGGTCAGTGTTCTATGACCCCTCTAGTTATAAGATCTTTCATGCACTGTCATACTCTCAGATTGAAGACCACCCTGGGACTTATTTATTATATCTCTATTCTTTTATATGTTTATATCAATCTTTTCCTATATTCTTACAATGTTTTTTTAATAATCTAAAGTATGTATTAATATTTTTCTCATCTTCTTAAATCTATTATACTTAATATAGTTGCAATTCAGCGTCCCGCCGGCGTGCGAACACCAACGTGACTCGAATCGCGGTACGTCGCCCACCGGTACGGACATTCCGTCGTGACCTCCCGGACTAACGCCGCGCGATCCAGTCACGGGTGGGCCTTTCGGCCTCACCCACGATCGTGCAACGGCACCCGCGTGGATAGGTTTTCGCCACTCGACCTTACCTAAGTACCCACGCGGATGGTTAAAACCGGGCGACCCGCACCTCCCACAGGCGATTCGGACACGGGCCGCTTAAGCGATCCGCCGTACTATCGGGAACGAGCGGTGTTATCGTCGGCCTCGACGGTCCTGATTAATATCGGGCGTCCCCGCGCCCACTCAAACCCTTTACGGAAGCAAGTGAAGACCCAACAAAGGAAAGGACGCAGCGAAACGGGGAGAATTCAACAAGTACGCATTTTTTTACACGACAACACACAAAAAGCAACATATAGCACTACTTACAGCCAGAATGCACATATATCAAATAGAACAACAGGAACACAATGACGCAGAATACTTACGGCTTAACGCGAACACTCGCGCAAACACTTATAAATTTTATTATTTAGGACTCGGCGGCCACAACACACCACGTTTCACACAAACCCAAAGAAGAGAAGTCAGCGACTTCCTGCTCTCAAGTCCTTGGGACCGTCCTGGCCGTGGTCCGTCTGGCCGTGACTCTGTGCTCGAGCGTGGTCGGCGAAGGTCCTCTCCGGCGTGGCTCGTGGCCCTGCCCGTCTGGCCCCTCGACGCACGGACCGAGCACCGACGAACAGAGAGAGACCAAACCAAGAAAGAACACGCCGAACCAGAGAGCCCACCCAAAAGCGCCGAACCAAGAGAGCATGAACAGAGAAGAGGAACCTCCTGCGCCTCCGACTTCTTATACCCCGGCGCCCCGCCCCGTTCTTGGCTCCACCCTCCTTCGAGGCGCTTCGAGAAGGGAGGGGCGTTCCCTCTCTTCCCAAACCCCTCCCCGCGCCATCCGGGGGGGGGGAGAATCCGTCCTGGCCCGGGCAGGAGAAACAGCGGGAAAACCGCGCGCCCTACGCTGTGGATGATTTCCTCCTTTCCCTTTCTCGCGTTCGACAGTTTCCAGCGCGGAAACGCGTACGTGGACCGCGGAGGAATGGCGTGTGGTTGGGTAGTGGCGAAGATGGTGGTTGTTGTTGTAGATGGCGTTGCGGCGTTGTTTGGAGTGATGGCGTGGTTAAGGTTGAAGTGTGGTGGTCGAAAATAAGCAAGAACAAGAAAAACGCCCTAACTCAAAAGTGTCGCAGCCCGAATTAATCACATTAATTCCCTTAAACAAATGGTTTGGGCTAACTACACATGTACTTAAAAAAAAATCTCTCACCTACGGGACCTGAAATTGGATGTATGCGAATTTCCACAGCCGTCGTAACACTCCCCTCCCTTTTTACAGACTCGTCCCGAGTCGTCAAATTATCGTGTGCCCATGTGTTTTCTCCCCTAATACGTTTACCTACGTTCCCTGAGTCGGACATTCATTGTATTCTTCCAAAATAAATAACCGAGCTGAGTAACTAACTAAACAAACTCATTCACACGGACGACTTAACTAAAATCCGGCGTATGACAGACATGCCCGTGGGCGCACTCTATTTACAATACACAACTTATCCTTAACCTTATACATTTATACACTAACCATGCCAGGATCAATGACTCTGCAGGAAAAAGAAAAAGGTCAACAGAGAACCGGTGCAACGGGCCGCCACTGCAGGTCCGTGTTGCAGCTGCCACAGGACCATTCCTGCAGCTTGCAAACTGTGCTTTTGTTGATCCTGGGCGCACATGCCAATGCACAGGGGCGGCGGCAAAGCAAAACTGAACGGCTGCATGAACAGGGGCAGTGGGCATGAGCCAAAGGCAACGGCAGGCAGGCAAGGCTTGCATGACAAGGCCGCTTATAAGCAAAACAGCTGGCAGATGAACTGGCCGGCACAGGGCCTTGAAGTAAAACCAGCTGCTGACGATCGGCCGCACAGGCCTTGCAGTAAACAGGCTAGCCGATGAAGTTTGGCCGGCCTTGACCCGTGCAGTTGCAGGTTGGGGAGAGTGGGTGGCTGGCCACTCGCAGAAGGCGGCTCGGACCACTAACTGTCTCCCTCCCACCTATCGCCTTTGCTCACTTGCCATACCCACTCCCTTTAATTTGTCAACCCCAATTTAGCCCCTAATTTTTTTTTTGTGTTTTTATGTTTATTCCCTACTTCCCACTATAATTCGTCCCCCTAAACCCCCTTTATCATTTTAGTTCGGCTACCTATCGCTCCCCTAGCCTTACTCCCAACCCCTACTTCCCTTCCCGGAGGGAATAAGGGAAGCTAGCGTCCTGTGCCGGAGGGCCCAATGAGCCTCGGATGGCCTCCCCAGATCTCAGCGATCTAACCCAAAGTGGGTCCAGCGGCCCACAACCGAGAAGGAAGGATGGATGGTGCGGAGGGTACATCTCTAATCTACCTATCCATTTAACTGCTTAACTACCCCGGGCTTTCAACAAGCGCCTCCCGCTTAATCTAAGGTTCTAAAAACCAGATTCCCGTCGCCTGTGTTGTGTCCTTACAATTTCGGGCCTCGCCCTCGGATTTCCCCTCTACCCTGCACGGTTTTCGTGGCTGGGACGCGTGGTTCCCTTTGGCAGGCACGACCCTCTGCCGAATCCCCTACAAATGCACCCCCGGGCCACTACACTGCCTCCAGCCTACCAGCTCCCTAAACACCGGGGAGTGCCCCCATGGCAACTCCCCTGAAATGCACACGTGGCAGGCTGGCGCCCGGGCCTTTCCGAGGTCACCCGTGCCCACGACACTGCCACGCGCTAACGCGCTCGGGCCCCCGCACCAATCGGGCGCACCGTGCCCACTACGCTAACCCGGCCCCCCATGGGCCCTTGGCCTACCACGGCCGACTAGCCCGGGCCGGGGTACCACTCAGCGATACTCACCTTTCCAAGCCACGCCCCAGCCCGTCAACAGGGCTCCTGCACCCACCTCCAAAATGGTCGACCTTACACTCCCACCAACAGCAAAACGACCTCCATTTTCAATAACTAACCCAGCTAAACTCCTCTACACTGACCCCGGGGGTCCCTTGGCGGGAGTCACTCCTCCCCCCATCAGCTCATCGCAACCATTCATTCCACATTCGCTCACTCACACAGGACCCGCTGGCCTCACTCACTCACCATGTACTCACCTTCACAACTTCCCAACTCACGCGAATCTGCATCCTTCTATCTACCTCCCCTAACTACTCGTGCTCCCACGTCGTCCCTTACACTATAGCACGTTCCATTTAACATCTAGCTAAGCTACGTCCCGCACACAATCCACAGCTGTCTCGTCCTCAATCATTTCCCCTTTTTCATTCCCAACCTAAATCTGACTACAATCCCTCACCTCATCCATTCCACGGACTCCATGCAGACTTACCCCTGCACCATGAAGTCGGTACTAACTATGCTAACCCTCTCCCCCTAACTAGTGCCATCCTCTGCCCTGGCAAGGGGTCTTCCACCCCCTGCCAGGGAATCCTGTATTACCCGGAAGCGAGGCTTTGCTATGTTAATTTTTGTTTTTTCCAATTATGCGCAGCACCAGCGCCGCAACTGCAGCTCGCGCACTTTGCCACCTTGCCGTGACGTCATGCAGCTCGCTGTGTACTCGTCCCTTCTTGGACCATACCATCAAGCCAGCGATACCCTCCTGCCGGATTCCAACCCCACGTGCAGCCAATGACGTCACCCTCGCACCCCAAAAGCAAACCTCGCACTCGAGGGGTCCCACGCGAACAAGTGCTCTGCCCGTTGGAGCCTAACACAAGCTCGCGTGAGAACCGTCCGGTCCCAAAACCGTCTACCTGCCTAAACTTTGTCCGTCGCGGGATCGGCAAAATCACGCTGGCTCGACCAGGCTTCACTCCGCAAGCGAGCACGTGGGGGGGTTTTTTTTTTCTCGGTGCGTTGCAGCACGAACCGCGTCGCGTGGTGAACCCGCGCGGTCCCCACAACGCTAACAGCCGCTATTCGGCTTGCTCCCTCTGTCCCGTCGTCGCCATTCAACACGCACACCCTGCGTGTACGACGCAAGAACTCCCATCATCACACTCACACCGGGAGACGCGGCTGCAGCTCCCGCATTTGCCGAACCGACATCTCCCTCACAATACAGAGACCTCACACACACGGTCTCTTTCACACGGACCCTCTCATCACAACCAACCTTTCACCGCACAGGGGGTCTCACCACACCATGCGTGCGCGAAAGCACGCATCTCCGCACACTCGCAAACACACCCCCTGCAAAACCACACTGCGGGATTCGTGTCCCCACAAGGGTTCCCGGGCCTCTATCCCCCCAAGCTGCACGTGCACCTATCACAGCACTCGTCCCTTCAACTCCGTGCACGACCGAACCCACCCCCTGGTCGTGATTGCCTCAAGGGGGCATACTCCCTCCCCTCGTCCTGGAGCAGCCATTCCAGCTGCTCACACCGTCTCCACACGCTCGCAGAGCTCACCCCCTTATCTCCACTACCTCTGTTGTGTGCTGTGTTCTTCCTTAACCCGTCTTTTATCGTGCAGTCTTCCTCTACTATTTCCTGGTCTCCGCGTTCTATACATTTATTAGTTTCGTTCTTTCTGGAGGTTTTTCCATCTCTTCTGAACTCAATTTTACTCTCCCTTCATTTCATAATTCAAACTGTATAATTTGTTTTCTCTCCACAGTTTCTCTATCTCATTTTCCATCTCATCGTTTCTTTCAATTGTCCATTTCCTTCCTTGTTTCAGCGCCTGTTCTCTCATTACTCCTTGTCTACCTCTCCTGTCCTTCCTTTCTCCAGTTTCATGGTTTGCTTATTGGTTGATCTCCTTCTGTGTTTCATTTGCTGGGGTCTCATTACTCTTTCCTTGTTCTCTCTGCCTTCCTTCTGCAGTTTCATGGTTTTCTCATGTGGTTTAATTTCCCTTTTGTGTTTTCATTCGCTGTTCTTTGTCTATCTCCTCGCTCCAGCCTTGCCTTTTCTTTCAATTTGTCAACCTCAGCTCATGTTCTTTTGTTTCTATTCCCATTGTTCCTCTTCGTTCGTCCCTCTCCAATCTCGTTGTGTCCTTCCATTCCTCATTTCTCCTTCCTGCTTCATTCCTTTGCTCCTTCAACTTCTCCTCGTATTCCAACCTATTTTTCCTTTTGTCGTTCAGTTTCCAAATTCATACTCTTTTCGTTTTCTATTCCACTGTCTTCTCTTTTCCTCGTCTGCAATCTCGTCATTTCTTCTCCTGTCTTCATGCCTTTCTCCAGTACTCTTTCTTGTTCCTTTTTAACACTCCAGTCGCCCATTTTGTAGTTCCGTCTCTTTGTTTTGGGTTTCTGTAACTTCAGTTTTCTTCTCTTATCTTTTCTCATCTCCGCACACTCCGACCCTTGCTTTGCTTCTAACTGTTCTTTCCGGCTGCCCTTGTGTTTGTCTATCGGTTTTCCAGTTCCTCTGTCCCGTTTTACCTCCAGTCCGCTTATCAACTCTCGCGTCATGTCTGCAGTCTCTCACACTCCACATTTTATCCTTCGTGACGTCTCCGTCACCCCAATTAATTTTTCCACCCTCGGTACCTCACTTTTTCCGTCACCTCCACACTTCTCGCCAAACACGTCTCCCGAATTATTTTTCCACCCGCCTTCACCGCGGGCCTGACCAACCGTTGCCCCCCTCCCAGCTCGTTCGTCCACACGTGGCGTCCGCCATTACGCACTTCGCTGTTGTAGCCTTCATGCCGCCTGCAGGCTCCGGCCCATTTTGCTGGCGTTCACCCCGCAATTTCTTTTATTCTTCCTTCATTCTTGCGCATTTGTTCTTCCAATATTCGTTTCATTTCGTGTGTTTGTTTCTCCCATTCGTTTTCATTTCGTCGTGCTTGTATCCAATCTCTTGTTCACTCCTTTATTCCCGTTTTTCATTTCGTTTTCATTTCATCCATTTTTGTATCATTTTTCTCAATTCAATGCCTCAACATTAACCATCGTCCGATCCGTGGGCGAATTCGCACTGGGCGCGTTACGTCCGCCACCCCAGCCACTGCGCCCCAATTCGGAGCTCTGGCTCGTCTGGGGGAAATTGTTCCTGGCACACCAATGTCCTGCATGGGGATCTAATCCTGAGCATGGATTCTACATTAACTATCACACTATACATTTTCTACCCCCGGCTTCCCGCTCGCATCAAGGCACCACGAGGGTGCAGGTAACCTGCAACGGTCTCGTGGGGCCCTTTCGGTCACCAAAGCCCCGCGTTATAAAGGCCCACGGGCCCAGTCTGGCTCCCTTGTCTATGAGGGGGTCTTTCTTGCTTTTCTTTTGAGTGAATGTTGTGGCGCCGAGTCCCGTAAGTAAAACCTGCTTAAGTGATTGTAAATAATAACCATAGACGGTTGTAGTCTTTTTGCCTTGCTCGTGTCTTCTCCCTTTTCTTCCTTCCCCCCTCCTCCCCATCAATTGCATTACTGTGTACGTGT
>CM068958.1:13858391-13882367 GCA_035128595.1 Eptatretus atami | reverse complement strand
CCCATTCCATTCAGTCAATTCCCTAGGAGAGATAGATTTTTTATCCGACTACCCCTAAAATTGCTATTTTTTGGGCGTGTCTCCGCCCACAATGGGCGTAGCCACGCCCTCATCCAGGAAAACACAACTAGACATTGATATCGAACACATAACCAAGTTTCATCAAGATCGGATCAAAGTCCACGGAGTTATGCTCTGGAGAGACAGACACACAGACAGACAAGCGGTAGGCGGACATGGGTAGTCGACTACCCAATAGAACCTGACGCAATGGGCCCGTTCGGTGGGAATGACCTGAGGATTAAGCACAAGAAAATTCATGATTCTAGCTTCAGGGTTAATGCTGCAGATTGTTTTTTTCGTTTAAATACCCCCACATTTAGAGGTTTTTCGGCCGTTGCTAGGCAACGGAGGGTCCATAGTAACGATTCTTTCTCACACATAACTAGGACATACCATGAACCTACCATACCAGTTTCATGTATATCTGACTCATAGTCTCTGAGTATAACGACTCCTTTTTATCTTGCCAAAACGAAGTTTTGCAAGATCTGTTATTGGTAAGTTTTGTTTATTAACCTCCGCCATTGAAGATGGACGGAGGTTACTGTTTTACCCCTGTCTGTTTGTTTTGTTTGTTTGTTTGAACAGTATTACGGAAAAACTCCTGGACGGATTTCGACGAAACTTGGTGGGGGGGGTTAGGTATGGTCCAAGGATCATGCCATTTTTTGGACTTGGTCCAAAATCCAATATGGCCGCTATGCGGCCATTTTGAAAAATATTCGAATTTTTTTTTTTTGCATTTCTACATGTTTTAAGTGATTTCCAACCCCCCCAAAAAATTTTTTTTTTTTTGCATTTCTACATGTTTTGTGATTTCCAACCCCCAAAAAAAATTGTTAGAGAAAATGTTTTTGTTTTTTTTTTGCATTTCTACATGTTTTAAGTGATTTCCAACCCCCCAAAAAAAATTGAGAAAAAACTTTTTTTTTTTTTGCATTTCTACATATTTAAATGATTTCCACCCCCCCCCCAAAAAAAAATTGTTAGAGAAAAAAAATTTTTTGCAACTTTTTTTTCAACAAAATTTCAATTCTTTTTTTTCATTTCTACATGTTTTATGTGATTTCCAACCCCCCCCCGCCCCCCCCAAAAAATGTTGGAGAAAAGAACTATAACTGTCAGCACTGTTGACAATCATATTTAATGAATAAGAAAAGTTCACTTGAGTGACCCAGCAGTATTGGTGGCGGAGGTTTTGCACTCTCCGATGTTCCCCTCTAGTTTGTTTGTCTGTAATCATTGGATTTTTCCCTTTATATCACTCTGTAGAGCACAATTCTCATCGGAAACTCTTGTGGGTACACATATCGTAGTATTATTACAATACCCTTCAGCACACTAAAGGTCAAGGTCAAAGGTCAAGGTCACTTTGCGGTAAATCATGGAGGTCGCCAAACCCTTATTTTTTTAGTAATTTTAATCGAATCATCTCCAAACTTTATGGAATGTAGTATATGGTCTGGCGCTCAGCTGATTAGTTTTTGGTGGCGATGGCCTTGACCTTCATGGTTAGCACATAAGGTCGAAATATTTTGACCCCAAGGTCAAATTTTCAAGTTTTAGGAACATATCGTGTAGTAACTCAAATTGAACACCTCGATGAGTGCTTTCTAGATATGTCAAGCTTGAGACATTATGACGTCATTTGTGACGTTATGAGGCAAACACATATTTTTCATGGTTACTTCTGTAGAACGATTCTCATGCGAATCTCTCGTAGGCAGATATTCCTCAAGGAGTCGCTCCTGGTGGATAGCAGCTCTGTTCACCTCAGTGTGACCTTAAAGAAGTCACACGTGGTCACCTTTTGGCAAGATACGGGTCTTTATTTTATTGTTTTCGACCAGGGTTCATTCAAAGTCTGTCTTCTCCAACAATTTTCATAGGATCGGGCTGGAAATTTTTGACAATATGCTGAATGTACTGCCCACAGTCGCTCGTGGCCCGATTTTTGATTTACGAAAAAATTAATTTTTTATGATTTTTCTAAATTTCAAAGTCCCGTTGCTAGGCAACCGGTGTCCATAGCAACGGTTCTCATTTGCACACAACTAGGTCATGGTATGAACCTACCAACCATTTCATCGAAATCGCCATTGTATTAACGGAGCACTGGACCGAACAGAGGGACAGACAGACAGACAGACAAACATATCGACGGAAATACTGATAATAATGGTAGATTAAAAAAAAAATTCAAAATTTTTTTTTCGACTCGATCGACTAGCCAACAGACAGACAGACAAACATATCGACGGAAATACTGATAAGGGTAGAAAAAAAATCTCAAAATTTTTTTTTCGACTACATCGACTACCCAACATAACGAATATAGTGGTCACTCTGGCTGGCGCTCGTGAACCAATACAGAATAGAATAATTTGGTTGGATAAGTGTCCACCCCCTTACAATAACAATTGTAAACTCGATGGTATTCATGGAATACATCCCTGCGCTAGTCTTGAGAAGGACTTGGTGTGAGCCAACTCTTGTTTTGAGGGGTTTTTTTCCTTTCATCCAATATGGCTGCCAGACCACATGACCAATGACCTCATCTTTATCAAACCATATTTCCCATTGGATTTGATCAATTAGTTCAATTTTGCTTTGATCAGTACTGTATATGCTGGCAAAATGGAAATAAGAGCTGGGTTTTTGGGGTTTTTTCTCCATTTTGGAGATAAAAACTTAGGTGAAAATATCAGTTTGTGTGAAAGTGAAACTGAAACATGTGCAAAGTATGAGGTGGGGGGGGAGTGAGCACTCCTGCACTCCCCCACCCCGAACTGCCCTTGCTTCTGTCGGCATTTTGTATGTACTGTTACGTATGCTCTCGAGAGTGTCCAGGGTGTGTTTCAGTTATCCAGCAGCTAGCTAGTTGTACAACAATGATGACACCATTCTCGGACATGCGGAATCACTTCTTTCAAGCCATATCGATGAATTCGTCCACGGTGTGGTGGGGGGGGGGAGGAAGTGGACTTTTTGACACAACACGCGGCAAGTTAGAGGCGATGTGGAAAGTTAGAGGTGGTTGCAATCGAAGTGTGGTTTTATTTTTATTATATATTTTTTCCCAACGTGGTTAAAAAGCCTGCAAAAATTATTTTGTTGGAGGAGAGTGGTGAAGTGTGAGGTGGGAGAAAAGGGGGGGGGGGTCGAAGGGTGTGGTGGGAGGAGGAAAGGAAGGGAGTACCCTCCAAGAAGGGGTGTGTGGAAGCAATTTTAGTCACAGGAAACTAGAATTCAAATACAAGCTGTTTATTGATTAAAATACAAGACACTCCTGTGCACAGAAGGAAGGCCCCAGCCTGCTACATAGTTGCAAGCTAAAGACTCAAAACTACATAAAATATTAAGTTTACATATACAGTTTTACCACGATATCAGACGGATGGACGGACGAGACGGAGGGGGGGGGGGGGGGGAGATAGGAGAGAGTCATGTTTTGCCCTGCGACTAAGATGGTCACCGGATAGATAAAGTTTTACAAGGTTGTTTATGACTAAATCAGAGAAATGTGTGTATTCTGCTCTTTACTAGCTCTCTTAACGCATACATTTATTAAATTATTCTTAAAAGCCCTAAACTAAGTTGATTTTGCATTTTTACATTTATCTATAATTCCAGCAATCTCTGTGTGTGTATGTGTGGTCTGTCTGTCTGTCTGTCTGTCTGTATGTCTGTATGTCTGTCTGTATGCGACCGCCGTTTTTCGACGACCACCGGTCCGATCTGATTGAAACTTGCCAGGAATATTGCCGGGGACCCGCGGATGTGCCTTTTCGAGGTTTGATATTAATCGGACGACGGTTCCAAGTTACGGCCATTTATCTGTCGACCAATGACAAGACACGGTGCTATGACGTCACGAATGACGTCACAATTAATGTTTTTTTTTTTGCACGATTCACGTCACAATTCTTCTTTTCTTCGTTTGGTATGACGTCACAATCGACGCTGGGACCTGAGTATGTGCCTTTTCAAGTTTTGATAATAATCGGACAAGCGGTTCCCAAGTTACGGCCATTTATCTGTCAACCAATGACAAGATACGGTGCATGACGTCGCAAATGATGTCACAATTAAGTTTATTGATTTATTTATTTTTTGTTTTTTAAGGGGGGGCAAGAGGGGAGCGAAAGAGGGGGCATCACAGTTCAAGAGAGGGGGTGAGAGGAGAGGGGCAGAGAGGGGGACGGGAGAGAGGGGTGAGAGTGGGGCGAGAGAGAGGTGCGAGAGAGGGGGGTGAGAGAGGAGCGAGAGAGAGGGAGAGAGGAGGGGCGAGACTAGGGGAGAGAGGGGATGAGTCTGGGTTCGATCCAGCATTCCAGCACCACTATAAGTATAAACACGTGGGGTGGTTGCTGAGTCTGGGTTCGATTCCAGCACCACTATAAGTATAAACACGTGGGGTGGGTGCTGAGTCTGGGTTCGATTCCTGCATCACTATAAGTATAAACACGTGGGGTGGTTGCTGAGTCTGGGTTCGATTCCAGCACCACTATAAGTATTAACACGTGGTGGTTGCTGAGTCTGGGTTCGATTCCAGCACCACTATAAGTATAAACACGTGAGTGTGGTGTGAGTCTGGGTTCGATTCCTGCATCACTATAAGTATAGACACGTGGGGGTTGCTGAGTCTGGGTTCGATTCCAGCACCACGATCTATTATAATTCCAGCAATCTTGTGTGTGTGTGTGTGTGTCTGTCTGCGACCGCCGTTTCTCGACAACCGCCGTCCGATCTGATTGAAACTTGCCAGGAATATTGCCGGGACCCATGGATGTGCCTTTCAAGGTTTGATATTAATCGGACGAGCGGTTCCCAAGTTACGGCCATTTTATTGCTTTTTCAGTGTTGGAAAGGTGTATATATCGCAGCTGAAGTGTCGTTCCACCTTATCACCTTATCATGCCATTTTTTCCCAAAGATATCTCAGAATAATGATAACTATTAATAATAATAATAGCACAATAATTGGCAGTAATAAAAAGAATAACGTGATACAATGACCAATGTCTGTCAACCAATAACGACCTATTATTGTTACGGTTGTGGAAATTCGCAGAACACCATAAAGGTCCTTAGTTCAGTTATATCGCTAAGTGTGTGTTCAGTTAGATTTCCCCACCGTTGTTTAATGGGAATTATTCGTGTGGACAGGCTGTGATCTTTGAGTTAGCCGTTATTCTTTGCTATCGTTATTTGGACCAACCATGATCACCTCACCACCAACCACCTTTTTACAAGCCACCAACCACACCACCCTCACGACACCACCCACGACAATCACGCCACCATTACAAAACCACACCCCCAATCACCTTCTCCACACCACGCTACAACCCTCTCCGCATCCTAACCATCTCTGCCATGGACAAAGAAGAAGGCGTTCGATAACGCACGGATTTTTCCTCTTACTTTCCCACGCTTCGGGACGGGGGAGAGGTGAGTGGAGTGAGAAGAGAGAAGGGCTAGGATGATTGCTTCGAAAAACCCCGACCTACGAGGGAAACGCCCCCCTTCTGGTAGTTCCCGCAGGAGCTGGAAGGAGGGCGGGGCGAGAGAGAGGAGGGCGGGCTGTGGAATAAAAAGGCGCGAGGGACGCAGCGTAGAGAGTTGCGGTGGAGTGCGGTTGTGTGCGGTTGTGCTGCTGCTGCTGCTTGTGTTGAGGAGAATCGCGAGGGAGCTGCTGCTGCTGCTGGAGCTGTGTGGAGGTCTGGGCTCGTGTCAGAGTCGGAGCTTGGACCAGTCAGTCGGTGGAGGTCCGGGCATCGCGAAGGAGACGTGGGCTGGAGGCGCAGCCCTGCTGTGTCGCGCGAACCTGCGCGTTTGTGTGGGGAGAGCCGGAGAGAGTTCACCTCCACGCGGAAGGCCGAGCTCAACCGCGGCTACGCTAGCTGCCGTGGGGACGGGACGTCGCGACTCGCCACATCAAGGCACCACGAGGGTGCAGGTAACCTGCAACGGTCTCGTGGGGCCCTTTCGGTCACCAAAGCCCCGCGTTATAAAGGCCCACGGGCCCAGTCTGGCTCCCTTGTCTATGAGGGGTCTTTCTTGCTTTTCTTTTGAGTGAATGTTTGTGGCGCCGAGTCCCGTAAGTAAAACCTGCTTAAGTGATTGTAAATAATAACCATAGACGGGTGTAGTCTTTTTGCCTTGCTCGTGTCTTCTCCTTTTCTTCCTTCCCCCCTCCTCCCCATCAATTGCATTACTGTGTACGTGTGTAAATAATAAATGTCCTTGTGTGAATGTTAACCCGTTCGTCGTGTCCTTTTTCCCCAAATTGAACCGCCGTATTCCATTTCGGAATGGTAGTTGGTTTTGAATACCGATAAAAGATCGGGTCCGGCGAGGTCTGCGATAATACCCCGCTCGGTTATCCCAGAACGGACCGAACTGGTAAGCGGTTCGTGTCAAGCAGGCCTTCGCCAGGTACGGTCTCTCGGTAGGTTACCCGTGCGAATACTTAGGTATATCGATATTCGGCAATTGACCCTGTCGCGCGCGGGTAGAATACGGACTAGGCCGTGGTGGGTTAAGAACCCACCCGTGACTGGTTTCTGGCGTTGTTCCAGGAAGTCGCGACTGAATTGCTCGTCCGCGTGTGGCGTGCGGCTGCCATTGGCTAAAGCGGTCGTTCGCACGCTGGGCGGGCGGTAGATTCGTAACAATATGTCTGTCGACCAATAATGACCAATAACGTCTGTCAACCAATGACAGGACACGGTGCTATGACGTCACGAATGACGTCACAATTAATATTTATTTATTTATTGTTTTTTTTTTGCACGATTGACATCACAATTCTTCTTCTTCTCGTTTGTTATGACATCACAATCGACGCTGGGACCTGAGTATGTGCCTTTTCAAGGTTTGATATCGATCTTCATCCGTTTCAGCTGTTTCCCAAGGTTTGAAAGCTGTTTTTTCCAAGGTTTGAATTAATTGTTGTGCTTGGTAGACATTTGTGAATACATTTACAGAGAGAGGGCGAGAGAGGAGGGGGAGAGAGAGGGAGAGAGGGGGCAAGAGAGGGGGGCCAGAGAGGGGAGGGAGAGAGGGGGTGAGAGAGAGGGGGCGTACAAATCAAGAGAGGGGGAGAGAGGAGGGGGCGAGAGAGGGGGGGGTAGAGTGGGGCGGAGCTGGGGAGGGAGGGGGCGTGGTGGAGAGAGAGAGGGGGCGAGAGAGAGGGGCGACACAATTATTCTTCTTCTTCGTTTGCTATGACGTCACAATTGACGCTGGGGACCTGAGTATGTTTCCCAGGTGTTTCCCACGTTATGGCCATTTATGATACGGTTGTCCGATCTAATTGAAACAATGCCCCAATCCAGTCGTCGTATTAGAGAGCGAAGGAACGAAGCTGCACATACTGGCACGCACCTACGGGCACGCACCTACGGGCACGCACTAGTTATAATAAATTCAATTAATAATTCAGTTTCCTCAGGTGGGAGGAGGCAGGGGAAAGGGTGTGAGGAAGGACCCAGCGTTGCCCGGCAACTTGTTAATAAACCCTTTTAAAGTCGTAAGAAAACGTGCCTGTCTGATTCCCGCCTCCTGCGCACGTGAACCATTTTGGCATTTGGAAATCCCAGGTGGAAACCTCAATTGCGTTCACAAAACTCGTTTGAAGAGACCGGTTGGATACAGATTCTGTCTGGAGAAGGAACTGCGTTTCCCACTCGAGCACAGCTTTCATTAATTTGGCCATTCGCGAAGGGCATTGCTTTGGCACGGTGGGTCTGCGTTAGTGACCCCATCGACACAAAATATACATTTTTTTTCAGGGTGGTGGGGCAACAACCCACCTACTCTTCCTGAAGGACACAGTGGGAGCTTTAACCTCCACCACTTAATGCTCGCAGATGGGATACCGAGTTTTATATCCATTCGATGGACAGCACACACTTTGATGCTTTACGGTGCATGCGAAACATCAGGATTAGTTTATATCCGAGTCGGGATTCAAACCCAGGTTGGAACGCTCAGAGGTGAGTGTGGGGCTGCCAGGCTATCTTGGCAGCCCCACAAACATAATAATATGGAAAAGTCTTTATTAAGTGGAAAAAATTGTGATAAAATAATTAATTGTGTAATTTTTTTTTCAGATATGAATGTCTCATATGTAAACAATGGAGATATGCCAAATACCAGTCCAATAGCTTGATAAGGGACAACTTCAAAAACCAAGGTCTCACCGACAGTATATTTTTGGTTCTCACAGAACAGTGTTGGAGAATACAAAACATGATGCTTGGACCTCGTTTTCACTCTCCTTGCTGTCAGTTGTTCTGCCAATCAACCAATCAATGCAAAACAAAGGTTGTTTGAGGATAGTCACTCGGGTTTTTTTTGAAAGTGATATTAAGTTTAGGGGTCATCTTTATTTGTGTCGGCTTGGGGAAGAGGTAGATATTGATAGAAGAGAGTAATGAGGGGGTAGGAGTGTGGGAGAAAGACTGAAGAGAAGGATAAAGAGAGGAATGAGGACCTGTTGTGATGGGCTGAGGAAGGAGGTTAAAATGTCAACCAACTTTTTATTTAGAAATAGATGGGTCCTTCATGCTTGCAGTCATGGAGGTTGGGAATTATATCTTTGTTGCTTCTCATGTATACATATATACGAGGGTCGCGTGAAATCTCCCAGCGTGAGAGAGAGAAATCAAAAACAAACATTTAATTTATATTGATTAGAGTTGGCCTCTCCAGTTAAGTTTCCAAACAAACACCACACCTGTACTTGGGCTTATGTTTGGATGTTTTGATGCTCTGATTCTGATTGCAATCAAAACGATATTTTAGTTCTTGACAAATATTTGTGGAAACTTTACAAACACTGGCGGATTCCTGAGTCACGTAATGTTTCCACTCGTGATGTGAGGGGCACCGAAGGCATTGCCAAAAACAAAACAAAGGACAACTGAGTCATCAGCTTTGATTTGACTGAAGATAGAGATTGCTTGTTCAAAGGAATTCTCCATCCCTGTCCGTCTCTAAAACACCTGATGAGGGGCGGTAGAAGTTAGTTTTATTAGCTTACCTGGAATTGGAATTCCAGATAAGGTATTGTCATCATGCACCGTCTGTCCGTCCGGCCGTCCGTCTCCTATTTCGACTTCTCCGGCCAAACTGCCAGGCCGTTCCGGCTGAAATTTGGCAGCAAGGTTACGCAGTAACAGGGATTGCAAAGCTCGTTCCGGTCATGCGACTTTAAGTATGTCAAAATGGCCGACAGTAAATTCCTTTAAAAATCTTCTTCTCCAGACTCACCAGTCAGAATGCAACTAAATTTGGGTTACGACATTAGGCCAGGGTAGGGATGTTAAATTGCAGAGGTCATGCCAATCACTTGACCGGAAGTGTGTCAAAATGGCTGACTTAGTAAATTTTGGGGAAAATTGCATAAATTCCTTCAAAAATCTTCTTCTCCAGACCCACCAGTCAGAGTACTGCCAAATTTGGGGTACAACATTAGGCCAAGGCCCAGATAAGCTACAGGTCCAGTGGTCCTATTTAAAAAAAAAAATTCATCATGATCACAGTGGGCTGGCAGGTTGGCTGAGAGGTATTCACACTCCCCTCTAAGCTGTCTAGCCTGGCTTCGAATCCCGACCCAGCTATAAATTGTCAACCTGGTGTTTCACAGGCAGGGTGATTCATCAATGTGTGTGTGTCGTCCTTCGGATGGACGTTAAACTTTATATCCTGTCTCTGGCAATATCGTTGGTGGATGTTAAAGGTCCCACGGTGTCCTTTGTGAAGCGTGGGCGAGTTATCACCGGCACACTGAACAAATTACAAATTCCCATCCCAACTTCCTGCGTTGAGTGATGACCCATTGGGATTGGAACCTTAGTCATAGAAACTGCTTCAGCAGCATCGGCTCTCTGTTTAGAGCATGATTCATGATCGATCGATTATCAAAGTCTTTGAATGTAGTTCCTCGGCCTGGCCTCAAAGAGGAATCTTGACAAAGTCCACCAAGGTAAATGTATAACCTTTATAAAGCATGCAGCAATCACTCTTCTTTGATCTTTTTCAAGTCTTACAGCAGTCCTTAAGTGGCTGGAAACTATCTCTAAAGTACAAATCATGTATCATTTACTAGTTAATAGCACATTGTTCTTCAGAGAGGAAACTTCCAAATTTGCTCCAATTCAGCAAGTACTTTTAACACACAGCAACTGCCTTTTATTCTATGAAGATCAACATCAACTTTTTCCTTTCTTAACTCTAAGTTATCTGAAGCAGGATGGCCTTATGCAGAGTAATTTTTTAATTAAATTAATAACACAGTAGATTCATTGTCTACTGTATTATGAAGCTTAGCTGGGGAAATTTTCTCCTCACCTTTTGAGTTAATAAATCGATGTCATTAGAAAAGGATTTATTCGAGCTTATTCCAGGCTGCGTATTTATTCCAATTGGGGTGGCAGGATTGCTGTCTCGCCTGGGTTTGAATCCCGACCTCGCTTTTAACTGTTATCTCAGTGTTTCACAGGCAGGGTGATTCATCAGTGTGTGTGCTGTCCCTCGGATGAACGTGAAACTGGTGTCCCATCTGCTGGCTTTAGTTGGTCGATGTTAAAGATTCCATGGTGTCCTTTGTGAAGAGTGAGCGAGATATCGCTAGGTCCGTGAATAAATTCCAAATTCCTGCTCGAACCTACTTGTCGAACATCAGGCTGGGCCAGCTGATTTGTGATGTGCTTAGATGTGGGGTCAGATCATGGATGTGGTATGACCCTGGCCCCGCGGTGGGTCTGGTGATGGTGTTGGGCATCCCTATTTCATCTGAGTGAATGTCTCGGGCCAGTGGGGTCGCCGGACCCTGAAGGTGGTTGAGACCTCTGGGGGACTGAGGTGGTCCTTCCTGGGAACCTATAAGGGTGTGACAAGATGATCAGTAGGGAGAGTTGTTGCGGGCACTTTGGCGGCGGCCAATGAGGGCCTAAGGAGGGGACCGCCTGGACTTGCGGTCCACAGCCTCTCCCTGAGGCTCCAGGACAGCCGGTATGTCCCGACCCACAATGCTGAGCTGGTCGATGGATGCAGGTCCCTCAAAGACCCCTCGGCATGAAGGTTGACATGATGATATGTTGAGAATTACTGAAATTTCACCTGCCTAATTTACGTGTTGAGGGAAGGATCTCATTAAATAATGAATGTAGAACTTTCTTCTTTGAACTTTTATTTCATTGGGCATTTAAATGGTCAACTAGAAAGTGCTCTATTATTATAATAATAACAAAAGTGAGAATTGCTTTGCAATATGTCCTCTACCGATGTGATGTTTTCTAAGTCCAAAAAGGGCGTAACTGAAAAATTGATGAAACACTGAAACTGGAACTTTTTCTGTAACTTATAATCAAGCAATGTACCAACTTTCACTTGAATATGTTAAAGGGTATGGGAAACTGTCCTGAAAACCCACAGGTGGGAAGGACTGACTGATGGACAGATGGATGGACGGACAGATGGAGAGCAAACCTATGGTCCCCTTCGGTGAAACCGGTAGGCGACTGATAATATAAACATAGTTATGCAGATACCAGTTAATTGCAAGTTAAGTAAGCCAGTTTGGTGAGTACAAGGTAGCAAGCAAACAGATGAATGCAGAGTATAACACATAATATGTAACTCCAGGCACTGAAAATACAAAATATCCAATACAGAGAAGAGGAACAAGGAGAAAAAGACATAAAATGTCATCGCCCCCATAGTTTTAGTAATTTTGCCTTTGTGCCAAGTTTGGACCAAGTAAAGGGCTAGCCCATATTTATTTACAACTAAAATAGCTGCCAGTTTACCAGTCAGCCATCTTTAATCAGATCACAAAATAAAGTGAGGGGCACGTGTGTGCCATCATGAACTCTGTTTGTGCTAAGTTTGAACAAAACGGACCATGTGTGTCTGAGAAATGGTTGGGGACATGTTTATGTAACAAAATGGCCGCCAGTCTGCCATATTAGATCTGATCTTGAAACAAAACGAGGTGCTTATGTAAGCCACCATTTATCGTCTGTGTGTCAAGTTTGAACAAGATCGGTAAATGCAGGTCTGAGAAATGGTTGAGGACGTATTCAATACCTGTTTGTTTGTTTTTTAACAACTAAGATGTCTGCAAGACTATCAGTCAGCTATCTTTGATAAGATCACAGAATAAAGTGAGGTGCCCGTGTATGCCATGATGTACTGTGCTTGTGTCAAGTTTGAATAAAATCTGACAATGCATGTCCGGGAAATGGTTGGAGACACGTTTAAGTAACAAAATAGCCACCAGTCGGCCATCTTGGATCTGCTTTTTTTTATTTTATTTTAAAGACATGCACATGTAAGCCATCATTCATTATCTGCATACCAAGTTTGAACAAGATCAGTAAATGCATGTCTGAGAAATGGTTGAAGATGTGTTCAACATCGGGTTTTTACAACTAAAATGGACGCCAGTCGGCCATCTTTGATCGAATCACAAAACAAAATGATGTGCACCCAGTTTAAACAAATCGGTCCATACATCTCCGAGATATGGCTGCGGATGGACGGACAGATGCACAGATTGACGAGACCCAATCCATAAACCCCCATTTCGGACCAAGTCCAATGGGGGCTCATAATAAGGTAATTACCGATTATGTACATAAATATGGCAGAATTTGGACCACCCCATCCACACCATCCCTCTCACCCCTTATGTCCCATTAATTTGAGTTGAACGGATGTTTTTTTAACTGGAACTAAGCACAACAATGTATGTCAGGTATAATACACCCCCTAAGAATTTAAGCGAAGGGTGTAAAGCTTTGATGGAAACATGTCTGTCGATTGACAGACATCGTCTTTCGTCTTTCAATATCTACCTCTTCCCCAAGCCGACACAAATAAAGATGACCCCTAAACTTAATATCACTTTCAAAAAAACCCGAGTGACTATCCTCAAACAACCCTTGTTTTGCATTGATTGGTCACCCCTTGTACAAGTTGATATTGAATGAACATTGGGTGATTATAATCGCCCAATGTTCATTCAATGTCACAATTCTAGAAATTCGATGTCCTAAAATTTCACCGATAATTATAATTGGTGAAATGTTTCGGTCAACCTTAATGCACTTTTGCATTGTCGAACATAGTGTTCCAAGCTCGGCGGATCGTTTACGGGTCGACCTTTTTGATGATTGCCTGGTGTTGGCTTAATGGTTATGGTGGTGGGCTTTGGATCCAAGAGTCCTGAGTTCAAATCCCGCTCAGCTGTTTAATTAATACCAGGTGGGGTTAACTCAGACTGTCATCCTTCTGAGGTCGGCAAAATGAGTGCCAGCTTGCTGGTATCCTGTGATGGTGACCCATCCAGGATTGTGCCCAATAGCCAAGGAGACTGCTTAGGCAGCACCAACGCTCTGCACAGAGTGTGGTCCCAATCTCCTCCTCCTCTCCTTTTTGATGACCTGGCAACAGATTCTTAGACCAATTTGCACTGTTAACCTCTGGTTGATGGGCTTCCAATTCTTGGCATATCTTTTATGTTGTCTGTTGCAAAGACTTTATGCTCCCAACACAGAAGTAGTCTTTTTATAGGGAGCTTCTTGGCGTAATCGTTGCTGGAAGTCAACACGCACTTCTTCATTGTTTTCCTTGTTTGTGGACGTTCATGAACCCAGACACTGACAACAATCCATTGTTCAATGGTGTAGTTGCTTGTATCAACCATGATTATGTTCACTCATTCTGAAAAAAGGGAAAATTGGAAACGAATTGATACTTTGCACACAAAGGCAATGCCAATTTTTACAAGGGGTGACAAGATATTGTGGCCACACTGTGCATATCGAACTGTCCATACAAACCATATCTAACTCTGGCCTGTTGCAGAAACATGCTGCCAAACCTCCAACAAGCCCTCCTCCATGGTGGGTGGTGGGATGTTTCTATCCCATGCACACGAAGCAAAAAGCAGGTTCTAATTAGTTCAGTTCTATCTTTCATCCCAATTGCGCATGCACAGAGAGGAGTGAGATTTTTTGTTTGTTTGTTTACTCAAACTACCTGTCTGGCAGTCAAACAAAATCGAAAATCATTCCAAACAGGAAACTTACTGTTTTTAAGGATGTCATAGAGGACGCAAACAATAGGCACGAATAACTAATGTAATGTTAGATAGGGTGGTTAAAAAGACGCTGCATCAACGGTGGTACACTTCCAAAAATTTTTTTTCTGCAATGTTTAAAATCCTGATTTTATTTCAATTGATGTATATAATTGAACAGTGCAGAACACAAATCGCCACCTTGTCACTTTCAAAACCCTTCCGATTATCAGGACTTGGACAAAATATTATGGCATTTAGCATTATCATGACAAATCAAATTTGCTTCTTGAAGATTCTTTGGGGTAATATTGTCAAAACAGCGTGGGGTCAGGTGTTCTATGACCCCTCTAGTTATAAGATCTTTCATGCACTGTCATACTCTCAGATGAAGACCACCCTGGTATTCTTAAGCTTTTGGATGAGCTTGTATCTACATTACATGGAGAACAAGGACATTATGAGATATCAATGTACTTTGAGATGAATTACTGGAACATTAGTCGACAATGATCAAATCATTCAAAGCATGTCGGACTTTAATCTGTAATCTCAGCATCATGCGGTGTATGCTATGGTGCAGTGGGAAGACCAACCAGATCAACCCAAGCTGAACCATCCAGGGGAAAATGGTTCTCATTGTTTTGATTCCATCTCCAGAAACGTCTTTCTCAACAAGCAACATGATAGTGGGAGTTGTTCTCAAAATAAGCGAAGATTATGAAAGTGTCCATCAAGAGAATTTCTCAGGTCTCCCTGCAATAAAATAAACCGGCAAAAGCATTCACTGGCTGGCTGGAAGGGCTCTTGGAGAAAAACGAACCCTGACATGTGTCAGAGTCGATACCATGGAAGTACAACAGTTGCGCAAATCGTGTTGAAAGATTGACAATATTGCATGTCTACGTAAGAAAACAAAACAAAAGGATCAGTCCATGCTCGGTCCAAGTCACTATTAGGCAAATTCTAAAAACAACAACAATCACTAAGCATTCTGCATTCCCAGGGCATCAAATTTGAGTATTTACCCCTAAACATGAAGAGAAAAGCGGGATTCAGCAATTGGTTCACTTTGTCTGTCTCTCTGTGTACAAACACCGGTTTATGATCGATGAACAGCTTCATTTCAATTGAATGTTATATTTTGAACATGAATCAGGAAACAATCCTGTGGTTTTGCAGTGCCTTGCCTCTGAATTTGGCCTGATCACTCGTGCGCAGAGAGGAATGAGATAATATTTTTTACTCCGTCTGCCTGCCTGGCAGTCAAACAACCTTGAAAATCATTCCAAACAGGAAACTTCATCTTTCTAAGGATGTCACATAGGACACAAACAACAGGCACAAGTAACGAATGTAATGTGTTAAAAAGTTGGCGTAAAAGAGGCTGCAGCAACGGCGATAAACTTCCCAAAACATTTTTTTCAACAACTTTAAAATCTTTATTTTATTTTAATTAAATTATGTATTTGAACACTGTCGAACACAAATTGCCTTTTTGGCACTTTCAAAACCCTTCAGTTTATCAGTACTTGAACAAAATATTACAGCATTTTTACGTCATCACGACCAATCAAATTTGCCGCTCGGAGAGCCCGCCCATGTCCTTGTTTTTTGACACAGCATGGGGTAACGTGTTCTCTGAACTCCCTAGTCGAGTTCTCATGATGAAGCTGAGATGAAAACTGGAGTTTTTTTTTTTCATCATTCGCAATTATTGACAATAGCCCAGAAGCCTACAAAGCCGGACTATAAGTGCTTGGGTAAGTGAACGAGCAAAAACCAATCTGTATGACATCACGTCTGAGGTTCATCGGACAAACATGAAAGGACTCAGACGAGTAAGGCGGGCAGACAAAGCACATTTACTTCCATTCCATTTGGACCATACTCTGTGCAGAGCGTTGGTGCTGCCTAAGCAGTCTCCTTGGCTATTGGGCACAATCCTGGAAGGGTCGCCACTCCGACATAGGATACCAGCAAGCTGGCACTCATTTTGCCGACCTCGGAAGGATGACAGGCAGAGTCAACCCCACCTGGCATTAATTCAACAGCCGAGCAGGATTTAGAACCCAGGACCCTAGGTTCCCAAGCCCGCCACACATTTACTTGCACAAGGTCAAACCTTTAAAGATGTTCACTGATGAAGATATGTAAGCAAGTTGGAGAGTAAACTGATGAGTTATGTACGTGTGGAGTGTGGATGAAAATTAATGATGTAAAATCTGATTTTAGCCGAGATTGCCTGGAAACCATTGAATTACTTCTTATCCGATAGTAAAAGTCGTTTTTCCAAACAAATTTATTGGTCTAAGACTCTACGACGACTCCGATTTTGGATATGGTATAGCCACGGTATGCGTTTCGATTATATTTGATAAATATTCATTATATTTGAAACTCCTATCGGGGAATCACCTAAATGCATGTTAAATCACAAAAGAAATTAGTTTTATTTCCTTTAATGTCATTGTATATCTTATTCAATTTGATGCCACGTCTGCGGTGAAGCGCATTTAGCATGCAATAGGCAGGGGCGAGCTTCGACGTCTAGAAATGGGTGTTCCACTCGGTCAAAAACATTCAGCAATTTCGCTCCTTAAGCTGGATCTGCACGTTTGCCAGAGGTCTGCTGATGAACAAGAAGTGTCGCACCCGTTCGGGATTCATTCGCTCAGCCATTAAAGCTGCATTTGCGTCCCAAAAAAGAGAATTTACTGAAACAATTCACATTTTCTTGCACAGAGAAATGTTGCCTCTTGGAGGAGCAAAATTACGAGAGGCGAGGAGGTGCACAGATTGACTGAGGATCATAGGGGAACAGGGACACAAAGGGATCACAGGTAAGTGGATGAGTAGCAGAAAGGGGGTTGGGAATGAAGGTCAGCGAGAGTAGCATGAGGTGACAGGGGGCAGCACTCTCGAAGGAACAGAGTGAAGAGTACAAGACAAAGGGCACAAGGAGAGGGTTCCACAGACGAGAGAACAGGGGGATTAAGAATTGAAGGTGAGCATTAATCCAGCTAGGAATTGAGAAGCAGAACTTTCGTTTTCTTAACTTCAGGAACAATTTCACTGAAATGGGACATTGAGTTCTGACAGCTCGCATTGTGCGCACTCTTCAAAATGCCCTTGTCCTAAACAAATTACCGTGGCTGATCCCATTTATCAATGTGTGCACACCTTGGTAGCATTGAAACAATGTGTTGCTGGTTCATCAAAGGTGAATATTCGAAATGCCTCGATCCCAAGATTTAATATTTTGAAAACTGGGATTTTTACGCTGCATCGCAGGTATATCGCAATGGCCATGAAGTTGTCACCCCCAACCCAGCACGAAGGATGCATTAGAAGTTGTCTTCAGAATTCAATACCATACTGCCTCAGCATTCTCTGCGATCATAAAAGCTTTAAAATGGCCCAACCCCCATAAAATCGCAGTATTAAAACCTCCACCAGTCGAATGTTTAAGCTGGAAAAGGAAGGTGCTCAGACCTTGCATTCCAGAAAATTACAACCTTATAAACAGCTATTTTATTGTTACATACACAACGTAATTTAACTTCATGGGAATCCAAAAATCGCAGCCATATACCAGTAATTACATATGAGACGTGGCAGTGAATCAGAGTGTAAATCCGATCCGATGTACCATTCTGCCGAAGCAGTTTCTAGGCCTGGGGTCATGCTGGGCCATTTGCCATCCCTCTCCCAGCAGTAGTTAGGGCAGCAATGTGGAATTTGCCCAGGTTTCCAGGATGCTTTAACCACTCTTCACGAAGGACACCGTGGCACCTTAAACGTCCACCAAAAAATGCCGACAACGGGATGCTCAGTTTAACGTCCATCCCAGGGAAGGCACACATATTGATGATCACCTACCCTTGAAACACCGGGATGACAGTTTTTCGTTGGGTTAGGCCAGTGTAAATCTATACAATAAATGTAGGTGTGTATCAGTCAAGCTGTCATTTAGTGTGTCACTCCAGAACTCCAAAACCATGACACGCGAGCACTGAAATGTACCCCATTTTGTTCAATCCTGTCCTATTCCCTCCTTCTCCACAAGTCCCACTGCCAAATGCAAGTCAAGAACCCCCACCTACCACTCACAGTTACCTCCTCCCAACCCCTCTCCTCACACTTCCCCTCTGCTGCTCGCTTCCACCCCGTTCTCCTCCGGAGTGTATAGCGATGTTTGGTGAGCATCACTCTCCCCACCCCTTTCCTCGCTCTTTCCCCCTTTATAGTTCCCCCTTCCTAGCTCTCCCTTCCTCACCTTCAAAGCTCCCACCTCCTCCCGCCCCCCCCCCTCCTTGCTCCCACCACTCCTCCTCCCTCTTCCTCTTCCTTCTAACTCCTTCCTCCTCTCTTCTCTCTCCCTCCCTTCCTTCCCGACTCTCTCCTCCCCTCCTCTGTTCTTCCTCCCCTCACTCTCCACCCCTCCTCCTCCCTCACTCTCCCACCCTCCTCCTCCTCACTCTCCACCCTCCTCCTCCCTCATCTCCACACCCCTACTCTGTTAAGGGGACAGTTTGGAACAGACAGTTTAGTTTTTAATTTTAAAATGGCTTCCCAGAGTATAGCATGTATGAATCAGATTCTGGGTGAGCTGACCAGAGGGGTGCAAAGGTCGCTGCATGTACGAGCGTACGTGCATGCAGGCAGGCCTTTACCAGGTAGATAGCGTGGGTTTTAAATGCTCCACCTGGTTTTATGGAGAACACAATTGTTAAAACAAAATGTTGCTTGTTTGGGCATGTTTATTGCCCTTCCTTCCCCTACCCATCCTTCACTCACTGCCTCCTCTCCCTTTCTCCCTTTCCTCCTCACCCTTCTCATCTCTCTCCCCCCCCCCACCTCTTTTCTCCACTCTTAGTATTCCCGTCAGCGAGGTGATTGGTGGTATTTGCTAGTCTATATAATAATGTCTGTGTGTGTGTGCTTCCAAAACCATGAAACCTGAAACTTTGCACGCATACAAAGGGAACTCCAAGGTGGTGCAAGAGTGATAATTGGGTGTTTTGGTTAATTAAAACACCCCTTTGAAGTTAATTAACGGCCTTATTTAATTATATCCTTTATCAGGAACACCCTCAGACACCTCTCTCTCTCCCTTGATGAGGTCTTAAGGCGAATGCATCCTCAATCACCTCGCTCTCCCTCACTGGGGTCTTAATTTGCCATTTTGTTCAGCCTGCTCAACGATGCCTCAAGTTGGAACGGCCCGCAATGGTTTATTAACGATACACCGCTGAAATGTTTTTTTTTCAGTTTCCTCACTCATATCATCAAAAGCCTCATCTACATATGTACAAATCGCTGAAAACATCGCTTTTGTATGTGCTATAGATTTCAAATTAGGAGCTCAGTGATGTCATGCATTATATGATGTGATTTTCCATGATCTACTCTCATGGACTAATTAAAGTATATCATCGAAATATAATTTTAGTTTGGATGATCGGATCACGTGGACTAAATAACTCGAAATCTGGAATGAAATCTGAAAATGTTAATAAATCGACAATGTTTAGTTTTTTTTGCTGGGATATGTCATTTCCAATCAGCTTACAATCGCTTGCCAAGCCAGCCGTTCCTTATCAACCATTTCATCGCAATGCTTGCTTGGGTGCTTAAGCCTCTTGCCAAGTGCTCTGCACTACTACAGTCGATAGCGGACCAGTTTGTGTCCCGATCAAGATGTACAGTCAGCAGCTGCTCCAAGGTAGAGGCTAGGTAGATAGTACACATGGACGTGGTACATATGGGTAGATTTGGATGTGTAAATGGATTCTCCGTGGGTGTGTGTACATGCCTGTATGCTTGGTTACAGGCGCCGGTAGTGGCAAAGTTTCATCCCCTATTTTATGATGATGATGTGTGGTGGAGGTTTTCACTTTTAACCTCAGCAGTGTACGAGCGATCGCGTTTTCCTTTGGCCTCCTGAGTGTTTCAAAAGAAATTGGTCATTTTATATGACTCGGTGTGCTTTATAAAAGTTATATGGTTTCTATATTCGAGTTTCAAAGCAAAATATATTTGATAACACCCAATTTCCAAGCCGTTTTCTGTATTAACATATATTTTCTAAATTACAGAGCCAAATATAGCAAAACATATTGTTATGTTTGTGGGATAGATGGAGGAATTTCATAGCAAAGGAAGTATAGCATAGGGTCCGTGGATGAGCAGAAGACATCTCAATATAAATTAAGTAGGGAAAGCTTTCAGCTTAAGATTGTTACGTCACCACACGGGCATGGTGCTGTGTTAATTAGGTAGGGATTAAGGCTAATTTATCCCAGTATGTGATTGTCCCTTGTGACCTTTTTAATGTTTTTGCATTTATAAAGCCGGCTATAAAAAGGAACAATGCTTTAACAACAACAACCGGCAGGCCACGCCCAGAGGCTTGGGATTGGTCGGTGTGATGTGAGAGAGGAGGGCATGATCGGAGAGGAGATAGTTTGGTGTGAGAAATGCAGTTGAGCCAGCAGGTCTCGTTCTTGCTCTCGCTTCTCCTCGACACAGTGAAGAAGGCTGCGCAATTCTCATGTCTGTGCTGTGTGAATTTAAGCACGTGCTGGAGCAAGAAGCGAGCCATTGTCTGTACGGCTGAGTCGCGAAGTTGCACGTTGGAGAGAGAGAGGAGAGGAGAGAGAGGAGAGGAGAGAGAGAGGAGCGCATCTCTCAGTAATAACTCGGCGTTATCCCATTGTGTGTTCGAGGAGGAAGGCGGGTCATTGTGGCGAGCGGACCTGGTGTTAAGAGAGGAGCAGGGTCGGCATATTCGTTCCTGAGAAGAACCCTGCATGGCGTTTGGTGAACCTTGACATTGAATACCGCCACATGAATACCTCACACGTTTCCCACCCAAGGAGCAGCTTGGCGCCATTTTCGGGTGCAGTTTCCGGCACAGGATGATGTGGTTCGATCACCAAGTTCATAAAAGATAATCTCCGGACACCCAGCTAAGTGCCAGAATCAAGGGAGGGATTTTCTTTCATTTTATCTTTCCCCTTGTCTGTTTTTCTAACTGTGTGTGGAGACGTCTCAACTTTAGGCTTTAATTTACCTCACATTTTATTAGGTCACGCTTTGATTTATTTACATTTTAAATCTCATTTATGTTCATTAAACCCTTATTTATTAAATTTACTTGTGTTTGTCGATTCGCTCTGGGTTTGAGAAAAACCCTTGTGCTTCCAAATGCTATGCGTCCTTGCCGCACTCCTCCCCGCGCGTGCCATTTTCTCCAAGGATCACGTGTTCGCCTCCAAGGTAGAACCGTTTGGCTATCCGTGCAGGTTGGTCTTAAGTACCTGTCCACAACAACTGGGTCGGGGAAATTAACTTAACACCCTGGACACGACAATATTTCTCTCTGCCAACCCTTCTCTCTCTCTCTCTCTTTCTCTCTCTCTCTTCTCTCTCTCTCTCTCTCTCTCTCTCCTCTCTCTCTACTCTCTCATCTCTGTCTCTCTATTCTCTTCTCTCTTTCTCTCTCTGTCTCTTCTGTCTCTCTCTCTCTCTCTCTCTCTTCTCTCTCTCTGTCTCTGTCTCTGTGTCTGTCTCTCTCTCTCTCTCTCTCTCTCTCTCTCTTCTCTCTCTCTTCTCTTTCTCTCTCTCTCTCTTCTCTCTGTTCTCTCTTCTGTCTCTCTCTGTCTCTCTCTCTGTCTCTCTCTGTTCTCCTCTCTGTCTTCTCTCTCTCTTCTTCTCTCTCTCTCTCTCTCTCTCTCTCTCTCGTCTCTCTGTCTCTGTCTCTGTTCTCTGTCTCTCTCTCTCTCTCTTCTTCTCTCTCTCTCTCTCTCTCTCTCTTCTCTCTCTCTCTCTCTCTCCTTCTCTCTCTCTCTCGCCTAATACAGTGCAGCACCCTCCTCCCACACCTCTCTCCCCCACCCCACCCCACCCCTCTCTCTGTCTCTGGGACATAGCTGGATGTGGTTATGTTCGGATGGTGATTATCTTTGCATGTATATGACGGTGGTTATTCCCGCACATATGCCGATGGTAGTTATCTCTGGATGTATCCAGACAGTTGTTATGTCTGGACGGTGGTTGTCTCCATACGTATCTGGACTTTGGTTATGTCCGACAGTGGTGATCTTCAGACATGTCAGACAGTGGTTATGTCCAAATGGAGGCTCCCCTCACACTGCCTTACCTTGCTCCCCCATGCTGCCTTCCCTTCCCAACCCCTCCTCGCGTCTCCCTACCTCCTCGCTCATCCACCCTCTCTCTCTCCCCTCCTCTTTCTCTAACCCCCCCCCCAACCTTAGTATACCCGTCAGCGAAGTGAGTGACGGGTGGTATTTGTTTGTCTATAATAATAAAATGTCAGTGTGTCAGTCAGTGTACGGTTCTCCTCCATAACTGCAAAACCATGAAAACTTATTCAACCTGAAACTTTGCATGCATACTAAAAGAACTCCATGGTGGTGCATGAATGAAAACTGGGTGTTTGGGTTAACTGAAACACCCCTTTTGAAGATAATTAACGGTCTTATTTAATTATCTTTTATAAAGGCGTCATCCTTATTACCTCACTGTCCCTCACTGGGGTCTCAATCCACCATTTTTTTTTTGCATGTTCAACAATGCTCGACTTGGAACAGGTCGCAATGCTTTCTTAACGATAAAGTTTTTTTTTTCACTTTCCTCACTCATATCATTGAATGTCTCATCATCATACCTACAAATCACTGGATACATTGCAATGCTTAAAAACGTCCGGAGATGCCAGTGTTCGTGGCTTTATTTCATTTCCGCAAAAGCGATAATGTCTACAATCCTTTAATCGGAGACAAATTTCAAAATTTAAACTTCTTAATTGACCTCAGCAGCAGTTCCGACTGCCAAAAAAGTGTTCATTTGTCGAATTCATTAATTGATTGACATTCCTGGCATCTCCGTGAGGTGTTTAATATCGGTGATTGACATTCCAGACTAATTGATGATCGCAAATTGCTCGCCAAGCTAGCCGTTCCTTATCAACTAATTCATTGGAGTGCTTTCTTGAGTGCTCAAGCGACTTGGCGAGCGCTCGACAAGCTGCTTGGTTGTTCATTTGCAAGCCATGGCCATACACGGCAAAAGTATTCGCACCGTCACTGACTACATCGATCGATTTGACCAAAGTTCAGGCCCCACTCACCTGCGTTTGGCCCCGTGTTGTCGTGCCGTGCCTTTGGAGATGGCCCGCCCCCTGAAAATGTGTAATTTTATTTTACACAGCATTTACACTTTTTTGCATGATCTGTTTTCAATATACGAGCCGTCACTTCGACATAGATATGGGGTCACGTGATCGGCATGACCTCTGCAATTTAACATCCCCACCCTGGCCTAATTATAGAACCCAAATTTGGTAGCATTCTGAGTGGTGGGTCTGGAGAAGAAGATTTTTGAAGGAATGTACTAAGTCTGCCATTTTGACCAACTTAGTCACGTGACCGGAACGAGCTTTGCAATCCCCGTTACAAGGAAATGCAAGGAAATCAGACACAGGTGGAGGCCATTCAGCCCATCATGCCTGTGCGACATCAAAACCACATGAATTTATCAACACTAGATCCAAAGAAGAAAATGCAAAATTTTATTATTATTTGTCTTTTAGTAGTGTCCTTGTGTTTTTAAAAGTATATTTATTTATTTATTTTTAAGTTTTTGTAGTTTTCGTATTTTTTTTTCTTCTTCTCCTCAGGGGAGGGGGCACAGTTTTCTTTTTCTCCTTATCAGTCAAGTCAGGCCAGATTAGATCTGTGACTTGCCACAGGTATCATGTAAACCTGTACTAACCTGTTCCATGGTCG
>CM068958.1:13799813-13817576 GCA_035128595.1 Eptatretus atami | reverse complement strand
ATGTCCATCTCAGTAGGAGGTGGGTGGGTACATGGGTAGATATGTACATCTCGGTAGGAGGTGGGGGGTATGTGGGTGTGGGTACATGGGTAGATATGTACATCTGGGTGGGTACATGGGTAGATATGTACATCTTGGTAGAAGGTGGTTGGATACGTGGGTGTAGGTACATGGGTACATATGCACATCTCGGTAGGAGGTGGGTGGATACGTGGGTGTGGGTACATTGGTAGATATGTACATCTCGGAAGGAGGTGGGCGGGTACGTGGGTGTGGGTACATGGGTAGATATGTACATCTCGGTAGGAGGTGGGTGGGTACGTGGGTGTGGGTACATGGGTAGATATGTACATCTTGGTAGGAGGTGGGTGGGTACGTGCATGTAGGTACATGGGTACATCTCGGTAGGAGGTGGTGGGTACGTACGTGGGGTACATGGGTAGATGTGTACATCTCAGGAGGTGGGTGGGTACGTGGTGTGGGTACATGGGTAGATATGTACATCTCGAAGGAGGTGGGTGGGTACGTGGGTGTGGTACATGGGTAGATATGTACATCTCGGTAGGAGGTGGGTGGGTACGTGGGTGTGGGTACATGGGTAGATATGTACATCTCGGTAGGAGGTGGGTGGGTACGTGGGTGTGGGTACATGGGTAGATATGTACATCTCGGTAGGAGGTGGGTGGTACGTGGGTGTGGGTACATGCGTAGATAAGTACATCTCGGTAGGAGGTGGGTGGGTACGTGGGTGTGGGTACATGGGTAGATATGTACATCTGGTAGGAGGTGGGTGGGTTCGTGGTGTGGGTACATGGGTAGATATGTACATCTCGGTAGGAGGTGGGTGGGTACGTGGGTGTGGGTACATGGGTAGATATCTACATCTCAGTAGGAGTTGGGGTGGGTACATGGGTAGATATGTACATCTCAGTAGGAGGTGGGTGGGTACGTGGGTGTGGGTACATGGGTGGATATGTACATCTCGGTAGGAGGTGGGTGGGTACATGGGTGTGGGTACATGGGTAGATATGTACATTCGGTAGGAGGTGGGTGGGTACGTACGGTGGGTACATGGGTAGATATGTACATCTCGGTAGGAGGTGGGTGGGTACGTGGGTGTGGGTACATGGGTAGATATGTACATCTCGGTAGGATGTGGGTGTACGTGGGTGTGGTACATGCGTAGATATGTACATCTTGGTAGGAGGTGGGTGGTTACGTGGGTGTGGGTAACATGGGTAGATATGTACATCTCGGTAGGAGGTGGGTGGGTTCGTGGTGTGGGTACATGGGTAGATATGTACATCTTGGTAGGAGGTGCGTGGGTACGTGGGTGTGGTTACATGGGTAGATATGTACATCTCAGTAGGAGTTGGGTGTGGGTATATTCGGTAGGAGGTGGTGGGTGTGGGTACATGGGTAGATATGTACATCTCGGTAGGAGGTGGGTGGGTACGTGGGTGTGGGTACATGGTAGTTATGTACATCTTGGTAGGAGGTGGGTGGGTACGTGCGTGTAGGTACATGGGTACATATGTACATCTCGGTAGGAGGTGGGTGGGTACGTACGTGTGGGTACATGGGTAGATGTGTACATTCAGGAGGTGGGTGGGTACGTGGGTGTGGGTACATGGGTAGATATGTACATCTCGGAAGGAGGTGGGCGGGTACGTGGTGTGGGTACATGGTAGATATGTACATCTCGGTGGGTGTGGGTACATGGGTAGATATGTACATCTCGGTAGGAGTGGGTGGGGACATGGGTGTGGGTACATGGGTAGATATGTACATCTCGGTAGGAGGTGGGTGGGTACGTGCGTGTGGGTACATGCGTAGATATGTACATCTCGCAGGAGGTGGGTGGGTAGTGGGTGTGGGTACATGGGTAGATATGTACATCTCGGTAGGAGGTGGGTGGGTACGTGGGTGTGGGTACATGGGTAGATATGTACATCTCGGTAGGAGGTGGGTGGGTACGTGGGTGTGGGTACATGGGTAGATATGTACATCTCAGTAGGAGGTGGGTGGGTGTGTGGGTACATGGGTGGATATGTACATCTCGGTAGGAGGTGGGTGGGTACGTGGGTGTGGGTACATGGGTAGATATGTACATCTCGGTAGGAGGTGGGTGGGTTCGTGGGTGTGGGTACATGGGTAGATATGTACATCTCGGTAGGAGGTGCGTGGGTACGTGGGTGTGAGTACATGGGTAGATATGTACATCTCAATAGGAGTTGGGTGGGTACGTGGGTGTGGGTACATGGGTAGATATGTACATCTCAGTAGGAGGTGGGTGTGGGTACGTGGGTGTGGGTACATGGGTGGATATGTACATCTCGGTAGGAGGTGGGTGGGTACGTGGGTGTGGGTACATATGTACATCTCGGTAGGAGGTGGGTGGGTACGTGGGTGTGGGTACATGGGTAGTTATGTACATCTCGGTAGGAGGTGGGTGGGTGTGGGTACATGGGTAGATATGTACATCTCGGTAGGAGGTGGGTGGGTACGTGGTGTGGGTACATGGGTAGTTATGTACATCTCGGTAGGAGGTGGGTGTGGGTACATGGGTAGTTATGTACATCTCGGTAGGAGGTGGTGGGTACGTGGGTGTGGGTACATGGGTAGATATGTACATCTCGGTAGGAGGTGGGGGTACGTGGGTGTGGGTACATGGGTAGTTATGTACATCTCGGTAGGAGGTGGGTGGGTACGTGGGTGTGGGTACATGCGTAGATATGTACATCTTGGTAGGAGGTGGTGGTTACGTGGGTGTGGGTACATGGGTAGATATGTACATCTCGGTAGGAGGTGGGTGGGTTCGTGGTGTGGGTACATGGGTAGATATGTACATCTTGGAGGAGGTGCGTGGTACGTGGTGTGGTTACATGGGTAGATATGTACATCTCAGTAGGAGTTGGGTGGTACGTGGGTGTGGGTACATCTCGGTAGGAGTGGGTGGGTGTGGGTACATGGGTAGATATGTACATCTCGGTAGGAGGTGGGTGGGTACGTGGGTGTGGGTACATGGGTAGTTATGTACATCTTGGTAGGAGTGGGTGGGTACGTGCGTGTAGGTACATGGGTACATATGTACATCTCGGTAGGAGGTGGGTGGGTACGTACGTGTGGGTACATGGGTAGATGTGTACATCTCAGGAGGTGGGTGGGTACGTGGGTGTGGGTACATGGGTAGATATGTACATCTCGGAAGGAGGTGGCGGTACGTGGGTGTGGGTACATGGGTAGATATGTACATCTCGGTGGGTGTGGGTACATGGGTAGATATGTACATCTCGGTAGGAGGTGGGTGGGGACATGGGTGTGGGTACATGGGTAGATATGTACATCTCGGTAGGAGGTGGGTGGGTACGTGTGGGTGGGTACATGCGTAGATATGTACATCTCGGCAGGAGGTGGGTGGGTACGTGGGTGTGGGTACATGGGTAGATATGTACATCTCGTAGGAGGTGGGTGGTAGTGGGTGTGGGTACATGGGTAGATATGTACATCTCGTAGGAGGTGGGTGGTACGTGGGTGTGGGTACATGGGTAGATATGTACATCTCAGTGGAGGTGGGTGGTGTGTGGTACATGGGTGGATATGTACATCTCGGTAGGAGGTGGGTGGGTACTGGGTGTGGGTACATGGGTAGATATGTACATCTCGGTAGGAGGTGGGTGGGTTCGTGGTGTGGGTACATGGGTAGATATGTACATCTCGGTAGGAGGTGCGTGGGTACGTGGGTGTGAGTACATGGGTAGATATGTAATCTCAATAGGAGTTGGGTGGGTACGTGGTGTGGGTACATGGGTAGAATGTACATCTCAGTAGGAGGTGGGTGTGGGTACGTGGGTGTGGGTACATGGGTGATATGTACATCTCGGTAGGAGGTGGTGGGTACGTGGGTGTGGGTACATATGTACATCTCGGTAGGAGGTGGGTGGGTACGGGGTGTGGGTACATGGGTAGTTATGTACATCTCGGTAGGAGGTGGGTGGGTGTGGGTACATGGGTAGATATGTACATCTCGGTAGGAGGTGGGTGGGTACGTGGTGTGGGTACATGGGTAGTTATGTACATCTCGGTAGGAGTGGGTGTGGGTACATGGGTAGTTATGTACATCTCGTAGGAGGTGGGTGGGTACGTGGTGTGGGTACATGGGTAGATATGTACATCTCGTAGGAGGTGGGTGGGTACGTGGGTGTGGGTACATGGGTAGTTATGTACATCTCGGTAGGAGTGGTGTGGGTACATGGGTAGTTATGTACATCTCGGTAGGAGGTGGGTGGGTACGTGGGTGTGGGTACATGGGTAGATATGTACATCTCGGTAGGAGGTGGTGGTACGTGGGTGTGGGTACATGGGTAGTTATGTACATCTCGGTAGGAGGTGGGTGGGTACGTGGTGTGGTGACCTTTTAGCTCTTCTACGAGCCTCGACAATGTATACAAAAAAAAAATCACATTTCCGTGACAGGTTTGATAACGATACGTACCGGAGAGGTAGATACACCACCACGCAGGTGGAAGGACAAACATACTGTTGCGAATTCGCGCCCGTCGGCGTGCGATCGGCCACGCGACTCGAACCGCGACCGCCTCGCCCACCGGACGGACAATTCAGTCGTGACCCTCCCGGCTAACGCCGGGATCCAGTCACGGGTGGCCTTTCGACCTCACCACAATCGTGCCAATCGGCCACCCGCGTAGGATAGGGTTGTTCGCCAAACTCGACCTACCTAAGTACCCACGCGGATGGTAACCGGGCGATCGTACCTCGCCGCAGGTCGACTCCGGACACGAGCCGCTTGGGCGGGCCGTTCCGTACTATCGGGATAACCGAGCGGTGTTATCGTCGACCTCGACGGTTCAGATTATTTACCGGGCGTTTTGCACCCACTAGAACCCTTTACGTGAAGCAGGATGGAGGGTCAATTAAAGAAAAGACGAAGCGAAACGGGAAAACAGTTCACGACAATGCACATTTATAGCACACGTAAAGCAAACAGCATGTTATTTACAGTCACAATAAGCAATTGCACATATATTACATAGAACAAAAAGAAATGCACATAATAAAGAAGGAGTTAAAACCGACTACACGACACACGGACACTTATACAGTTTCTACTTACAAGACACGGCGCCACAACACGCATCACACCGAAGACAAAGAAAAGACCCCCTCACAGGAAAGGGAGTCAGACTGGGCCCGTGGCTAATGCGCGTGGAACCTGGATGAGCGGCCAGGCCCACGAGACCGAAGGGTTCCTACCCGCGCCCTCGTGGCGAGCCGCAGAATGTCGCTGCACGGCGGTTCCGTGGCGCACCTGCTGGTGTAAAGTGGGAAGGGGCCCCTTGTCGCACTCTCTCAGCGCGGGGGAAAAAGGGGGAATTGTTGATGCTCTGGGGGAGGGAGTATGGCTGGCTTGCTCGAATCCCGCGACGCGAAGCCTCCAGGTCCACCTCAGCCGTTGCGCCTCCGCAGCCGTTCTGCCACCGATCTCAGCCTCACCGATCTCCTCGAGCTCCGTCTCCAACACGACCCAGCCCAACTGACTTCTCACCGATCTGCTGCTCACCGACACTCTCACCGATCTCCTCGAGCTCCGCTCCAAACGACCCAGCCCACTGAACTTCCTCACCGATCTCTCCAACTCGACTCACTCCCACGATACTGCTCGACTGACTCACTGCGCTCGCCTTTTTATCGTTCGGGAACCCACCATATGCAATTATCGGATCAAACGACCTCAGGGGCGGAGCCAGCTCGCCGATTGGACGGAGAAAAAGGGGGCGTGTATCATTCCTGATCTCAAATTTGCATATGCCGATTTCGTCAGGCGCGTCTGGAAGGCGGGGCCAAGCCGCCCGCGCTTCCTGATTGGGTGGATCAGATGTGGGCGTGCATCATTCCTGATCCGAATTCTCCTCAGAAAACCCGCCATCTGCACTCGGGCGTCTCGCGTGTCTCGCTGAAGACAGCTCGACGCTCGGCGTCCACAGGTGGCGCGGGAATGGCCGTAGGAGAAGGTGGTGGAGGGTTTTCGGCGGGTCCGATGGCCATGGCGCTGTTTGGAATGGCGGTGATGTGGAGGTTTGCGGTAGCCGAGTGGTGAAGGTAGGTTTTGGCTGCTGGCGTTGTGTTGTTGTATCAAAACAAAGGTAGAACAGAAAAACGCCTAACTCAAGGATCGCAGCCGAATGAATCACATAATTCCTCTATAACAATGGGTTTGGGCTAACTACACATGTACTAAAGAAATATATCTCACCTACGGGACCTTTATGGTGTTTGCGAATTTCCAGAACGTAACACTACCCCCCCTTTTTACAGACTCGTCCCGAGTCGTCAAATATCGTGTGCCATCATGGTGTAGTTCTCCTAGTACGTTTACCTACGGGATCCCTGAGTGCGACATCATGGTATCGTGTCCCCAAAAAAAATAACCTGAGGGCTGAGTAACTAACTAAACAAACTCACTCACACGACGACTTAAATAAAATTGCCGGCGCTAACACATACATGCCGGGGGCGCACTCATATTTACAATACAACTTAACACCTTAACTTACAAATTTTACACTAAACCATGGCCAGGATCAATGGACTCTGCAAAAAGAAAAGCAGTCAGCAGGGAGCCAGGCTGCTCGCATGCAGTCTCTGCTCAAACAATGCAGGTGACAGGGAACGTGGCCGGCTGCTCACACGCAGTCCTAGGCTTCCCTTTTATAAAATGAACCAGTGAACCACAACGGTTGCTGGGCTGCACAAACGCAGTCTCCTGGTGCGGCTGCCTGCAAGGCAGTCCTGTAGAACACTGAACGGGCACTGACGCATGCAACAAAACGGTGCAACGGGCTGCTCAATGCAGTCCCCGCGGTGCAATGGATGGATGAACGCAACACGGTGCACGGGCCGCCACTGAAGGCCCGGTTGCAGCTGCCAACAAGGACAGTATTCCTGCAGCTTGCAAACTGTTGCTTGTTGATCCTGGCGCACATGGAATTGAACAAGGGGGGGCAAAGCAAAAATTGAACGGGGCTGGTGAAACAGGGGCAGTGGGCATGACATGGCAAAGGAAAGGCAACATAGCCTGCAGAAAAGGCCGTTACAGGCAAACACAGCCGCAGACGAACTGGCCGGCACAGGCCCTTGCAGTAAAAACAGCCGTCGGACGATCCGGCCGCGGCACAGGCCTTGCAGGCAAAACACAGCAGACGATCCGGCCGCAACAGCCTTGCAGAAAACAACCAGCCGATGAAGTTGGCCGGCACAGGCCCCGCAGTACAACAGCCGCAGACGATGAAGTTGGCCAGCCTTTGCCTTGCAGTGGAGGTTGGTGGAGGGAGTGCGGTGGTGTTGGCCACACAGAAGGTGGACTCGGACCTACCCTACTTGTCTCCCCCACCTATCGCCTTTGCCTGTCACTGTACCTACCCACTCCCTTAATTTGTAAAAAACCAATTTAGCCCCCAACTTATTTTTTTTGTTGTTTTTATTTCACCTCTTTATCACTATAAATCGTGCCCTAACCCCTTTAATCGCCTTGTTCGGCTAACCTATTCTGTCACCTGCCTACTCCCAACCCCTACGTTCCCTCCCGGAGGGGAATAAGGGAGAGCTAGCATCCTGTGCCGAGGCCCAACCAAGCCTCAAGATGGCCTCCCAGATCTCAGCGATTAAACCCAAAGTGGGTCCAGCGGCCCACAACGAGAGCGAAGGGATGGATGGTGCGGAGGGGTACACCTTCCTAATCTACCCTAACCATTTAAACTGTTAAACTACCCCGGGGCTTTCAACAAGCGCCTCTCGCTTAATCATTGGTTCTAAAAACCCAGATTCCCGTCGCCTGTTGTTGTGTCCTTTCAGTTTCGGGCCTCGCCCTCGAATTTTCCCCTCGTGCCCTTGCACGGTTCATGGCTGGACGCGTGGCTCCCTTTGGAGGCACGACCCCTCTGCCGAATCTCCAACAATGGCACCCCCGGCACTACACTGCCTCCGAGCCTACAGCCTCCTAAACACCGGGGAGTGCCCCATGGCAACTCCCCTGAAACGCACACGTGGCAGGCTGGCGCCCCGGGCCCTTTCCCGAGGTCCCCGTGCCCACGACACTGCCACGACGGCCACGGCCGCTCCGGGCCCCGCACCAAGCGGGCGCACACCGTGCCCACACGCAACACCGGCCCCCCATGGGCCCTTGGCCTACCACGGCCGACTAGCCCGGTGCCGGGGTACCCACTCAGCGATACTCACCGTTCGCAGCCACGCTCCAGCCCGTCAACAGGGCTCCTCACCCTCCAAACGGGTTTCGAGCCTACTTCCCCACCAACAGCAAACGACCTCCATTTTTCATTTAACTAACCATAACTCACTCTACACTGACCGGGGTCCTTGGGCGGGAGTCACTCCTCCCCAATCACTCATCGACCATGCATTCCCATTCACTCCATACACACAGACCCCGCGGCCTCACTCACTCACCATGTACTCTCCTCACAACTTTCCAACACACACAGTCGCTGAATCCTGCATCCTTCTAACTACCTCCCCTAACTAACTCGTGCTCACGTCGTCCTTACACTGTAGCACGTTCCTTTTAACACTACGTAGCTAAGCTACGTCCCCTCTACACATCCAAATCTGTCACCGTCCCTCAAATCTTATTTCCCATCTCCCATCCTAAATCTGACTAACATCCTCTAACTAATCCATTCCACGGACTCCAATGAGGATTACCCTGCGCCATGAAGTCGGTCTAACTAACACTAACCCTTCCCCTAACAGTGTCCATCCTGTCCCCAGGTAAGGGTCTTTCACCCTTGCCCAGGGAATCCTGTTCACGTACCGAAAGCGAGGCTTGCTTCCGTTAATTTGTATTGCCAATTACGCGCAGCACCAAGCGCGCAACCAAGCTGCCGCAGCTTGGCACTTGCCTGGACGTCATCACTGCGCACGCTACTCGTCCTCTCTTGGAACGGTACCATCCGCAGGGATTCACGCCTCTGCCGGATTCCAACCCACGTGCAGGCCAACGTCACCCTGCGCACCCCCAAAAACAAACCCTACACTCCGAGGGCTCCCTGCACACGAACACATGTGGCTCTGCCGTTGAGCTAACACATTCACGCTCGCGTGGAGAAACCATCCGGTCCAAATCGTACCTGCCTAACCTTTCCGTTCCGCGGGATCGGCAAATCCAGCTGGCGTTTCGGACGGTGCTTCACTCACCCCAAGCGAGCATCGTGGGGTCTCGTGCGCTGCAGCCAGCACGGACCTCGCGCTCGCTGGCTGGGTGAACCCGCACGGTCCCAAACAGCTACGGCCCGCTACCGGCTTTGTCCTCGTTCCGCCGTTCCCGTCTCCGTTCCAACCACGCACACCTGCGTGTCACGCACGCAACCTACTCCACCAACACACTCACACCAATACGGGAGACGCGGCTGCATGCTTCGCGCAATGCCCACCGAACATCTCCTTTACACAACGCGCGACCTAAACACACATGTCTCCCTCACATAGGCAGTTCTACACAACTGCAGTGCTTCGCACACGGCGTAGCCGTTTCTGGCGCACACGCCATGCCACCCCACGTGGTCTTTCACCGCACGCCGTGGGCCCTCCACACCACGGTGCCCTCATCCCACTGGCGTGCCCTTTCACAACACGGCAACGCTGGGAAGCACGCACTCGCGGCACAACCAGCCACCACACTCACTCACGACACGGGGTCGCACTCACACCTGGGGGTCTCATCCACACACGGGAGCGCCTCACACGTTGCACCCCCAAACACCTGGGACAGAACCAACTGGGGAATTCGTGTCCACAAGGGGTTCCGGGGCCTCTATACCCCAAGTGCACGTGCACCCTCTCCGCAGCACCTCACATTCCCTCGTCTCGAAAGCACGGACCGAAACCCACTGGTCGTGATTCGCCTCAAAGGGGGCTATACTCCTCCCCCTCGTTCCTGGAGGCAGCCATCCTGCTGCTCCACCGTCACAACACAGTCCACCAGCTGCACCCCCATTAATCCTTCCCCTACCTCTGGTGTGTGGTGTGTCTGTTCTTTTACCCGTCTTTTATCGTGATCTCTCTCTATTTTCTCTACCTCCCGCGTCTCTGTACATTTGTTGTTTCTGTTGTTCTCTCGTGTCTATTTAGACTCTGCTTCTTTCTGGCGTCTTTCCCTTATTTTACGTAGGTCAACCTTGCTTTCTCCTTAAAGTCGCTCCCGTCTTTCCCTCTGTTTCACTCCTTGCTCTTTCAGGATCTCCGCGTACCGCTCATCCTTGCTTTCCGTCTTAATGGCCTCCTTTTCTCTCCCCCCAATTCCTTTCACCCTCGTGTCTTATACAATTTAATTAGTTTTCTGTTCCTTTTCTGGGGTTTTTCATCTCTCTGGATTCAATTTTATTCCTCCTCCTTCAGTTCATTAATTTCAAACTCGTAAGTTTTTGGTTTTCCTCCAACAGTTTCTCCCTGCTCTTCTTTTCCAATCTCATCGTTTCTTTCAAATTGGCACAATTTCCTTCCTGTGTTTCATTTCGCTGTTCTCTCATTACCCTTCCTTGCTTCCTCTTCTGGTCCTTCCTTCCTTCCAGTTTCATGGTTTGCTTCATTTGGTTAATCTCCTTTTGTGTTTCAGTTGTGCTGTCTCATTACTCTTCCTTGTTCTTCTCCTGCCCTTCCTTCTGGCAGTTTCATGGTTTTCTTCATGTGGTTAAATCCTTTTTTGTGGTTTTCATTCGCTGTTCTTTGTCTACCTCTTCGCCTCCAGCCTTGCATTTTCTTTTCAAATTGGTCAAACCTTAGATATGTACATCTCGGTAGGAGGTGGGTGGGTACGTGGGTGTGGGTACATGG
Source organism: Eptatretus atami (assembly GCA_035128595.1). Taxonomy (NCBI): domain Eukaryota; kingdom Metazoa; phylum Chordata; class Myxini; order Myxiniformes; family Myxinidae; genus Eptatretus; species Eptatretus atami. The sequence continues at coordinate 13,806,710 of CM068958.1, read as the reverse complement.
GTAGTTATGTACATCTTGGTAGGAGGTGGGTGGGTACGTGCGTGTAGGTACATGGGTACATATGTACATCTCGGTAGGAGGTGGGTGGGTACGTACGTGTGGGTACATGGGTAGATGTGTACATCTCGGACGGGGTGAGGGTACGGGGTGTGAAGGTTACAGTGGTAATAGTGTAATTCCGGCTAAGGAGGTTGGTGATGTGCGGTTGGACAATGGCTAGATTGTACTCTCTCGCTAGGAGGTGGTGGGTACGTGGTGTGGGTACCACTGGGTTAGATATGTAATTCCAGTAGGTGTGGAGTGGCTACGTGCGAGTTGGTATGAGGTTAGTTATAATGCCAGCTTAGGAGTGAGGTGCTTACGAGTGGGTCTCGTAAGGCGTAGTAAGTCATTCATCTCAGGTTCGGTGGGTGGTACGTGGGTGTGGATAATGGTAGTATTGTATTCGGCTAGTGAGGTGTGGGTCGTGGGTGGCATGGGTAATGCGTCAATTAGTAATCTGGATAGGAAGTCGGAGTGCGTACTTGTACATGGTGTGGGTAAATGGTCATTTACATTCTATCAAGGAGTTGGTGGGTACCATGGGCTAAATGATACATCTCAGAGGAGGTGTTGGGGTAGGTGGGTACGATGGGTGGATATCGATAAATCTCGTAGGAGGTGGGTGGGTTCGTGGGTGTGGGTACATGGGTAGATATGTACATCTCGGTAGGAGGTGCGTGGGTACGTGGGTGTGAGTACATGGGTAGATATGTACATCTCAATAGGAGTTGGGTGGGTACGTGGGTGTGGGTACATGGGTAGATATGTACATCTCAGTAGGAGGTGGGTGTGGGTACGTGGGTGTGGGTACATGGGTGGATATGTACATCTCGGTAGGAGGTGGGTGGGTACGTGGGTGTGGGTACATATGTACATCTCGGTAGGAGGTGGGTGGGTACGTGGGTGTGGGTACATGGGTAGTTATGTACATCTCGGTAGGAGGTGGGTGGGTGTGGGGTACATGGGTAGATATGTACATCTCGGTAGGAGGTGGGGTGGGTACGTGGGTGTGGGTACATGGTAGTTATGTACATCTCGGTAGGAGGTGGGTGTGGGTACATGGGTAGTTATGTACATCTCGGTAGGAGTGGGTGGGTACGTGGGTGTGGGTACATGGGTAGATATGTACATCTCGGTAGGAGGTGGGTGGGTACGTGGTGTGGGTACATGGGTAGTTATGTACATCTCGGTAGGAGTGGGTGTGGTACGTGGGTGTGGGTAAATGCGTAGATATGTACATCTTGGTAGGAGGTGGGTGGTTACGTGGGTGTGGGTACATGGTAGATATGTACATCTCGGTAGGAGGTGGGTGGTTTCGTGGGTGTGGGTACATGGGTAGATATGTACACTTGGTAGGAGGTGCGTGGGTACGTGGGTGTGGTTACATGGGTAGATATGTACATCTCAGTAGGAGTTGGGTGGGTACGTGGGTGTGGGTACATCTCGGTAGGAGGTGGGTGGGTGTGGGTACATGGGTAGATATGTACATCTCGGTAGGAGGTGGGTGGGTACGTGGGTGTGGGTACATGGGTAGTTATGTACATCTTGGTAGGAGGTGGGTGGGTACGTGCGTGTAGGTACATGGGTACAATATGTACATCTCGGTAGGAGGTGGGTGGGTACGTACGTGTGGGTACATGGGTAGATGTGTACATCTCAGGAGGTGGGTGGGTACGTGGGTGTGGTACATGGGTAGATATGTACATCTCGGAAGGAGGTGGGCGGGTACGTGGGTGTGGTACATGGGTAGATATGTACATCTCGGTGGGTGTGGGTACATGGGTAGATATGTACATCTCGGTAGGAGGTGGTGGGACATGGGTGTGGGTACATGGGTAGATATGTACATCTCGGTAGGAGGTGGGTGGGTACGTGCGTGTGGGTACATGCGTAGATATGTACATCTCGGCAGGAGGTGGTGGGTACGTGGGTGTGGGTACATGGGTAGATATGTACATCTCGGTAGGAGGTGGGTGGGTACGTGGGTGTGGGTACATGGGTAGATATGTACATCTCGGTAGAGGTGGGTGGGTACGTGGGTGTGGGTACATGGGTAGATATGTACATCTCAGTAGGAGGTGGGTGGGTGTGTGGGTACATGGTGGATATGTACATCTCGGTAGGAGTGGGTGGGTACGTGGGTGTGGGTACATGGGTAGATATGTACATCTCGGTAGGAGGTGGGTGGGTTCGTGGTGTGGGTACATGGGTAGATATGTAAATCTCGGTAGGAGGTGCGTGGGTACGTGGGTGTGAGTACATGGGTAGATATGTACATCTCAATAGGAGTTGGGTGGGTACGTGGTGTGGGTACATGGGTAGATATGTACATCTCAGTAGGAGGTGGGTGTGGGTACGTGGGTGTGGGTACATGGGTGGATATGTACATCTCGGTAGGAGGTGGGTGGGTACGTGGGTGTGGGTACATATGTACATCTCGGTAGGAGGTGGGTGGGTACGTGGTGTGGGTACATGGGTAGTTATGTACATCTCGGTAGGAGGTGGGTGGGTGTGGGAACATGGGTAGATATGTACATCTCGGTAGGAGGTGGGTGGGTACGTGGGTGTGGGTACATGGGTAGTTATGTACATCTCGGTAGGAGGTGGGTGTGGGTACATGGGTAGTTATGTAACATCTCGGTAGGAGGTGGGTGGGTACGTGGGTGTGGGTACATGGGTAGATATGTACATCTCGGTAGGAGGTGGTGGGTACGTGGGTGTGGGTACATGGGTAGTTATGTACATCTCGGTAGGAGGTGGGTGGGTACGTGGGTGTGGTGACCTTTTTAGCTCTTCTACGAGCCTCGACAATGTATACAAAAAAAAAATCACATTTCCGTGACAGGTTTGATAACGATACGTACCGGAGAGGTAGATACACCACACGCAGGTGGAAGGACAAACATAAGATTCGGCGTATTATTTAATATTCCGAAGAAAGTCGCACGTTCCAAGGGGAGAAGTCTTTCACATCACTTTGGCTGTCACACGAAGTCGGTTAATTAAAGGCGAACCGTCATCCTAAAATCGTTGGGAAAGTTTTAAAAAAGATAAAAGAAACTTCCCGCCGACATTGTGCGCGGTTTCATGAAACTTCATTAAATTTGATCGGTGAAGACCACCTGGGGCTGGCGGGTCATTTTTGGTGAAAAACCCGCAGGTGCTGGCGACATCACACCGCACCTTGCGTACCATGACGTTCCGGTAGCCACGGCTTGGAGGAGGGTCGATCGATCCCGCAGCACATGACCTTTGTGATTCTTAGTCCGGGTTCGGTGTTCCCGGCCCAATTGCTTGCAGATCAGCAAGCACCGAGCCGGGCGTCCCGTCCGCAAGGATCCCACGGCGTGTTTGGTTCGATGAGTACACTCAGGCGTTCCGAATTCCCGCCATATTAAACGTGACGCACGGGGTGCTCTCGGACATCACCTTGGCAATGAATGATGCAACCAGCCGGACGAATTGGTCACCGCACTTCCAGCCACGTGGAATATGCAGTCAATCGCCGACGACGAGCACGTGTTTCGATATCGATAAATAATAAGGAATAAACCGAGCACGTTCGCGGGCATTCTGGCCTCAGTCACGGCTCTGTTGGCCCCTCAATTACCCGCGCTCCCTTATCGGGGCCGCCACGGCCTCTGTCGCTCGTTCCCGCCGTTTTAATCGCACTCACCGCCCGTTCGAGAGGGGGGGTTACCGAGCGGTCGTGTTTGCGACGAGTCGCGACCTTATTCCCCCGCGCTCTGCCGACGACGCGGGGAACGAAACGAGACGGAGGACGTGACACGCATCGTCGTCGACTCATCGCCCGTCTCGTCGTGCGCAACACTTTCGAGGACTTCCCGCCGCCGTCCGTTTCTCGGACGGAATGGTGGACCGGTGACCCGTTCGGCCGATGCGAATCGTAAATGGCGAACACCTCGCCCCGCGACGCGCCCGCAACACAACGATGCTGATCGCTTTCTTGGCAATTCGCGAGGTACTGCGTGAGTGGGACATGATCAAAGCCTTTCGCCTCAGGCAGGCATGCGACGGGTGGGGAGGAATCTGGGCGGAGGATCTTCGTTTAGGGACGATACGAGAGCTCCGAGCCGATTGGGAGGAAAAGGGGGAAGGGAAGGTGTCCCCCCCCCCAAACCCCCAAGAAGAAACGGTGCCCTTTGATCAATCGGTCGTGAAGATCCACGTAAGGTGTGACGAGCCTCGCCGAACCCTGTTCTGAAAAGGATCGACAGAGGTCGCACAGGTAAGACCGCCGGCTCGGACTCCCCTGGCGCGTCGTGTCGCTCTTCGCGCTCTTTGTTGCCTGTTGTGTTTTTGTTAAAGCTCGAAATCGGCTCCTAATGGCTTTCTTCCATTCCTCCCGTCCTCTCGCAGGTGGAACTGCTGAGGTGATTGCGAATTGCGCAGCAACTCGGACTTTTCCGAACTTGTCTACGTGGGAACTCGGGGGGGGCTTCCCGGCGGGATGGACTGACCGCTCTCTCCGTGACCGTGAGTACCGATGCTCGATGCAGGCAGTCGAGGTAGAGATTCCGGACGGGTTGTGTACTGTGTCGTGTACGATTGCCTATGTACTGCTTTCCACGTCACTCGCTGATCCAGTCTCTGCACTTTGCAGGACAAACGATCGCTTTGGATGAGGAGCGAGGACTCTGCCTTCCACCCCACCAGACGCGATGGTGAGTTAGTTGCATGGCGGTGATCGGTGTGAGAGACCAAGAAAAGTTCAAGTCGTCGCAACTTTGATACATTCGGCAATGTTATTGATGGCATGCGGTTTCAAAATGGGAAATCGATCTGCTCGTTGGTTGCGCGTCGCAGGAATGCCCTGAGGGAGGAGGTAAAAGAGGAGAATTCGGATGCGATGAGTGAAGAGATGAATGAATGAATGAAGGTTTGTGCGTACGTATGCCGGACACGCGGTCGGAATTCATCGACGGGTGTGGCGAGTACCTTACGGGCGGTGTATACGTTGTGACGCGTTGGTTGCGCTGTTGTATGAAGTAGTGGTTTTAAAACAACAATCTCGAGTAGTCGGTCGGATGTTGAAGCATCGAAGCTTTCACTACCGTGGTTGATCCACACGGGTTGTGCCCGGACAGTGAGATGTCGTTCACCTGGTTTCGACGCAGTTCAGACTGACTGGAAATTGCCTTCTGGAGATGGAGGAGGGAGCTTGAGTAGGCCCGTCCTCTGTCCGGTCTGCCGCTTGAAGTTAAAGATGCAATAACACTTTCCGCAAAGAACGTTGACACATTATAAATTATCATGATGACTCGAGCATGCTTAAGTGGCCTTCTGTTGAGAACGACTCAAATATAGCTGAACTTTGGCTCCCCCCCGAACCACTACCCTCAGTATCCTCCATTCTTGCCCTTCACCTCCCCTTGCATCCACCTCAATATCTTTGCCTTCTCTCTTCAGTCTCATCCTTTCACCGATCATCCCGATCCATTATCCACACTGGGTGCATAATCTTCTGGAAAAAAAAATATATATATTATTTGCAGTGATGGATACCGAGACACCAGCTTGTCACTCAGGGGGATTAATCCCCAGTTGTCACAATTAACGTTAGGGTACGGTGGGTTGTTTTAAAACCACGAGTTCCAGTGTCCACCGTCTAATTTTCCGTTTAACTAGAGGTCACTTGTTACCTGAGCGGGGAGCGCGCCCTCGGCAAAGCACCAATATTATCTGATTATATTTTAATTAGGGCGGCAGAGTGGTTTAACCGCTGGTGAGTGCCGAGGATTTTTTGGTCAAATCTGTGGTAATTACTTCCCAGTCTATCTCGGTTCGAACAATGCTAGACCAATGAAGGAAAGGACAAACACGGACACGTTCGAATCAACACAATTTATTAAATAATAAATAAATAAATAAAAAGAACTTTTTATTTGCTGAGGTAAATAAATAATTTCAAAGCAAAATCAATCAAAATGCCAGGAAAGAGACAAAGAGAAGAAGCTTAACAGGGGTTGACTTACTTACAGCTAAACACAGACAAGGGTACCCAACGGATCATTCAGGGGGAGGGGAGGGGGAATCGTCTCGCTCACCAGAAAGTCGTCCGTGAAGCAAAAATGTTCTGAAATGCGTGCGTGCGTGTCACGTCCATCGCCAGCACCCAGCTTTGTCGTACAGCCTCTCGCAGGGCAGCCTTGAACGCCAGTCCACACGCTCGTATTCCCAAAGCTCTGGGCAGGACAAACCGTCTCGCTGTTGGCGCTGGCCAGACACCCACACGCACGCTTCCTTCTCCTCTTTTGCGCGCCTACACCCGCTTCTTGCCCGCTTCTCTCTCGTACCTCTTTCGTTCATGCTTTTTTATGATCTCAGAATGTATCGCTTTCGCTTTTTCCCCACTCTCAAAACTTATCTCCTCACAGAACGTCTCCCTCGCTTTAGAACGTCCCTCTTGCTTCAGAACATCCCTCTTTCGCCTTTTCCTATCCTCAAAACGTATCTCCTCACAGAACGTCTTTTAATATCTTCGGGGTGTCTCTACGGGGTGCCGTCCACCCCAAGCTCAACCCGCCCCACTGGGGCACGGTTACCATGATGACCCGTGCGCTCTCAAAAAAGGCGGGCGTCGGAGCTCGCGAAGGAATGTTGCTGAGGAAAAACGAGGGTGGGCCGTCTCCGCAGGGTGCCGTCCACCCCAAGTTCACCCCACCCCACTGGGACACGGTTACCATGACGACCCGTGCGCTCTCAAAAAAAGGCAGGCATCGGAGCTCGCGAAAGAATGCTGCTGAGGAAAAAGGAGGGTGGGCTTCAGATCTCGTGAAAGATTATTGCTGAGGAAATATTGTTATGAATCTGGAAGCCATTTGCACACAAACA
>CM068958.1:13763097-13780284 GCA_035128595.1 Eptatretus atami | reverse complement strand
GCGTATGCCGACGTATGAAAAATTTGACGAACCATAACTCTGACACATGTCGAATACGTTATGGGTAAGTTCTTGTAATACGTTAATGAGCATGCTGGCATTACGTCCGTGTAGTATCGCTCTGGCTACGTCGTCATTACGCCGAGTACAGGTCGCATGAAATTTCAGTTCATGTTGAAAATTTCTCGGACGGTAATCGGCGTATGACACACGTTCCGTCATACTGCTGGCCTTAAGTTTGTAGCAACGTTATGCGATCGTTGACACACGTCCGACACACGTTACTTGTAAGTTACTCATAGTCGAAACAACAGTCGAGGTAATTGGTTAGCGTCAGTGGTTCCAGACTCCCTGGTTTGGTTTTTTTTTTTTTTCTTCTTTTTCGGTATGAACGCATCATATGTTGACACTTTCGATTTCTATTGGCGATTATGATTTAAAATCGTTGAGTCGGCCAGGCCTTTTAATTATAATTATATTATAACCTGCACTAAGAGAATCGAAGTGTCACATCACCGTTCATACCGAAGAAGGAAAAAAAGAAAGAAAAAAGAACAGGGAAGTCCCTGAAGCAGCTGACGCTAAACATTACCTGACGTGTTTCGAACTTATGAGTACTCTACAAAAGTAACGTGTGTCTGACGTGTGTCAACTGATCGTACGTGTCTATCAAACATCGTGTTACTCATAGGTTAGAAATATATTTCGGGTAATCGCTAAACATTACCCTGTCGACGTGTTTTGACTTATGAGTACTTACAAGTAACGTGTTCGACGTGTGTCAACGACCGCGTAACGTGCCTACAACTTAATGGCCAGCGTTATGCCGGAAGCGTGTGAGTATAACGCTGTGGAAGAAAATTGAACAAAAAAAAAAAAAAAGAAACAGCAAAAATAAAAACAAAACCAACATACGTCGAATTCGATATCATTGTTGCTCAATTCAAGCATGGAAAATTTGTCGCTAAGAGCTCGGAGTTACTACGAGCGTATGCCAGCGGTACTACGACGTATGCCAGCGGTGCTCTTAACGTAACAAACTTTACCATAACTATTCGACGTGTGCCAAGCGTTTTTAGCCAAATTTTTTCATACGTTCAGGCATCGTTGGCTTAAATCGTCAGGTGTGACAGGGCTTTACCGATTGTCGGGTTTTTAATGGCATGTATCATTGGCACAGACTTTTGGGAAAGACTGATAAAAACGGTGAACGGCATAGTGGTGAATTTCTCTCTACAACTTATGGCAGCGTATGCGGAACGGTGTGAGTCATACACTGGCAATACGTCGAAAAATTTCAAGCATGGAAAATTTGTCTAAGAGCTCGGAGTATTACGACGTATCCAGCGTACTAGCGACGTATGCCAGCTACTACGACGTATGCAGCGTGCTCTTAGCGTATACAAACTTACCCATAACGTATTCGACGTGTGCCAGCGTTTTAGCCAAATTTTTCATACGTCAGGCATACGTTGGCTAAATCGTACAAGGTGTGACAGGGCCTTTACCGATTGTCAGGTTCTGGCATGTATCATTGCAGACTTGTGGGAAAGACTGATAAAAACGGTGAAGCATAGTGGTGAAATTTCTCCAATGCATAAGAGAGATTAGAATCCAAGATGATGAGACAATGGTATCTTTCAATGTTGTTTTCTCCATCACAATTAGGATCGCCTACATACGTGCACCAAACCACGCCTCCCTAGCTTCATTTGTTTACGCACGAAAAATTAAGGTTGGATACTTTTTGAACACAACCTCGTGTGTGTATATATATATATATAGTTATACATATATAACATACTGTTTAATTTTTTTTGTTTTCCTTCAAAGAAAGAAGCACTTCCCACCAAAAGTAAACCAGAGTTGGTGTCAAAGCCACCCAATGCTCGCCTGTTTATACATTTATCGTTTTTAAAAGACTTAGTCTAATAATTAATATTTTTTTAATAAGCATTCAGTGAAGTTAATTTTAAAGCAATATATGTATTTGTATATTGTAATGCAGTAACAAGAGCGCAGTTGAGCATTCACAAATTACGCCCGAACAAGAGGTATATACAGAATTGGCTACGACATGGAAAACAGCATCCTGGTTGCCATGGCAACCCACTTTAGATACGAAATGTATGCGCGACACACCGCCTCTCAACAGTCTGTACCTATGTACCAAATATAAGTAAAGTTGAAACTTTGGGAGTTAGAGTGCGGACAGGAACGGATGGAAAACAGCATCCTTGTTGCCATGGCAACCACTTTAGATGATGAACGTATGTCATGACACACCGTCTCCACAGTCTGTACCTATGTACCAAATATGAACGTGAAAGTTGAAAACTTTGGAGTTAGAGTGCGGACAGGAACGGATGGAAAACAGCATCCTTGTTGCCTTGGCAACCACTTAGATGATGAAACGTATGTCGATTGACACACCGTCTCCACAGTCTGTACCTATGTACCATAATAAGTTGAAAACTTGGGAGTTAGAGTGCGGACAGGAACGGATGGAAAACAGAATCCTGGTTGCCATGGCAACCCACTTTAGATGACGAACGTGGTGTCGGCGACACACCGTTCCACAGTCTGTACCTATGTACCAAATATGAAACTGAAAGTTTGAAAACTTGGAGTTAGATGCGGACAAGGAACAGACGGAAAACAGCATCCTGGTTGCATGGCAACCACTTAGATGACGAACGTATGTCGTGACACACGTCTCCACTGTCTGTACCTATGTAAAATATGAACGTGAAAGTTGAAAAACTTTGGGAGTTAGAGTGCGAACAGGAATGGCGGACGAGAAACAGCACGTCCAGCAACCAAGAGACAACGAGCGAACACGCACTGCTGACTAGTCCATAATGATGAAATACTGGATTAAGTGCGAAATAGACGGACGCGCACGGGGCCGACTATTATACCGTATATTACGGGCGTATAAAAAAGTGTGGTAGATAAAAACATTAGAAAGAAAAAATAACTTGCACCAAAACTTACATTTTCAACGCTCAACCGGCTGGACTAGCTCAGCACCGGTGGTATCGCTATAGGCTCGGGTCTCTGTTCTTCGAACAGGCGGCTAAAATGAGAAAAAAAAACCAAAAGTAAAAAAACACACATATGTGTATTATGTGTATATACTACTATTTTGTGTGATTCATGTAGTTTTTTCTAAATTTTTGGTTGGAAGCGCCACCATTCTTTAAAATCAAAAACCCAAAAAATTATATTATATGTATATATATAATATTATGTTATATATATATATATAACATACTGTTTACTTTTTTGTTTTTCTTTCAAGAAGAAAGGCGCTTCCAAACCAAAAGTAGAAAAAGATAATGGAATACACAAATATATACTTATATATATCTTCTTCTTCTTCTTTCGGCTAGCTCCCGTTAGGGGTCGCCAACAGCGGAACAACCATCTCCATTTTCGCTCTATCCTCACACATCTTCCATTGACACTCCAACCACACCGCATGTCCGCCTCAGCAGTAATCCATGAACCTCTTCTTTGGCCGTCCTCTCTCCTGCCTGCCTGGCGGGCTCCATCTTCAACATCCTTCCGATATACTCCCGCTTCCCTCCACTGTGCAGCATTGTCAAACCATCTCAATCTCGGCCGTCTCTCACTTTGTCTCCAAAACGTCCTACCTGCGCTGTCCCTCTATTACTCCATTTTTCTTATCTATCCATCCTCGATGACACTCCAACGAGAAATCGCAAACACCAGTGGGGAACAGAGACATGAGGAGATCTGTGGAAGGGAGAAGGATGGGGCAGGGAACACGGGGTAGACAGCATGGACACCTCAGGGACTTTCAGGAAGGAAAGCAGGGAATTTGGAGGATGCTCACCGCTAGATAGATTCGGACCATTGTTGCTTTGGAGTTGGGTCATCAGGCAATTTTTGATAAGTTTTACCATCCTCCAGTAGTGATATGACTTTACCATGGTAAGATTCCTTCTCCATTACTGCCACTGCCCTGCTCTGTCTGCTGTACAAAGATCAAGGTCGAAAAGACAATTGAACATGTATATACTGATACACAAATATTATATATACTGTATATATATATATATATGTATATATATATTATATACAAATATATATATATATATAATATATATATATATTAATAATTTATTTTTATTATATATATTTAAATTAATATTAAATAAATATAATATTAATTATTATATAAAATTTAATATATATATTTATATTATCAATTATTTAATATATTATGATTATTAATTTTATTATTATATTATAATATTATATCTTTTATATTATTTATCATATTTAATAAATATTGTATATAATATTTTTAATATAAATAAATTTATTTTTATATAATAATTAAATTATAATTTTAATTACTATATTATATTACAATATAATTATATTTTATATTTATTATATATTTTATTTAATAAAAATAATGATAATTAAAATTATATTTATAACTTATTATATTATATATATATATAATATATTATTATTTTATTTATAAATATTTAATATAAATTATATATAATTTATTTAAATAACTATATAATAATTTATACATATTTATTTATAATATTTATATAAATATAATATTATTATATATAAATTATTTAATATATTATTATATTATTATTTATATTATTTATATTTATAATATATATAATAATTTAATATATTTATTAATTTTTAACTTTTTTACAATTTTAATAATATATTTATATATTATTCTATTTTATATTTATATATTATTTAATTTATATTTTATATAATTATTTATTTATAATAATATTTTTATATAGTAATTAATTATATTAATATATATTATATTTATATATTTAATAAAGAATAATCATAATTAAATGTATTTATAATCTTATATTTATTATTATTTATTTATATTATTTATATTATTTATATATAAATATTTATAAATTTGTATATAATATTTAATATTATATAATTAAATATTATATATAAATAATATAATTAAGAATATATTTAATTAAAAATTATATATATATATATATATATTACCTTATATTAAAATGATAATTAATTTTATAACAATATTTATTTAAATAATAATTATTTAAATAAATTTTATTTAAATATTTTTATAAATAGTTTCTATTTATTATAATATTATATTTAATATATTAATATAATTATAATTATATTAAATTAATTATAATACTATTACTTATATTTTAATTTAATATAATATAAAATAGTTATATTAATATAATATTATTTTAAATTTATATATTTTTATTTAATTATTAGTAATTTATTATATATTAATAAATATTATTCCTACTTAATAATTTATATTTAAATTATATATTATTTTATCATATTTATTTATATTATTTAATAAATCAATATAATTATTTATAATTTACTGATTATATTATATATATATATTAAATAAATTTATATTTTTTAATTATATATTTAATTAAAATATCATAAATATTTTATTTAATAAATATAATAAATCTTATTTTATAATATTAATTTATTTATTAATATTATTATTTTATATAATATAAATTAATATTATATTTCTTATATATATATAATTATTATTATATATATATATAATAATATTAAATATTATTATATTATATTAATTTAATAATTTAATAATTTTAATATAATTAATATATTATATATTAATAGATTAAATTATAATTATTATATTTTAAATACATTAATATTATACTATATTTAATTTTTATTTATTATATTAATATAATTATATTATATTTAATAAATTTATATTAATTATTTTTTAAAATATCTTTTATTATTATATTTATTTTTATATATATTTTATATATTTTATTAATTAAATAATTTATTAAATTATATAATTAATATATTATAATATAAATCTAATTTTATAATAATATATTTATATATATATTATTTAATAATATTAATCATTATATAAATTATTTTATATATATTAGTTCATATATATATATTATCATTTTAATTATATTTATTTATAGTATTTTTATAATTACTATATATAAATTTATTATCATTTATTAATACTAATTATATCATTAATTATATATTTATATTTAAATAAATAATTTTATTATTTATCATTATTTATAATATTTATATATTAATAAATATAATATATATATATTATTTATAAATTAATATAATATCTTTTTAATTATAAATATTTATTATTTTATTTATATATTAATAAATATATTAATATATTTTTTACTAAAATTAATTATTAATATTAATAATTTATTTATTTTAATTATATATTTTATAGATATATTATAATTTAATATTTTATCTTTATTATTTTTATATAATTAATATATTATTATTTAAATTATTATATTATAATATATTATTTTTATTATTATATATTATATAAATATCTATTATAATTTTATTATTTATTATATATATTATTTTATTTATAAAATTATATTATATATTTATTTTATTTATTTTTATATATAATTAATTTTTATTAATTATAAATTTTAATTTTTACTATTTTATATATAATATATATATATTAAGTTACAAATATATTAAGATTAAATATTATAAATTTTATAATTATATTTAAATTAGTACTTATAAATATTATTATTATAAATATTATTTTATTATAATTTTATTTATTATTTTAATATATATATTATTAAAAATATTATTATTATAATTATATATTATTTAATATTATAATTATTTAATAAATTTATTATAAAAAAATAATATTATATTTTATATAATTTATTATTATATATATTTTATTTTATTATTTAATATATTATTTATTTTATTATTTATAATAATAATATTTTATTTATTTTATATATTTTATTAATTAATATTTATATTATTTTATATTATTATTTTTAAATATATAATATATTTATTAAAAATTTATATAATATTTTTAATAAGTTTTAAATTAAATAAATATTTAATTTAAAAAATATTTATATTATTTAATTTATAATATTTATTATATTATATATATTTATTTTTTATTATTATTATATTAATTTATAATATATTATATATTATTTATATTATTTAATATTAATTAATATTTTATATTATTTTATTTAATTATTAATATTATTTATTTATAATATAATATATTTTTAATAATATATTAATAATTAAATTATTTTTATTATTAATATATTTATTATTTAATATTACTTTTTAGTTTTTATATTATTTATTAATTTATAATATTTATAATGTTAAATTTATTTTTATTTAATATAATTTATATATTAATATATATTATATTTTTATTAATATATTTATAATAAAATATTATATTAATTATTTATTTTATTTTAATATATTATTTATTAATTATTTATATATTTTAATAATATATAAATATTATTAACTTAATATTTAATATATTATTATATTTATTATATAATGTTATTATATATATATATTATTATTAAATTATTATTTATAATATAATATATGTTTTCATATAATATATTATTTTATATTATATTATTTTATTATATATATATTTAATATATATTTATTTTAATTATTATAATTTTATATTATTATATAAAAATTAATTTATTATTTTATATATTATAATATTTAATATATAAATTATTTATTATATTAATAATTTAAATATATATTAATATTATTATTTAAAATATTTTATTTATATATTTAATTTTATTTATATAATTATTTTATTTATATATTAGATTAATTAATTAAAATTATATATTATATTATAATTTTAAAATATATTTTTATATTAATAATATATATTATTTATTATTATCATTTATATATATAATTTTATATTCTATTTTTTATTATTTATTTTTAATTTTTATATTTTATTATATTAATTATATTATTATAATTATTATTTATTAATAATATAAATTAATTATTTTATATATTATTTATTATTTAATTTAATATTTATTATTTATTTATATTTAATTATAAATTTATAATTATATTAATAATAATTATATTTTATATTGATAATAAATTAATATATATTATATTATATATAATAATTTAATTATATTTTTTTATTTATATAAAATATTATTATATATTATTTTTATATAAATAATATTAATTATATTTTATATTATAAATATATTATTTATTATTAAATTATAATATTTAATAATAAAAATATTATTTTTTATATATATTATTATTTTTTTTATAATTTTAATTATTTTAATAGATTATAATTTATATTAATATTATATTTATTAATAATATATATTTTTAATTATTACTTATTAATTATAAATATTAACTTAATATATTTATTTATTATTATAATTATTATAATAATTTATTTATATATTATTATATATATTATTTATATTATAACCATAAATTTAATAATATATTACTAATATTATATATTATAAATTTACTTTATTATATATATATAATATTTTTAAATATTTTATTTATTATTATTATATATTTAAAATATTAATTTATTAAATTATTTATATTATAATAATGATTACATTATTATAATTAATTTTATTATTCTAATATTTTTATATTATATTATATATTAAATATATCTTTATTTAAATTTATTTATATATATTAACATTAATTATATTATAATATATATAATTTTATTTTTTATTAAATTAAAATATTTTATTTATTTATATATTTTAATATTATAAATTATCATATTTATTATATAATAATATATTTTAATATTTATATTTATTTAATATATTATATATTTATATGTTTATTTATATTATATATTATATTATTTAATATTTTAATAATTTATTATTAGATATTATATTAAAAAATATAATTTTTATATTATTAAATATATAATTATATAATATATTATAATATATATTATATATTTAATTATTATAATTTAATTTATAAATAATATATATTAAATTTAGTTTATATATTTATTATATTTATTATATATTTATAATTTATAATTTTATTATCTATTAAATAAATAATTATTATTTTTAAATTTATATATTATATCTGATATTATTAATATTTATTATATATAATTTAAATTTATTTATAAATTATAATAAATTATTAATAATATAAATAAATAATATATAATAATTAATATAATTAATTTAATTAATTTTATAAATATAATATTAATATATAGTAATATTAATAATAAGTTTATTTAATATATATAGTTATTTATATTTTATTTAATAATTTATTATTTTATATTATTTTATATTAGATTATTATATTATATTAATTAATATAATAATTTATTATATTATATATATTATTTATATATTATAATTATCTAATAATTTAAATTAATAAATATTATTATTCATAATATTATTTATAATAATTATATAATATTATATTATATATTTAATTAGTCTTAAAAAAATATTATATTATATATATATATTTATTATATTATATTATTAAAATTTTTATAAATATTACTAATATATTTATTATATAATAATATAAATTAATTATTTTTTAATAATTTATTTTATAATAATTTATTGAATATTTATTATAAAATAATATTTAGATTTATTTATAAAATAATATTTATATATTAATATATAATATATTAATAATATTATATATAATATTATAAATAATATTTAATTATATTATATTTAATTTATATTATTATATTATTTATATATTTTATATTTATATCTAATTTTAAAATTAAATTATATATATTTATAAATATTTTTATATAATTTTATTATTTATATTATTATATTATTTATTATTATAATAATAATTATCAATATTTATTTATAATTATTATATAAAATTATATATAATTATTTTATATTATTTTTTAATTATATATATTTTTAAATTATTTTAATATTTTTTATTAAAATTTTATTATTATATTATTTAAACTTTATGTTTTTATAATATTTAATTATATATTTTATATAATTAATATATATTAATATATATAATAATATTAAATATATATATTTAATATATTATTATATTTTAATTATTATTATATATAATTAAATCTTAAAATTTAATTTATATATTATTATATTATTATTATACACTTTATAATATATTATATTATTATATTATATTTTAAATAATTTATATATTATTATTAATTATAAATTTATATATATTAATATTATATATATTAAATCTATAATAAATAAATTAATTTATTTTTATTTACTTTATATATATATTTATTATATATTTATTATATATTTATTTAATTATTAATTAATTATAGTATATATATATATATTTAATAATTTTTTATTATTGATTTTATTAAAATTTATAAATAGTTATATATATATTAATTTTTATTTATAATTTATATATTATATAAAAATATTTATAAATATAATATATATTATATATAATATTTAATTTATTTTTTATTTTTTATTATTACTTTATTTTATTTTTTAATATTACATTTATTTTAATTATATAATTTATATTAATTTATTATTATTTATATTTATATAATATATGAATATTTAATAAATATTTTTTTTATTATATAATATTATAATTTTTTTTATAAATATTTTATATATTTATATTATATATTTTTTATAATATTATTATTAATCTATTTATATTTATTATATATTTATTAATATTTAATTATTTTATATAATATATATATATATAGATAATAAATATATTATTAGTAATTTATTAATTTTATTATTAATTAATCATATAAATTAATTTTATTTAATTTATTATATAGTAATTATATTAAATTGATATTTAATTATAATGTAATATAATTATAAAATAATAAAAATTATAATAATATATTTATTTATAAATTTAAAATATAATTTATAATAAATAAAAGATATTTTATAATTATATTATTATTATAATTAATATGATTATTAATTTATAATTATTTATATAAAATATTTTTATATTATATTATCTTATATTTAATTTTTTAATTTATAATATATTATATATATTTAAAATTTTTATATAAATTTATATAAACATATATTATAAATATAATATTATATTATATTTTATAAAAATATATTAATTAATCTATAATTTAATATTTATTAATTATATTTTAAATTAATTTATATTTATTTAATATATATTATATTTATTTATTAAATAAATATATTATTTTATTTATATTTATTTATATATATTATATATTAATATATAAATTTAATTATATATTTTATTATTATATTATTAATATATATAATTTAATATATTATAATTAATTTCAATATATATATTATATTTATTTATATATAATTATATTTATCTTATATAAATTTTAAATATTACATATTTTAATTATTAATAATTTTTTATATTATCTTATTATTTATTTATTATTTATAATTTTGTTTATATATTATATTATTTTTATATATTATATATAATTAAATTAAATATATATTTTGTTATATTTATTAAAATATTTTATTTATTATATATTTATTTAATTTTAATATATTTATATATATAAATAATATTTTATTATACTATTATTTAATTATTACTAATATTTTTAATTATAAATTAATTAATAAATATTTAATATAAATAAATTATATTTATTATTTTATATTTATATATTTAATTTATGTTATTTATATTATTTATATATTATTAATATAATATTTTATTTAATTATAAATTATATAATTTTAATATATATATATTACTTTAATATTTATTTATATATATTAATAATTTATTTTAAATACATATATATATATACACAAAAATATTCAGCCCATTCATGCCTGCGCGAATGTACCATACTTTCCCCTCAGGGGAGAGGGCATGGCTTGGTTAAAAACATACATCAATCCAAACAACACCCCTTGAAAAGACCCCACTGACAAGTACTCCAACACATGCACATAATCACCCATAAATGCTCAAAACTACCTAAAAGTCCTGTCAACATCCCTGTACCCCTCCATCTCCATAATTTTGTTTTTTTTTGTGATGAGCACCCCCTAAATTATCTTCAAAAGGGGCGTTTAAATTTACCTAAACACCCAATTTTCATTCATGGTGTTCCCTTAGTATGCCTGCAAAATTTTGGACCACTAATGTTCATGGTTTCGGAGTTATGGAGGAGACTGATGTGCTGATGGACTGACGGACGGAAACACACTGACGTTAGTATAGATGCGCTGATACTGGAGGGAATGTTAATCCAGCTTTTGTGTCTGCTATGTATTGGTTTGAGGACTTTGTACATACCTTCATAGTATACCTTTTCAAAGGAGCAGACCACTGTGTACCAGTACCTTAGAGGTACGCACACTCACCTCTGAGCTGTGTATTCTGGCGATAATACCGACCAAGCTATAAACTACCATCATGTTGTTTCGCAGGCAGGGCAATTCATCAATGTGTGCAACATCCCTCGGATGTACATTAAGCCGCATGCTCCGTCTGCCAGCAAAATAGTTGGTGGACGTTAATATCCCACGGTGTCCGTTGTGGAGAGTAGATGAACTATCGCTGTCGCCCTGACCAACTTACAAATTCCTGCTGTAACCTACAGCAGGCACTGCATTAGCTACACCGCTCTGCCCCAGCAAAATGATGCTACCCACAGCCATGCACTGCATCCAAAAGAAGAAGGTGCATGGGTTAGCCAGCTTATAATGTTCTCTAAAGGACACATTTGTAAACGTCCATCGTTCTGGCTCGCTAAAATCGAGAATGATGGCTTTAAGAATTATATTCTGTTCCATACATATGTATTCAAACTGTGGAACTGACCTCCTCGTGGTTTATACATAGTTTGTGCTCTGACATCGTAATTATTGTTGCAGAAATCATTATTCAATTGTTGCGATTCGCGCCTCGGCGTGCGATCGGCCACGCGACTCGAACCGCGACCGCCTCGCCCACCGGACGGACAATTCAGTCGTGACCCTCCCGCTAACGCCGGGATCCAGTCACGGGTGGGCCTTTCGACCTCACCACAATCGTGCCAATCGGCCACCCGCGTAGGATAGGGTTGTTCGCCAAACTCGACCTACCTAAGTACCCACGCGGATGGTAAACCGGGCGATCGTACCTCGCCGCAGGTCGACTCCGGACACGAGCCGCTTGGGCGGGCCGTTCCGTACTATCGGATAACCGAGCGGTGTTATCGTCGACCTCGACGGTTCAGATTATTTACCGGCGTTTTCACCCACTACGAACCCTTTACGTGAAGCAGGATGGAGGGTCAATTAAAGAAAAGACGAAGCGAAACGGGAAAACAGTTCACACAATGCACATTTATTCCCGCGGCACGCGAGCACCATATAGCACACGTATTTACAGTCACAATTAACGATTGCACATATATCACTAGAACAAAAGAAATGCACATATAAAAGGAGTTAAAACCGACTACACGACACACGGACCACTTATACAGTTACTACCTTACAAGACACGGCGCCACAACACGCATTCACACCGAAGCAAAGAAAAGACCCCCTCAAAGGCAAGGGAGTCAGACTGGGCCGTGGGCCTAATGCGCGTGGGACCTGGATGAGCGGCCAGGCCCAGAGACCGAAGGGTCCTACCCGCGCCCTCGTGGCGAGCCGCAGAATGTCGCTGCACGGCGGCGTGGGCACTGCTGGTGTAAGTGGAACGGGGCCCCTTGTCGCACTCTCTCAGCGCGGGGAAAAGGGGGGAATTGTTGATGCTCTGGGGAGGGAGTATGGCTGGCTTGCTCGAATCCCGCGACCGAGCCTCCAGGTCCACCTCAGCCGTTCGCCTCCGCAGCCGTCTGCCCCACCGATCTCGCCTCACCGATCTCCTCGAGCTCCGTCTCCAACGACCCAGCCCAACTGACTTCCTCACGATCTCTCCACCTCGACTCACTCCACGATACTGCTCGACTGACCTCGCCCACGATACTGCTCCACCGACACTCTCACCGATCTGCTGCTCCACCGACACTGCTCTACTCACTTCTCACCGATCTGCTGCTCCACCGACACTGCTCGATACTGCTCACCGCGCTCCGCTTTTTATCGGCTTCGGGAACCCACCATAGCAAATTATCGGATCCAAACGACCTCAGGGGCGGAGCCACGCTCGCCGATTGGACGGAGAAAAAGGGGGCGTGTATCATTCCTGATCCTCAAATTTGCATATGCCGATTTTCGTCAGGCGCGTCTGGAGGCGGGCCAAGCCGCCCCGCGCTTCCTGATTGGGTGGATCAGATGTGGGCGTGTATCATTCCTGATCCGAATTCTCCTCGGAAAACTCGCCATCTGCACTCGCGTCTCTCGCTGAAGACAGCTCGACGCTCGGCGTCCACAGGTGGTGCGGGAATGGCCGCAGGAGAAGGTGGTGGAGGGTTTTCGGCGGTGTTCGATGGCCATGGTGCTGTTTGGAATGGCGGTGATGTGAGGTTTGCGTAGCGAGTGGTGAAGGTAGTTTTTTTGCTGCTGGCGTTGTTGTTGTTGTATCAAACAAAGGTAGAACAGAAAAACGCCTAACTCAAAGGATCGCAGCCCGAATGAATCACATTAATTCCCTCTATACAATGGGTTTGGGCTAACTACACATGTACTTAAGAAATATATCTCACCTACGGGACCTTTATGGTGAATGCGAATTTCCACAGCCGTAACACTACCCCTCCCCTTTTTACAGACTCGTCCCGAGTCGTCAAATTATCGTGTGCCATCATTGGTAGTTCTCCCTAGTACGTTTTACCTACGGATCCCTGAGTGCGACATTCATGGTATTCGTGTCCCCAAAATAAATAACCTGAGGGCTGAGAACTAACTAAACAAACTCACTCACACAGACGACTTAAATAAAATTGCCGGCGCTAACACATACATGCCGGGGCGCACTCATATTTACAATACAACTTGACACCTTAACTTACAAATTTTACACTAAACCATGGCCCAGGATCAATGGACTCTGCAGGAAAAAGGAGAGTCAAAAGAGAACCGGTGCACGGGCCGCCACTGCAGCCCGTGTTGCAGCTGCCAACAGGACAGTTCCTGCAGCTTGCAAACTGTTGCTTGCGGATCCTGGCGCGCATGGAAATGAACAGGGGGGTGCAAAGCAAAATTGAACGGGGCTGGTGAACAGGGCAGTGGGCATGACATGGCAAAGGTAAAGGCAACATAGCCTGCAGAAAGGCCGTTGCAGGCAAACACAGCCGCCAGACGAACTGGCCGGCACAGGCCTTGCAGTAAAAACAGCCGTCGGACGATCCGGCCGGCACAGGCCTGCAGCAAAACACAGTAGACGATCCGGCCGGCACAGGCCTTGCAGAAAACAACCAGCCGATGAAGTTGGCCGGCACAGGCCCGCAACACACAGCCGCAGACGATGAAGTTGGCCAGCCTTTGCCTTGCAGTGGAGTTGGTGGAGGAGTGCGTGTGTGTTGGCCACACAGAAGGTGGACTCGGACCTACCCTACCTGTCCTCCCTCCCACCTATCGCCTTTGCCTGTCACTGTCCATACCCACCCTTAATTTGCAAAACCCAATTTAGCCCCCAACTTATTTTTTTGTTGTTTTTATTTTCACTTCCCTACTTCCACCTATAAATCGTCCCCTAACCCCCTTTATCGTCCTTGTTCGGCTAACCTATTCTGTCACCTAGCCTACTCCCAACCCCTACGTTCCTTCCCGGAGGGGAATAAGGGAGCTAGCGTCCTGTGCCGAGGCCCAACCAAGCCTCAGGATGGCCTCCCCAGATCTCAGCGATCTAACCCAAAGTGGGTCCAGCGGCCACAACGAGAGCGAAGGGATGGATGGTGCGGAGGGTACACTTCCTAATCTACCCTATCCATTAACCTTTAAACTACCCGGGGCTTCAACAAGCGCCTCGCGCTTACACTATTGGTTCTAACAACCCAGATTCCCGTCGCCTGTGTTGGTGTCCTTACAGTTTCGGGCCTCGCCCTCGAATTTTCCCTCGTGCCCTTGCACGGTCTCATGGCTGGGACGCGTGGCTCCTTTGGAAGGCACGACCCTCTGCCGAATCTCCAACAATGGCACCCCCGGGCACTACACTGCCTCCGAGCCTACCAGCTCCCTAAACACCGGGAGTGCCCCATGGCAACTCCCCTGAAACGCACACGTGGCAGGCTGGCGCCCCGGGCCCTTTCCGAGGGTCACCCGTGCCCACGACACTGCCCACGCAGCCAACGGCGCTCCGGGCCCCCGCACCAAGCGGGCGCACCCGTGCCCACTACGCTAACCCGGCCCCCATGGGCCCTTGGCTCACAGCCGACTAGCCCGGTGCCCGGGGTACCACTCAGCGATACTCACCGTTCGCAGCCACGCTCCCAGCCCGTCAACAGGGCTCCTGCACCCTTCCAAACAGGTTTCGAGCCTACACTCCCACCAACAGCAAAACGACCTCCATTTTGTCAATTTAACTAACCCACTAACTCACTTTACACTGACCCCGGGGTCCCTTGGGCGGGAGTCACTCTCCCCCGATCACTCATCGCACCATGCATTCCACAATCGCTCCACTCACACAGACCCGCTGGCCTCACTCACTCAACATGTTTCCACACAACTCACCAACACACACATCGCTGAATCTCTGCCATCCTTCTAACTACCTCCCTAACTATCTCGTGCTCCCACGTCATCCCTTAAACTACAGCACGTTCCATTTAACACTACGTAGCTAAGCTACGTCCCCTCTACACATCACAGTCTGTCACTGTCTCCAAATCATCCCATACTCCATTCCCAACCTAAATCTGACTCAATCCCTCTACCTAATCCATTCCCGGGCCCCATGAGGACTTACCCCTGCCCATGGAGCCGGTCTAGCTAAGCTAACCCTTCCCCTAACTAGTGTCATCCTGTGCCCTGGTAGGGGGGTCTTTCACCCTTGCCAGGGAATCTGCTCACCCGAAAGCGAGGCTTGCTTTCGTTAATTTTGTATTGCCAAATACGCGAGCACCAGCGCGGCAACTCACAGCTCGCGCACTTTGCACCTTACCATGACGTCATGCAGCTGCACGCGCACCTCGTCCCTCTTGGACGGTACATCCGGCAGGATTCACCCTCCTGCCGGATTCCAACCCCACGTGCAGCATGACGTCACCCTGCGCAC
>CM068958.1:13744057-13763072 GCA_035128595.1 Eptatretus atami | reverse complement strand
TACCTCCGCCAGCGAAGGTAAAGGAGGTGATGTGTTCACCCTCTCTTTCTGTTTGTCTGTCTGTCTGTTTGTTTGTGTGCAGGATATCTCAAAAGTTGTGGACGGATCCCAATGAAGTTTTGTGGACAGGTTGGTGTGTGACAAGGACGAACTGATTAGATTTTGGGAAGATCCGGATACGGATCTGGATACGAGAATTTTTTTAATTTTTAAAGTGGTTCTTCACCATTGAGAAATGGGGCCAAAAACGATATATCGCATGATATTTCAAAAATGTGTTGGGCCAGATATGTTCTCGTGGATCAGGTATTACGTGCAGAGGTAAGCGCTCCATCGTGTGCCCTTTTAGTTCTCTCTGATACCAAACCATTATAATCTGTCATATTTTAGCTCACCTGGGCTTTAGTCAGGTGAGGTTATGCGATCAAGCAGTGTCTTTCGGTGAGTGACTATGTGCTCCAGCTACGTGCAATCTAACGAAGCACATTGTACTGCAATGTTACAGGTATGAGAATAAAATGTTCTCATCAGTGGGTGTATATTGTCAGTTTGCCAAGGGGAAGCATCATCGTCAAACACCTTTTTTGTCTGGTTGGTGTATGAGATTTTGCCTAAAAGGAATACATAAACATTATTTGTCTGTGTTATCATCCAGATGTGTTCAAAGAACTTTTTATACATGAGAGCAAGAGATTTTTTGTGGGGATGAGGAATGCAAGTTGGCCTTGTCATTAATCTCAGAACATTACACTTGAACATGATATTCATGACAAAGTTAAAACTCAGCAGTCGTCCCGGAATCCTGTTGGCCTTCTTATAGATTACGACAATAGAATATAATCCATTACTCCCACCTAGCATTTAGTCCTTCAATAGCCAACAGTTAATCACAGTTTTCCAATGGTGACATGTTTGCAACAAACTTACATTAATCTCGGAGAAAGAACAATCTTTATAAGGCCCAATCAAGGACTTTGTGACAACAGTTACGGGTGTTCTTTTAAAGTAATCTGCTTTGAAGAAGAACGACCTGAAAGCAAGAACGAAAGGTAAGTTTTCTGAAGCAAAACTTGACAAATGATGAATACTCAAACCCTCAGAGAGCCTTGTTCTGCCTTTTCACACCCAAATCTTCAAAGGAAAAAGAACCGTCATGGAGGCACATCTGCTCAGAGATTCAGGCAATTATAAATTAGGGGGTTCTTATGTTGTCAAAGGCATCAGCTCTGATAAAATCCTTCAACTCAACCTCCACTATGCCAGACAATGAATTAAATGTTGTACAATTAATTTTGGTGTCGAGCGAGCGAACACATATTTATACATATATATGTATATATATATATATATATATAAAATAATTATGTGTTTATATATACAGTACATACACACACACATATATATATATATAATGTAAATATATCTTTTTATGTTGAAGGCTCCAGTCACAGACTAAATAGTCCGCATTGAGGCGAGGCCTTAAATAAAGAGAAATAAAGAGAGAATGTAAAGTGAGGAGTGAAAATGAGTGAGTAAGAAAAGTGTGTGAAGTTTGTTTGTAAGAAATAAATATTAAAGCGAGCCGGGTAGCTTTAGTTTGAGTGAGACAGAAAGTAAGACCAGCAATCCTGATACGGAAAGTGGAAGATTGTTCCGGGCACCATTTTAACGCTCCTGATTCAGAACGGTAGTACTACCCTGAGCAGTTGCTGTCGACAACCAACTACCCCAAAAAACAAGTCTAACCGGGTGGGTGTTTTTTCAGACACACCATCTCCTTACGGGATGGCCATTGGCTCCCTAAAAGAGCTCATCCGCCCTTCAGCAGGTGTTGTTTGTAGTCCTGCAGGGTGTCACAGTCACCCTCCCTACTGGTGAGCCAGTTTAGTCGCTGACTACCTGACCATGCAGCAGGTAGCACTGGCTTACATGTTACCAGTAGCAGTCAAGAAACCTGACTGACCTGACACACATATAGATATAATATATATATATATATATATATATATACATAGTTTGTGCTTGACATCGTAATTATTGTTGCAGAAATCATTATTCATATTGTTGCGAATTCGCGCCCGTCGGCGTGCGATCGGCCACGCGACTCGAACCGCGACCGCCTCGCCCACCGGACGGACAATTTCAGTCGTGACCCTCCCGGCTAACGCCGGGATCCAGTCACGGGTGGGCCTTTCGACCTCACCACAATCGTGCCAATCGGCCACCCGCGTAGGATAGGGTTTGTTCGCCAAACTCGACCTACCTAAGTACCCACGCGGATGGTAAACCGGGCGATCGTACCTCGCCGCAGGTCGACTCCGGACACGAGCCGCTTGGGCGGGCCGTTCCGATACTATCGGGATAACCGAGCGGTGTTATCGTCGACCTCGACGGTTCAGATTATTTACCGGGCGTTTGCACCCACTACGAACCCTTTACGTGAGCAGGATGGAGGGTCAATTAAAGAAAAGACGAAGCGAAACGGGAAAACAGTTCACACAATGCACATTTATTCCGCGGCACGCGGAGCACACATATAGCACACGTATTTACAGTCACAATTAACGATTGCACATATATCACATAGAACAAAAGAAATGCACATATAAAAGGAGTTAAAACCGACTACACGACACACGGACCACTTATACAGTTACTACCTTACAAGACACGCGCCACAACACGCATTCACACCGAAGCAAAGAAAGACCCCCTAAAGGCAAGGGAGTCAGCTGGCCCGTGGGCCTAATGCGCGTGGGACCTGGATGAGCGGCCAGGCCCACGAGACCGAAGGGTCCTACCCGCGCCCTCTGTGCGAGCCGCAGAATGTCGCTGCACGGCGGTTCCGTGGGCACCTGCTGGTGTAAGTGGGAACGGGGCCCTTGTCGCACTCTCTCAGCGCGGGGAAAAGGGGGGAATTGTTGATGCTCTGGGGAGGGAGTATGGCTGGCTTGCTCGAATCCCGCGACGCGAGCCTCCAGGTCCACCTCAGCCGTTCGCCTCCGCAGCCGTCTGCCCCACCGATCTCGCTCACCGATCTCCTCGAGCTCCGTCTCCAACGACCCAGCCCAACTGACTTCCTCACCGATCTCTCCAACTCGACTCACTCCACGATACTGCTCGACTGACCTCGCCCCACGATACTGCTCACCGACACTCTCACCGATCTGCTGCTCCACCGACACTGCTCTACTCACTTCTCACCGATCTGCTGCTCCACCGACACTGCTCGATACTGCTCACCGCGCTCGCCTTTTTATCGGCTTCGGGAACCCACCATATGCAAATTATCGGATCCAAACGACCTCAGGGGCGGAGCCACGCTCGCCGATTGGACGGAGAAAAAGGGGGCGTGTATCATTCCTGATCCTCAAATTTGCATATGCCGATTTTCGTCAGGCGCGTCTGGAGGCGGGGCCAAGCCGCCCCGCGCTTCCTGATTGGGTGGATCAGATGTGGGCGTGTATCATTCCTGATCCGAATTCTCCTCGGAAAACTCGCCATCTGCACTCGCGTCTCTCGCTGAAGACAGCTCGACGCTCGGCGTCCACAGGTGGTGCGGGAATGGCCGCAGGAGAAGGTGGTGGAGGGTTTTCGGCGGTGTTCGATGGCCATGGTGCTGTTTGGAATGGCGGTGATGTGAGGTTTGCGTAGCGAGTGGTGAAGGTAGGTTTTTGCTGCTGGCGTTGTTGTTGTTGTATCAAAACAAAGGTAGAAACAGAAAAACGCCTAACTCAAAGGATCGCAGCCCGAATGAATCACATTAATTCCCTCTATACAATGGGTTTGGGCTAACTACACATGTACTTAAGAAATATATCTCACCTACGGGACCTTATGTGTAATGCGAATTTCCACAGCCGTAACACTACCCCTCCCCTTTTTACAGACTCGTCCCGAGTCGTCAAATTATCGTGTGCCATCATGTGTAGTTCTCCCTAGTACGTTTTACCTACGGATCCCTGATGCGACATTCATGGTATTCGTGTCCCCAAAATAAATAACCTGAGGGCTGAGTAACTAACTAAACAAACTCACTCACACAGACGACTTAAATAAAATTGCCGGGCTAACACATACATGCCGGGGCGCACTCATATTTACAATACAACTTGACACCTTAACTTACAAATTTTACACTAAACCATGGCCCAGGATCAATGGACTCTGCAGGAAAAGGAGAGTCAAAAGAGAACCGGTGCACGGGCCGCCACTGCAGGCCCGTGTTGCAGCTGCCAACAGGACAGTTCCTGCAGCTTGCAAACTGTTGCTTGCGGATCCTGGCGCGCATGGAAATGAACAGGGGGTGGCAAAGCAAAATTGAACGGGGCTGGTGAACAGGGGCAGTGGGCATGACATGGCAAAGGTAAAGGCAACATAGCCTGCAGAAAAGGCCGTTGCAGGCAAACACAGCCCGCAGACGAACTGGCCGGCACAGGCCTTGCAGTAAAAACAGCCGTCGGACGATCCGGCCGGCACAGGCCTTGCAGCAAAACACAGTAGACGATCCGGCCGGCACAGGCCTTGCAGAAAACAACCAGCCGATGAAGTTGGCCGGCACAGGCCCCGCAACACACAGCCGCAGACGATGAAGTTGGCCAGCCTTTGCCTTGCAGTGGAGGTTGGTGGAGGGAGTGCGGTGTGGTGGCCACACAGAAGGTGGACTCGGACCTACCCTACCTGTCTCCCTCCCACCTATCGCCTTTGCCTGTCACTGTCCATACCCACCCCTTAATTTGCAAAACCCAATTTAGCCCCCAACTTATTTTTTTGTTGTTTTTATTTTCACTTCCCTACTTCCCACTATAAATCGTCCCCTAACCCCCTTTATCGTCCTTGTTCGGCTAACCTATTCTGTCACCTAGCCTACTCCCAACCCCTACGTTCCCTTCCCGGAGGGGAATAAGGGAGAGCTAGCGTCCTGTGCCGAGGCCCAACCAAGCCTCAGGATGGCCTCCCCAGATCTCAGCGATCTAACCCAAAGTGGGTCCAGCGGCCCACAACGAGAGCGAAGGGATGGATGGTGCGAGGGGTACACTTCCTAATCTACCCTATCCATTAACCTTTAAACTACCCGGGGCTTCCAACAAGCGCCTCGCGCTTACACTATTGGTTCTAACAACCCAGATTCCCGTCGCCTGTGTTGGTGTCCTTACAGTTTCGGGCCTCGCCCTCGAATTTTCCCTCGTGCCCTTGCACGGTCTCATGGCTGGGACGCGTGGCTCCCTTTGGCAGGCACGACCCTCTGCCGAATCTCCAACAATGGCACCCCGGGCACTACACTGCCTCCGAGCCTACCAGCTCCCTAAACACCGGGGAGTGCCCCCATGGCAACTCCCCTGAAACGCACACGTGGCAGGCTGGCGCCCCGGCCCTTTCCGAGGGTCACCCGTGCCCGACACTGCCCACGCAGCCAACGGCGCTCCGGGCCCCCGCACCAAGCGGGCGCACCCGTGCCACTACGCTAACCCGGCCCCCCATGGGCCCTTGGCCTACCACGGCGACTAGCCCGGTGCCCGGGGTACCCACTCAGCGATACTCACCGTTCGCAGCCACGCTCCCAGCCCGTCAACAGGGCTCCTGCACCCTTCCAAACAGGTTTCGAGCCTACACTCCCACCAACAGCAAAACGACCTCCATTTTGTCAATTTAACTAACCCACTAACTCACTTTACACTGACCCCGGGGTCCCTTGGGCGGGGAGTCACTCCTCCCCCCGATCACTCATCGCACCATGCATTCCACAATCGCTCCACTCACACAGACCCGCTGGCCTCACTCACTCAACATGTTTCCACACAACTCACCAACACACACATCGCTGAATCTCTGCCATCCTTCTAACTACCTCCCCTAACTATCTCGTGCTCCCACGTCATCCCTTAAACTACAGCACGTTCATTTAACACTACGTGCTAAGCTACGTCCCCTCTACACATCCACAGTCTGTCACTGTCTCCAAATCATCCCATACTCCATTCCCAACCTAAATCTGACTACAATCCCTCTACCTAATCCATTCCACGGGCCCCATGAGGACTTACCCCTGCCCCATGGAGCCGGTCTAGCTAAGCTAACCCTTCCCCTAACTAGTGTCATCCTGTGCCCTGGTAGGGGGTCTTTCACCCCTTGCCCAGGGAATCCTGCTCACCCGAAAGCGAGGCTTGCTTTCGTTAATTTTGTATTGCCAAATACGCGCAGCACCAGCGCGGCAACTCACAGCTCGCGCACTTTGCACCTTACCCATGACGTCATGCAGCTGCACGCGCACCTCGTCCCTCTTGGACGGTACATCCGGCAGGATTCACCCTCCTGCCGGATTCCAACCCCACGTGCAGCCATGACGTCACCCTGCGCACCCCCAAAGCAACCCTCGCACTCCGAGGGGCTCCCCACGCGAACACATGTGCTCTGCCGTTGGAGCTTAACACAAGCTCGCGTGGAGAACCATCCGGTCCAAATCCGTCTACCTGCCTAAACTTTGTCCGTCCGCGGGATCGGCAAATCCACCGCTGGCGTTTCCGGACCGGGCTTCACTCCCGCAAGCGAGCACGTGGGGGTCTCGTGCGCTGCACAGCACGGACCTCGCGCTCGCTGCTGGGGTGACCCGGCGCGGTCCCCACAACAGCTACGCCGCCTACCCGGCTTTTGTCCCTCTGTCGCCGTCGTCGTCGCCATTCGACCACGCACACCTGCGTGTCACGACGCACAGACTCCACTCCATCACACTCACATTCACACCGGGAGACGCGGCTGCATGCTCCCGCATCCGACCGACATCTCCCTTACACACAGAGACCTCACACACACGGTCTCTCTCACACTCGGCCGCTCACCCACGCATGCCACCTCCCTCGCACACGTGGCTCCACTCACACACGGCCTTCCACTTGCACACGTGGGGGCACTCACCCCGGGGTCTCATCCACACACGGCGTGCTGGGAGGCACGCACTCCGGCACACTTGCCACCCACCACTCACACACGGGGTCGCTTCACACACGGGGACACACTCACACCTTGCGTGCCGCAAAGCACGCATGTCCGCACACGCGCAAACACACACCCCTGCACAACACACACGGGGATTCGTGTCCCCACAAGGGTCCCGGAGCCTCTATACCCCCAAGCTCCACGTGCACCCATCCACAGCACTCGTCCCTTCAACTCCGCGAAGCACGACCGAACCCACTGGTCGTGATTCGCCTCAAGGGGGCATACTCCCTCCCCTCGTTCCTGGAGGCAGCCATCCAGCTGCTCAACACGGGTCTCTACCCAGTCCACGAGCTCACCCCCATTATCCTCCACTACCTCTGTGTGTGTGTGTTCTGTTCCTTTTACCCCGTCATTATCATGCAGTCTCTCCTCTACTTTCTCTGCCTCCCGCTCTCTGTACATTTGTTAGTTTCTGTTGTCTCCTCGTGTCTATTAGTCTCTTTCTTTCTGGCGTCTTTCCCTTATCTTTACGTAGGTCAACCTTGCTTTCTCCTTAAGTCGCTCCCGTCCTTCCCTCTGTTCACTCCTTGCTCTTTCAGGATCTCCGCGTACCTCATCCTTGCTTTCCGTCTTAATTGTTCTTTTCTCTCCCCCCAATTCCTTTCACCTCGTGTCTTATACATTTATTAGTTTCTGTTGTCTCCTCGTGTCTATTAGACTCTGCTTCTTTCTGGCGTCTTTCCTTATCTTTACATAGGTCCAACCTTGCTTTCTCCTTAAGTCGCTCCGTCCTTCCCTCTGTTTCACTCCTTGCTCTTTCAGGATCTCCGCGTACCTCATCCTTGCTTTCCGTCTTAATTGTTCTTTCTCTCCCTCCCAATCCTTTCACCTCGTGTCTTATACATTTTTAGTTTCTGTTTCTTGCTGGAGTTCCTCCATCTCTCTGGACTTCAATTGTACTCTCTCCTTCATTTCATTAATTTCAAACTCGTATAGTTTGTTTTCTCTCCCACTCTTCCTCATGCTCCTCATTTTCCAATCTCATCGTTTCTTTCAATTGGCCCATTTCCTTCCTGTGTTTCATTCGCTGTTCTCTCATTACCCTTCCTTGCTTCTTCTCTGTCCTTCCTTCTCCAGTTTCATGGTTTGCTTCATTTGGTTAATCTCTTTCTTGTGTTTCATTTGCTGCTGTCTCATTACTCTTCCTTGTTTCTTCTCGTGTCCTTCCTTCTCCAGTTTCATGGTTTTCTTCATGTGGTTAATTTCCCTTTTGTGTTTCATTCGCTGTTCTTTGTCTCCCTCTTCGCACTCCAGCCTCGCCTTCTTTCAATTGGTCAACCTCGGCTTCATGTTCTTTTTGTTTTCTATCCCATTGTTCCTCTCGTTCTTCCCTCTCCAATCTCGTTGTGTCCTTCAATCTCCTCATTTCTCCTTCCTGCTTCATTCGTTGCTCTTTCACTTCTCCCTCGTATTCCAACTTATTTTTTCCTTTTGTCGTTCAGTTTCAAATTCATACTCTTTCAGTTTTTTATTCCACTGTCTTTCTTGTCCTCGTTCTGCAATCTCATTATTTCTTTCAACTGACTGATTTCTTTCTCCTGTCGTAATCTTTGTTCTTTCAGGACTCTTTCTTGTTCCTCATTCTGTAATCTCGTGGTTTCCTTCCATTGATCGATTTCTTCTTCTGTCTCATTCGTTCTTCCATCATTACTCTTTCTTGCATCTCATTCCCAATCTGGCCTTTGCTTCCAGCTGTTCGATCTGTACAGCGTGGTTCCTTAACGTCTCATTCCCGTTCTCGTTCTTTCTCTCTCAACATCCTCAACTCGTTTCGTAATTCCGTCTCTTCGTTCTGGTGTTTCTGTAACTCAGTTTTCTTCTCCAATTCTTTTCTCATCTCCGCACACTCCGACTTGCTTTGGCTTCTAACTGTTCTTCATCTTGCCCTTGTGTTTGTCTATCAGTCTTCCAGTTCTCTGTCTCCGTTTTTACCCCCGTCCCAGCTTATCAACTTCTTCGTCATGTCTTGAAGTCTTTCTCACACTCCACTATTTTATTTCCTTCGTGCACGACTCCGTCACCCCAATTAATTTTTCCCTCTTGGTCACCGTCACTTTTTCCGTCACCTCCACACTTCTCGCCCACACGTCTCCCGGATTATTTTTTCCTCACCCGCCTTCACCGCGGGCCTGACAACCGTTGCACCCCTCCCAGCTCGTTCGCTCCCACACGTGGCGTCGCCATTACGCACTTCGCTGTTGTTGCCTTCATGCCCGCCTGCGGCAGTGCAGGTTGTTGGCCACCTATTTGCTGCGTTTCACCCCGCATTTCTTTTATTTCTTCCTTCATTTTCGTTTTGTTTGTTTCCATTTTGAGTGCGTTTCCATCCTTTTTCGTTCAATTCGTTATTCATTCCTTCCATTTTGAGTGCGTTTCCATCCATTTTTTCGTTCAATTCGTTATTCATTCCTTCCATTTTGTTTGTGTTGTTTCCATCTGCTTGTTCACTCCTTTTATTTCGTTTTCATTTCATCCATTTTTGTATCCATTTTCTCATCAATGCCTCAAACATTTCCATCGTCCGATCCGTGGGCGAATTCGCACGTGGGGGCGTTTGTCCGCCACCCCAGCCACTGCGCCCAATTCGAGCTCTGGGCTCGTCTGGGGGGAACTGTTCCTGCACACCAATGTCCTGCATGGGGATTCATCCTGGGCCATGGATTCTACATCACTACACATAAACATTTCTATTACCCCGGCTCCCCTCGCCTTGAGACGCCATCTTATTCCACGTAAGGGGTTAATTTAATCGCTCGTATTTAGAGGAATCGGGGGTCGCTCCTCCTGAACCGATTCCCTATGAATTTAGCTTGGAGACGGGAGGGATTTGAATCACACTCCTGTACACCAGTGTTGCGAATTCGCGCCCGTCGGCGTGCGATCGGCCACGCGACTCGAACCGCGACCGCGCTCGCCCACCGGACGGACAATTCAGTCGTGACCCTCCCGGCTAACGCCGGGATCCAGTCACGGGTGGGCCTTTCGACCTCACCACAATCGTGCCAATCGGCCACCCGCGTAGGATAGGGTTGTTCGCCAAACTCGACTACCTAAGTACCCACGCGGATGGTAAACCGGGCGATCGTACCTCGCCGCAGGTCGACTCCGGACACGAGCCGCTTGGGCGGGCCGTTCCGTACTATCGGGATAAACCGAGCGGTGTTTATCGTCGACCTCGACGGTTCAGATTATTTACCGGGCGTTTTGCACCCACTACGAACCCTTTACGTGAAGCAGGATGGAGGGTCAATTAAAGAAAAGACGAAGCGAAACGGGAAAACAGTTCACACAATGCACATTTATCCGCGGCACGCGGAGCACACATATAGCACACGTATTTACAGTCACAATTAACGATTGCACATATATCACATAGAACAAAAGAAATGCACATATAAAAGGAGTTAAAACCGACTACACGACACACGGACCACTTATACAGTTACTACCTTACAAGACACGGCGCCACAACACGCATTCACACCGAAGCAAAGAAAAGACCCCTCAAAGGCAAGGAGTCAGACTGGGCCGTGGGCCTAATGCGCGTGGACCTGGATGAGCGGCCAGGCCCACGAGACCGAAGGGTCCTACCGCGCCCTCGTGGCGAGCCGCAGAATGTCGCTGCACGGCGGTTCCGTGGGCACCTGCTGGTGTAAGTGGGAACGGGGCCCTTGTCGCACTCTCTCAGCGCGGGGGAAAAGGGGGGAATTGTTGATGCTCTGGGGAGGGAGTATGGCTGGCTTGCTCGAATCCCGCGACGCGAGCCTCCAGGTCCACCTCAGCCGTTCGCTCCTCGCAGCCGTCTGCCCCACCGATCTCGCCTCACCGATCTCCTCGAGCTCCGTCTCCAACGACCCAGCCCAACTGACTTCCTCACCGATCTCTCCAACTCGACTCACTCCACGATACTGCTCGACTGACCTCGCCCCACGATACTGCTCACCGACACTCTCACCGATCTGCTGCTCCACCGACACTGCTCTACTCACTTCTCACCGATCTGCTGCTCCACCGACACTGCTCGATACTGCTCACCGCGCTCGCCTTTTATCGGCTTCGGGAACCCACCATATGCAAATTATTCGGATCCAAACGACCTCAGGGGCGGAGCCACGCTCGCCGATTGACGGAGAAAAGGGGGCGTGTATCATTCCTGATCCTCAAATTTGCATATGCCGATTTCGTCAGGCGCGTCTGGAGGCGGGGCCAAGCCGCCCCGCTTCCTGATGGGTGGATCAGATGTGGGCGTGTATCATTCCTGATCCGAATTCTCCTCGGAAAACTCGCCATCTGCACTCGCGTCTCTCGCTGAAGACAGCTCGACGCTCGGCGTCCACAGGTGGTGCGGGAATGGCCGCAGGAGAAGGTGGTGGAGGGTTTTCGGCGGTGTTCGATGGCCATGGTGCTGTTTGGAAGGCGGTGATGTGAGGTTTGCGGTAGCGAGTGGTGAAGGTAGGTTTTTGCTGCTGGCGTTGTTGTTGTTGTATCAAAACAAAGGTAGAACAGAAAAACGCCTAACTCAAAGGATCGCAGCCCGAATGAATCACATTAATTCCCTCTATACAATGGGTTTGGGCTAACTACACATGTACTTAAGAAATAATCTCACCTACGGGACTTATGGTGTAATGCGAATTTCCACAGCGTAAACCAAATATATATATATATATATATATATATATATCTATATGTGTGTCAGGTCAGTCAGGTTTCTTGACTGCTACTGGTAACATGTAAGCCAGTGCTACCTGCTGCATGGTCAGGTAGTCAGCGACTAAACTGGCTCACCAGTAGGGAGGGTGACTGTGACACCCTGCAGGACTACAAACAACACCTGCTGAAGGGCGGATGAGCTCTTTTAGGGAGCCAATGGCCATCCCGTAAGGAGATGGTGTGTCTGAAAAAACATCCACCCGGTTAGACTTGTTTTTTGGGGTAGTTGGTTGTCGACAGCAACTGCTCAGGGTAGTACTACCGTTCTGAATTAGGAGCGTTAAAATGGTGCCCGGAACAATCTTCCACTTTCCGTATCAGGATTGCTGGTCTTACTTTCTGTCTCACTCAAACTAAAGCTACCCGGCTCGCTTTAATATTTATTTCTTACAAACAAACTTCACACACTTTTCTTACTCACTCATTTTCACTCCTCACTTTACATTCTCTCTTTTATTTCTCTTTATTTAAGGCCTCGCCTCAATGCGGACTATTTAGTCTGTGACTGGAGCCTTCAACATAAAAAGAATATATTTACATTATATATATATATATGTGTGTGTGTATGTACTGTATATATAAACACATAATTATTTATATATATATATATATATATACATATATATGTATAAATATGTGTTCGCTCGCTCACACCAAAATTATTGTACAACATTTAATTCATTGTCTGGCATAGTGGAGGTTGAGTTGAAGGATTTTATCAGAGCTGATGCCTTTTGACAACATAATGAACCCCCTAATTTATAATT
Organism: Eptatretus atami; assembly: GCA_035128595.1. Lineage (NCBI taxonomy): Eukaryota > Metazoa > Chordata > Myxini > Myxiniformes > Myxinidae > Eptatretus > Eptatretus atami. Next base: position 13,750,596 of record CM068958.1, on the reverse strand, counting down.
GCCTGAATCTCTGAGCAGATGTGCCTCCATGACGGTTCTTTTTCCTTTGAAGATTTGGGTGTGAAAAGGCAGAACAAGGCTCTCTGAGGGTTTGAGTATTCATCATTTGTCAAGTTTTGCTTCAGAAAACTTACCTTTCGTTCTTGCTTTCAGGTCGTTCTTCTTCAAAGCAGATTACTTTAAAAGAACACCCGTAACTGTTGTCACAAAGTCCTTGATTGGGCCTTATAAAGATTGTTCTTTCTCCGAGATTAATGTAAGTTTGTTGCAAACATGTCACCATTGGAAAACTGTGATTAACTGTTGGCTATTGAAGGACTAAATGCTAGGTGGGAGTAATGGATTATATTCTATTGTCGTAATCTATAAGAAGGCCAACAGGATTCCGGGACGACTGCTGAGTTTTAACTTTGTCATGATATATCATGTTCAAGTGTAATGTTCTGAGATTAATGACAAGGCCAACTTGCATTCCTCATCCCCACAAAAGAATCTCTTGCTCTCATGTATAAAAAGTCTTGTTGAACACATCTGGATGATAAACACAGACAAATAATGTTTATGTATTCCTTTTAGGCAAAATCTCATACACCAACCAGACAAAAAAGGTGTTTGACGATGATGCTTCCCCTTGGCAAACTGACAATATACACCCCACTGATGAGAACATTTTATTCTCATACCTGTAACATTGCAGTACAATGTGCTTCGTTAGATTGCACGTAGCTGGAGCACATAGTCACTCACCGAAAGACACTGCTTGATCGTATAACCTCACCTGACTAAACCCAGGTGAGCTAAAAATATGACAGATTATAATGGTTTGGTATCAGAGAGAACTAAAAGGGCACACGATGGAGCGCTTACCTCTGCCACGTAATACCTGATCCACGAGAACATATCTGGCCCAACAATTTTTGAAATATCATGCGATATATCGTTTTTGGCCCCATTTCTCAATGGTGAAGAACCACTTTAAAAATTAAAAAAATTCTCGTATCCAGATCCGTATCCGGATCTTCCACAAAATCTAATCAGTTCGTCCTTGTCACACACCCAACCTGTCCACAAAACTTCATTGGGATCCGTCCACAACTTTTTGAGATATCCTGCACACAAACAAACAGACAGACAGACAAACAGAAAGAGAGGGGTGAACACATCACCTCCTTTACCTTCGCTGGCGGAGGTAATAATGGAAGTCATTGGAACTGAAGGTGAGCGCATACATCGTAATTTTTGAGAAGTAGATCGGTGTTGATGACATTGATGTTTAAATGTCGTTTAATCAAAGATTAAGCAGGATGGGTTCTGTCATTTACCTACAGGGATCTAACATCTGCTGTGCCTTGATCTCAAAAACACATAAAAGGGTTCTATACCTTTTCAAATGGGAGAGGGCAGATGATAGCTTTACTTGGAAGTCAAATAGTATACATGTACTTACTTGTACAAGAGGCTTCTTTCTTCTTCCAAATTTTTTTCCCTTCTCCCACATTCTTTCCCCCGCTCCCCTTTCATTTCTCACTTTTGTCATCTTTTTTCTTCCTTTTCTCAGTTTTTATTGTCTCATTAATTCCCTCCCCCACCTTCCACTCATCATCATCATTAATAGATGTCCCCTCATAGAAAAATTAATGCTGCATATTCAAGGAATGCATGCCATTCTTATTGAAAGATTTAATTTTGTTGTTTTTGTTTTCATACAGATCGTTTATTGTAAGCAGGAAAATGAGAAGAAATCAAAGTTTATCTGGTGCTCTTGGATGTATGTTATTATTCCCACACTTGAATTTGGAGTACCGGTGTGGTCATCTGCTATGGCTGCATCCCAAGCCCAATGCATTGAAAGTGTACATAAGAGAGCGCTTTGTGTGATTCTTTTTCCAATCATCTTGCCCTGCGATGAACTCTTAAACACTCTGAATGTTCACTCACTTTGTGATGCACGGAAATTAATGACCACTCCAATTGATAAGTCTTTTCTCACTTCTGAGTGACATCGCTGTTTTTTTGCCCCGAACTCAATTGATCATGTATGGTCGCAGTTGAAGAAATTCCCAACAGTTACACAAGTCTCAAATAAGAACTCAAAGATGGAAACGATCTCCTGTTCCGTTTATGATTCATTTGCTAAATGCTCATCTTTAGAATCCTACGTGAAATGTCTTCACCTCTGAAGGCGTTATGTTTTCGGATTGGCAGTCCGTCCGTCCGTCCTTTTGTCTGTCTGTCAGTGATCACTTTTCGTTTCCGCAATAACTTGTGAACCGCTGAAGGGATTTTGACCAAACTTGGCAAAACTATTGACTGTAATACAAAGATGAACTGATTAAACTTTGGGTTCCAAAGGTCGAAGGCCATATGCCTTTTGAAAGTCATTTTGCAGATGATACTTCGAGTTAGAAGCATCTGATACTCTCTCTCTCTCTCTCTCTCTCTCTCTCTCTCTCTCTCTCTCCTTAAATGTTTTTATGTGACCTTTAATTGAGATTCAGAACGTACAGGCTGTGAATTGAGATGTCAACGTAACAGTGAGTTGACAGGAATGTGGCTGGAAGCATATCGATTTGACACATTCTTGTCAAATTATATTTTCCAGTAAATTTAGAGTTTGTGCTCTGTTTATGGGCTGGCTGACAGGATAACCGAGAGGTATGCACGCACACCTCTAAGCCGTCTAGCCTGTTTCAATCCCGACCCAGCGATAAACTGTCATCCTGGTGTTTGACAGCAGGGCGATTCATCGATGCGTGGTGCCATCCCTTGGATAGATGTTGCTGCTGCTGGGAAGGCAATAGTAAACCACACAGTTTTACCAGATTGCCAAGAAAGTGCTTCGGGCAGTACTGAACCTGGCTTTAGGTAGAACACCAGAATATGAATGCAAGTTATCTGTTTGTTTTTATGATTGTGATCATCATCATTATTATTATTATTATTACTATTATTTTATTTTTTTATATTTTGATGTAAACTGAACATTTTTAATCCTCAGGCCAACTTGTTTGGTATATTTTAAAATATAACCTCCACTTCATCCCCACCCCCTCAAACCTTCCCTTCAATCCACTTTCTCCATCATCTTCAGCTCCCCTCTTCTCACCCCCTCTCCGTTCCCCTGGGCCCGTCCCCCTCACAGCTTCTCACTTCAGGACTGGTCTCCTATATCAACCACTCCTGATATTAACTCAGCCGCGGTAATTCTTCACAGAAACCTGCTCTCTCTCTCTAAGGCCCTGTCACACCTTGACGATTTAGCCAGCGTATGCCTGACGTATGCAAAATTTGGCTAAAACGCTGGCACACGTCGAATACGTTATGGGTAAGTTTGTATACGTTAAGAGCACGCTGGCATACGTCGTAGTACGCTGGCATACGTCGTAGTACGCCGAGGTGTTAGACAAATTTCCCATGCTTGAAATTTTTCGACGTATGCCAGCGTATGACTCACACGTTCCGCATACGCTTGGCCATAAGTTGTAGGCACGTTACGGATCGTTGACACACGTCGACACACGTTACTTGTACGTTACTCATAAGTCGAAACGCGTCAAAGTAATGTTTAGCGTCAGTGTTCCAGACTCCCTGGTTTTTTTTTTTGATTTTTTTTTCTTCGGTATGACGGTGATGTTGACACTTCGATTTCTAGTGCGGTTATAATATAATATAATTAATAGGCTGCCGCTCAACGATTTAAATCATAACCGCACTAGAAATCGAAGTGTCAACATCACCGTCATACCAAAGAAAAAAAAAAACCAGGGAGTCTGGAACACTGACGCTAACCATTAGTTCGACGTGATTCGACTTATGAGTAACGTACAAGTAACGTGTGTCGACGTGTGTCAACGATCGCGTAACGTGCCTACAACTTATGCCAGCGTATGCGGAACGTGTGTCAATATGCCGAGTACGTCGAGAAATTTTCAACATGCTGAAATTTCTCGACGTACTCGGCGTATGACGACGTATGCCAGCGTACTACGATGTCTGCCAGCGTACTACGACGTATGCCAGCGTGCTCTTAACGTATACAAAACTTACCCATAACATATTCGACGTGTGCCAGCTTGGTTCGGCAAATTTTTCATACGTCGGCATATGCTGGCTAAACCGTCAAGGTGTGACAGCGGCTTCACACTTCGATGTCTAGTGCGGTTATGATTTGAATCGTCGAGCCACAGCCTATAAATAGCCTACGCCATGTGATCGTCGGCGATACACTGCCGCACGCTATGCATAAGTTAGACTATCGTTGGGCATAGGTTGTGAACGCCGACAACACGCTCAGCATTCGTTGGTATAATTTATCTATATGTGATTGAAACGTTCTGTGTACATTACTAATACGTTATGCATACGTCCAACACGTTATTATATGCCCAAAACTTAAAAAAAATCAATAGTTCAGCGTACGCCAGCGTTTTACATACATTTTCTGATATCTTGCCATACGCTGGCTAAAACGTCAAGGTGTGACAGCCCCTTTATGCACAGATCATTCCCATCTCATCTTCAGTTATTGTACCCTTCTTCCCACCCATGGTAAACTGAATCCTGTGGTGACTCAGTTGTTCTGAAACGGAATGATGTGGTGAGGCACTTGATCTGAAACAACTTTCCTTCTCTTCCTGGAAGGCAAACCCCACTGAAGGCAACCTCAGATCATTCCAAAAGTCTGCAACAAGTGTGTGTCCCACTTTCTGCAGAGCCAGAAAACAACATCCGTCCAATCTCAAGAATGACCTTTCAAACTTGTCTCCCTCATCTAAAACCTGGTGGCACATTGTCAAGTCTGTCTCTGGAGTATGCTCCCTTCCAATCCCTTCCCTCTCTTCAAAAGGCACCACAGCCGACTCTGCTCGCGAGAAGGTCGAATGCCTGAATTCTGTGTTTGGTTCCAAATCTTGTGTCCCAAGCCCCATTGCTCTCTATACCCACCCAACCCAGTCACACCCAACTATGAACTGCCATCCTGATACTTCACAGGCAGGGCGTAACATCCTTTGGAGGTTAAGTCGACTGTTACGATTGTTTGCATCCACTCATGGATGTTAAATATCCGTTGGTACCTTCATTAAAGAGTGGGCTATTGTGTGCCAAATGAGAGATTCCTGCTTTGACTATGGGTTCCTTGGCAGCACCCTCTGATAGAGGGATCTCTCCAAGATGATGGCATGTAAACATTCAAAATGTAATAACACCACCTTCTAACCTGAGATATGAAAAATATAAAAACATTTCATGACAATAATTACAATGATGATGAGATTAATGTGTGAGATGTCTGCTTCAATTATTTCCTTAAACATGAAACCACAAACAAGAGTTTTCAAATTGATAACCAGTATGTTTGCAGACCATCATGAACAATGAAAGTCGAGCGACGCGTTTCATGGCATGTCAAACACTAGAAGCAGTATGGTGTCTTACTTTCCTCAGCACCAAGGTACTCTACAATCGGCTTTGTAATTCATTTCATCAGCAGCGGAGGAGCCATTACTGTTTCTGTATCCCTTTGCCCTTCCTGCCTGCATTCTCGCTCTTTAGGCCCATAGGAATGCTTGCAATTACAATACTGCAGTGTGGACAATAACATTATAACTTGAAGGAGAAATGGATGAAGGGCAAAGGGATTCAAATTGGTGTTGACTGAATGCGAGGAAACTTCCCCGTGGTATAACCCGTAAAGTGGGATTAGTGCTGACGGTGCAGTCTTTGGACAACATTTTTGGCAGGGTACTCATTCAGACGAAACGTCGTTTGTTTTGTAATACTGCAGTACTACTTCAATTTCCAACTTTAATCACAGATCGCCAGCAAGTCTGAACCAATACTTCCGAAAGCTGTCGCTCTTCAGGAGTTTGAGGATATTCTTGAGTTTTGGGGCATTTCTGCTTAATTTCATTTCTTTGTTTTATTGAGAGGCAGTTTCTTTTTTTCACCTTGCTCTTTACCTTTCAGGTAGTTTATCCACCTTGCAGACAGCTGTAGACTCTGACTTGCTGTGACTTTAACATCCCCAATTTTCCTACCTTCTTTTGGGCTTGGCAGAGGTAACGGTCCTGACCCAAGTCTGTATATGTACATGTATATATGTGCATTTAAGTATCTGTGTATATATTCACTGCTGGAGATAGCAAAGTGCACACAAGTGATGACATCATGGCAAAAAAAAGTTGATTTTAAGCAACTGCTTGCAAAGAAACTGCTGCATTTGTCTTGCCATTGAGGTTTGGCTGGATCTTCAAGCCTTAAATGGTGTTCATCAGCAAGACTCATGCGGACGGACATCTCCGAGTTATAGTTGTAGGAAGAAAAATAGGACCGCGCATTCTGAAGCTCACCTGGATCACGAGCAACAGTCACTCAAACCACCCGCAGAGACCCCCTTAGACCCTGACTTTTCTTTTTAATGCCGTGAACAAACTTTGGTACATCATGAGTGATGAAGGTTGTGGTCAAGTTTCATTGTAGTTGTGTGTGTAGTTTTGGAGAAGCGAGCAAATACCTATTTGGTGGGTGGGGGGGGGGGG
>CM068958.1:13733500-13744032 GCA_035128595.1 Eptatretus atami | reverse complement strand
GGGGCGTTCAACACCCCTCCCCCCACCCCATAGACCCCGAAATGAGCGCAGATTTTGATGCGGTTGATAAACTTTGGTGCATCACGGTTGATTAAGGTTGTGGTCAAGTTTCATCAAAATCGTGTGTGTAGTTTCTGAGAAGAGAGCAAATACCTATTTTAGGAGTCAACCTCCCCCCCCCCCTTAAACCCCTTCAATGAGTGCAGATTTTGATGTGGTCAATATACTTTGGTCCATCTTAAGTGATGAATGTTGTGTGTTGTGGTCAAGTTTCATCGAAATTGTGTGTGTAGTTTTGGAAAAGAGAAAAAATACCTATTTGGGGTGTGTGTGGGGAGGGGGGTGGTTAAACCGCCCCCCTACGTAGACCCCTTAATTACCGCAGATTTTGATGCGGTCAATACACCTTCGTTAAGCATTAGATATAAAGCTTATGGCCAAGTTTCATCAAAATCATGTGTTTGGTTCAAGCGATAATCACTGAAGTGTTTACGGTCTGACTGACTGACACTGACTGACTCACTCACCCAAAGACACTGCTCGATCGCATAACCTCACCTGACTAAAGCCCAGGTGAGCTAAAAATATGACAGATTATAATGGTTTGGTATCAGAGAGAACTAAAAGGGCACACGGTGGAGCGCTTACCTCTGCCACGTAATACCTGATCCACGAGAACATATCTGCCCAACACATTTTTGAAATATCATGCGATATATCGTTTTTGGCCCCATTTCTCAATGGTGAAGAACCACTTTAAAAATAAATAAAATTCTCGTATCCAGATTCAGATCTTCACCACAATCGAATCAATTTGTCTGTGGTCACACACCCAACCTGCCCACCAAGTTTCGTCCAAATCCGTCCACAATGTTTGAGATATCGTATTGTATATCGTTTATGGCCCAATCTCTCAATGGTGAAGAATCACTTTTAAATTCTAGTAGTCGGATCCGTATCCGATCTTTCCCAAAATCTAATCAGTTCGTCCTTGTCACACACCCAACCTGTCCACAAAATGTCATCGGGATCCGTCTACAACTTTTTGAGATATCCTGCACAAAGACAGACAGACAGACAAACAAACAGAAAGAGAGGGGTGAACACATCACCTCCTTTACCTTCGCTGGCGAGGTAATAATGGAAGTCATTGAACTGAAGGTGAGCGCATACATCGTAATTTTTGAGAAGTAGATCGGTGTTGATGACATTGATGTTTAAATGTCGTTTAATCAAAGATAAGCAGGATGGGTTCTGTCATTTACCTACAGGGATCTAACATCTGCTGTGCCTTGATCTCAAAAACACATAAAAGGGTTCTATACCTTTTCAAATGGGAGAGGGCAGATGATAGCTTTACTTGGAAGTCAAATAGTATACAATATACATGTACTTGTACAAGAGGCTTCTTTCTTCTTCCCAATTTTTCCCTTCTCCCACATTCTTTCCCCCACTTCCCTGTCATTTCTCACTTTTGTCATCTTTTTTTTCTTCCTTTTCTCAGTTTTTATTGTCTCATTACCTCCCTCCCCACCCTTCCACTCATCATCATCATCATTGATAGATGCCCCCCTCATAGAAAAATTAATGCAGCATAATCAAAGAATGCATGCCATTTTTATTGAAAGATTTAATTTTGTTTTTTTTGTTTTCATGCAATCGCTTATAGTAAGCAGGGAAATGAGAAGAAATCAAAGTTTATGTGGTGCTCTTGGAGAATCCTGGCCATCCTGATGTGTCTCACTATTGCCGTTCAATACATTGCCATGAAAACCATCAGGAGTTATCGCCTCTACAATTGCGACGAATCGAGAGGACAGGCGACTGTCACCAAACTGGGCTCAGGTGTCTCACTGGTTCGGTTGCCCTGATCCTAGCAACAACCAGCCGACTGAGGAAAGTGCTTCCCGTAAGATATCCTGATTCTTGGGACGACAAGATCGGGCTCCTCATTCCTTGGGCAATTTTTCAACCAAAATCCCAATGTCTTTTATCTGTACGAGCCGCTCTTCCACGTCGAGTCGTTTTTTGGATCCTTGGCCGATCGTCTAGGGAGCAAGTTAAACAATAAAGTTCTGTTGGGGGCATTCCGTGACTCGCTACGGAGTGTTTTTGACTGTGATTTGTACTCCCTTGAGCCCTACATCAAACCTTTTCCTCAGCATCACCAAACAAAGGGTCTTTTCAGGAGAGCTGCCAGTACAGCCTTATGCTCACCGCCCCTTTGTGACGTCAAATCTGCCAAGGATGAATCGTGTGTGCTTTAAAATGTGTCGTAATCTCAACCTGACACTCACGGCTGAGGTGTGCCAGAAGCGTGCTCACGTGTGTGCTCAAAACTGTTCGCTTCGACAACGTAGCTGATCTTCGATCCTTGGCTGAAGACTCACGTCTAGATCTCAAAGTGATCCACCTGGTTCGAGATCCCCGTGCAGTGCTTTCTTCACGAATGTCTGCTTTTAAAGCTTTCAAAGACTACAGGACGTGAGAAAAAATGGAGCCATGCCTCCACAAACTGACACATCGTTAGCTACAGACGTTTGCAGTAATTTTCTTCAATCAATGCACCTGGTTTGAAACCACCGGCCTGGTTAAGTGGACGTTATATGCTTGTACGATATGAAGATCTGGCTCGAGAGCCACTGGAAAAGGCCCGAGAGATATACAAATTTGTCGGGCTGCCGTTGGAACCTTTTGTTATGAATTGGATTGTACTCAACACCCATGGGACTGACAAGCCTCGGTGGCACCATTTGTACTCGACGTATCGTGACTCAGCGAAGACGGCTGAAAATTGGCGCCTTTCGATGGATTATAACATTGTTCAGTTCCTGCAATGCTTGCAATGAGACATTTGCTGAGTTGGGTTACCGGTCTGTTAGCTCTATCGAAGAGCTGAGGAACATCAACGCCACCCTGGTGGAGGAGCGCAACTTTACATATTTCACTTAGCGTAAATGTTTGGAGGAATAAAAGCTTATTTTTGAGTGTGTGATATATTCAGTGCGGTGCAAAGGTATGAGTGCACTTAAATTGATGCCAAGCTTTCTCAAATCATAATTTCAAACAGGAATTTGTCATAATATTGAAAATATGTTATCCATATTCCTGAATTTATTGTAGTTATTATTGACTGACACTTTGTCTTAACAGAATAATTGGAGGGTGAATACATTTGAGAGAAAGTTAAAACTTTTATGTGAGCAGTCTGACTCTGCTCTGGAGTGCAATACAACACTGTTGGGAAAAGATTGACTGAAACATAATCCATAAACTAATTAAATCAATCCCAAATGGAGGTGAGGCAGCTCTCAAGGAAAAAAGGCGTCACACTGATTGATTGTACATAAAGACATTTGATTTATATCCGTAATATAATTTGATGTGTTGTTATATCCTTGAGAATTCATGGAAATCCCTTTAAAGTGCTTTTGGGTTCATATTACAAATATTACCTCGCCAAAGGAGAGGGTATTGCTTTTGGGTCCGTTTGTCTGTCTGTCTGTCCATTTGTTTGTTTGTTTGTCTGCACAGAAATTTAGTGTTTTTCTTCGCAACCGCTTGTTGGATTGAGACGAATTTTCATCATAGGTGTGACTACTCATGTACAATGTTTTAATCATAATTATGACATCATAGGTCATGTAGTGTGGCAGCCATGTTGGAAAAATGGGAAAAATTTGGACCTCTGTAGCTCTGAAACCGCACCAAGGAAAAAATTGAAACTTGGCACACGGCAAGTACTCCTCATGGGGAATAAGTGTGATTTTATTGAGGATGTCATAGGTGCCTCCGTTGTGACATTATAATTGCATATGTAGAACACTACATCCCTTCGATATGAAAAATTTTGAGGGTCATCTAGGGATTAAATGGTCCACAGAAAAAAAAAAAAAACATTGATGACGTCGTCGGTCACGTGATTCAGCAGCCATATTGTTTTCAAAAAAAAACCTCAAAAATCTTCTTTTCCGAAATGGCTGAACAGATCAAGGGCGAAGCTTTACACATATGACTGCCTAACCATGAGGAACAAAAGGTTCACACATATGATGTCATAGGTCACATGGTTTGGCAGCGATATTTGGATTTACCCTAAAACCTATAAAAAAAATATATTTTCTTCTCCAGAACGGCTGGATAGATAGAAGGGAAACTTCACACAAATGTTCCCCAAACCATGGGTGTACAAGTTTGTTAAGGAATAATTGATAGGTCACATGGATTGGCAGCCATATTGGAATGAAGAAAATATTAAATCATGTTTTTTTCTGGAAGTGCTTAATCAATCGACATGAAACTTCACAATTATGGTCTAGTAGTGATGGGGAATACGTGTTTTAAATTTCAACTTGATAGTACAATGTGTGGTGGCCAGAATTATTTAATTTATTTGATCTGGGTCTTTTTGTTTTAGTAATTTTTTGGGGGGGGGAATAAGGCTCACTTGGCTCTGCCTGGATGGCTTTGAGGGTAGAGTAGTAGTTATAGCAGTTGAAATGTGAATCGTATCCAGGTTCCTCCTGATGACTTAATCTTTCCTTTTTGCTTGTTCGGGTTCCTTCTGATTACTCCAATGCAGGACTGTACCTATTGGTCTTTCATTTGATTTGAATTTATTTTAATCCCATTCTAAATTCAATTCAATAATGAATAATAATATAAAAACGTCATGAGTCAGGGTGAGTGGCCGTTCAAAACTGGGTTGCATCAAAGCGCGGACGTCTTGGTACCCTCTCATCACTGCTAGCAGTTATAAAGTAGCAGTTCTAATTATGTCTCTTAATCCTGGTGAGGGTCTGCAATCTCTGATTGCTCTTTTTCTTGTTACCTACTGTCACCGAAGGTGAAGGAGGTTATGTTTTCACCCCCTTCTGTCTGTTTGTGTACAGGATATCTCAAATTGTTGTGGACGGATCCGAATGAAGTTTTGTGGACAGGTTGGTGTGTGACAAGACGAACCGATTCGATTTGGTGAAGATTCAGATCCGGATCTGACTGCTAGAATTTTTTTAAGTGATTTTTTATTCACCATTGAGAGATAGGGCCAAAAACGATATTAATACGATATCTCAAAAAGTTGTGAACAGCTTTGGACGAAACTTGGTGGATAGGTTGGGTGTGTGCAAAGACAAATCGATTCAATTTTGGTGAAGATCTGAAACCATCTGGATACGATAATTATTTAATTTCTAGTGATTCTTCACCATTGATTCTCTCTCCCCCCCCTTAAACCCCTTCAATGAGTGCAGATTTTGATGTGGTCAATATACTTTGGTCCATCTTAAGTGATGAATGTTGTGTGTTGTGGTCAAGTTTCATCGAAATTGTGTGTGTAGTTTTGGAAAAGAGAGAAAAATACCTATTTGGGGGTGTGTGTGGGGAGGGGGGTGGTTAAACCGCCCCCCTACGTAGACCCCCTTAATTACCGCAGATTTTGATGCGGTCAATACACCTTCGTTAAGCATTAGATATAAAGCTTATGGCCAAGTTTCATCAAAATCATGTGTTTGGTTCAAGCGATAATCACTGAAGTGTTTACGGTCTGACTGACTGACACTGACTGACTCACTCACCCAAAGACACTGCTCGATCGCATAACCTCACCTGACTAAAGCCCAGGTGAGCTAAAAATATGACAGATTATAATGGTTTGGTATCAGAGAGAACTAAAAGGGCACACGGTGGAGCGCTTACCTCTGCCACGTAATACCTGATCCACGAGAACATATCTGCCCAACACATTTTTGAAATATCATGCGATATATCGTTTTTGGCCCCATTTCTCAATGGTGAAGAACCACTTTAAAAATAAATAAAAATTCTCGTATCCAGATTCAGATCTTCACCACAATCGAATCAATTTGTCGTGGTCACACACCCAACCTGCCCACCAAGTTTCGTCCAAATCCGTCCACAATGTTTTGAGATATCGTATTGTATATCGTTTATGGCCCAATCTCTCAATGGTGAAGAATCACTTTTAAATTCTAGTAGTCGGATCCGTATCCGGATCTTCCCCAAAATCTAATCAGTTCGTCCTTGTCACACACCCAACCTGTCCACAAAATGTCATCGGGATCCGTCCACAACTTTTGAGATATCCTGCACAAAGACAGACAGACAGACAACAACACAGAAAGAGAGGGGTGAACACATCACCTCTCTTTACCTTCGCTGGCGGAGGTAATATGGAAGTCATTGGAACTGAAGGTGAGCGCATACATCGTAATTTTTGAGAAGTAGATCGGTGTTGATGACATTGATGTTTAAATGTCGTTTAATCAAAGATTAGCAGTTGGGTTTTGTCATTTACCTACAGGGATCTAACATCTGCTGTGCCTTGATCTCAAAAACACATAAAAGGGTTCTATACCTTTTCAAATGGGAGAGGGCAGATGATAGCTTTACTTGGAAGTCAAATAGTATACAATATACATGTACTTGTACAAGAGGCTTCTTCTTCTTCCCAAATTTTTTCCCTTCTCCCACATTCTTTCCCCCACTTCCCTGTCATTTCTCACTTTTGTCATCTTTTTTTTCTTCCTTTTCTCAGTTTTTATTGTCTCATTACCTCCCTCCCCCACCTTCCACTCATCATCATCATCATTGATAGATGCCCCCCTCATAGAAAAATTAATGCAGCATAATCAAAGAATGCATGCCATTTTTATTGAAAGATTTAATTTTGTTGTTTTTGTTTTCATGCAGATCGCTTATAGTAAGCAGGGAAATGAGAAGAAATCAAAGTTTATGTGGTGCTCTTGGAGAATCCTGGCCATCCTGATGTGTCTCACTATTGCCGTTCAATACATTGCCATGAAAACCATCAGGAGTTATCGCCTCTACAATTGCGACGAATCGAGAGGGACAGGCGACTGTTCACCAAACTGGGCTCAGGTGTCTCACTGGTTCGGTTGCCCTGATCCTAGCAACAACCAGCCGACTGAGGAAAGTGCTTCCCGTAAGCATATCCTGATTCTTGGGACGACAAGATCGGGCTCCTCATTCCTTGGGCAATTTTTCAACCAAAATCCCAATGTCTTTTATCTGTACGAGCCGCTCTTCCACGTCGAGTCGTTTTTTGGATCCTTGGCCGATCGTCTAGGGAGCAAGTTAAACAATAAAGTTCTGTTGGGGGCATTCCGTGACTCGCTACGGAGTGTTTTTGACTGTGATTTGTACTCCCTTGAGCCCTACATCAAACCTTTTCCTCAGCATCACCAAACAAAGGGTCTTTTCAGGAGAGCTGCCAGTACAGCCTTATGCTCACCGCCCCTTTGTGACGTCAAATCTGCCAAGGATGAATCGGTGTGCTTTAAAATGTGTCGTAATCTCAACCTGACACTCACGGCTGAGGTGTGCCAGAAGCGTGCTCACGTGGTGCTCAAAACTGTTCGCTTCGACAACGTAGCTGATCTTCGATCCTTGGCTGAAGACTCACGTCTAGATCTCAAAGTGATCCACCTGGTTCGAGATCCCCGTGCAGTGCTTTCTTCACGAATGTCTGCTTTTAAAGCTTTCAAAGACTACAGGACGTGGAGAAAAAATGGAGCCATGCCTCCACAAACTGACACATCGTTAGCTACAGACGTTTGCAGTAATTTTCTTCAATCAATGCACCTGGGTTTGAAACCACCGGCCTGGTTAAGTGGACGTTATATGCTTGTACGATATGAAGATCTGGCTCGAGAGCCACTGGAAAAGGCCCGAGAGATATACAAATTTGTCGGGCTGCCGTTGGAACCTTTTGTTATGAATTGGATTGTACTCAACACCCATGGGACTGACAAGCCTCGGTGGCACCATTTGTACTCGACGTATCGTGACTCAGCGAAGACGGCTGAAAATTGGCGCCTTTCGATGGATTATAACATTGTTCAGTTCCTGCAGAATGCTTGCAATGAGACATTTGCTGAGTTGGGTTACCGGTCTGTTAGCTCTATCGAAGAGCTGAGGAACATCAACGCCACCCTGGTGGAGGAGCGCAACTTTACATATTTCACTTAGCGTAAATGTTTGGAGGAATAAAAGCTTTATTTTTGAGTGTGTGATATATCCAGTGCGGTGCAAAGGTATGAGTGCACTTAAATTGATGCCAAGCTTTCTCAAATCATAATTTCAAACAGGAATTTGTCATAATATTGAAAATATGTTATCCATATTCCTGAATTTATTGTAGTTATTATTGACTGACACTTTGTCTTAACAGAATAATTGGAGGGTGAATACATTTGAGAGAAAGTTAAAACTTTTATGTGAGCAGTCTGACTCTGCTCTGGAGTGCAATACAACACTGTTGGGAAAAGATTGACTGAAACATAATCCATAAACTAATTAAATCAATCCCAAATGGAGGTGAGGCAGCTCTCAAGGAAAAAAGGCGTCACACTGATTGATTGTACATAAAGACATTTGATTTATATCCGTAATATAATTTGATGTGTTGTTATATCCTTGAGAATTCATGGAAATCCCTTAAAAGTGCTTTTGGGTTCATATTACAAATATTACCCTCGCCAAAGGAGAGGGTATTGCTTTTGGGTCCGTTTGTCTGTCTGTCTGTCCATTTGTTTGTTTGTTTGTCTGCACAGAAATTTAGTGTTTTTCTTCGCAACCGCTTGTTGGATTGAGACGAAATTTTCATCATAGGTGTGACTACTCATGTACAATGTTTTAATCATAATTATGACATCATAGGTCATGTAGTGTGGCAGCCATGTTGGAAAAATGGGAAAAATTTGGACCTCTGTAGCTCTGAAACCGCACCAAGGAAAAAATTGAAACTTGGCACACGGCAAGTACTCCTCATGGGGAATAAGTGTGATTTTATTGAGGATGTCATAGGTGCCTCCGTTGTGACATTATAATTGCATATGTAGAACACTACATCCCTTCGATATGAAAAATTTTGAGGGTCATCTAGGGATTAAATGGTCCACAGAAAAAAACAAAAAACATTGATGACGTCGTCGGTCACGTGATTCAGCAGCCATATTGTTTTCAAAAAAAAACCTTCAAAAATCTTCTTTTCCGAAATGGCTGAACAGATCAAGGGCGAAGCTTTACACATATGACTGCCTAACCATGAGGAACAAAAGGTTCACACATATGATGTCATAGGTCACATGGTTTGGCAGCGATATTGGATTTACCCTAAAACCTATAAAAAAAATATATTTTCTTCTCCAGAACGGCTGGATAGATAGAAGGGAAACTTCACACAAATGTTCCCCAAACCATGGGTGTACAAGTTTGTTAAGGAATAATTGATAGGTCACATGGATTGGCAGCCATATTGGAATGAAGAAAAATATTAAATCATGTTTTTTTCTGGAAGTGCTTAATCAATCGACATGAAACTTCACAATTATGGTCTAGTAGTGATGGGGAATACGTGTTTTAAATTTCAACTTGATAGTACATATGGTGTGGTGGCCAGAATTATTTAATTTATTTGATCTGGGTTCTTTTTGTTTTAGTAATTTTTTTGGGGGGGGGGAATAAGGCTCACTTGGCTCTGCCTGGATGGCTTTGAGGGTAGAGTAGTAGTTATAGCAGTTGAAATGTGAATCGTATCCAGGTTCCTCCTGATGACTTAATCTTTCCTTTTTGCTTGTTCGGGTTCCTTCTGATTACTCCAATGCAGGACTGTACCTATTTGGTCTTTCATTTGATTTGAATTTATTTTAATCCCATTCTAAATTCAATTCAATAATGAATAATAATATAAAAACGTCATGAGTCAGGGTGAGGTGGCCGTTCAAAGCTGGGTTGCATCAAAGCGGGACGTCTTGGTACCCTCTCATCACTGCTAGCAGTTATAAAGTAGCAGTTCTAATTATGTCTCATTAATCCTGGTGAGGGTCTGCAATCTCTGATTGCTCTTTTTCTTGTTACCTACGTCACCGAAGGTGAAGGAGGTTATGTTTTCACCCCCTTCTGTCTGTTTGTGTACAGGATATCTCAAATTGTTGTGGACGGATCCGAATGAAGTTTTGTGGACAGGTTTGGTGTGTGACAAGGACGAACCGATTCGATTTTGGTGAAGATTCAGATCCGGATCTGACTGCTAGAATTTTTTAAGTGATTTTTTATTCACCATTGAGAGATAGGGCCAAAAACGATATATAATACGATATCTCAAAAAGTTGTGAACAGCTTTGGACGAAACTTGGTGGATAGGTTGGGTGTGTGGCAAAGACAAATCGATTCAATTTTGGTGAAGATCTGAAACCAGATCTGGATACGATAATTATTTAATTTCTAGTGATTCTTCACCATTGAAAGATTGGGCCAAAAACGATATAGTACTGTATAGCATGGTATTTCAAAAATGTATTGGGCCTGATATGTTCTTGTGGTTCAGGCATTATGTGGCGGAGGTATGCGCTCTACCGAGTGCCCTTCTAGTTTATTTTGTTACCATGTCTCGATTCATAATTTTCCACCTGGACTCATACCTTTACACCCCACTGTACATATGTGTGTGTGTATATATATATATACACGAGGTGTGTTCAAAAAGTATC
>CM068958.1:13714329-13726811 GCA_035128595.1 Eptatretus atami | reverse complement strand
ATATATATATATATATGTATATGTATATGTATGCATGGCATTCTTATACATACACATACACACACTCATAGCCTAAACACCGTAGCAATGTCAAACATCTTTGCAATATTAATTGTTTACACAGACATATACAAAGAAACTGCTCCTGCTTTGCCCTTAATTAAGTAACTGACTGGTAATTTACATTCTTACATCGATTGCAGGACGGACACTATCAATTTTTTGCACATAAATTGTCCCTTAATGTCACAAACAGAATGGCATGGTGCCCACCAGTGCAGCGCTCCTGCTGGCACTGCCTTCGACATACTTTAATGCTTCGATTCCAGAAATGATCTTTACCTTAAGAATTATACTTTTGTGTTTGATGTATTCACAAAATTATATGAAAACAATTGTAATTCAAATTTCTTGGCAAACAGACTCACGGTTGATGGTTGATCATTTTGCCTTTGGGAAGATTTTGTCAATCCACGCCGTTTATCACGTGATGTGCTGTTCTCCTATTGCTCATTGTGTTTTGGCATTTTCATTTTGCAGTCTGGAATGCACGCTTCGCCCATTTAATAAACTCCGAAGCACCCACCTAAACGAGATGACAGGTGCTCATGGTGTGCAAAGAGAATTCACTGGAAAAAGGTTCCGAACATTCATCCCATGCACGACAACTCATAAACTTTCAATTCCCAGGGGCATTTCCTGTCACTCTGATGTGGTGGATCACAACTGCAATGCGATGGATCGACCGTGCAAAAAGCAGATTCGACTCTTTCATTTCTGGACATGTCGGGGACCTTTCAGCAAATATTCTCAATGATTTTGTTGGTGAGAAAACAGTGCAAGTCACCCTAACCTAACTATAATTACATACCGGCAATTTCTGTCTCGCTAGATTATTTTGCTGTCCTGCCCGACCAATTTACCATCCCAGATTGCAGATATGTTTTTAATCATCAAGTCACACCGGAATATTTTCTGCACTTGTAATCGTAATAACATGCACCATCTATTAATATTGCATCTATCCTGGAATCAAAATTTCCCCGTACCGCCAGGTTTGTTGCCCTGGTGACCAATTTTTTAAAAAATAAATAGTTTGTTGGGCAGATTGATCACACCTTGTACCGTTTGAGTGCAAGTTAACCTCTCAAAAGAGCAGAAATACCATTGTACCGTTGCTCGCAGAATGTATCTCTTGTTTTAGGTTTCTTGTCCCGTCCTGTGGTTTAGTGTTTTACTAAGAACCCTCATGTACATGTTCATGGAGGGTTAATTGTGGAAAAAAAAAATTGCGATCGATGGAATTGAGCCTGCAACCCGCATGCCCTGGAACCCTCCCCCCATCAGGGCTTTGCACTTTCGTACTCTCACTTCGTAAGCCCAGTCTTTTCACCCTCATGGTGACAAAACTAAACCAAAGGGCTTTGGTGCCCATCAAATCCTCTTTCTAGACTGAACTCTGAATTGTGCGGCCTCATGAATGGCCGCATTTTAACTTCGTTCCAGGAGTTGAGGACGATTGTGATTTTCATTCAAACTTAACTCGCACTTCACATGCATCTTTTCACCGATGTACGTACAGAGCAGAATTGTCCACGTAATAGCTGAAAATTCTGAAAATCTTCATGTGATTTGTTGGAGTGTTGAGGAGGGCAAAAATAAAACGATGAAAGAACAGCCGTATTTACAGTGGCAAAGTTGATCAATTACAGAATTCACTTTGCTAACCTCTACATGAACATCACACATGCGTGTTACAGTTGCAGATAATATTGTCCTCAATGTGCAAGATGGACGAGTTAAATTTTTGTCACAACGTGGTGAAGGACATTCTTCCATTTATCGGAAAGCCTCAGGGCCTCATTCGGCATCTGTTTGTGCCTCTGAATTGGTCTCTGGGGTCCGTGTTCAAAGCTGTGACTCCTGGTTCACGAAAATGGCTAAATATCTGTTTCTGAAATATTTTGGTATATTCACGTACGTTGAGAGAAATATTGATCGATATGTTGTTTTTTTTCATGTTGGAGTGAATTTTTCTGCTAAATGTTTTTTGGGGGGAAGTGTATGGTCTATATGTACTTATTGAAATTGCTCAATGGAAACCAAACCAGTGATTAGTCTTGATTGCTGCTGTGCTTACTTGAATTGCTTGGAGTGTGGAAATAAATGTAGCTCAAAAAAAATCATATTTTTGTCTTTTACATCATCTGCTGTTTACCACATTAATGACGGCAGATAAGTAAATGACTTTACTGTTTTTTTTTTTGTCCAGTTCTGTAATGGAAAATTTTCTCCGACCATTTGCTTTTGATTGATCATTGAACTATTTCCTCTCTAAGCCAGCTGTCTGCCTGTAACAACATCGTATCAGCAGAATCATTAAAGGTGAGAAGGCAACATAGGCTGAGCTGCCGTTGTCTTTGGATACAGACACCTTCCTTTGAAATGAAGCATGGTGGAAGGGAGAGGAAGATGATCAAGATTTATATTATTATAAACGAGCAAAAAACAAACAAACAAGTATTTCACAAAGTGTAGGTTTTATGGTGTGGTCCTTGTGTTGCTCCTTTATTCAGATTACTTGAAAAAGGAAGAGTTTTGAGGTCTGCTGCAATTATCGATCCCATTACTTTGATTATAATTGGGGAGGATGACTGCTCTGCAGTTGAAAGGGTTCGTTTTGACATCATTATAATGAATTGGGGATAACATTGGTAATTGTTCTTCTGTAATTTATTGGTAATTATCTTTTGAATAAATTGGTAATTTATTTTACATGGTGCAGACAGGCTACCCAAGGGGAATTAATTGGAAAAGAGAAAGCAGGGGAGAAAGAAAAAGAGAGCGAGAGAGAGAGGGAGAAAAAAAGAAAAAGACAAGATTAACACAATGCTGATGCCATCAAGACCAGCGGCAGTGAATCAGTCGAATGGCTTGGAATTGCTCTACCTTGGGATTGAGGAACATTACATCCTGTGATTTTTCAGGGAAGGGGTAGAGCTGCAGGTGGAGCAAGGATAGGTAGAGAAAGAGAGGGATCAGAGACTTTAGCCTTTTCGACAAGGCCCAAATTATGGAAGCGGTGTCCATCGTGATACAATGCCCTTAGCAACAGCGGTGTCCATCGTGATGCCATACTTCAAAAGTGAGAGAACTGATGAGGAATATATTCCAGGGACAGACTTTCCCAACTGTCACAAAGTTGTGTGTGGATAGTGAAAGACCTGTAAGTTCAGGCTTCAAGTAGGCGTGACATAGAGTTTTGGCATTTCTGAGGACAGATACACGATGTTTGCAAGCTTTATATAGAGACTGGAGGTTGCTGGTTGTTGGGGTTGGCTTTACAGAAGGAAAATACAAGCTGCTTTCTGGCAATTGCTTCACCACTTGAATTTCTGCACCAGGAATGATATGTTGGGCAGGATAGCTGGATATGAAAGTATGAACTCATCGAGAGAGATAGATAGATAGATAGAAAGATAAATTTAAGGATAATAAGTCTCAGGTGTTGTCAATAATAAAAAGATAGTGGCCCAGTTGGTGGAAGAGGTGGTGAACTTCAGGAGAGACCCTTCTGCCCGATTACGGTTTCCGGAAGACTGCCAGGGACAGACAATTTTAAGAGAACCTGATCTGAGTCGCTCAGGTGAGCCATGAAAATATAGGAAAGGTTGGATGGGAAGATGTGTACTGTACATGATCATGTTAAGCAGAGTGGGAGATATTATGGCAAATATGAGTTGGAAATGCAACATTGAATGAGGCCTGGTGTCAGAAAAGGCCTTGAATAATAATTAAAATATATATATATATATATAAATTCTCGGGTGAGAGTGGTGTGAAAATCGATACCAGAGCCAACTGGTATGGTGGCAATTAAAATCACTGCCAGCTTTGAGGAGATATTTGGGATATGAGGATCGTCGAGCCACGTTTAGGTGAAGGAGCCTCACACACAGTCATCACATTTGATATATCACTTTCATTCACAAGATATGGTTATGGAGAGGGACACATATCTGAGGATTTCTTTAGAATTTGGAGGGCATGACGGTTAACTGGGAAAAGGCAGCCAGGATTGGAGGACTGTTTGGGGGTAGGGATTATGGGAAAGGAAAAGATGAATGTTAAATTACATTGATGTGTATTAATCGCTTTGGCCTGAAAGTAATTTACGTACAAGCTGAACCATGAACCTCGGATCAATGTGAAAAGCCGTGAGCCTTTGAGTTGGCATGAATGTAAGTTGTGTATGTGCTTGGTGCCATAGATCCTTAAACCTGTTCATTCAGTGTGTTTATTGTCAAACAGTCTATGTTTTGTCCAGGATTCTCTTTTTTTATGTTGTCTCCTAATAAACCTTTGCTTTTCTTTAAGAACAAGTGCCCACCTCATTCCCGCCTCCTGTGCACGTGAACCCTTTTGGCATTTTGTTGATCTCTTGAGGAAGGGGGAGTGGTTGGGGGTGGGGGATAAATTGAGATAATAACCTGTCTGTATAACTTGCGGTATACAGATTCTGTTCAGAGAAGGAACTATGCTTTCTGCTCCAGTGCAGTTTCCATGAATTTGGTTATTCTTGAAGCACATCTACTTTGACTTGTTTGGGCTGCTTTAGCGACCACCCCGTCAAATATATACAGTTGGACAAAAGAAATGGAAACATAGTAAAATGTGCAGTTTATTTCTTAACCGTGAGTTGAAGTTCATCTGTGTTGAACTCTTCGAATGCTACAAATCCAAAGGTGAGCAATTTATATTGCGCTTATTCACAGGTGCCGGGACATGGGTTCACCATTATGACCCTGAAACGAAGCGACAATCTATGGAGTAGCACCATAAGACATCACCAGCAAAGAAGAAGTTCAGAATGCATCCCTCTGTGGGTAAAGTCATGGCATCTGTGTTTTGGGACAGAAAGGGGATCTTGCTTTCTTATGCCAAAGGTTGCCATGAATAACTCGGAGCTGTACATTGAGACATTAATGAAACTGAATACGAAGAGCTCAACCTGTACGAATACCGAGACATAAACGAGGTGCTTCCTCTTCATCACAACACCTGGCCTCACACCAGTCTGCATACATGGGAGGAAAATCGTGGCCTTGGGATGGACTGTCCTCCACTATTCCACTTGAAGTCTGGATCTTGCACGTTCAGATTACCATCTCTTTGACTTGCAAAAGGATGGATTACACAAGGTACACTTCGACTGAGAGAATGACAATGCCATGATGAAGAAGGTTCCTGAGTGGTTCCGATGTTGTCACAAGGGGTTTTACAATGTTAATACAGTGCCTGGTTCAACGTTGGCAAAAGTGCATTGCTGTTGATGGAGACTAAGTGGAGAGCCCTGCAATTTTTTTTTGACAGAGACCTGTAATTTTCATTGTAATTAGAATTATATTTGGTGCAAAATAAAATTACAGGCATTATTATTGCACTCATCAGGATGGCATACTGATAAATATCTAACCAATGATGACCACATTTGTCGTTTATACATCAGATGCACCAACTGACATGGTGAGCATCACCACCGATTATGTCTCACACGGTAAAAGTGCATAATCCTGATGAAGGCAAATATGCCAGAAATCCGGATCGGTCGTTACGTTTGATGTTCAACTGATGATGACCACATAATCTTTGTCTGTTTGACAGAATAACCGGGCTGAGGCCTCTGTGTTGCAGGCGATGCTTTGGTGTGGACTGTGTCCAATGGGGATCAGCAGAGTGCTCGGCACACTCCACATGTTTCGATATAGCATCGTATAGTAGTACTATATATATTATATACATACATACATACAACATATATACATACATACATATATAAAGGGGGGCCCTCACAAAGTCGGTATAACAGTAAGGATTATACCTAGTATCAAATAGTGTGCTAAGGCAATCGCCGGGGGAGTGCTGTGAATGCAGGAGTGCCGTATCCATACAACGAGCTTTTGCCGCAGCCTGAATGGAGTTACTTGCTCTCGTCCTCTGGTCCTGGTGCTCCTGACTCTCACCTTTCTCGGTTTCAACCGCTGTGGAAAATCAATAGGTCATTTAAGTATCACTTGGTATAATCTTCCGTGTGAAGCGCTGGAGTCCTTGGGCCTCTCAGCTGCTCTCCTCACCCGCAGCGCGTCGGTGTTCTTTCTGTCTTCTACCATTCTCCTCTCTGGTCTCGCTCCCCCCTACTTTGTCTGCGATTTGTCCCCACCATATTTCCGCAGGGTGCTCAAGGTCCGCCAACATCCCCCTTCTGGTAAAACTACCAAAATCACTAATCACTGCTTAACTTAAACTCTTTCATTCCTCGTTTTTTCTCGCCTTTGGAATCAACTGCCACCAACTCTGTTCAACCCATTATCCATCTCCAGGCCTTCAAAACAGTTGTTCACACACCCTCTTTCTTCCCCATCCAAAACTCTGATCTTTCTACCCCTGTTAACCACCCAAACCTACCTCCTTCAAATCCCTTGCTTTCCTTCCTGAAATATCCCTGTAATGTCCATCTTGTATACCTCGTGTCCCTGCCACATCCTCTCCCTTCCACAGATTTCCTAAGGTCTCTGTTCCCCACTGTTTTGTCCTTCCACTCCCGCCCCTCTTGTATCATGCCCCCCTTGCTGTGCATTTTGTGTTAGCTCTCATACGAGCCTCGACAAGGGTGTTAAAAAAACAATCACTTCACCATCGCAGGAAGGTGGGTGGTCTCTCCGTCTTCTATCGCCTCCTTTCTGGTCTTGCGCCCTCTTGATCTTTGTCTCCCCCCCTCACCCCCCCCACCCCCCCAGGTTTCTGCAGGGCACAAACGGTCCCATCAACCCCTTTTGGTGAAAACTCCCCAATCCAGGATGACTGCTCACCTTCACTAATTTGTTCCTCTTTTTTCTTGTGGAACCAACTTCTACATCCTCTTCAACCTCATTCTCCCTCCAGGTCTTCAAGATGCTTATTCACCACCATCTCAGATCGTCCCCAATCCAAAAAATGATCTTTTCACCCTTGGCTAACCCCCCAAACTCCACCCCAATCCCTCTTCTTCCAAATTGCCAGTTTTCCTCTCTGAGAGTTTCCTTCTGTATCCGTCTTGTCACCTTGCATCCTCTCTTGCCCCCCCCCATTCCTCCCCACCCATTGTTTGTCCAAGTCTGCCTCTATCCTTGCCTTCAACTCTGATGTTGTGTTTCCCCCATCTCTCTCTCTGCTGTTCTTTTGGCCTGTTGCGTCCTGATCGTTCAGTGTACTAGTTCAAGCTCTTCCATGACCTCGACTATGTCTACAAAAAAATAAAAATGTATAACAAAGTCCTCTAGGGACCAGAGTAACATTGTCTGCCAATGGAATTACCACACGATATAGTTACGTTCTCAAAACAACGATGAGTTCAAAAGTGTTTTTTACAAGTTGATACTCTTACCTTGAAAAAAAAAAAAAACTTGAAGAAACTGCTTGTTGATTAGGAGCACACAACTTGTCGTTGTATAATTCCATTGGCTGAGCATGCTGGGTGTGCAAAATTGCCTTCCTCTAGTGACGATTTGAAAATACAGCATTTGAATGGAGCGCTCTTCCATTTGGTACTTGAAAGAAATTTTGAATGTGATTCAATTTTTGTTTTTTAACCTCCCGCCATCTTCGAAGATGGATGGGGGTTACTGTTTTCACCCCTTTCTGTTTGTTTGTTTGTTTGTTTGGACAGTATTACGGAAAAACTCCTCGACGGATTTCGACGAAACTTGTGGGGGGTTTAGGTCTGGTCCAAGATCATTCCATTAAATTTTGGACTTGGTCCCCCCCCCCAAAAAAAAATTAAGAGATTTTTTTTTTTTGCATTTCTACATGTTTAAGTGATTTCCAACCCCCCCCCCCCCCCAAAAAAAATTTAGAGAATTTTTTTTTTTGCATTTCTACATGTTTAATGATTTCCACCCCCCCCAAAAAAATTCACCCCCCCCCCAAAAAAAGATTTTTTTTTTTGCATTTCTACATGTTTTAAGTGATTTCCAACCCCCCCCCCCCCCAAAAAAAATTGTTACCCCCCCCCCAAAAAAAATGTTTAAGAGAAAATGTTTTTTTTTGTTTTTTGCATTTCTACATGTTTTAAGTGATTTCCAACCCCCCCCCCCCCAAAAAAAAATTGTTAGAGAAAAAAAAAATTTTTTGCAACTTTTTTTTCAACAAAATTTCGATTTCTTTTTTTTGCATTTCTACATGTTTTAAGTGATTTCCAACCCCCCCCAAAAAAAATTGTTACCCCCAAAAAAAAGTTTTTGTTTTTTGCATTTCTACATGTTTTAAGTGATTTCCAACCCCCCCAAAAAAAATTGTTACCCCCCCCCAAAAAAAATTTTAGAGAAATGTTTTTTTTTTGCATTTCTACATGTTTTAAGTGATTTCCAACCCCACAAAAAAAATTGAAAGAAAAATTTTTTTTTTTTTGCATTTCTACATGTTTTAAGTGATTTCCAACCCCCCCCCCCCCAAAAAAAAATTGTTAGAGAAAAAAAATTTTTTTGCAACTTTTTTTTCAACAAAACTTAGATTTTCTTTTTTTTGCATTTCTACATGTTTTAAGTGATTTCCAACCTCCCCCCCCCCCCCCCCAAAAAAAATGTTGGAGAAAAGAACTATAACTGTCAGCACTGTTGACATAATATTTAATGAATAAGAAGAAAAGAGGTTCACTTGAGTGACCCAGCAGTATTGGTGGCGGAGGTTTTGCACTCTCCCGAGTGCTCCCCCTCTAGTTTCACAATATTTTAGGCGTTTTTTTTTCTACGTATATATCTTGGAGAGAAACTATCTCAAGAACTAACTCATGTTTCCTTCTCAATAAGAAATCCCTGATAATTAAATCAGTACTTGTGTATTATTAGTGGGCAGTCAGAAATGAGGGATGAACAATATTGCTTTAACAAAGCACCAGCTGTTTTAGATGAACAAATGAAAATCTAAATTATTTAGCATTCTGAATGTTTTCTTTTGTGATGAGAAGGAATGAAAAATATCCTGTACCTCCTCTTTCAAAACATCCAGGTGCATGACTGCACCATATTTGAAAAAAAAAAACAGTAATTGGAAAAAAAAGAGAAACAGCCATTTGCAGTTATAGATGAGATGATGTTGGAATTGTTACCCTGAATACAGGGAGAATAATGACATATATTATCTCTTTTTCTATATCATTTAATGAGCTAGGAATTTTCTTTGTTCGTGTGGGATTTTGCAGAATTTTTTGCAGGATATTTTTGCAGTTCGTGTGAAATTTTGCAGAATAATTTTTTTTATTTTAAATGTGATTACATTCGTTCTATTTTATTTGAGGAAGGAAAGAACAATCAAGAGCTTTAATTTCACTGTGAGCGATCGCAGTGCACCCCTTACAAATTGACTTCTCAAAGGAATACGAAACGGCATTATTGTCAGTGGAAATGTCCATTAGCCCTTTCGGTATCACAAAGAAAACCCAATAAGCATAGTTATAATTCTGCAAGAGGAAGACACAAGACAATCGCTATCTGTCCTGGATGAAATTGCTCAGATACAAGCTCCGGCTTTCCTCGTCTTATGATGGAACAAAATGATGATCCTCATAATATCAATAGGGATATTCAAAGATATACTTCAAAATTAATTATAGAGCTTAAATATCATTAAGCCTCCAACTATAGGATGGAGGGAGGCTTGTAGCTGTTCTCAGGTTTATTTCTCCGATTAGTACCCTCAATTTTTAATGGTGCCACAAAGTTTCTTTGACCTCTCGGAGTACTAAACCATCATTTTGGGGGGGGGGGGGGGGGGGGGAGTTTGTCCTTCCTTTTTTTTTCCTGCCAATTTCCGAGCTGTATCTCGAAGCTAGCTGGGACTTCCTGAATGAAATTTTGCATCAATAACACTGGTCTGCGTCATTTCAGAGATCTAGGTTTTCTCAACGATTCCTATATCCTTTTTTCATGCTGAATTTAGAAATGTATCTCATTTCGCTCAATCGGGTCAAGTTTTTATGCTATCTCAATTTTAAGGAAAAAAATAATCAAAATTTTTGTTTTGTTAATTAGCATTTTTTTAATTCAAAATCAGACGTACATTGACAGAAAATGTACAAACTATATGTAAAATGACACACAAGTACCGTTAATGTGAAATTCAACATTAAAAGGACGAAGGAAAACAGCGACTGCTGGAGCGACTGAAGTTGGGTGTTGCCAGAAACAACGATTTATCTATATTTTTCTGAAATTGAAATGAAAGTAATTGAGAAGGCACTTTCTTCCACATTAAGTGTACTTGTGTGTCATTATATGTATAGTTTGTACATTTTCTGTCAATGTAAGTCTGATTTTGAATTTAAAAAATGCTAATTAAAAAAACAAAAATTTTGATTCTTTTTTTTCCTTAAAATTGAGATAGCTTGAAAAACTTGACCTGATTGAGCGAAATTAGATACATTTCTTAATTCAGATTGCAAAAAACATATAGGAACCGTTGAGAAAACCTAGACCTCTGAAAAAAATATTTCAAATGCAGCCCAGTGTAATGGGAGTAAAAGGGATGCAGGATTGACATATTTTTATGACCTTGACCTAGTTTTAAGGTCATGACCTAATAATAGAAAAAATTGAATTTATTTCCATAACTCAACTGAGGTTTGTCCAATCGGAACGAAATTGCCCTCTCTAGATAGCTTAGAGCAAGTTGCATTTATGCTGAATCGACATCATACCCCTCTGGGTTAAAGGTCAAGGTCAAATGGTGGTCTGAAAAAAATATCACGTTTTTTTTGTCATCGCTCAATTTTGCCAATGCGGAATCTCAGACTGCTTGACCATCCAAGATATTTTGCATCACAATAGTGTGCCTGCCTGGTGTTGGCTTAATGGTGAGGGAGGTAGGCTTGGGATCCTAGGATCCTGAGTTCAAATCCCCCTCAGCTGTTGAATTAATACCATATGGGGTTGACTCTGCCTGTCATCCTTCCGAGGTCGGCAGAATGAGTGCCAGCATCCTGTGTCGGAGTGGCGACCCGTCCAGGATTGTACCCAATAGCCAAAGAGACTGCTTAGGCAGCACCAACGCTCTGCACAGAGTATGGTCCCAATGGATGGATGGAATAGTGTGCCTGCACTGAAGTTGTGCACCTGATATTTGATTAGTGTCCTTGACCTACTATTTTTTTCAGATTGTGACCGAATAAACAAAAACATCTTTTCGATCATAACTTGAATAATGTTCCTTCAATTTTTATAATGTTCAGTTTTATGGGCAGATTGTAGATGGGGACATATTTTCTTTATCTACATTCTATCCATAAATGTTGAATGTCAAGGTCATATGGCGGTCCGAAAGAAATATGGCCATCATTGGATTGTGCACGTCAGAGGAGGCTTACCCTCGCCGATTGCTTTGTGATCACAGATATCAAGTTACAAAGACGATTTCACAATTGATGATTAATTTAGAGAGTTATTAGGTTTTAATGCGAAAAATGGTGAGACCATCAGACTCTTTTACAATAAAAATGCCATTTCAATATCTTCTGGTGTAAATTTATTATCGATGAACTGTGTAGTCATTGATTTGTGATGGTACCTATATTGGTGAGATAATAACAAATACAATTTCTTTTTTGTAAAGTACATACTCTTCCCTCGTTGGAGACAATCTCAACCCTCATCATCTTTTATACCATTTGGGGGCATTTTGGAATCACCAATTAAGATGATTGTGTTGTCTCTTTCAATCATAGACTCCTATAGAGAAGGACTGGAACCTCCCATGCTAGCCAGAGAGAGATGATTCTGAGTAGATGAATGCTGGGCGTGGGGCTGAGGTCACCTGCTTCAAAGCTGATTTCAGTACTCCAGGAAATATTGATGGGGTTCTTTGGGTCGTTTGCCACCCTAACTGACACCCAATCACAATTGAAATGTGTCTCACAAATATATATCTCCTTTAAGCACCTCAAGCTTTCTTTCTCATTTGGCATTGCCAATATCCATCTCTCCCTCTCCTCAGGATCTTTTGGGAAGGATATGACCTTTACATAAGGCGTCCCATCATAGTTTCCTCTACAACCAAAGCAGCTGCAACGACGTGGCATATTGTCACCAAAGCAGGAAACAACACAAAGATCCTGTGAGATCACCAGCTGGACAGTTTCTGAAAGAGAAACAAACAAAACATACATTAGTTAACGATGATAGAAATCAGCAAGTAGGTGCATAGGTGACAATGTCATGTTTTGTCATAGACTTTACAAAAGTTTTCCTCTATGAGTTAGACACAAAAACAGGCAAAAAAATCCAAAATTCAGTATTTGACCTTGAAATATGACCTTTTGACCTTGAAGATGACCTCAGGTGTGTTTGAAAATGACACTATTGAACTCGCCGTCCTAAAAAAAACCCCTATATGGATCCCGAGATCGTGTCTCTAGCCCTTCTAGAAGTCATTTTAGCCCCGGACTCAAAGTTAAT
>CM068958.1:13678892-13714304 GCA_035128595.1 Eptatretus atami | reverse complement strand
GCTGGGTTTGTTAATTGAGTTGAAGGATAACATATTGTAGGTCCTGGGGCTAAAATGCTCTAAGAAGGGCAGAAGACAACGATCTCGGGAATACCATTACTGAGGGTTTGTTTTGGGTAGAGCGAGGGCATTTAGAGGTCGGAACGGCAGAGATTCATAGGTACCGTTGTATCAATATTGGGCGAAGGGAGTCGCGCGACTCTTGAGGTCTGCCTTGATTCGAAGTTCGAGAAGGTTGGCTTCTCATGGATTTTCAATGCTATATATTTTTTTTACTAGCATGTTTGTGGTACTTTTGATAGCCCGCTGTGTGATGTGGTCTAACTATAGCTTGCTATGAAATTGCTGTGTACAGTATTGGCGGATTATGTTTATATGAGCATCGACCATTGTACGCGAGGTACATTGTGTAGAGCTGGCAACTTTGTGAGATATTCTATTGCGGTCAGTTATATGTCGTATTATGCATCTAAGGCATTTAGTTATTGTTTGCATTGGTCACACTTGAATGCCTAGTATCAACTATGGTCTATGTTCTTAGTGCGACTCCAGTGGGAACGATGGCTATTATCATTTGCCTCCTGAGGTCATAATTCCCACAGTATGTCTTTTTCTTGTCCTTCACTGCGAGGACATATGAGCTTTTCGTAGAATTGTTCAGGGCTATAAGTAGAATGCAAGCTAGAGTTTACCGTAGTATGCGATGCTGATAAGGCTGCATTCTGAGGATAAACGAGCTGCGAGCGGAAGATATTTGAGAGGATCGGGCGGAGCCGCAGGTTGGCTTTAGGTCTTAGTGCATTAGCAGTAATTGTATTATTGATGGCATTATCGTTATCAACAATATAGGGTGAGCGTGAGTTTTGACATACGTGCAAGTGGCGTGGGTATGGTTATGCACACTCGAGAGAGCGCCAGGCCTCTATGTCGAAATATCGGATTGATGGTATAACTCAGAATGGTGGACACCGGGCTTAGTTGTTTACGTTGTGCTGTGAGCCTTTGATTTATCTCACATCATTAGTGATGCGTTCTCCTATATACTTAGTTTTGCGTATTCTTGCACCGAAGTTCATATTGTATGGATAGTACATAATAGTGGTCTGTGGTGCCGACGATGACAACTCATAGGGAGCTTACCTCTTGACTTTATATGTCATCCGTCTAGACCTGCCGCATTAGAGAGTCGCGGAGTGCTCTTGAGATTATATAGCGTGCGTCTTGTACTAGCGAGTTCGCTGCTAGTCGTTACTGTGGAGGTTAGTGAGAAGTTGCTACAAGTCTTGATCGCACTCATTCTACGAAGGATTTGAGGCATCTTGTACGAGAATCTAGATTCGAGTTGCACCAATAGTCTATGATTGTATGAGTGTTTGGCATAGTTTAGTCATTTTAGGCCTCTATGGCCGTAGGATACATATCACTAACGTGCATACGTTGTTACTTGATTTAGAGTTTTCCGACTCTGAGCTTCCTTTCAGCCTGGCGTTTGCCGCGAAAAGCTTCTTTACCAAGGCGTGTCATGCTGCTATATAGTTATGGTGCAGAAGCAACAGTAGACTCTAATACGTCTTTTTCTGTCTGCCTAAGAAGCAATATTTCTGGACAGCAGCGCTACCCATTGTGTATTTGAGGTGCTATGGTAGAGGGCCACATAGATGAGTATATACGGCTTTCAGCAGTTTGCTGATGTTCAGGGAGTGCAGCATTACAGCACGACTTGGCTCGCGAGCGCGCAGCCTGTTTGCATGCGGCAGCACTCGATGTATCATATTGGTTGGGTGGACTTGTGTGTGCCCAGTTCGTTATTCAGCCCCGTCTAGCTGTCCAGCACTTAGTGTAAACTCGTGTATATCCACACAGCAATGTGGCCTAGATATTTGCGCGAGGACGGCGCTCGTCGCTAGAGACTCATCGAGTGATCTGAGTCACAAGAGGATGGTAATTATTGCTTCTGAGCAATAGGCGAGTTCTTTGGTCTCGACTGTGCATTCTCTGTGATCCACTCAGTGCGTATATCTGGAGGATAGAGGATAGTATCTGTGCCGCGTTATCGCCGCCTATTCCCCAGTGGAATCCATTTGATATGGTTTGCGTTTAGAGGCATGCGGCATGTCGTGGTCATGTTGTAGCACGTTGCCATTGGGGTTGCCTAAGGTTTGTTGTACCTCGGTGTGCGATGGATAGAAGAGGCTTTGGAAGAGACATGCTAGTGTGGTCAGCCTCTGAGTCTTTAGGGAAGCGAAGTGAGACAGTGAGCGCCGGTAGAGTCTATTCATAACACCTTCTTCGTTGAGAGTAATGCGGAGGGAGCTCCATGCAGCTTGTAATCTCACATTACCTATCTATCGGTGAACTAGAAATGATTGATGTTGGTGCGCTGGCAGTCCAGACAAGTTATATTGGCGCAGTCTTGTTTTTGCGAACATTTGTTAGAATGAGATCGTTGCAGTCTCTCTGTGGTAGTAAGATTAGGCTGAGTCTGAAGAATATATAGGTATTGCTAATGGAGATATGGACAATTGGCT
Source organism: Eptatretus atami (assembly GCA_035128595.1). Taxonomy (NCBI): domain Eukaryota; kingdom Metazoa; phylum Chordata; class Myxini; order Myxiniformes; family Myxinidae; genus Eptatretus; species Eptatretus atami. Next base: position 13,711,776 of record CM068958.1, on the reverse strand, counting down.
GTATGGTCACGGTTATGCTGGATCTTCTAGTGTTTGAGAGTAAAGCCACTTCTTGCTTAGCGAGTTGGGTATTTGGGGTCATAGTTGTTATCATTAATTCAGAGAAATGCACTGGACGCGGCGGTGGGGATGAGTGCTGTGGGCCAGCACAAGGCTGACGAGTCTGAAGATGCCAGCTTTGCGTATTAAGAGGAGTTCCTTTCTAGCTGAGTCGGGGGTGTCGATCTAGTGGTTCAGAATTTTTTCGCGGGTAAACATGCGTAGTAATATAATGCGGGAGGACCAGCGCGAGGAGATTGAGTCTAGCGACTTTCAACAACTTCGGGAATCGAGCAATAGTGGTCGAGCAGCATGTTTCGGGATGTTTACAGCTATACCTCGGCTGACGTGCCAGTTTAGGGATGCATAGATCCTATTGTGTTAGACGATGCTCTCGTCACATCCAGATCGCGAGGATTGAGTGTCTCCCCGACCATGGCCTTTACCTGCCCGTGATACACTTAAATTGGAGCAATACGCTCGCTGTGGATGTTGAAGACTTTGGCGCTGAAAAACCGGTTTTGAGGTTGGAGGTCGCGGTGGCTGGACTTACATAGCGCACAAGCGTGCGTGTTGCTTACACCCTCTTTTGTTGATTGGTAAAGATGACATTAAGCCAATGTAGTGGCGACCGATTCAGTTGTTTCTAGCGATGCTCTCATCTGAGAGTGAGATTGCTTGGTTGGCGTGGCGAGTTGTTCGAATATGATACTAGGTATCACGTATCAGAGAGGTTGAACATTAAGATGCAGCTTGTGCGGTAGCCAGGAAGGAAGGTGAAATTGTATGGTGCTCGTTGCCGCTCCAGTTCTATCGCGATTCTAATATGCTGAGTCGTACTTACATGGCGGGCGCAGCAATGATAGACATTTCCTTGCGCTGTGGTGGATCTGTCATGAGGATGGGTTGACTAGCTGTGATCAGTAGTGTGTATCTAATCATGGGACCATTCTGTTGGCAAGGACGCAGGCTGTACTCTCTGCAAAGGAATAAGATTCGTTGGTGCTGGCCACCTCAAGCATTTCGTGTTCTATGCATCTATTACAATGATAGTATTATCCATAAGAGAAGTTGTTAGTAGTGGGAAGTCTTGTTTGGAGGTGTCTGAATGAATAGATTATAACTGGCCTTGAGCATGGGTTGTGCTAGTAGCATCAGTTATCTTGATAGGGTAGGAGTCAGCGTGTGTTTTCCTTTGTCTCCTTGATGGGAGCGTTTTATAATTAGCTCAGGTATCATAAATAGGAGTACTGATTTGTGATACGTGGGCACATGAAGTTGTGTTCTGTAGTCTTGAGATATGGTGTCTGCAGCCTGTGCTGATTTGATAGCTGTGCCTGGCTATCCTTTCTTGTCAGCTCGTAGAGTTTTCTGCACGTGAGAGAGGAGTGTTGGGAGGCGCTGTGGGGCTGGAGGTCGAGCGTGTGACTATCATAAGGACTAGATGTATGATCGAGTAGTGGCGGTAAATTGAGTTTATGGATGTTCAGGCGATTTTGATCTAATCTGATGAGGGGTTCATTGATGGGTACGTTTTTCCGCCACTGGAGATGGGCGCGTGGGATAGCATGATGCGAGCCGCACATTTTACGTTTCATAATATACGAGATTGAGTATGTATTGCCTGTCTCAGTCAGAATTGATTTTGTCAGGCATTATCTTCTGGAGAGCTTACTCTCAAGGTTCTTGTTCTTCATTTAGAGGTGCGATTTTGAGCGCTAAATATCCATTGGTTGCTCTCCCTCTCCTGCAGGTATCTTGTGGAGTAGGTAGATCTTGAATCTCTTTTACATATATGGCGTTGTCTCATCAATATGATAGTTCTCTCTTATAGCATACCTAGGCTGAGTCTGCAGTACGTACTGGCATATTTTGGTCACCAATATATGGCAGTGTAGATATCATACTACAATCCAGAACCTGTGAAGATCAACCAGACTGTGATCACAGTTTTCGTTGTAATAGAGAAACTAAATCACCAAACATACAATTAGGTTATCTTATACTCAGGATGATAGAATTAGCACGCAAGTTAGGTTGCAGTAGTTGTGCATCTATAGTTGTACATGTCTTGTGTCATAGACCTGTAACTAATAGGATGGATTTGGTCCTCCGACGTTGCTGGAGGGAACAGCAATAAACAGGGCAAAAAATTGTATCTCGCAAAATTCACGCTATAATTGGAGCGCTTAAGAAATAATGACTTTTTGAATCCTTGATAAGATGTAATCGCTCACGATGGAGCTTGAAAGATGACACTATTGGTAACTGGTCAGCCGTCTGGACTCACTAAGAGTAAACCGCATATATACTGGTTAGTTCTTACCGGAATCAGTGTCTCCTTAGCAACTACTTCTTATTAGAAGTCTATTATTGGACACTTAGACTCACTAGGTACTCATCACTTTCTTATATACCTTCACAGGACATCAAGTTATCACCAAGAAAACGCCGGAGCATGGGAGGTTCCAGTCCTTCTCTATAGGAGTTCATGTTGCTTTTTCAATTAGAAATGATATCGTTCAGAATTCACTTAAGAGAGGTCCAGTCGGAGTTAATCTCTAAGATTTTCAATTGTGGTTATTTTTTTATTATTATTATTATTATTATTAAATGCTTCTTGTAAGAAAGTACGAATTGTCGAATACTAGTCGAAAAATAGAAGGAATATGTCTCAGAGCTCCTCAGAGTGTAATGGACGACCGTATCTGTTCTCCTTATAAACAAGCCGAGAGGGTTTATTTGCCAAGGGAACTGCAAACCTAGAAACCTGTCTGGTGGTGAGAACAGGGAATGAGGAGAGACGGCACATTGACTAACGGCAGGGAATTGTAGACCACCATGCATGAAAGCAAAGATTCAGCTCATCATGCGAACGAGTTGTGAATGGAGCGAAGCTCAGCCCTGCGGTCTGCTTGATGGTCGTAGCATAGCTTGCTGTAAAGCAGCATGGAAAGAGGTCCAGAAGTAAGTACTGTCAGGAGTATTAAGGATCGGGAGTGATACAGTGAGTGGGGGTTCAAAGCATCTCAGTTTGTGGACGTTGGTGTCGAGACACACTTTATACTAGATTGATTATTTGATAGGTGGAGCATAGTGCGAGATCGAGCCGAGGCGGCGATTGATCCTGTCTGAACCTGTACCCAGTATAAAAGAGATGAGGAGGAGCCCTATTCAGTTCAGAGAGTAGAATGGGCGCCGATCGAGGGTAAGTAGTTACGAAGCGGTGTTGGATAGGACACAGAACTAACAAGACGGCAGTCTATTGCTTTTGGATCCTCTGTCGGCTAAGTATCACCGTTTTGCGTGGCATAGAAATAACAACCAACAAATCCAACTCACGTATCCGGTGAGAGTTTATGTACTCCATTGTTGGCCATTAATTTAGGGATGGTCTTAAGTTGATTTGAGTTAGTTAGATGCTTGTGACACCGTAGAACTGTCGACCTAATATATTAGCTGTACTTAAGGGAGATCGCTGACGAGGCACTCTTTGGTTTGGACAGTGTCAACGAAGAGGACGTTTTTTGCGCGGGATGTGGTCTGCGGTGGCGTTGTTTGTGATGAGTCTACATTCACTCATATAGTCATGCGATCTCAATCTTTACTTTGACATGTCCTCGATCCATTCTGTACGCCTAGCTGCCGGCTTGGGGCTCATTTAGATTCCGAGGATGTCACAATCAGATCTATCGAGATCTTTCTCTACTTTCTGGTGGGAACGGACCCAAATGGCTTCTGAATCAGGCATCGTTTATGTAGACCGTTATTGGTCGATGTCGTGGTTGGCATGCTGTATTCGGTGAGTATTTTAATGAGTTGCTCTCTGACTCTTATAAGAGAATGGTTGGAGTCGTAAAGGCTTGGACCAACCATACGCAGTTGCAGGTCAACGCTGGTGGGATTTTTTTGTTTTGGTGTTTTTTGGACAAGGGTGAGGTCTGCGAGGACTTGGAGATGGCTGGAGTACATCAGAGCGACGGAGGGTTGGGGTGGCACACACAACACACACACAGGTCGTCTTCTGCGATCGTGGGCTACTAATTTTACGTTATTTTAACTTTCATTCTATTGCGATCGACAGGGCGATCGACGACATGTTAGTGTTTGTTTGTTGTTTGTGTGTGTACTAGTGTGTACGATCAGCTACAGCATGCTATCCTCGGTAGATCACACCTAGCTAGTGATTTGAGCCGACTTAACACACCTGCCTCGGATGCGCGATGACTTTGGGAGGAAGTAGACGCTCATCCCTCCACGGAGTTACTACTGGTTATCCGTCACGTCGGAAGCGGGTGCACTATACATGTGCGATGCCGCATGCTTTGTCACCCGTTTGCACTCCACTGGGCTGGCATCTGTGCGCTCAGGGGATATTTCTCTTCTGACGTTCCTGACTGATTTGGGCGGTTTGGTCTTTGTTCTGGCCATATCGCCGTACTGTGCTCACACTGTGGGTTTTAATACTATCTAGCGGCCAGTCTATGTTTCCTGTGTGCGTGCCATTGGCCATGCCCTTTGCCCTTTCTGGGGAGTTTTTTTGGGGGCCCACGCATTGCACCAGTTCAACCTGGTTGGTACCAGGCGTTAGCACGCTCTAGGCAATGATGCATAACTCCACGCTCTCCTGCATAATAAGATGGGAATCAGTGCTGTCGGCTCCAGCATTCAATCTGCCACATGAGCCCACATTCAATCAACGTTGTCTGGGAATGGTTTAGTGTCAGTTTCGGAGTTTGGAGAAGATTGTTTTAAGTTTGGGACGCAATATAGGCCACCATAAGAGGACAACATCAAAATAAAATGTGCTGTATGTGCAGAATTTGCATAGCCATTGGAACGTTTTTACAAAACGTGAGCTAAATAACAAAACACACACCCACACAACACACACACACCACACACACACACACCACTTATGACGATTCCTGAAAAATTCTCATAAACAAACTTCAACTGAGCCATGAATCGAGATCCTTCACTAAGACAAGGTGATACTTCCAGTCCTGTGATGACTCTTTCACCTTCTGAATACCAAATTAGGAGAATAGCAATCAACGACACACACACACACACACACACACACTTCAAAGTCTAACAGAACATTGTAAACTGTTTGTACTTGAATAATAATTGTACAAACACCTGAATGAACTTTGTCTCATTGCAAACCTCGAAATGACTATTAATATAGCTTGTAAGAACTATACTCTTATCTACTATCGGGGTTTGATCGGATAACTTCTTCGCATGGCCTGGATCATCACCTGGATCGCATTCTCCCTTGGGGTTTGACCCTTTTCTGCCGCATATTATATGTCCACAAAATGGTCAATATCCACATCTGATGATCCTACAACCTCAGCTCTATCCAGACATTGGTCAAGCCCACATGAACATCACGATTCAACTTCCATCTTTCCTGTTAGGAAGTGGGATGAGGGGAGTGGGTGGGATGAGAGAGCGGAAGGGGCAGTAGAGTGAGGGGAAGGGGTGAGGAGGAGAGAGAGGAAGGGGTGGGAGGCAGGGTGGGCAAGGGTGGGAGGAGAGAGAGGAAGGGGTGGAAAGGAGGGTCGGGCGAGGGGGTTATGATTATTGGGGTTTGGGTCAAGGGGGCAGGGCCGGAGTGTGGATTTGTGATGAAGGGGTAAGGTGAGCAGGAGAGAAGAGGAAGGGTAGTGGGAGGAGGGTGGGAATGGGGTGGGAGGAGAGAGAGCAAGGGTGGGAGAGGAGGGGAAGGTGTGGAAGAGGGCATGGAGGAGGAGGAACCGGTTGGTGGGTTAACGGCAGGGCAGGAACCGAAGGGAAGGAAGGCGGCAGGTGTGCAAGGGCAGGGAGTGTGTTCAGGGGAAGGGGTGGGAAGGGTGGCCACGACTTACGCGGGCAACTGGCTGGGCCACCCTGCTACTATATAATACATTGTGGTCATATCTGGCGACAATTCTCAATTGCACTGGCGCCATGGACTGGTGTCTGTTATGCTAATGTCTGATGAGATATTATTCTATTGATACCCTTCGCTGCTGTGTACGTAAATGTCTAGTACTTTGGATATTTAAGTCATCTATTTGATAAGTTTTCGGATGGTGCTGGTGTTAGTAAATATGATTTACAATATTTATAATCTCTTGTTATTGGCGTTTTGTGCTGTTAGTTAAATACTCTGATTACATATTTAGGTTATATCTCTCTGTTGTTTCTGTGCTTTGTTAGTAAATTTTTATCTCGATTAGATATTTTTTAAGTATTAGTTGATGAACTTCGGTTGGCCTAGACGTGTAGTCATTAAATTCCTTAAATGTGGCTGATTAATATTTTATTATATTGCAGTAATTCGTGATGGTGCTTAGTAATGTCTGAGTAGTTATTTTCATGCTTTGATAATTTTGGTGTGCTGTGCTCTAATAGATAAAGAAATAATATGAATTACTTATATTTATCTCTTGTAGTTTTTGTGGCTTGTAGTAAACAATATTGATGAGATATTTAATCTATTGATAACTCGGCTACTGTGTTAGTATGGTGGCGTGGGAGTAGTTATTTTCATCTATGAATAAGTTTTGTGCTGGATGTTTACGTACATATTCTGATTCCGTATTTAATCTCTTGTTAAGCAATGTTTTTGTGCTGTTAGTAAATAATCTGATGAGATATTTTAATCTATTGATCTTGCACACTTGTGTTTAGTAATGATGTACCCTAGAGTGGTTAGTTTTCATCTCATTAGGAAGTTTGTGCTGAAATAAGTTCGTGAAATGTACTGATGTAATATTGTATTTCTCTGTTATGATATATTAGTTGGAGGTGGGTGCTGTGTTAGTAACTGTCTGAACTATAGTATTAATTGATTGATAAGTTTTTGTGCATGTGTTTAGTAAATGTCTGTAGTTATTTAATATCTTCTGATAAGTTGGTGCTTGTTTAGTAAATGTTGAGTTATATGTTTATAATTATTGATTCACATTTCGCTATCTTGTGTTAGTAATGTCTTGACATAGTTATTTTCATCTATGATAAGCGTTTGGTGCTGTGTTAGTGGAAATGTCTGAATGATGTTTTACTTTCCTTAATTACTTGAAATCGTATGGGACCAGAGATGAAAATCGGTCGTGCTATGATTCAGCTACTAGAAGGCCTGGGTAACGACATCACGTCCATCTATTAACGGATCTTTTCTTTGGTAGAGCAATTACCTCTTCTGCACACTTCAGGGCAATCCCCTTTTCTCCTCCATTTATTTTCTTGGTCCCCCTTGCTGATCCTTTTCGGTCTAACAGATATTTACAACGCATGACTTATTTGATCAAATGCCGGCCTTTTGCTTCTATGATGTGCTAGCCCATCGCCATGATTCGTTCTTTGGCTGTGCTTCAATATTCTTCCCCAGGACCATCTCCTCCCTGTTAGATTAATAACCTCATTTGCTAAACTGATTGGCCAGAAAAATCTGGTTAGAAGCCTCTCGAGCTACGGGAATTTATGCGTAGGAAGACCGTAGTAATGGAGAACCAAATCGTTATCATTTCCTTGCTCATATACATAGATGGCCAAAGTCGCTCGCAGCTGGGATAATGTTTTTCACCGCTTTCTGTCTGGTCTGTCTGTCCGTTTGGGTGTCGTGGCAGGATCGGTCTAAAAAAGTGTGGGTGGAGCGAATTCGGGTTATGTGGGAGCATGGTTGAGGGGGTGTGAGCAGGGGGGGGCACGGAAACGGATTAAATTGTTTGAAGAGCGATCAACGACTAGATTGTTTGAAGTGATTCTTACCGAATTGAGATAGGACAAAACAGACATAATTCTACTGTATGAACAACAACAGGAAATCACAACAGAGTGGAGCCATCAGCCCATCAGCATTATGTGAACACCACAAGCGGACCAACCCATATTCAACACAAACCATCTAACACAAGATTCCAGGAAGAAAATGCAAAAAAAAGTTTTTTCGTAATTGGACGAATACAAATTTGTTTGTTTGTTTTTTGTAGTTTTTTTTTGGTGTGCTTTTTGTATTTTTCCCCCACCTTTTCTTCACCTCGGGGAAGGGGCATGACTAAGGTTAACAACACACAAAATGCAGACAGTGGATCAGCTAAGCAACTCGACACTTGAAAGACACCCCAACAGCATCATACACGAACACCCATCATATACTCAAACTACCCTTAAAGTTTATCACTATCCATTACCCTCTCTCCTCCATTAACTCAGGTACATATCTAACATCTTCAACCTTATCAAACTTTTTCTAGCTGGCCACTACTTTCAGGGAGAACCTTCCAATAAATTAGACTGACTTCTCTGAGTGAAAGTCCTTACCTACTACGTCTTCAACTCTCCTCTTCTTCACTCTTCAGGCTGTGGCTACTGGTTCTTATCACTGTTTACTGCTGTTAATTAATCATCTGCAACTTATTTTATCTCTACCATTTCTTTATCTATAACATCTCCATCATATCTCTTCGTAACCGCCTTCCTTTCTAAGTGAATAAGCCTGTCTTCCTTCAGCCGCTCTCTCATAGCTGAGTCTAGCTAGGCCGGAATAATCTAGTAAGCTCTGCGCTGAATACCATTCCATGGGCTCTATGTCTTCCTGAGTTGTGTTCACACAAATGTACACAATATTGTATGATGTGGCCTACTAATATTCCTGTACAAAGCTTTAACTACACACTTTTGATTTATATTTGACCGCTCCGAAAAACTAAACCATATTGCACTTAACTCCTAGCTGCCTGGCCATTGGCTGTTGCTTACCTTGGCTATCTATTACCTAACTCCTCTCAGATCCCTTCTCACTGTGTTGACACGCTCAAAATTACGCCCTAAGAGGTAAGAAAATTTCACCTAAGATGGTGTCCAAGCCACCGTCAATGCTTGCCTGGTTTATACTTGACGCTTGCCATTCATTTAATATGTGTACTAGGGATGCCGTAGAAGAAGTCAAAATCGATACAAATTTGAGTCTGTGCACCTTTTTTAGAGACTTTGACTCATATATCTTGTGAAGTCAAAAACTACATATTATTTTTCTTTTGATTGCATTTCTCATGGCAAGCAAGTAAGTTTATCGTATATTGCCATAATGTTTGATAATTTACGCATTACAACTCAATGTCCACCTGTTATCAATTGATGAGTGCCATCAATAATTCAAATAAAAACAAGTGCGTGCCAGGATCAATCAAATCCGCATTAAGGCAATTAAGTTATTTTGGGGGATAAAATTTAAATTTGATACATCTTTAACTGAATTGTTGATATAATAGGAATAACGGAATTAAGGAATAGTTTAGTCTGATTTGAAGTCAATTTAACATTTTTGACGAAGTTAACTACGATAAAACGATTTTGACTTTTCAATATGACTGACCTTTTAGACCTTTGACCTAATTGGACCAAAGTTAATTGGGTGTCGTCTGAGTTCTTATCAACACACTCACTGTGATACAATTTGACAGTGTTTGAGCCTAGCCGTTTTCGGACTTCCGTAATCAGTTGTTTTTTCGTAACCCATGTTTTAGTTTTAATGAAATTTGTAATTTTGACCGATGACCATTACATTCCCAAACTTCGGACACCCTACCTGATCTTCAACAAAATATGCATTTTTTCACTATGGAATGGGTAAGGCATTAATATGACAAATAGAAGTATATGTAACTATATACTTAAGTTTGAAGTGAAATCAAGACTCATTTTTGATGAGTTATTGAGCGAAAAACGCTTTTGATCTTTTATGTGAACTTGACTTGACCTTTGATCCCATATTGGACACCCAAAAGTTAATGCGGTCGTACCAAGGTTCATGCCGCCCTTGTGGATTAATTTTTGATAGTGTTGCTAAAGCCGTTTTGCTGTAAAGTTGCTCAATCAGACAGACAGAAAACAAACAAGATCCGGTAGGGTTTCTTCTCGGACATGGTAGTCGACGTACCTAATAGAACCATTAGCGACGGGAACGCTCCGTTCGGACTGGTGAATGACCTGAGGATTAACACAATAAACATTCTGGATTCTCAGCTCAGGGTTTAATGCTGCAGATGTTTTGTTATACCGAATCACATCGCTCTTTAGAGGTTTTCGGCTCTCCGTTGAAGCTATGCACGGGGTCTATAGCAACGGTTCTTTCTCACACATAACTAGGTGACATCCATGAACTACCAAGAACCAGTTTCATATAAGTATCTGAGACAAACTCCTGAATCATCAGTACTTGAGATATAACGCACTTCGTTATTTTAATTTGTTTTCCGACCAAGGTTCATTCAAGTCTAGTCTTACGGTCCTGGACAGTTTTCATAAGGATCCTGGACTGGAAATTTTTTGCCATATGGCTGAATGTCCTGCCCACAGCGCTGTGGCCAGATTTTTGATCTTTCGAAAAAAATACAGTGGTATTTAAAATAGACTATTTACAAAAATTCAAAGTCAGTGGTATGCTAGATAATGAACTAACGGTGGTGCTCCATAGCAACGGATCTCATTTGAACACAACGAGGTTCATTGCTATAACCTACCTAACCATGCTTTACATCGATCATTCCAGGCATTGTATTAAACGGAGCACTAGGATCGAAACACGTATAGAGGTGACAGTGACATTGTAAAAATATAACATTAAAATCGACGGTAAAATATTTGGATTATAAGAGGTAGAATAAATTAAAAAAAAAAAATCGAAATAGGTTTGAATAGATAACAACAGAACATGTAATGACAACTTGTAAGAGCGGGTAGGACGGACATTGGGTGGGTCGCTACCAATAGAACCTGACGTGATGGGGCACGGTTCGATTGGGGAATGACTGAGAATTGCACAAAATAAACTTCATGATTCATAGCTCCAAGGGGTTAAATGCTGGCAATTGTTTTTCATTTACGTATTAATACGACCAACATTTAGAGGATCTAGCGGCTCCTGTTGTTCTTTTCAGGCAACGGAGGGGTCCATAGCACGGTTTCTTTCTCACACATAAACTAGGGACATACCATGCGCACCATACCCAGTTTCATGCATCTGACTCATAGTCTTCTAGATCTAACAAAACTGTCGTTTTTTATTGTTTTCGACCAGAGGCGATCATATCAAAGTCTATCTTCTCCTGAACAGTTGTCATTAGGATCAGGGCTGAGAAATGTTTTGACAATATGGCATGAGATGTACTGCCAACACCCGAATCGCTCGCGGGATCCCGTAATTTTATGAATATTTCGAAAAAATAATTTTTTTTATGATTTTTTTCAAAATTTCAGTAGTCCCTGTTGCTCGGGTTAACGGTGGTGGTCATAGCACGGTTCTGCTCATTTGCACAGAACTAGGTCATGGTATGAACTACCAAGAGTATTTTTTTTTTGATTTTTTCATCGAAATCAGCATTGATTAACGGAGCACCTGGACGAACAGACAGACAGACAGCAAGCCGGTAGGAATTGCCCCCGGTAATGCGGACATGGGTAGTATCGCCTACCAAATAGAACCGGTAGCGATGGGGATCCCCGTTCGAACTGGGGGAATGACCTGAGGATTAAGCCACGATAAATTCATAGAATTTACCGAGCTTTCAGGGTTAATGCTTGCGAATTGTTTTTTTATTTTCGTTAAATACCCCACATTGAGTGTTTTTTTCGGCCATTGCTAGGCAACGGCAGGGGTCCCATCGAACGGTCTTTCTCACACACTACTGAAGAAACATACCATGATACCATAAACCAGTTCATGTAATCTGACTCATAGTTCTGGAATATAACGAACTTAGTTTTTTATATTGTTTTCGACGCAGGGGTTCATCAAAGTCTACTTTTGACAGTTTTTCATAGGATTCCGGCAGAAATTTTTGAATATGGTTAAGTGACTGTCCCAGTCGCTCGTGGCCGATTTTTGATTTTTCGAAAAATTATTTTTTTGATTTTTCAAAATTTCAAAGACCCGTTTTGCTAGGCAAGGTGGTGTCCATAAACGTTCTCATTTGCACACACTAGTCTGGTATGAAACCTACCACCAAGTTTTAAATCGGAAATCGCCATTTGTATTAACGGAGCACTGACGAAACAGACAGACAGACAGACAGACAAACATATCGACGGAAAAACTGATAATAGGGAAGAACAATTTGAAAATTTTCTTTAAAAAAATTTTTTTTTTTCGACTGGATCGACTACCCCAACAAACAAGCCGGTAGCGGATATGGTAGTCGCCTACCAATAGAAGCGACACGATGGCCGTTCATGGGGGAATGACTGAGGATAAGTACAGAAAATTCATGATTAGAGCTTCAAGGGTTAAATGCTGCAGATTGTTTTTTCGTTAAAATACCATTTAGAGGTTTTTCGGTCCGTTGCTAGGCAACGAGGGGTCATAGAACGGTTTCCTTTCTCAACATCACTAGGACATACCATGAACCCTACATACAAGTTCATTATATCTGACTATGTCTTTGAATATAACGACTTCTTTTTATTGTTTTCGACCAGGAGTCATTCAAAGTCTATCTTTCCGACAGTTTTCCATAGGTCCGGCTGGAAATTTTTGACAATATGGATGAATGTCTGCCCACAGTCCGCTCCGTGGCCCGATTTTGATTTTCGAAAAATATTTTTTTATGATTTTTCAAAAATTTCAAAGTCCGCGTTGCTAGGCAACGGTTGGGTTCCATAGCAACGGTGGTGTCATGCACGGTTTCATTTGCACACACTCGGTCAGGTAATGAACATGCCACCAAGTTTATCGAAATCGCATTGTATTTAACGGAGCACTGGACGAACAGACCGATAGACAGACAGACAAGCCGTTGTGCGGACATGGGTAGTGCCTACCATAGAACCTGACGCGATGGGCCGTTATAGGAATGACGATGATTAAGCACAAGAAAATTCATGATTCTAGCTTCAAGGGTTGATGCGTGGAATTGTTTTTTTTTCTTAAAATACCCCAATTTAGGAGGGTTTTTTCGGCCGTTGCAGGACAACGGAGGGGTTCCATAGCACACGGTTCTTTATTTCACAATAACTAGACATACTATGAACTACCATACCAGTTTTCATGTATACTCTGAATCCTAGTCTCTAGATATAAGAACTTCGTTTTTTTATTGTTTTTTTTTGGACCAGGGTTCATCAAAGTCTATCTTCTCCACAGTTTTTCATAGGATTTCCGCCTGGAAATTTTTACAATATGGTTGAATGTACTGCCACAGTCGCTCGTGGCGATTTTTGAGTTCGAAAAAATATTTTTTTATGATTTTTCAAATATTCAAATTAAAGTCCCGTTGCCTAGGGCAGGATGGTTCCATAGCAACAGTTTCTCATTTGCACACAACTGGTTCATGGTTATGACTACCAACAAGTTCCATGAAAATCGCCATTGTATTAACGGAGCACTGGACCGAACAGAGAGACAAAACATATCGACGGAAAACTGATAGGGTAAGAAAAATTTAAAATTTTTTTTTTAAAAAAATTTTTTTTCGACTGGATGACTACCAACACACATATCGGACGGAAAAACTGATAATAAGGGTAGAACAAAATTTCAAATATTTTTTTTTATTTTTTTTTCGGCTGGATCGCTACCAAAACATAGACGGAAAAAGTGATAATAAGGTAGAACAAATTTCAAAATTATTTTTTTTATTCATTTTTTATTTTTCGACTAGAGTCGACTACCAACAAACATCGTGAAATACTGATAATAAGGGTAGATGAAAAAAAAATATTTCGAATTTTTATTTTTCGACTTGATTCGACCACCCAATAATATGGATGTCATAAGTACGTGGTGTGGCAGCCATTGTTGGAAAGAAAAATTTGGCCTCTGTATCTCTGAACCTGCACCAAGTAAAAAATTGAACTTGGCACACCGCAAGTACTATCATGGGGCCATAAGTGGATTTTAAATGACTTTCATAGGTTCATTATGATGTCATAATTGTATGAAAAACACTACAGTCAAATTAGTGTGAAAATTTTTGGAGGTATCTCGGAAAAAAATGTTGGTCCCAGAAAAAAACTTGTTGACGCTCATCAAAGTCCACGTGATTCGCGCATGTTGTTTTTTTGTTTTTTTTTAAACTTCAAAAATTCTTCTTACTCTGTCGTGGCTTGAACAGATGGAGGCGAAACTTTTACTGAAATCACCACCCATCGCATGACACATATTCCTAGGTTACATAGTTTGGCACCATATTGGATTCACCCTAAAACCTATAAAAAAAACTCTCCAGAATGGCTAGACAGATCGAGGGGAAATCTTCACACAAAGTTTGTTAAGGATATTTGATTCGGTCACATGGTTTGGCAGCCCATATTGGATTGGAAGAAAAATATAATATATATTTTTCTCTGGAACCGCTTAATCAATCACGTAAACAAATTATGATCAAGTAGTGATGGGAATTACTGTATAAAATTTAACTGATCAGACGCATGGTCTGGCAGCCAGCATTATTTACTTTTTTAATCTGGGTTCTTTTTGATTATATTTTTGTTATTTTGATTATTTTTTTGAATTGGTCACTTGGCTGTGCTTCGATTGGTTTTTTTGAAGGGTAGAGAGTAGCACTGAAATGCAGTGCATCAGGGTTCTCCGCTGACTTATCTTTGCTTTTTGCTTGATTTGTGTTCCTTGTGATGTACTCCAATGTAAGGCTGTACCTATTTGGTCTTCCATTAATTTGAAATTGTAACTGATATTATTACCATCTGAATTTTTTTTTTTTGTTTTTTGTAATACCTTTAGAGGCTCGTGTGAAAGCTAATATAAAGAATTCAGATCCATTCTGAATTCTATTGAATAAATATAAAAACATCATGGGTCAGGGTCAGGTTCTATAAAGGGGTTGCATCAAGAGGGATGTCTTGGTACTCCGGTCATACGCCAGCAGTTAAAAAGTGGCAGTTCTAATTTGTCTCTAATTATTAATGGTAACACGCCAGTTCACAAAAGACACCACACAAACTACACAAACACCATCAGAACAAGTCCTGGTGGAGGGTGTGCAATCTCTGAATGCTCTTTTTTCTTGTTGTTCTTGTTTTTGTACGTCTTAAAAGGTTCCTCCGCAAGCCTATTCTTCCGAAAGTGGTTTGAATGTAGAAGGCAAAAGAAGTTATTATCTTTGGAACAGCAATGGCAACCATAGAGAGATGAGATTGCAAATCTTATTTGGAAAGCTATGTTGAAACAACCTATAACTTTCACAAGCGAGCATGGGATATGCAAATTATAAGATATTATTTCTTAGGGAATTTGGATTTAATGGCTTGTGGAGCCATTAGGCCATTGTTTCCTGCGCATCTATCATTTCTGACGTGTATATTCTCACTGCTGGCCTCCAAGTGTCCCTGTGGTGAATAATTTTCCTATGCTGTGGAAAAGTGCACACCATAAAGTGAAACGACTATACCGTGAGAATTCAAGAAGTGGTGGGGTGGAAAGGCCAGGTTTGTGCAAACTCACGTGACGCCTGAACCAGGTTGTACGGGGTGCCTTCTGGCACACGTTAAAGCAGGGACTTGAGGGGTGTGGAGCAAGGCCCTATTCATCCAGAGAATTAATTGTGCTTCGAGGACTGCCTGAAAATTCAACTGCAACGAGATTGGATGGAAAATTATACGATAAATGTCAGTGGTGGTTGGTGTGTGTGTGTCAGTGTGTCTCATCTATAACTCCAAAACCATAAAACCTTGCAGCCTGAAACTTTGCATGCATACTAAGAAAATTCCAGGAAGTGCAAGTTTGGAAATTGGTGTTTGGGTTCATTAAACACGCCGTTTTGAAGAAATTACGACTTTATTTAATTATATCCTTTATTAGCATCCTCCATCACCACTCCTATGGGTTAAAGATGTATCCGAGGTTACCCTTGCTGGGGTTGAATCCACCATTTTTTGGCTCTGCTCACCATGCCCTGACTTGGAAAGGCGCGACGGATTTTAGCGTAAAGTTTTTTTTTTACTTTCCTCAATCATCATCGAATGCATGTTATCATAGCAACGAATCGTTGCATTAACATCACTTTTGTTAGTACTTAGTTTTCAAAATTAGGGCTTGGAGCGATTTCATGCATACATGATACGATATTCAAATGGTACTCTCACGAAATAAATAATTATATCATCGAATAGTTCGGTGTTTTTAGGATCGGATATCGTGCCGGACTAAATAAGTGTCCGAAATTTTGTTGTGAAATCTGATAATTTAAGAAATATGAGTCTTATAACTAAGCCGTATACCTATTAACTTTACGCAGCAAGGCTATGCTCTTCTTTCTAAACATAAAAAGAAAATGTGAAATTTCAAAGCATTCGGACTATCTTTTCTCCTGTTTTGGACAAAAGGAAATAAATACTAGTGAACAAAAACTTTCGGAACGTGCAAAATTTGCGAGGCATCATTGAGCTATAAATGACTTATGCATTCAATGCTCGCGACGTCGAGCGGCACGTGTCCCCAGAGGAACTGCTATCCAACATCTGCCAGATCTGTGTTTTCCCCCCTTAAATTTATTTTTAGGATGTTTCGCGGAGTGATCTGCAGGAATCAAAGCATAATCTGGTGAAACGGACGTTTTTAAAAAAAGTTATACGTTTGCGCGAACACCGAACCGGTGTACCACGTGATGCATGCCACAGATGGAGCAGGCAATATTGAGATTTTCTGCAATGTTTTATTTCATGGGCGATTTAACTTGTGATGTTCCAGGTGTCTGCCCGAGCAGGACACTTTGTTGATAAAGTCAATATTTGAATGAATTCATTTTTATTTCATAACTGTTTTCATGTGGGGAGAGAGCTTAATGTTAAAGGTATCCTATATGGTATGCAGCCGACAGCCTGGCCACCGTTTCCTTATCACTATTAATTGGAGTGCTGTGTGAGTGCTTCAGCCACTTTGCCAACCCATTGGCCAATCATGTCCCATCCTTGCTTACTCCTCCAATTACAGTGGCAGCACCACTCACACTCTGTCACCTCCCTCTCCTCCCTTGTCTCTGTAATGTCTCGACTTGTCCTCTGGATCATATCCGGATGGGTGGTTATGTATGAGCGGTGTGTGTGTGTGTGTGAATGTCTAATGTCCTTCTGAGTGAGTTGGTCGTGCTCCGTACCTCAGTGATGTGGTTCGTGCTCTCATCACCCTGAGTGGAGTGCTTCGTGCTCCGTCCTGCTGAGCGAGTGCTTCTTGCTCCATCGCGCGAAGTGAGTGCTTATGTCCATCCCGTTGAGAGAGTGGCTTCTGCTCCATCACGCTGAGCGTGTGTTCGTGCTCCGTCACCCTGATGAGTGGTTCGTGTTCCATATCCTGAGCGAGTGGTTCATGCTCCGTCAGCCCTGAGTGAGTGGTTCGGCCTATGTCATTCTGAATGCGTGTTGTGTTCCTCATCTGAGCGAGTGGTTCATGCTTCCGTCACCCCTGATTCGAGTGCTTCGTGCTCCTCGTCCTGCTGAGCGGTGTTCTTGCTCCATCACCTAAGTGGAGCTGTTCATGCTCCATCCGTTGAGCAAGGTGCTTCTTGCTCATCACCTGACGAGTGCTCCGTGCTCCATACCCTGAAGTGAGTGGTTTCGTGTTTCATCATCTGAGCGAGGTTGGTTTTCATGATGCTCCGTCACCCTGAATTGAGTGCTTCGTGGCTCCTCACCCTGAGTGGTGCTTCGTGGCTCCGTCTGCTGAGCGGTGCTTCTACTTGCTTCCATCACCTAAAGTGAGTGCTTCATGCTCCCATCCGTTGAGGAGTTGCTTCTTGCTCGATCACCTGAGCGAGTGCTTCGTGCTCCTCAGCACTGAGTGAGTGGTTCGTGTTCATCATCCCTGCGCGAGTGCTTCATGCTCCCGTCACCTGGAGTGAGTGCTTCGTGCTTCCGTCATTCTTGAGCGAGTTGTGGATAATAACCTCCCGATTCAAGCCGTTTACATATAAGTTTTTCCTTCAGACTCAAGTTACAAACCCCGAGCATGGGAGGTTCCAGTCCTTCTCTATAGGAGTCTATGCTTTCAATTGAGAAATGATATCGATCAGAATTCACTTAAGAGAGGTCCAGTCGGAGTTAATCTTCAAGATTTTCAATTCGGTTATTTTTTTATTATTATTATTATTATTAAATGCTTCTTGTAAGAAAGTACGAATTGTCGAAACTAAAAAAATGGAGATGTCTCAGAGCTCCTCGAGGAATGGTATCGACCGTATCTGTCTCCTTATAAACAAGCCGAGAGGGTTTATTTTGCCAAAGGGAACTGCAAACCTAAGAAACCTGTCTGGGTGTAGAACAGGGAATGAGGAGAGACTCCTTGACACTGGAATGGGAATAGACCACCATCATGAAAAGAACGATTTAATCAGCTCAGCTGCTTCTGCTGTTGGAAACATTGCGAAAAAAAAGCATGAAAGAGGTCCAAAACTCAGATATTATGGTCGGATGATCAGGAGTTTTCAAGCATTCGTTTTTGACACTAACTAATAATGAAGGTGACAAATGCCATCGCAGTTTCAAACTCTAACAAAAATGAGGGCCACTTCAAAGAGAATGCCATCATTATAACAGACTGGAAGACAAACTAAACAAAAACCTCTGATATAAATAACCAACAAACCAACTTCAGTTCCGGTGAGAGTTTGTTACTGTGCAAATTTAAATTATTTGTAGCTGCTGTAAATGTAGAAGTCACACATTATTTCTTAAGGATAATGTTTGACAGCACTCGCTTGGACATGTCAGAACTGAAGACATTTCATGTAGTCGGTCGTGTGAACACATCATCATCATCATCATCATCTTCTTTGACCATGTCCCATAGTACGTAGTCGGCGGCTCATTTACAGGATGTCACAATCAACATCAAGTCTTTCCTCTTCTTGAACGGCCCAATCTCAAATCATCACTTTGTGCTTTGTCCCGGTTGGTCATATTTAGATTTACTGCTGCTTCTCTCTTATAAAAATGGATGGAGGCTCTAAGTTGGAAACAAGAGGTCAAGCCTGTGGATTTTTTGTTTTTTGGACAAGGTTTGAGGCTCATAATGGAGCTGACTGACACACACACACACACACACACACACACACACACACACACACACACTGATGAGACAAGCACTTAACACCACCACTGAGCTTGGGGGAAGTGACGTCACTCCCCAGGATACACTGGGTACCAGCAACGTCACAACAATGGCACCGCTTTTCTCACCGCACTCAGCGGGGCATTTCCTCAAGGGGAATTTCCTCCTCCCCATGGATGCCAACCGATGGGGATTGTCCATGGTCTATCCTTTTAAATGCTGAACATCAAGCAAGGAAGCAGCAATACCATTTTTAAAGTCTTTGGTGTGACTCAAAATGTTTGTGAACATATTGAAATGTATATGGAAAAAATGGGACGAATGAAAGTCCTGCGATGCACACAGGTGTCAAAGGGTTTAGTGGACATTTCATGTATGTCTGTACCAGGTTTATATGCACATTTTGGGATAGGGTTATTCATAGCGAACGCAGTGAGCTTCATAGTTTAACCGGGCGTGGACATGAGAGAATAGGAAACAACAACACAAAACAAAACACAATACCCCTGGCAATTTGGAATCCGTGTCGTTGGCTATGACCTTTTGCTTACGGTTTTTTTTTAAACGCCGTGCGGTGTATAAACACGATTGGGTTTTATTTCTATCTTGTGAAATTACTTAACGCGTGCACATGAGAGATAGGAAACAACAACAACAACACAATACCCTGGCAATTTGGAATCCGTGTCGTTGGCTATGACCCTTTTGCTTCCGTTTTTTTTTGCTTCCGGTTTTTTTTTTGTTTCCGGTTTTTGTCATGGGGAATGATGCATGCGGGAGTAAAGGCATCGTCGGAGACATGAAAGACCAAATAATATCAGACATGTGAGTAGGGTGGATATACTGATTCTGGCTCACTTTTCCCCATGTAAATGAATGGGGGATTTTCAGCGATTCACATTTTTTTTCCCCTAAATTACACCCCTTTTATCCCAAGGTATATTTGTTTGTCTCCCTTTTAACCTAGGGGCATTCTATTCAAATAACAATGCGACAAGATAAAGATTGGTTCAAGTAGCAACGTAGTAATGTGGTTTGTTCAAGGTGATTCTGAAGAAATATCTGAAACCTGTAAGCCGAGGGACACTCATTTTCAAATAACAATGCATATTGTTTAGCTCACTCATTGAACTATAAACATTTGTTCATTCTCATATTCCTTCAATAGTTTAATTTTCTTTGCACAATAATCCCCATCTAAAATATTTAAAAAAAACATTTGAATCTTTATATTTTTCAAGATACCCTTTTGTGCCATTAGAAATGATATACTTCTCTTAATGATCTATCTGACACTCCTGAGTTGTATATATTTTTTTGTATAACACCACCATAAACAAGTTTTTTTAAATTTTTCAGTTTGTGCTGTGTAAATGAGGAAGTGTTTTTTTTTTTTCGACACGGTCGTGCTGGTAAAATGAGAAGTGTTTTTTTTTCGACACGGTCGTGCTGGTAAATGAGGAAGTGTTTTTTTTTCGACACGGTCGTGCTGTAAATGAGAAGTGTTTTTTTTCGACATCGTCGTGCTGTGAAAAAAACAGGAACTATTGTGTGATCGAACACCTCGTGTTTATCTATACCAATTCAGAACACGGACAGGCTTTAAACATAAGTTTAATTAAGTTAAGCTTCAAGTTTAATCAAGGCAAGTAATTAAATCAAGTTTAATCAAGCATTTTAAGTATGTTTAAGAAATGATTCATACAAGAGAATATAACGCCCAATTATTTTCCAAGCTGTCTCACCAGAAGCGTCATTTCCTGTGGCCACACCCGATGTTCTGGAAATTTCCTCATCGCTGCCTTATAAGTGATTCGCCAGACAGTTTCTGCCAGACAGGATTTTCATTTTTACAACTGAGGCATCAACGATGTTTCTCCCACGAACAAAACAGCTCAACACAAAGCTGGTAAGTTTGTAGATGGTTTTTCTCTTTGAACGATGAAGCAAGTGATTATATATTGAATCGTGATAATTCTGATATATATTTTTTTTCCTGGCAGGTCCAGGCAGGAAGAAGAGCAGTTTATATATCACGACGAGGTGCATGGAATTAATTCTCTTGTAGAGGTCGATCATCTGAGAAGAGAATTGAAAAAGACTTAATGACTCACACGACGTCTTATCAAGCCCTCTGATCTTTACCATCTTGTACCCAATGGTAAAAAAAACTGAGCCATGGACTTGCTCTCTTCCGATGAAGATAACAGTTCACTACAAAGTTGGTACGTTTTTGTATGGTTAGTTCCTCTTTGAACGATGAAGCAATGATTATAAATTATATCGTGATAATGCTAAATATTTTTTTTGTTTTGTGGCAGGTGCCTGGATGACGTGGAATTTACATTTGACGATGAGGTGGATGAGATAAATGCCCTTATTGATGAAGTCAGTGATTTTAGAAAGAGAATTGAAACTATGTAATGACGGTCTCGAAGTCTTATCAAGGCCACTGATCTCGAGTGAATTAAACCAACGGTGAGACGTGTGTGTGTGTGTTGGTGTGTGTTGTGTTTGCGTGTGTGTGTGTGTGTGTGTGATGTGTGTGTGGTGCGCAGCGTGGCGTGTTGTGTGCGTGCGTTGTGTGCGTGTGTTTGTGTGTGCGTGCGTGTGTGTGTGTGTGTGCGTGTATGTGTGTTTGTATGTGTGTGTATGTGTTGTGTGTATTATGTGTTGTTGTTGTGTGGTGTGTGTGTGTGTGTGTGTGTGTGTGTGCGCGCACGCGTGTGTGTGTGCGTGCGTGTGTGTGTGCGTGTGTTTGTGTGTTGGTGGTGTCGTGTGGTGTGTGTGTGTGTGTCTGTGTATGTGTGTGTGCGTGCGTGTGCGTGTTGTGTTGTGTGTGTGCGCGCACGAGCGTGCGTGTGTGTGCGTGCGTGTGTGTGGTGCGTGTGCGTGTATGTGTGTTTGTATGTGTGTGTATGTGTGTGTGTGTATTATGTGTATGTGTGTGTGTCTGTGTATGTGTGTGTGCGTGCGTGTGCGTGTGTGTGTGCGTGTGCGTGTGTGCGTGTCTCTGTCCCTGTCTGTTTGTCTCTCTGTATCTTCTCCCTGTCTGTCTTTGTATCTCTCTCTCTCTCTCTTGTTTGTCTCTCTGTCTGTCTTTCTACCTACCTCTCTCTATCTGTCTCTCCATCTATACCCTTGACTCATTATTTTATTTTTTTTCAGCTCGATCACACAACATAAGCTGTTGAACCAATCTGATACAACACATGATTTTCTGGAGGTAAATGTTTCTGAATTATTATTTAGTTATTTGTTTATTTATCTTTTATTAATATCACTCTTTCTTTGGAATGTCGCCTTATGTTGGTTGCATCATTAGTTTGGACGCGGTTATGCCAGTACACCGGAATCATTTTATTGGCCTCGGAAGGATGACAGGCTGAGTCGGCCTCCTGGTGTGTTAATTCAGTGGTCAACGAGCTTGAACTGAGAACCAACACCAGGCTTATTAATATTACCATGTATTATCTTTTAAAAACCTAATTATTATCCACTTTTTGTTTCAAAACAGAATATGGTGTCTGAGTTTCGAAATCACAAGAATCTGAAGAAGATTGCTGGGAAAGATTATACATTCTCGCAAATGAATATTTAATATTTTCAATATTGATGATTATATTTGTTTTGTTTACAATTACTTGATTTTGAATTATAAAAAAAGAATCAAGACATGAAGGGGGTAGGTGCGCTCCCCAATGACCCATCACCTCCCTCATCCCACCCCCTCCCTCCCCGTGTGTGTGTGGGGAAGGGTGGGGTGGGATGAGGGAGGTGTGGGTGGGCAAAGGTGGGGGCGCACAGGGAGGGGGGGGGGAGGGGCTTGTGTGGGCGGGGCTTGTGTTGGTGGGGCGTGTGTGGGCGGGGCTTGTGTGGGCGGGGCTTGTGTGGGAAGGGCTTGTGTGGGATGAGGGGGGAGGGGCTTGTGTGGGCGGGGCTTCGGTGTGGGAGGGGCTTGTGTGGGAGGGGCTTGTGTGGGAGGGACTTGTGTGGGTGGGTCAAAGGTGGGATGAGGGGGAGGGGCTTGTGTGGGCGGGCTTCGGTGTGGGGGGGCTTGTGTGGGTGGGAGCTTATGTGGGAGGGCGAATGTGGATGAGGTTTGTGTGGATCAATGGATGGGTGGAGAGATGGGTGGATGGGTGGATGAGTGGATAATTTTTTAATTAAATAACATGTTGTGTGTGGGGAACTAATTAACTAATCACTAATTATGTGAATATGATGAATGTGGGTGGAGCTTGTTGTGTGTGTGAGCTTGTGTGGAGCTTGTGTGGGTTTGTGTGTGGTGGGGTTGTGTGGGGTTTGTGTGGGCGGGGCTTGTGTGGGTGGAGTCAAAAGGGGCGGAGTCAAAAAAAATTCAATTTATCTTTGTCTTTTGTAATTCTTGTGAATAATGAACCTAAAATCTCTTCCCCTTCTAAATCATATATCTTATAAGTCCAAGGAACCGTATCTATTACAGAAACAATTTTAAAAAGTTCTTTCGTCCATCGTTCAGTAAAACCTTTTTCAAATGAGATTTCACCTGTATATTCTTACGATATCACCAACTTTGAACTTAGGTTTTCTGACATTAATCTCTTTTTCATATTTTAATTTTGTAAATGTTTCTGATGGTTTCATATTTGTTGACGTATGAATCGTGTTATTATACTTATCCACAATATCCTGATAAAAGATACCATTGTTGTGAACCGAGTTGTGTGAATTTTTTATATAGTCTCTCTTTTAAGGTACGATTAAAACGTTCAATAACAACCGCCTTCCTTCATTAAAGTACTGTATAATGTAATACTGTTATTTTTTAGAAAATTCATAAATGTCTTGTTATAAAACTCTTCTACCTCATCAGTCCACAATTTTTTAGGTTTCTCTTACTTCTATAAATATCTGTTGAAAGCTAACATAAGAGTATTACCTGTTTTGTTTTTTAATGGTACAACCCATGCGTATCTACTCCTCAAATCAATAACGGTTAAAGCATACTTGTACCCCTTATCATTATTGAGTTCAATCAAATCAGGCGACCAGATATAATCAACTTCCTTGGAATAAACCTTCTTCTACGAAACTTTGTGAATATTGGTTTATGTAATTCATCAGCTAATTGCTCTCAATCTTAATGACATCATTAGAGTCTATAAGTTTTTGAATTTCCAAGTCCAAGTTTCAATTTAGCACTGATCATCTTCTTCACGATGAACGATCAACTTTTTCTCTCAAGGTTGGATTTTGTATCAGAGACAAATTATACAACATTTCTCTATCGGCTTCATGCTTTTCTTCTAAAGTTTGTGGTATTCCCATAATCAATATCGTGTCTCATGCACACTTCATCAACCTATTGATAGGTTTACTCCATGGTTTAGGATTGTCTGCCTCATCTAATCTTTTATCCAGTTTGTGCCTGGACCACAGAAAGAATACCCTGGTAGATGTTAATTCCCCTGGTATTCCAGTAGTTGTAAATTTACTTCCTGATAAACTTTTGTATATCTCTCCGAGTTTGTGTTTTGGAGATAAATTGATTTTTTTTTGAACCACACACCGAACATATACCTTTTGTATAACCCTGTTATTTTTACTTTTAATATAATGAATATTTTTAGTATTAGTTTTCTTTTTACATTGAGACAATAACTCATTTATTTATGAGAAAAATTCCTGCAGAGTGCAAAACCTTTTTAGTTTCCAACATGCACATTTGAATCTTAATTTTTAAAACATAAAGAATCCTTAGAATGCCTTCACTCTCTCCTCCATTTATTCAAGAAAAACTTGAATTAAAATGAATAGCTTGACGATGTCATAGTCTGAAGAAAAATATTGAAATAGACTTGTCAATTCTTTGTTTTCCTCCTCTGGGTTGATTATTTTCTGTAATACCACCATCTTTTTGAATCTCACTGGTTTCCATATTTTGATATTTATTTGTCTCGCTCTTTCCTCCCTCTCCTCCCTCTCTCTCTTTCTCTCTTTCCTCCTCTTCTTCTCTCTCTTCTTCTCTTCTCCCTCTCCTCCTTCTCTTTCTTCTCCTTCCTCCCTCTTTTCTTCTCTCTTCCTCCCTTCCTCTTTTCTCTTTCTTCTCTCTCTCCTCCTCCTCTTCTCTCTTCTTCAACTCCTTCCTCGTCCCTTACTATACTTGAATCGCTTACACCCCATAGAATATCATACATATATATTCATCAGGATTTCTTGTTATTCTGTATCCAAATAATCTTTTTTACACAGGAAACCAATAAAATTTTTTTGAATTTCTAAAGAGCTTTCGTTTTTCCTTAACTTTATCAATTTTTATTATTTAACATTTTAGTTAATTCAAAGTTGTCGGTTATATCAACATCAGCAATAAAGCCAATCTTTTTGAAATACATCCAGTTCTATGTTGTAGAAGATATTTTATTAAAAATACGATACCCCTTTTCCCTTGAGGTATGTTGGACACAGAAATGATAATTTTCTGAAGCCTTCTGCCGTCATTATGTATTAGAAATATATTTTAGATAAATATTATGACACAACTCGACACCATCTTCCCAAGTTTATATTCATTTTCTGTATTTCCCCTATATTACTATCAGTATTATAATCCTTTGTTTTTCTCTGTTTCATGAGATAAACAGGGCAAAACCTTATTATATTTTACCCCTTATTAAATTCTTTTATTTGTTGTTTACTAATCGTGGCATCCACAAAACTCATTCTCCTATACAAGTGGATAATATTCTTCCGTTAGAGACTGATTTAATATGCTCCGGTCTTTCGAGAGTTAATTTGTAAATGACCAATTATACCCTAATCATTCATATATAGCCCCAAGTTGTTCATTCTCATACAAATCAATAGCGCCCGTTCTTTATAAAAATTTATTTTAATTCGAACTGTGCGAATTCTGTATGACCTGGAGATAAAATCAACACTTCTGTATCTTTTGAATACACAGCCGTTTTATGGTTAAGATATATATTGTGATAAATCCTTAGATCTCACCAAGTCATTTCGGTCAGTCGGGCTTAGATAATTTCTTTAATTTTATAAGCATTTTTCATATTAATATTTTTCGCGTTATATTTATATTTATGTCGTTCAGCCTGTGGCCTTTGTTGTAATATTTGATAAATCAATATCCAGTTTATTTGGGTAGCACCAAAGGATAGAACCATCTTTCGAAGCCATACAATAGCGATTATATCAGTCTTATATGCATTAAAATAATGTCATAAAATTTTTATTTTTGTTGAGTTGAAATAACACATATAGACATATTGGACACAAACTTGGAATTTAATTCTTGGACTTGAAATGTTTGATAAAACAGCGATTTCTGTAGAGTTTTAACTTCAACAGGTGGTGGAGACTCAAACTATCAAATTAATATTTGACGTCTTGAGGTGATGTAAAAATACAAACACCAATGAGAACCGTTTCCCATTATTATCTTTAAGTTCATAATAACTATCTTCTGGTTGTTTAGGCAGTTTTTTAATTCATCTATTGCTATTACAAAACTAACCCATTATGATTTTTAAGTTTCTTACAATATTTGACAAGTTGTTATTTTGATGTTGTTTCTTTTCCATATCTTTAAACGCACTTCATCAATGCTCATTTATTTTATTAGAAAGATTATAATCCATTAACGCCTTTTTAGTTAATTTAACACGCCTGTTGTGCGATAGAAGAAAGCTATCTCCAACTAACAATCTCGCTTTATTCAGCAGAACCTGTCAAGTTTTCAGCAAAATCTACAATTACACCACTTCCACTAATTTGTTTCTCAACTTCTGTTGTTGTCTTTCAATTCTTTTTGAGCTGGAGTTGAGCCTGTACCTTTTTCATTGGCATGTTTTCACGCGCTGTTGAAATAACGACCCGTTTCAAGCTCCAACCGCACTTTACCAGCATAAGGGTGTAGAAATGGGGAGTGAAATCCTAAGTGCTTGCATGAACGAGACAGTG
Organism: Eptatretus atami; assembly: GCA_035128595.1. NCBI lineage: Eukaryota > Metazoa > Chordata > Myxini > Myxiniformes > Myxinidae > Eptatretus > Eptatretus atami. The sequence continues at coordinate 13,684,718 of CM068958.1, read as the reverse complement.
CACTCTCTCTGTTGAATCGAATTTTTTCAACATCATTGGTTTTTGTCAATTTTTATTTTAAGTGGCAGCAGTATCGTTCAATTATTTTAACCTGTTCTCTTGTGAGCAAAACATGCAATTCTTACTGCTCCTTTTCCTCTGATTGTTATAACGTTAATCGTACAAGGCTTTGATTTTGAACACAAGATGATAGTTTTATGAAGATTGTTTGTTAGCATATACCCCAGTCTTGGTAACTTGTCCACTCACTTATATTAACAAAATTAAGTGAGCTAATACATAACACGAACACACTATATTCTGTATTTAGATCTGTAAGTTCTGTTTCTTCAAAGCAAACAATATGTATCAACTTCCTCACTCTCTCCTCTTCAATGTAATAGGGAAAGTATCACTCGAGTCTAGACTTTATAGTTTCCTTTTGAGCGCTGCAGGATCAAACGCATAGATTGTATTACAAACTTTTTAAGTGCTGTGCATATCCAAAATAGGTTCTTTTATTGTTCCATTACTTTCACACACCTTTTGGTAAGAACTTGTATGCTTTGTCAGCTAAAATCATTTTTTTCCCAATTAATTCCAATTACTTTCGGGATAAAAATTTCCATTCAGGAAACCACGAAAGTTGTTTCACCTTAGCATTATCACTCATGATTATTCTTATCAGTCGCAGTATCACCATGCTGGCTTTTTAAAAATGATCCACAGATATCGTGGCTTCCTTCCAGAACACCCAAATTTCCAGCGTGTAAGTCTTTGTTCTGGGTGGTGTGGGTCGTTTGGTCGGGGTGTTGTGGTTGGGTTTGGTGGTGAGTTTAACTGTTGACATTCTTCGTTTGAGGGATGATTATACACCCTGAGTGTTTGCTTGGTTATGATCTTCTATTCGGAACATCTTCTTCTGTTTTAAAGATTAGGAGTATAATTCACTAATAGTACCAACTCATTGCATCAATTACAAATTTTATTCTGTTCACCAAAAGCACTCCAACACCAAAAGTAATCTTTTCATTTCATTCCTTTGTAGTTGAAATCTATTTTAGACCATACAGACTTTATCATGATCACAAATCCAAATTATACTTTTAAGAGGAACTGCACAGTAAAACTATTACCTGCTTTTGTATCATCATTATACATTCTTTCCTTTGATTATCATCAGGGTCTGTGTTTGTTCCCGTTGACATATCAGGAATAACCTTCGACAGCCCTTTCATTCTATCACGATAGATATAGTGAAATTTCATCATTTCAGATACGCAGAGACATAATCAACCGCCTTCAACTTCTTGTGTTCCATGTACAAACGAACACTATCAAACATTTTCGCAGAGAAATCATTTACGAGTGTAGGCGTTTGTGTTATTCCAGCCTTAGTGAATGTAAATTTACACAACAGAAACTTTCGTGATAGATTCAAATAGGTTGTTGTTATTATTTCAAACTTTTTTGTACCATTTGTATTCTAGTCTGTTCCAGTTATTGCATTTACCTTGAAGTAATCTTCTTTTTTAGTGGAGTTTGAGATAATAATAGTATCATCAAATCATAAACTATCAATTGCTTCCTACTTGTATTTATTTAGGAAAAGATGTTAAAACTTTTGAAACCCTGATCAAGTATTCGAATTATTTTCTGTCGTTACTGGGGAACAACTGGAGTTTTGCCTTCTTAATTTCTTTATTGCTTGTAATTTATGAGATTCCTTTTGGGCATCTTTTATACTCTTTATGCACTGCTACATTTCCCACAGCAGAAGCAGTTGAACCAATTAGGTCTTTATGTTTAAGAATAGTGAACCGATACCCATTAGGTATCAATTATCCCATCTCCTCGAAATTGATGTCCGAACCCCTTTGTCTCATAGGTTTATAGTATCCTCTACCAAGTAATACCTTCGCCTTGTAGTATGGGAAGTGAACATCCATCCCTGTAATTATTTTATATTTTCCCAACTCGTGTTTCCTCACAATAACCATCGTATTATTTATTGGAACTTCACGTAGGTGATTCTTGATGGAATAACTCTCCATTAAAGAAATCATCGATTATCTTGGTCGTTATCTAAAATTTACTCTGTGTATGGTTTTTTCCTGACACAGGGAGATAAACAATTTTGGGTCCAATATTGAATTATAAACAATTGGGTTGAGTATGCGCTGAATGAAAATATTGTATTTGTTTTTATTCCATGCATTATAAGCACCATCAATCAAATCACAGTGAATTAATACCGAATTTATTCTCTGAGGATATTTGAATGAATTATCACTGTAAAACGTCCATTAGTTTCAATCTTTTTTGAGGAGAAACCATAACTCTCTAATGAATTATCAATTGTGAATCAACCTTGTAAGTTATTTTAAGTTTAATCGTTGATTTTGAAGTATGTTTTTGATTGTTCTATGAACAATATTTTTTGTTCATCACCCTGTTCTTTCATAGACGAGCAATTTCGGAAGATATTTGAGAAATCTCATATGCTCCGGGTGAGACTGTTATCGTTTTGTATCCATTCCCGATTATAACTAAAACTTGTCATTTTATCAGTTATATTAATAAGGTATTATATAAGTTTCCATGGACATAAGATGCCTCATATTCTGTTGTTGTGTCATGTTGTAGTGGTATGGGATGAGATGTGTGGTCGATTGTTGTGAATTGAAACTAAGGATTGTGTTCTCATCTTATTTAATATGAGATAAATGTCTTTATTTGATGTTTTTTTATTTTCATGTTCATCACTGTCTAAATGGCTGATGCTTCATTAAACAATTGTTATTCAGCCTTCTTATGCCTAACAACAATACAGTCTATTAACTAATTGTGGTGGTCATTTGGAAGAAAACTAACACTGAACAAGTATCTTAGCCTGAATAAGTGTTTTCCTTTATTCTTTCCTACCTTTTCCTAGAAGAATACGCTATATCACAGGTTCAAGGCTCAATTATCTTTAATCTTTATTTCTAATATGCATGGTTATCATTACTTTGATTATCCCTCCAGTTGAACGCTTCGTCTTCTTTTTGTGAGAAGAATCCATTAATCTGCGGAGTTAGTTTGACGGGGGTCGAGCAGAATTCAAAACCTTAATTCTATCATTAAATATCATACCTTTTCTTGAACAAGATGAAATATTGCTGGATTGTTCTGTGAATGAGCCTGCTTTGTTTTTGAAGTCCGTGAACTAATTCATTGTTTTTTGAGAGGCATTCACATTATCGTGGGTCGATTCATCTCTTCCCATTTGTTGATTAATCCTTCTCTCTATTCTAGTTCTCCTTATGCTCTAGTTCTTATCCTCATGCTGAAATTCTTTTAAACATTTGGACGCTTTCTAGGAGTATATTTTATTGTGGGACTGTGGAACATCTATAAGTTTTTTCTTGAGTTTTTAAAGTGGTTTTAAATTTCTCTTTTTCTTTCAAATGTTCTTCTTCACCGTTGTTTTTGCCTGGTTTCTTCTTTATGTCTTCCTGTTGTTTACAACTTTGACCACTTTATGTTCCCTAATTTCTTGCTCTTTCTTTGATCCATTTATTTAATTGAAATATCATTTAATTCTTCATCTTGTTTCACAACATTAGTTTTAGTTTTCAGTCTGTCGTGTTTCACATGTAATCCCCAATTCCTTTTTTACTAACTAGTGTAGAAAATTGTTCTCCAAATTGTTAATAGATCTATTGATTTAAGCTTGATAAAATAAAAGTATTGCATTGTTTCTGATGGACGCGAGGACAGTGAAAGTACGTTTGACTAGATAGATCGCATTACAGAAGATGTTCTCCCTCTTGTGTAGTAGCTTGTCATTTATCGTTGGTTTCTCTCATTAACACAATATCAAATAACGGGTTCTTTTGATTTATTCCAAATTTGGGAGACCGGTATTCTATCGTATTACATAAGACAAGTTTATCGTGTTTTGATTTCTTTTTACATCTCTGTGTATCACAAAATCAGTTGTATTATTCTTCATGGTTTAACTCATTTAGGGTTTTTTTTGAGTTAATAGACCGATTAATTAATCTTCTTTTTTGAACGTCCAGCATTAAACTTGTGAGAGTAGTTGTATTTCTGTTTGAACTTCGACTTTGTGAAATATGAAATTTCTATCTAAAAATTTGGAGTGAGAGGTCATGCTTTAAAAGTAGCACGTTTTTCCACATCCACTTAACCACTATAGGCTCTTAATGAATTTGGAGATTTTTATGATTGTTTAAATTTTTTATCTTGTTTCCCAAAGGTAAAAAATTTATTTGATATTTGGAAACAGGTTTATTAATTTATCATTGGTTTTTAGAAATCTGTATTTTTCATCCTAGTCAGGGTTTATTTCACGATAGTCCTTATTTTATTTATATGCATATCTCTTGTTGTTGATATTTTCCCTGAAATCAATCATGAATATTTATAATGACACAATCTTTGACATTTCTCTATAGTTCAGTTCTTCGCCTTTAAGAAGGGTGTGTTATCCCCTCATATGCTTTAATTCATTTCTCTATCATATCTGTAAAGTATTCATTTTGTGTAATCAAAAGATTATTTTCTTTTTTATATTTTTATTATATTAATTGAGATGATAGCAGAATATACGTATTGTTTTTGGGTCTTTTGACTCTGTGTTTAATCCCGTCTTTCCACACGCAGGACAATTCTCAAGTTTGTCATTGGAGAATTCAGGATTCAAGAGGCTCAAAACGAGTAAATATTTATTTTAAGGTAATTGCTTTATTAAGAGCGAAATTCTATCTGGTCGATTCATCTCTATATTTCAGATCATCTATACTTATACATCGTTTAACAATTGGTTATGACCAATCTTTGGAATCAGTTGATCACTCTCGGTATCTATATCACTCTCATTCTTAAATCTTCAGTGAATATTTACTCATATTTTTAGTAGAAACATTGACTCGTTTATCTATATACTTTTTTTCATTAACAGAAATTCAACTGCTACATTTTTTATATTAAAGGTAATTTTAAATGATCCTTACTACGGCATTGACGTATGTCTATTTACCTGAATACGTTAACATCCTTTTTATCAGATGTTTGATCTTGAGGTGTTGAAAAAAATACAAATTTCTCCTGCATTACAGATGGTCTTATCTTTTCTTTCTAAACCTTTCACAGAAGTTTTTTAGTTTTTTTGATACTTTTTCTTGTTTCATGTGCTTTTTCTTAGTTTTGAATTCATTGCGCAGAAGGAGGGAGAAACTTTTGTTAGAGCTACTTTAATTGATGTTTTCCCAGTATACTAAAGCCTTGCCTCTGAGTAGAGTTGAAGACTCCATTCATTCGCCATATATTGTTTTAGTCCATGTTGTTATTTATCTTTGTTCCATTTTACATCCTTGAATATTTTCGTCATCTTAACAATGATGAGATGATTGAAAACTTGTCTTTGTGTCTTGATTGTATTTATTAGTGAAAAGTTGGAGGATAAAATGGGTTTTAAGTACGTTCACTGTTAAAATGACGAAATTTCATCAATGAAAATTTTACGTTTAGCACAATTCACTGTAAATAGAAGAAATTCTTCATCAAGAAATTTTGTTTAGCGGATTCACCTGTAAAATAAAATTTTCATCAGAAATTTTGTTTAGCAGAGATTCACCTGTAAAAACAATCAAGAAATTTCTTAGCATACGTAAATAAAATTTTCATCAGAAATTTAAGTACAGATTCCCTGTAAAATTAGAAGCGAAGTTTTCAGTCCAGAGAAATTTTAGTTTAGCCGAGAAATTCACCTGTAAAACAACGGAAATTTTCATCGAAAAAGGTTTTAGTTTAGCACAGATTCACCTGTAAGAATAAATG
>CM068958.1:13664330-13676773 GCA_035128595.1 Eptatretus atami | reverse complement strand
GTTGTGAAGGTAATGTTGAGGTAATATTTATTTTTTCAGATGAGGTCCTGTTATAGGCGGTGTAGTTGTCGTTGTGAAGGTAATGTTAAGGTAATATTTATTTTTTTAGATAAGATCCTGTTCTAGGCGGTGTAGTTGTCGTTGTGAAGGTATGTTGAGGTAATATTTATTTTTTCAGATGAGCCTGTTTAGGCGTGTAGTTGTCGTTGTGAGGTAATGTTAGGTAATATTTATTTTTTTGATAAGATCTGTTCTAGGCTGTAGTTGTCGTTGTGAGGTAATGTTAGGTAATATTATTTTTTTAAGATAAGATCCTGTTCTGGCGGTGTGTTGTTGTTGTGAAGGTAATGTTAGGTAATATTTATTTTTTGATGAGATCCTGTTCTAGGCGGTGTATGTTGTTTGTGAAGGTAATGTTGAGGTATATATTATTTTGCAGATGGATCTTGTTGTAGGCGGTGTAGTTGTGTGAAGGTAATGTTGAGGTAATATTTATTTTTCAGATGAGATCCTGTTCTAGGCGGTGTAGTTGGTTGTGAGGTAATGTTGAGGAATTTTTTTTTCAATGGATCCTGTTGTAGCGGTGTAGTTGTCGTTGTGAGGTATGTTGAGGTTATTGTTGAGGTAATATTATTTTTTTGATGAGATCCTGTTCTCGGCGCGGTGTAGTTGTTGTTGTGTAGGTATGTTGAGGTATATATATTTTTTTTAGATGAGATCCTGTTCTAGGCGGTGTAGTTGTCGTTGTGAAGGTATGTTGAGGAATTTATTTTTTTTTCAGATGAGATCCTGTTCTCGGCGTGGAGTTGTTGTTGTGAAGGAATGTTGAGGTAATTTTATTTTTTGCAGATGAGATCTGTTCTGGCGGTGTAGATGTCATTGTGAAGGTATGTTGAGGATTTTTTTTCAGTTGAGATCTGTTCTGGCGGTGTAGTTGTTGTGAAGGTAATGTTGAGGTATATTTATTTTTGCAGATGGATCTGTTGTAGGCGGTTGTTGTCGTTGTGAAGGTTGTTGAGGATTTTTTTTTTTCCAGATGAGATCCTGTTCTAGGCGGTGGGTTGTTGTGAAGGAATGTTGAGGTATATTTTTTTTTTGCAGATGAGATCCTGTTCTAGGCGGTGTAGTTGACGTTGTGAAGGTATGTTGGGAGTTTTTTTTCACATGAGATCCTGTTGTAGGCGTGGTAGTTGTCGTTGTGAGGTAATGTTGAGGTTATGTTGGGTAATAATTTTTTTTTTGATGGATCCTGTTCTCGCGGTGTAGTTGTTGTTGTGAAGGTAATGTTGAGGTAATATATTTTTTTAAATGAGATCCTGTTCTGGCGGTGTAGTTGTCGTTGTGAAGGTAATGTTGAAAAGGTTATTTTTTTTCCAGATGAGATCCTGTTCTCGGCGTGTAGTTGTTGTTGTGAAGGTATGTTGAGGTAATAATTTTTTTTAGATGAGATCCTGTTCTAGGCGGTGTAGTTGTCGTTGTGAAGGTAATGTTGAGGAATTATTTTTTTTCCAGATGAGATCCTGTTCTCGGCGGTGGAGTTGTTGTTGTGAAGGAAATGTTGAGGTAATATTTATTTTTCAGATGAGATCCTGTTCTAGGCGGTGTAGTTGTCATTGTGAAGGTAATGTTGAGGAAATTTTTTTTCTTCAGATGAGATCCTGTTTAGGCGATGTAGTTGTTGTTGTGAAGGTATGTTGAGGTATAATGTTGAGGTAATATTATTTTTTTAGATGAGATCCTGTGTAGGTGGTGTAGTTGTCGTTGTGAAGGTAATGTTGAGGAATTTTTTTTTCAGATGAGATCCTGTTCTAGGCGGTGTAGTTGTCGTTGTGAAGGTAATGTTGAGGATTTTTTTTTTCAGATGAGATCCTGTTCTAGGCGGTATAGTTGTTGTTGTGAAGGCAATGTTGAGGTAATATTTATTTTTGCAGATGAGATCCTGTTCTAGGTGGTGTAGTCGTTGTGAAGGTAATGTTGAGGTAATATTTATTTTTGCAGATGAGATCTGTTCTAGGTGGTGTAGTCGTTGTGAAGGTAATGTTGAGGAAATTTTTTTTTCAGTTGAGATCCTGTTCTAGGCGGTGTAGTTGTTGTGAAGGTAATGTTGAGGTATAATTTATTTTGCAGATGAGATCCTGTCTAGGCGGTGTAGTTGTTGTGAAGGTAATGTTGAGGATATTTTATTTTTGCAGATGAGATCCTGTTCTAGTGGTGTAGTTGACGTTGTGAAAGTAATGTTGAGGAATTTTTTTTTTTTCAGATGAGATCCTGTTCTAGGCGGTGTAGTTGTCGTTGTGAAGGCATGTTGAGGTATAATGTTGAGGTAATATTAATTTTTTTAGATGACATCCTGTTCTAGGCGGTGTAGTTGTCGTTGTGAGGTAATATTGAGAATTTTTTTTCCAAATGAGATCCTGTTCTAGGCGGTGTAGTTGTTGTTGTGACGGTAATGTTAAGGTAATATTTTTTTTTTCATAGCAAAAAGACTTTAATTTGATATATTTAAGAAGCGAATGTAAGAAGAATTCTACGTTCGCTTCTAGGCTTTGCCTATTCCATATTACACTAACTCATTTCCCTGTACATTGAGTGACCAAAAGACAATTAATTAGAAAGTCACAAGTTAGTCCAACAAAGCAGGTGTCTTCCCACAATTCCCCTCCCTTTTATACAGATACCCCCCCCTTAAATCCCCCACTCCACATCTGTTATACTTGTACACATGTACAATTCAACCAGAGTCTGAGGGACTCGGATTTTGGGTGGATAGATCATGCTATGAACAATGGTATGGGCACCTTGCTCTTTGTGCAGATATATGAAGGTGCTGGAGAGCGTTTTGAGTTGTGCTGGTGGCAAGTTCAATAACTGACAGGAGAGGAGAGGCGGTGTGGATTGCCAACTGTTCATTCACTTCCATCCACTGAGATATCCGTCTGCTGGCCTGTACAGATCTGCTGAGCTATCCATTTGCTGATGGGCCAGCCTGCTTGTCTGCCTGAGCCTACACATCACTCCTGCTCTTTCTAGTATGTCATCAGAGACCAGGGCCCTTGATCCTCTCACTGGCAGGTGAGTACAGGTCCTGGGCTGATGCCCCAAAAAAGCCTTAATTCTTTATCCTTTTCCATTCACCCAACCCCATTCCTTAGGATAATCTGCTCCTACCTCTGCCTCTCTTTAATTTATTATTTTGCCAACGCCGACTGCCCCCCCCCCCCCAACCCCCGCACGTGTGTGCACATAAATGGCCTCCTGCCATAGACAAATAAATGTGTTATATGTTCGTCACATGCCTTGTTTACAGCTCATCGGAAAATATGTCTGAGGAGGGGGTGGAAGGGATTGCTCGGTGTTTGTCTTATTTAAACCGTCTTTATTTATTTATTGTTATATTAGCATTAGTGTCTCATCAGTGCATGTGAAGATGGATTTTTTTTTCCTGCCATTGTAGTAATACAAAAAAGGAGCAAAAATTCAGAAAAACCTGAACTATAACTACATGCTCAATCACTCAAAACCTTCCAGGTTTAGCCCCCACGGCTGGTGCTGAAGATGTGGTCACACAACAATCCCGTAGGCATTCAACAAACACTACCTAGCATCCGCTTTCTACTTGCTAAGTTCTTAGCTTTTGGAAGCGAATGCCACCTTCAATCCTGGCATGCCGACTTGCTCTATTTACACAATCAATTCCCTCAATGGTATCTTTTCTTATCTCTGAGGAAAGGCTGTAGCGCCTCAAGATTGCGTCTTGATCCCCGGTTTGTTATTCATAAACTCAAATAACATCTTTAATGCCAACAACAACAACCTTAGTTTCCTCTTGGTAGCTCATTCTACATTATGCCATACAAATCCCAAAGTCAGGCTTCCAGCAGATGCTTCTTGATGCTGGTCTGACACATGGAGCATGTCATTCAATCCAGGAAAATGTCACAATCTCACCATGTCTCTCTGGAATAATCTGCCACTGAACCCACCTCTCAGCTTCCTCAATGAGAGAGTCCATTGAACACCTTACGCCATGCAGTCTTGAGGAAAAGGCCAGGGGTGGAGTATGCGAGCAGCAAATTTGATTGGACGAGATGATGTAAAATGCCGTAATATTTGATCTGAGCACTGTTAAACGAAAGGCTTTGAAAGTGCCCAAAAATGGCCATTTGTGTTCCACAGTGTTCACGTATATAATTAAATAGAAATAAAATAAAGATTTTAAAGGTTGGAGAAGACTTTTTTTGAAACTTTTCCACCATTGATGCAGCGTCTTTTACACCACCTTATCTAACACGTTGCATTAGTTCTTCATGCCTGTTGTTTGTGTTCTTTATGACGTCCTTAAAAACAGTAAGTTTCCTGTTTGGAATGATTTTCAATTATTTGATTGCATGACAGACTGACAGAATGAAAATTATCTCACACCTCTCTGTACACGTATGATCGGGACGAATTCAGAGCCAAAGTACTGCAAAACTACAGGTTCGTTTTCTGATTAATGTTCAAAATATAACATTCAATTCAAATGAACTTGTTCCTCGATCATAAACTGATGTCTGTAGATAGACAGACAGACAGACAAAGTGAACCAATTGCATAATCCTGCCTTTCGCTTTGCATGTGAGGGGTAATGAATCTGTTGGAAGAGGTTCATTCCCTTCAACCTCTGACTCTCACCATCAGCTATACATACTGTTTATCCTTTCCTGCGTAGACTATACCAAAGCTGGCCTCCAAGCGAGCTTACAGCCTCAATATCCTCCACCATGCCTCCGTTTTTGATCAACCTGAACTCATTGAAACAAAATGCTATCCAAGCTTTGTCCATAACTTAGAGGGGGATTTCCCTATTGGTAGATGCCGCTGCTACACAATTGTCTGTCCTGCATACTGAAGAATTTGAAGTTCTCAAAATAATTGTCGTCTCTCATAAATAAGCAGAAACATAAGGCTTGGTACTCTCTCTTCAGCCCTCCACCCCACCAATGTCCTTCTTGGATCTATGTCTTCTTCCCCACTTCTTTTAACTTTAGTTTTTGCCTTTTGCTTGTTGCGTTAAACTGTTTGCCCCCACTACTCTTCTCCCCTCCGTCAACTGATTTTTCATCATCCTAGATTTTGTATCCAAAAAGATTAGGGAATGCTTTCCGCCAGAAAGTAACTCTGTTTTTTGTCTGGGTCCGTACATATATTATGCAACACCCCGGGGTGCGGGTGGGTCATGGTTAGCCAAATGTTGTAGGGAGAAAGGCGTCTTTCACAATTATGGAGAGGATAGAGTGTCTACAGTTGCCGAATAATTAAAATAAATTTCTCAGTCTGCCAGTGAATGTAATTTCCTGTTGCATGATAACCACTTTGCTGGGTGTGAATATTCTTTGGATTTGTGTGACAGTTTGGAAATTATTTTGGAGTGTCGATTTCTTGCAGCAGCAGCAGTTTGACAGGTGAATATAATATTCAATTAGCCTTGCAGGTCGGATAAGCTTTGGAAAAGTTAGAAATTGTTGGATGTGTGGGACTGAGCAACTTTATTATGATTCCCACACCTTGTTCATCTCCAAATATTCAAGCATTTTGTCCTTTTCTCTCTCTCTCTCTCTCTCTCTCTCTCTCTCTCTCTCTCTCTCTCTCTCTCTCTCTCTCTCTCTCTCTCTCTCTCTCTCTCTCTCTCTCCTTTCCCTTTTCTACTGCCTGTGATATTGCCTCCCTCCTCCCATCGGATTCTGTTCTTACTTCCTACCTCAGATTTGTTCCCCGCGTTCATCCTTATGTTCCGCACCGGTCAAAGTTTAAACTACTGCCATTGTCTCGAGAAGGCACTGCATAAGTGGCATCATTGATCCCCAAGGAATCCAATCACAGCCTGGTTTGATCTGTCCAATAACCCACCTTCCCCCCAATTTCAGTTTTTGCATTCTCTTTCATGAGCTCATTTGTATCAGGAGGGGGAAAAAAACCCCATAATTTTGCAAACCTAATTTATACATTGAAAGGAGTAATTGCTCACATTTGATTGCTTTTGCTACATCAGTTTGACAAACTTAACTCGATTTCAGTTTATGTGTAATAAGGTGTTTGTGAGTTAAATTATATTTTTCATGTCGCCTTCATCATGATGATACTCGTGCATGTGCAAGGTTGCCTCGAGCGTCATTAACTGATTGATGTCTTCTCTTGTACTTGTTCCATTTAATAACCCACAAAAACTTTTACCAACTTATAAACCTCGTGAACATTTCTAAGTATTTATACTTACGTCTTTGTTTAATGTCTAAATAGATGAACATCATCCAAGGTTGGAGGAAATTGTGTGTGATATACTTTTATGTATATACAGTACTAATATAAAAGCCCATCAAAAATGATGGGTTGGAATTATTTTATTTGAAATGTTCAAGGAGACGAAGATATGATGTTTCGTAGCAAGAATCGTTATTTTAAAACACGACGTGTCCAAATGTGATATTTTCTTTATCTTTTGGGATATTTCGTTTCGACGCTACAGCCTCTTGAGCATGCCAAAGTCTGAAGCCTCGGCCTAGTGTCAGGTGTGCTTATATCTTATTTATTTATTAGACATCCGACGGACGGAAATGAACACTCGTTTTACTCTGCATGTGTTGCATATCACGTGACGTGAATTTAACCTCCCTGCACCTTGTATTTATTGCTATTTTGAAAAACGCTTCTGTACACTGCCCTTGAGTTCAATTTGCAAGTCACCATCTACAATTCCAAGAGAAGAGATGTAATTACTCTTTTATGGAAAATGTTTTTTGAGGTTTTTTTTTTTTTGTCCTCAATAATAGATGCTGTGAACACACAGTCATGTTCAAAGATTGGTCGAGAAAACCGTACTCAAATCGTCCTTATGATGGGGATCAGACAAATACGCACTGTGTTTTATACAGGTCGATGCCCAAACTCATGTGGTTGGAGTGAGTCTCTGAGTCTGGGAGATCAGTGATTCAAACCTCATCCAAGTTAAACCAAAGACAAAAAAATGGTACCTGCCGCTTCCTTGCTTGACTTTCAGCATTTAATAGGAAAGAGCATGGACAAACAATGCTCGGAAGGCATTGGAAAACTACCCAGTATAACCCTTGCCAAGAAACTACTTCGGCAGCACTGATGTTCTGTAACAGGGTATGGTACATCAACAAATATAGTTATGTTTATCGGTGGGGTGGGGTGTAAGGGAGTCAGAGATAGAAATAAGGCCTCAGTGCTGTTTATGTTTGTGGCAAGGATTTAGCAAATCACCTCTGTAACAAGGTTTATATTTAATGCTGAGAGATCGAATGTGCAGCCCACATGGGGGACAGACTTAGTCCAATGATTAGTTACGTGGTTAAGGATGTCTTGTTTTGTGATACTCTTGGCTGAACCGAGTGGGTCCTGGCGAAGTGAAGAAAGATGAAAGACAATGAGGTACCAAGTTGGCATGACGTCATTCTTCTTCATTGTGATTGAGCTGTGCACTTTCCCATGGCTTTTTGCACTTAAGCGGAGGATTGGCTGAGCCTCTGTTCAATGTGGGGATGCCAGCAACGTGATGTGTGATGGGAGATGGGTTTGTGGTCGACAGATATTCGCCAGTGTGAATGGGTGAACTTGGGGCCAGGCAGGCAATAAAAGACTGTGAGTCTCTCCCTCTCCCTCTACCTGCTCTCGCTCTTGGTTTACCAACATTCCTGACTCTCATGCCGTCCTGAGCTGCCCATGCATTACCATCAAAGGGGTCTACATCTCTTTATTAGAAATGGCAAAAACTGGATGCTGCAAACAGCTGGACAAGGTGAGCCAAAAACAACAATGGCTGATGCCCAATGCCATATCCACCCATTCATCCATTGGGACCATACTCTGTGCAGAGCATTGGTGCTGCCGAAGCAGTCTCCTTGGCTATTGGGCACAATCCACAACAAAATAGTGGAGGCATACAGTCAGCTTGGATTTGGGGAGTTTAACCAGATTGAGGATGCCACCATATGTATGGCTTTGCATATTAGGGGTTTGACACCATCTACAGCATATGGCAAGAAGAGTATCAAGAAACAGTGAAACTAAGTGCCCCATTGTCCAAACTAAGCTCATCATCACTGATGTCATTGATGATATCATGGTGTATTGAGCAATCATTGGAAAGATAAACCAAACGAAATAAAGCTTGAATTTAACAATCAGCACTCACACTGAATTCAATCAAACCAAATTGAATTCAGCAATCCCAACAAATCCTTGAGAATTAAGGGCGAATGGTAATGGGAATTTGTTGCAGAGACACCAATCTATCTCCATTTTTGGCCAACATCAGACGGCTTTGATCGCAACTATCGAATCTCCATTCTAAGTGTTACATCGAAATGGAACATTGCAAATTATCTGCACACTTTTATGTCCCTTTAGTTTGTCATCGCCTACCTTTGCCAAAAGCCATAATCGTGCGACAGTGGCAATAATTTTCCAACAATGCAATTTCACGTTATTGATACCATCCATAAACCTAATTATATAAGATGTGCTGTGAATTCGAAACGGTGGATGGCCTACGACGTTCCTTTTTATATTGACCCCAAGTATAAAAGTCAACGAGCGCTCACCTCCATTCTTTCATCTCCCTCTTTTTCTTGCCAATAGAACCATACTTCCAGAACCCATTGTCTAAAGACAGGGTTTCAACTCCTTGGTCCACCACCACCTTGAGGTCTTTGCTATTTCCACCAGTGAGCTTCGCACACAATTGTTCCCCCTCCTCGTGAGGTCATTCATCAGTTTGGAGTCCTCCCGCTTGCCACCTTTTACCTGATCAGCCTCGACCTGTTCTCCTCTTCCATGAGCTTCGATGCCGATGGGAAATCAGTCATTGGTGCAAAACTGGAGAAGAGATGCTAATTCTCTCTTCATTCTTTTTGCCAACAATCGGAGGAGGCTCTCTCTGATCATACACTTATCGAATCTCCATTATAAGTGTTGCGTGGAAGTTACATCGAAATGGAACATTTCAAGTTGTCTGCTGACTTTTATGTCCCTTTATTTTCTCGTCTTGCTTTGCCAAAGGGCATTATCGTGTGACAGTGAAAATAATTTTTGATTACTTTTTCATTGCTGACCGAATTGCCAAAGGCCCAAAGCCGAGGTATTAATTAATATGACCCATATCCACCATTAAACTAGTTGTGCTATAAAGTTCCTGCTGTGGATTCCAGATGATGGCAAATCCTCAAGGAAACAGACGGTCCTGAACGAAAAGGTGATCAAGGGCTTGCAGCCATCCTGCTTGTCCTCTGACCTTCTCGCCAATCCTTATTGTCTCACACATTGTGTTTTTTGTGACGTTTTGTAACAAATCATGTTTTTAACTATTTGATAACATGCTGCTTTAGTTATTAACCTGCTAGGTTATTTTTGAGCGGTAGCGGACTCACTTTTGAGTTAGTTGGTTTGTTGAGGCTCGACCTCTCACCAGACGATGATCCCATTAAAAACTGCCATTCTGGTACTGTAAAGCAGGGTTTCCCTGGTGTTAGCTTAATGGTTAGTGTGGTGGGCTTGGGAACCAAGGGTCCCGAGTTCAAATCCCGCCTCTTCTGTTGAATTAACACCAGGTGGGGTTGACTCAACCTGTCATCCTTCTGAGGTTGGCAAAATGAGTACCATCTTGCTGGGATGATTGAGCCATTTGAGTATGCTGTGTTGGCATGGCAACCCATATAGGATTGTGCCCAATAGCCCAGGAGACACTGCTGAGGCAGCACCAATGCTCTGTCCAGAGTATGGTCCCAATGGATGTATGGATGGACAGGTAGGGTGTTGTATCAAGAAATATACTGTGGAGGGGACTTTAATCTGGCGGTTCCTTCTACTAGTACTTGGGTGGGAGTGAAATATCCCAGTTATTAGTCTTTTGAAGAGGATGTACTGTTGTGTGTTTGTACTCTGACCAAATTTCAAATGCCTGCAGGAAACCACTGCTGGGACGAAGTTATTCTTGATATCCACATTTGTCAACTTAATCATAATCATAATCGCCATCACCAATCATCATCATCATCACCTTTTGACATGGTCTGTGACTTGCGATCGGCGGCTCCTGTTTTTAATCTTCAAGTGTTCCATATTCCCTGACCATGCAGACCCAGAGAGCATGTGGGTTTTGCACATCCTTTCACAAACTAGCTGGCCAGGATCCACCTCTGCAGAACGATGAGGGTATGAATTGGTATTTGCCCAACTAACAGCAGCAATGACGTACTCTTTTCAAAAGGCCTCAATGTATCTTTAACATGCACAAGAAAATGCTAGCAGATGGGACAGCCGGCTTAACGACCCCTCCATAGGATTGCATATTCATTGATGCCACACCTTATCTGTGAATCACAAGGAAGACTGTTGTGTGTGTGTGTGTGTGTGTGTGTGTGTGTGTGTGTGTGTGTGTGTGTGTGTGTGTGTGTGTGTTTGTCAGGTGAACTGCTGGTCCTCTGACGATCCCACTGACGTATTGGGCAGAAATAAGAAATTTGGTCAATGTTCGGAGTCAGTCCACAATGGCCTATTCTTGCTGAAGACACACTAGGTCTTTAACGTCTACCAACAAGCGGTGCTTGCAGATGGGACCCCAGCATAATCCCCTGTCTACAGACAGAAAACTTATTGATGGAACGCTCTACCTGTAAATCACCATGCCAACAGTAACATAGTCTAACCTTGGTCATTGAAATCATTTTTTATCAGAACCTTTCTCTCCGCTGTAACTTCACACAAGTAAAAGACGAATACCTGACGTGAAAGTAGATAACTATTACCACCGATGTAAACTACCGGTGTGGAATACAACATGTTCACGTAAGTTTTGAATTACTACATTTCAACAAATAGTTTGGTTTCATGGTGACTTTGTTTTAAAGCTTGCCCTAATTTGGCTGCTATTTTTTTCTATTGATCCAGTTTGGCTACCAGAACATGTGACCAATGACGTCATCTTCATCAAACCATATTTCCCATTGGTGGTTGATCAATTAGTTAAATTTTGCATTGATCAGTTAAGTGGTTTCTCCTACAAAATTTTCAAAGATTTCCCCTTAGATCCAATATGGTTGCCAGAAGACGTGACACATGATGGTCATTTTAATGAAAATCCTGTTAAAATTTCAAGTTAATCGGATGAAAATTAAGAATTTCAGAAATTTGGCCAATGTTGACCTCAAAAATAATTGGTGGTTGAATTCAGTGAGCTGTGAAAATTCTGTTCAAATTTCAAGTCAGTCAGATGAAAATTGACAATTTTAGAAATTCGGCCGATGTTGAACTCAAAAATAATTGGCAGTTGAATTAAATTCCCGAATGTGCAAATCCTCTTAAAATTTGAAGTGAATCAAATAAAAATTGACAGTTTTACAAATTCAGTCTATGGTGACATTTTGGCCTATGCTGACCTCAAAAATAGTTGGTGGTTGAATTTAGCGACCTGATATGCAAATACTGTACAAATTTCAAGGCAATTGGATGAAAATTGAGGTTATTAAAAATTTGCCCTATGTTGACCTTTTGGTTTTCATTGACCTCAAAAACAGTTGGTGGTTGAATTCAGTGACTTGATGTGCAAATCATCTTCAAATTTCATGACAATTGGATAAAAATTGGCCGATGTTGACCTCAAAAGAGTGACCGCCATATCACATGGTCATGTCACATGTGGTAAAGTTTCAATTTTCTCCACTTAACGGTTTTCGATGTATGCTCTTAACAAAATGCAGACATACACTATGTACGACGTACGACATACGTACGTATGCTACCGATTGCCTAACCCTGCTTTTCGCTTTGCGAGTGCATGGAAATGTCTCCAGGTTTTGGGGGTTAAAGTGAGAGATAATGTTTCCATGTCGCAGATGGTGCTTATTGCTCCCAGAACCGTTTAGTAAGGGCTGTATGGGATGTGGTTCAGCTCTCTCACCTCTCACAGTTTGGAATCGCACATTGATATTTATACATATATACTATAATATATATTATATATATAATAATATATTATATATATATATATATATATATTATATATATTATATAATATCATATTGTTGCGAATTTGGAATCGATCACACTCAACATTCAGGTCCTTTAGCTCAGTTATCTCGGTAAGTACGTGTTCTATAGATAGCTCGCCTTCCATTGTTTAATGGGTAAATCTATTGTAAATGCGCTGTGATTCATTTTAATAGTTAGGGTTCAATCAGAACGACCCTCCTCCACAACTAAGAAGAAGAGCCCTCCCGTCCCGTGATTCAACGGCGTAAACAGGGATGATGGTTGGGGCGGGTCCGGCAGAAAGCAACGTAAACAGCCCCCACCCACGGTTGCGGGGGGTGGTGCACGAGGGTGAATGAGTCATGCCGGAAGTGAGGCGGGGCTGAGAGGGATAAGAGGGGGACCCTCTGCTTGGC
>CM068958.1:13635845-13660877 GCA_035128595.1 Eptatretus atami | reverse complement strand
TATGGCAGCCATTCCATTCCAGTGTCTGTTGAATTCCAACACAGGCACACCTCATTCTACTTGGTGAGGTGAGGACCACCTCATTAGGTGGTCACCTGAACCGAATCTTATTTAACAAGGAAAAGTATAAAAAACCACTGCTGTGGTCATCACTATTGCTCTTGCAATAGGACGAGCTGGATGGGCAAAAACAGTGCTAGGTAGTACCTCAAAAGTAATTGGAATCAAAAAAATAACTATTGACCATCGCCAAAAGAGTTGAAAAGAAAAGTTTTGAGTGAGGAAAAGAAGGGTTCAATCTGTGCGTTACTTGGCAGAGGGATACAGTGAGCGTCACATTGCTTCATCCTTAAAAATTGCAAAGATGGTTGTTCATAAGAAAGGTCAAGCAGCAGATATTGGGGAGACAAACAAAGCTAGAGACTGGCAGAGGGCGAAAACGACTTTCCACTGACCGGGATGAACGCCAACTCATTTGAATGTCACTCAACAACCGTGGGATGACATCAAGTGACCTACAAAAAGAATTGCAAACGGCAGCTGTGGTGAAGTGTACGGCGAGGACGGTTCGAAATAGGCTCCTAGGGGCAGGGCTGAAGTTGTGCAAAGCTAGAAAAAAGCCCTTCATCAATGAGAAGCAAAGAAAGAGAGAGATTCATCTATACTTTCATAACTATCGTTTGAACACAAAACTCTCGTATCATAACATCGTTGGGAATCAAACTCTCGTAATCATAATCACTCTCATAATCTTCAAAATCTTCCATGTTGAATATTTACTCATAATTTAATTAGTGAAAAAAACATTAACCAATGCGTATCTATTATACTTTTTTTCATTAACAGATTCAACTGCTGACCTGTTTTTTATTAAAGGTATTTTAAAATGATCCTTAACTACAATTGAACGAAATGTCATTTCACCCTGATACGTTAACATCCTTTTAATTTCATCAAAGGCATTTATATCTTTGAGGTTGTTGAAAAAAAATTACAAATTTCTCCTTGCTATTACAGATGGTCTTATCTTTTCTTCTAAAGCTTCATCGCAGAAGGTTTTATTTTTTTGATACTTTTTTCTTGTTTCATTGCTTTTTCTAGTTTGAATTTATTGCCAGAAGGAGAGGAGAAACTTTGTTAGAGCTACTTTAATTGGATGTTCTTCCAGGTATACTAAAAGCCCTTCCCAGCTGAAGTAAATTGAAGAACTCATATCATTCGCCATATGTTTTTAATCCAATAGTGTTATATTATCTTTGTTCACATTTTACATCCTTGACATATTTTCCTCAGTATCTTTACAAATGAAAGAGATTGATTGAAATTGTCTTTTGTGTCTTTGAAACATTGTATTTATTAAGTGAAAAAGTTGGAGGATAAATGGTTTTTAAGTACAGTTCACTGTAAAATGAACGAAATTTTCATCAAGAAAATTTTAGTTTTAAGCACAGATTCACGCTGTAAAATTAAGATTTTCCATCAAGAAAATTTTAGTTTAAGCAGAGATTCACTGTAAAATAAACAATTTCAAATAAGAAAATTTAGTTTAAGCAGAGATTTCTACCTGTAAATAACGAAAATTTTTCATCAAGAAAATTTAGTTTTTAAGCACAGATTCCACCTGTTAAAATAAACGAAATTTTCATCAAGAAAATTTAGTTTTAAGCAGAGATTCAACTCTGTAAAATAACGAAATTTTTCATCAAGAAAATTTTAGTTTAAGCACAGATCACCTGTAAAATAAACGAAATTTTCATCAAGAAAATTTTAGTTTCAGCACAGATTCACCTGTAAAATACACGAAATTTTCATACAAGAAAATTTGTAGTTAGCAAAGTTTTATATTTATATGGTGAAATACATACTACTGCGATGTTTGTATACGAACTATAAACATTATAGAAAACACCTCGAACCAACAAACACACATTTTAATCTTTTCAATAAAATATCTCCTCTGAGTTGGAAAGAAAACCATTGTGAATATCTGCTCAAAGGATGTTTTGAAGAGTAGTTATAATAGACATCTTCAATCACAAAAACACAAGAAATGAAGTTTAAAAGTAAGGGAGACTATCATATGAAACATGATGGGGCATTTAAAGGCATTAAAAATAAGGATTTTTCACTTTGCGAGCAACCCGTCCCTCCAATCAATGCTGAATCAATTGATAGTGAATAGTGTTGAAAACGTTTTACAAGACATTAAAAGAAATGCACTTTTAAAAAGTATTTTAATATGGGAGTGAAATAGAATATGAAACGAAAGAATGAGAAAAACTCCTTATAGAGACGTCTTATTTTTAACTCATTAGTTTCTTTCTGATAGGTCGGGGTCTATGGACTATCAAGACGGGAGGAATGCTTAGATTAATACATTGGTAGGCAGTGGATCTATACAAATATCTTTTTAGATATACACATTCTAAAAATCCAAACCCTCTTTAAAAAGCTTCTTCTTATATTGGAATTACCAAAAGAAATAAACAAAGGACGGCAGTTGTTAATATTAAGAAGCAATGATAATAAATGTTTTCTCTGGTCTGTTCTTGCTCACTTACATCCACAAAATGTAATTCAAGAAAGAGTAAAACCAATATATGAAATCCATGAGAAGACCATTGGACATTAAAGATTTTAAAATTCCCAATGCCACTAACAGATATTCCTAAATTTGAGAAAAAGAATAATCTTTCTATTAATGTTAATATGGATTAACGATAAAACAAAAGTTCAAATATTAAAAAATTTCAAACAACTATAAAATGAAGAAACACACATTGATTCTTTATATTTTAGTGTTGGAAAAGAATTCACATTACACATAACATCAATAAATTATCAAGATTAATCTCTTCTCAGGTATTCAGAAAGCAACAAAATATATCCTTGTAAGCGATTGTCTTAATTCATTTTTCATACAAAGAAACGATTAGAACAACATTCAAAATACTTGTAGTAATCCATAAATCAGCTGTAATGTACAATGCTAAAACCTGGTAAAAGATTTCTTTTGAAGATTATAATAAATCTATGATGCACCCCATTTGTGATATACCGCTTGATTTTGAGTGTATCCTTAAAAAGATAAATACTGCTTCTCCTAATCCAAAAGAATCATATACAAATAAATATCAAACACATATTCCTTTGGCTTCTGTTATTATATCAAACATCTGTTTGGAGAAAACTATAATAAACTTGAACATTATCGTGGAAAAAATGCTTCACAAGAGTTTGTAAAACGATAGAAAAGGAATTGTATAAAGACTAACTAAATTAATGAAAGAAACAAATGAACCGATGAACATTAACGCAAGAAGAAAATTAAGATTTCAGAAAGAACAATACTGTCATATTTGTGAGGAGGAAATTGGAGGAGTCATTAAAGTTAAGGGATCATTGTCATCTTACCTGGTAAAGTATATAGAGGTCCCCCGCTCATTCCTGTTGTAATCTTATTATAAATTACCTTCTTTTATCCAGTCTTTCTTCAACACAGCGCCAAACTATGATACACATCTATTTAATAAATGAACTTTCAAAAACACCAGGGAATATTTCTGCATAAAACACAAGTCAAAGTATATTTCATTTGCAAAAATGATTCTCACAAAAACCTATAAACTCGTATTAGGTTCTAGATTCTTACAATTTATGGAACACCACTAGCCCAACCTAGGCATCAATCTAAAGCTCCACAGGCTCTTTTTCCAAATCTTAATTATTCTTTTCCAAAAGAGGAAATTCTAACTAAAGAGGAAATCAGATTAAAAGAGAGAATTCAAAGTAAAGAGGAATTCAAATTAATAGGAAATTAATGAAGAAATTCTTACTGAAGATGAAATTCTAATTGTAAAGAAAATTCAAACAACATGAATGAAATTCAACAAAGAGGAAATTCTGATTATAGATGAAATTCTGGTTAAAGAGGGAATTCTAAACTCGAGAGGAAATTCAAACAAGTAAATGAAAATTCAAAGTAAAAGGAAGAAAATTCTTACAAGGAAGGGAATTTAATCCTTATGTATATGAATTCATATATGAGAATTTAAAGAACACAACTTCCTTCAAAAAGAAAGTTTCTATACTAACCTTTAATGAAGAAGAGATAAGTGATAAGGAATATAACACGCAAAAGAAATTGGAAAATATTTAAGATAAAGAAACCTTGGAGAATATCATGATTTGTATCTAAAAACAGATGTTTTATTGTTAGCTGTGTGTTTGAAGCATTTAGATCACTCTGTCATAATAAAAATTGTTATGGATAGATCCTGCCCACTATTTGTCACAGCTCCTGGTTTAGCTTGGAGTGCAATGTTGAAAATGCAAAACAAGATATTGAATTTAATCAGTGATGTAATAATGCTTTTGATGATTGAGAAGTCTAAGAGAGTAGGTGGAATATCACAAGTATGTTCAAAAAGATATGCTAACGCAAATAATAATATCTTCAAATATAAGAGTGAAAAAGATAGTAATTATTTGATTGTAATTTTGATGCTAATAATTTGTATGGATGGGCAATGCTCAATCTCTGCCTTATGGTAAATTAGAGTGGGTGGAAGAAAAGGATTATGAAAGGCTTTGATGAATATTGTTATTTCTTCTCAAAAGAGGAAATTGAATGAGGAGGAAGAAGGTTATTATTTGAAGTTGATTTGAAGTACCCACGTAATCTTCATAATAAGCATAAAGATACTTTTCCCTTTTGCATGTGAGAAAGAAACCCAAAGAAGAATCGGTTAAGTGATTATCATAAAAGTTTTAATATTAAAGGAAAATCAACAGAAAAGTTATTAACAACATTTTATGAATAAAGAGGGAATATGTTTTTGCAATCAAAGGAACCTTGAGACAATATTTATCTGCTAGGGTTGACAGAGTAGCTAAAATTCATAGAGTTTTAAAATTTAAACAAAGTCATGGATGAAAAAGTATATTAAATCAATACAGATATGAGAGCAAATACAAAAGTAAAAATTTGAAGAGGACTTTTATAAATTAATGAATTAATGCCTGTAATTGGAAAGACTATGGAAAAATGTTAGAAAACACAGGCAAAACCATCTGATTCGCAACAATCTTGGAAAGAAGCTTCTAGATTGATAAATAAACCCAAGTTTGAGAGAGAAGAGTTTTTTTCAGAGAACTTTTCTGCTATTCATCATGAAAAAGGAAAGTATTGTAAATGGATAAAGACCAATTTATATTGGAACAGCAGTTCTTGATTTATCAAAGATATTTGATGTATGATTATTTGTATAATGGGCTTAAAGAAAGAGTATGGTGAAAATGTTCCATTGTTGTATATGGACACTGATAGCTTTTATCCTAGATTATAAAAACTGATGGATGTTTATAAAGATATGAAGAAAAATATTGGATGATATGATACAAGTAAATTTTTAGTAAGAAGAGCGAGTTATTTTCCAAAAAGAATGAAAGGTTATTGTAAGTTTAAGATGAGTTGGGTGGAAAGTAATGAGTGAGTTTTATTGGATTGAGAGAAAAGGCATATGCTTATAAAGTATGGTGATCAGGATCAGAATTGATAAGAGGTTAAAGGAATAAAGAAATTATGTAATAAAGAGAAATCATAACTTTTAGAAATTATTATAATTGTTTGATGAATAAGAAGAAGAATATAGGAAAAATGAATAACATTAAGAAAGTTTAAACATAACATATATAGTGAAGAAGTAAATAAAAAGGCATTAGGAGCCTTGATGATAAGAGATTTATTTTAGATAATGGAATAGATTGTGGTTCCATATGGATATTGTAGAAAGAGTGTATAGAAAGATTGTGTTTCATAGGGGAACCACAAGTTTTAACAATGGGAAGAATGGGTTAGGGTTTTTAAGGGCTACCGCCCGTTTTTTCAAATATATAAATGGTAAAAAAGTATTAATCACACTAAAGAGTGGAGAAATTCAGTCTTGGTATATAAATGGAAAACACATAATGAATGTGAAATCATCAATAAGTCTTATTGAAAAAATAACGAAACAAGGTAATAAAACAAATAAGGCGAATCAATTTAAAAACTAGTAAGTTGAGGAGTAAAGAAAAAAATAAATCTTCCTTCAATGGTACTGAAAAACTTCGATGGTTATCAATTGACAATGGACAAACATTTACTAAATTTCACAAATGATATTGGCTCAGGAGGTGGTAGATGAGCTCATTAAGAGGAATATTCATTCGTAATGGCACAAAAGGGGGTAATCTTGAAAAATATAAAGATTCAAATGTTTTGTTTAAATATTTTAGATGGGGATTATTGTGCAAAGAAATAAAACTATTGAAGGATATGGAGATGAACAAAATGTTTATAAGGTTCAATGAGTGAAGCTAAACATATGCATTGTTTATTTGAAAATTTGAGTGTCCCCTCGGCTTATAACAGGTTTCAGATATTTCTTCAGAAATCACCTTGAACAACCACATTACTACGTTGCTACTTGAACCATCTTTATCTTGTCGGCATTGGTTATTTGAATAGAAATGCCCCTAGGTTTAAAAGGGGAGACAAACAAATATACCTTGGGATAAAAGGGGGTGTAATTTTAGGAAAAAGAATGTGATCGCTGAAAATCCCCATTCATTTACATGGGGAAAAGTGAGCCAGAATCAGTATATCCACCCCTACTCATGGTTTGTATATTTCCTTCCACTGATTTAATAAAGATATCTCCGCATCATCAAAAAATTATTTTTAATTCGTGATTTACAATTTTTTGTCGCTATTCCGAATCCAGGCTCGAAGTAACCGAAATTGCGTATACAGTTGTGAACAAGTATACGTAAAGTCAGAAGCGAATGAAATGTAAGAAGAACAAGGTCTGCAGACGACGATGGTTCAGGAGCGGTAAATTTTGAGATGTAGAATTTGTTTCAGAAAGTCAAGGATGAGAACAATGTGATAATGTTTGAACCAGTTATAAAAATGATCAAATGATGTGGTACGAGTGGACAGGTTATTAGCTGGCAAAATGTCGAAAACCCGGGTTTCGTTCACACTTTAAAAATTTGACCTTGGCATAACCTTTAAAAGGTCACAAAACAATGTTGTGGACATTAAAATAAGGAAACAGGATAAGTGCCTATATCAGCTTAGATGGAATTAGTTCGTCGAAGAAGGTTCGAAAAACCCAGTTCAATTCCCACAACTTGAAAATTTGACCTTTGTGAACTTTTCTAAAAGTCAAAGGTCAAGGATTTATGACCTTTGGTGAGAAACTTCCTCTGGAACTTCCAGGAAACAATATAACGTCATAGTAGGCTATATGGCATTTCGCACTCGCTCGGATTATCCATACTTTTGGTGAAATCAGCGTAAAAACAAAATTTGAAGGGGCCCACGGAAAGGTGTTCGAGATCAGAGCAAAATGTTTCAAGACTTTAGGTGGGGAATGACCTCAAGATTATGCATTTAAAATATGTCATCCTAGCTCTCAAAATTTGGGCGGTCGTATGTTTTTATGTCAAAATTCGAACCTTGTCTAAGTTTGTGACCCTTGTAACCTTGACTTGTTTTGACGAAAATGAAAAATCGAGATCCGTGGGGCTCTGCAGGTGCCATTTGGGCCTAACAAATACCGAAAACCCTTCCTGTCAGTTCGACTTAAACCCCCTCGGAGAAGATGCAATTTGAAATCAGCTACCCCCATAAAAACCATGTTTTTTGGGCGTGGCTCGCCCATAATGGCGCACCACGCCCATTTTTCAGGAAAACACAACTAGATCAATGCATATAAACCTCCCTCCAAAATTTATCCAGGATCGGATCAAAACCCACTGGAGGCTATGCTAAGGAACAGACAGACAGACAGACAGACAGATCAGACAGACAGACAGACACCACAACAAAAGAATATAGGTGTCACTTATTTTTTTCGTGAAAATAATTTTTTTCGTGAACCAATACTATGTTCGCTTCTAGTATTTATTTTTTAGATAAGATCTGTTCTAGGCGGTGTAAGTTGTCGTTGTTGAAGGTATGTTGAGGTAAATATTTATTTTTTCAGATGAGGTCCTGTTAATAGGCCGGTGTAGTTTGTCCGTTGTGAAGGTAATCGTTAAGGTAATATTTAATTTTTTTAGATAGATCCTGTTCTAGGCGGTGTAGTTGTCGTTGTGAAGGTAATGTTTGAAGGTAATATTTATTTTTTCAGATAAGATCCTGTCTAGGCGGTGTAGTTGTCGTTGTGAAGGTATGTTAAGGTAATATTATATATTTTTTTAGTAAGATCCTGTTCTAGGCGGTGTAGTCGTCGTTGTGAAGGTAATGTTAGGTAATAATTAATTTTTTTAGATAAGATCCTGTTCTAAGGCGGTGTAGTGTTGTTGTGAAGGTAATGTTGAAGGGTATATTTATTTTTTCAGATGAGATTCCTGTTTCTAGGGCGGTGTAGTTGTTGTTTGTGAAAGGTAATGTTGAGGTAATATTTATTTTTGCAGATGAGGATCCTGTTTGTAAGGCGGTGTAGTTGTCGTGAAGGTAATGTTGAGGTAATATTTAATTTTTTGCAGATGAGATCTGTTCTAGGCGGTGTAGTTGACGTTGTGAAGGTAATGTTAGAATTTTTTTTTTCACATGAGATCCTGTTTGTAGGCGGTGGTAGTTGTCGTTTGTGAAGGTATGTTGAGGTATAATGTTGAGGTAATATATATTTTTTTAGATGAGATCCTGTTCTCTGGCGGTGTAGTTTGTTGTTGTGTAGGTAATGTGAGGTAAATATATATTTTTTAGATGAGATCCTGTCTAGGGCGGTGTAGTTTTGTTCGTTGTGAAGGTATGTGAGGAATTATTTTTTTTTTTCAGAATGAGATCCTGTTCTCGCGGTGGAGTTTGTTGTTGTGAAGGAATGTTGAGGTAATATTTATTTTTGGCAGATGAGATCCTGTTCTAAGGCGTGTAGATGTATTGTGAAGGTAATGTTTTGAAGGAAATTTTTTTTTCAGTTTGAGATTTCCTGGTGTCTAAGGCGGTGGTAGTTGTTGTGAAGGTAATGTTGAGGTAAATATTTTATTTTTGCAGATGAGATCCTGTTGTAGGCGTGTAGTTGTCGTTGTGAAGGTAATGTTGAGAAGATTTTTTTTTTTCGCGATGAGATCCTGTTCTAGGCGGTGGAGTTTGTTGTGAAGGAAATGTTGAGGTAATATTTATTTTTGCAGATTGAGATCCTGTTTCTAGGTCGGTGTAGTTGAGTTGTGAAGGTTAATGTTGAAGGAAATGTTTTTTTCACATGAGATCCTGTTGTAGGCGGTGTAGTTGTCGTTGTTGACGGTAAATGTTTGAGGTATATGTTGAGGTAATATATTTTTTTGTTTAAGATGAGATCCTGTTTTCTCGGCGGTGTAGTTGTTGTTTGAAGGTAAATGTTCGAGGTAATATATATATTTTAGATGAGATCCTGTCTAAGGCGGTGTAGTTGTCGTGTGAAGGTAATTTGAGGAATTATTTTTTTTCCAGATGAGATCCTGTTCTCGGCGGTGTAAGTTGTTTGTTGTGAAGGTAAACTGTTTTGAGGTAATATATTTTTTTAGATGAGATCCTGTTTTCTAGGCGGTGTAGTTTGGTCGTTGTGAAGGTAATGTTGAGGAATTATTTTTTTTTCCAGATGAGATCCTGTTCTCGGCGGTGGAGTTGTTGTTGTGAAGGAAATCGTTGAGGTAAATATTTATTTTTGCAGATGAGATCCTGTTCAAGGCGTGTAGTTGTCATTTGTAAGGTAATGTTGAGGAAATTTTTTTTTCTTTCACGATGAGATCCTGTTCTAGGCGATGTAGTTGTTGTTGTGAACGGTCATGTTTGAGGTTAATGTTTGAGGTAATATTATTTTTTAGATGAGAATCCTGTTGTAGGTGGTGTAGTTGTCGTTGTGAAGGTAATGTTGAGGAATTTTTTTTTAGATGAGATCCTGTTCTAGGAGGTGTAGTTTGTCGTTGTGGAAGGTAATTGTTGAGGATTTTTTTTTTTTCAGATGAGATCCTGTTCTAGGCGGTATAGTTGTTGTTGTGAAGGCAATGTTGAGGTAATTATTTTTTTTGCAGAATGAGAATCCTGTTCTAGGTGGTGTAGTCGTTGTGAAGGTAATGTTGAGGTAATAATTTCATTTTTTGCAGATGAGATCCTGTTCTAGGTGGTGTAGTCGTTGTGAAGGTAATGTTGAGGAAATTTTTTTTTCAGTTGAGATCCTTCTAAGCGGGTAGTTGTTGTGACGGTAATGTTGAGGTAATATTTATTTTTGGCAGATGAGATCCTGTTCTAGCGGTGTAGTTGTTTGTGAAGGTAAATGTTTGAGGTAATATTTATATTTTGCAGATGAGAGTCACTGTTCTAGGTGGTGTAGTTGACCGTTGTGAAAGTAATGTTGGAGGAATTTTTTTTTTTCAGATGAGATCCCTGATCTAGGCGGTGTAGTTGTCGTTGTGAAGGCAATGTTGAGGTATAATGTTGAGGTAAATATTATTTTTTTAGATACATCCCTGTTCTAGGCGGTGTAGTTGTCGTTGTGAGCGTAATATTGAGAATTAGTTTTTTCCAACTGAGATCCTGTTCTATGGCGGTGTAGTTGTTGTTGTGACGGGTATGTTAAGTAATATTTATTTTTTCATAGCAAAAGACTTTAATTTGATATATTTAAGAAGCGAATGTAAGAAGAATTCTCGTTCGCTCTAGGCTTTGCCTATTCCATATTACACTAACTCATTTCCCTGTAACATTGAGTGACCAAAAGACAATTAATTAGAAATCACAAGTTAGTCGCAACAAAGAGTGTTTCCCACAATTCCCTCCTTTTATACAGATACCCCCCCTTAAAATCCCCCACTCCACATCTGTTTTATACCTTTGTACACATGTACAAGATTCAACCAGAGTCTGAGGGATCGGATTTTGGGGGTGGATAGATAAGCCTGACCAATGGTATGGGCACCTTGCTCTTTTGTGCAGATATATGAAGGTGCTGGATGAGCGTTTTTGAGTTGTGCTGGTGCAAGTTCAATAACTGCAGAGAGAGAGGCGGTGTGGATTGCAACTGTTCATATCAACATTCCATCCACTGAGATATCCGTCTGACTGGCCTGTAAGATCTGCTGAGCTATCCATTTGCTGATGGGGCCAGCCCTGCTTGTCTGCCTGGCCTACACATCACTGCTGCTCTTTCTAGTAAATGTCATAAGACCAGGGCCTTGATCTCTTACTGGCAGGCTGAGTACAGGTCCTGGGCTGATGTCCCAAAAAAAGCCTTAATTCTTTATGCCTTTTCCCATTCACCAACCATTCCTGAGGAATAATCTGTCCTACCTTCTGGCTCTCTTAATTTATTATTTTGCCAACGCCGACTGCCCCCACCCCCCCCAACCCCGCACGTGTGTGGCAGCATAAATGGCCTCCTGCATAGACAAATAAATTGTGTTATATGTTTCGTCACATGCCCTTGTTTACAGCTCATCGGAAAATATGTCTGAGAGGGGGTGGAAGGGATTGCTCGGTGTTTTGTCTTTATTTAAACCGTGCTTTATTTATTTAATTGTTATATTGCAAATTAGTGTCTGCATCAAGTGCATGTGAAGATGGATTTTTTTTTCCTGCCATTGTAGTAATACAAAAAGAGCGAAAAATTCAGAAAAACCTGACTATAACTACATGTCTCAATACTCAAAACGTGCCAGGTTTAGCCCCACGGCTGGGTGCTGAAGATGTGGTCACAACAACCAATTCCCGTGCATTCAACAAACACTACCTTACATTCCGCTTTCTATCTTGGCTAAGTTCTTAGCTTTTGGGAAGCGACATGCCACCTTCAATCCTGGCATGCCGACTTGCTCTAATTACAAACAATCAATTCCTCAATGGATCTTTCTTATCTCTGAGGAAGAGGCTGTAGCGCGCTCAAGATTCGCGTCTTGATCCCCGTTTGGTTATTCATAAACTCAAATAGACATCTTTTATGCCAACACAACAAACCTTAGTTTCCTCTTGGTAGCGTCATTCTACATTATGCATACATCCCAAACAGGCTCGCAGCAAGATTGCTTCTTGATGCTGGTCTGGACACATGGAGCATTTCATTCAATCCGAAAATGCACAATCTCTACAATGTCCTCTCTGGAATAATCTGCCACTGACCACCTCTCGCCTTCCTCAATGAGAGAGTCCCATTAATCACGCTTTACGCCATGCAGTCTTGAGGAAAAGGCCAGGGTGGAGTATGCGAGGCAGCAATTTTCGATTGGGACGAGATGATGTAAAATGCCGTAATATTTGATCTGATGCACCTGTTAAAACGAAGGCTTTTGAAAGTGCCCAAATGGCCATTTGTGTTCGCACGTGTTCACGTAATAATAAATAGATAAATAAAGATTTTAAAGGTATGGAGAGAACAGTTTTTTGAAACTTTTTCACCATTGAATGCAGCGTCTTTACACCACTTATTCTAACACGTGGCTTAGTCTTCATGCCTGTTGTTTGGTGTTCTTTATGACGTCCTAAACACAGTAAGCTTTCCGTTTGGAATGAATTTCAAATTTATTGATTGCATGACAGACTGAAGAATGAAAAATTATTCACACCTTCTCTGTAAACACGTATGATCGGGACGAATTCAGAGCAAGTACTGCAAACTACAGGTTCGTTTTCTGATTAATGTTCAAAATATACCATCAATTCAAATGAAACTTGTTTCCTCGATCATAAACTGATGTCTGGTAGATAGACCAGACAGACAGACAAAGTGAACGCAATTGCATAATCCTGGCCTTTCGCTTTGCATGTGAGGGGTAATGAATCTGTGGAAGAGGTTCATCTCCTTCCACCTCTGACCTCCACATCAATTCCCCTCGTACACCATCCGCATGTCCCTTTCACATCCCACCATTACTTTGTTTATCCTTTCCTGCGTAGACTATACCAAAGCTGGCCTCCAAGCGAGCTTACAGCCTCCAATATCCTCCACCCATGCCTCCGTTTTTGATCAAAGCTGAACTCATTGAAACAAAATGTATCCAAGCTTGGTCCATTAACTTTAGAGGGGATTTCCCTATTGGTAGATGCCGCTGCTACAACAATTGTCTGTCCTGCATACTGAGAATTTGAAAGTTGTCTCAAAATAATTGTCGTCTCTCATAAATAAGCAGAAACATAAGGCTTGGTACTCTCTTCTCAGCCTCCACCCACCAATGTCCTTCTTGGATCTATGTCTTCTTCGCCCACTTCTTTACTTAGTTTTTTGGCCTTTGCTTGTTGCGTTAAGACTGTTTGCCCCCACTACTCTTCTCCCCTCCGTCAACTGATTTTTCATCATCCTAGATTTTTGTATCCAAAGAAGATTAGGGAATGCTTTCCGCCAGAAAGTAACTCTGTTTTTTGTCTGGGTCCGACATAATTATTGCAACAACCTCCGGGTTGTGCGGGTGGGTTCTATGGTTAGACCAAATGTTGTAGGGGAGGCGTCTTTCACAATTATTGGAGAGGATAGAGTGTCTACAGTTGCCGAATAATTAAAATAATTTTCTCAGTCTGCTGCCAGTGAATGTAATTTCCTGTTGCATGATAACCACTTTGCTGGGGTGAATATTCTTTGGATTTGTGTGAACAGTTTGGAAATAATTTTGGACGTGTCGATTTCTGCAGCAGCCAGCAGTTTGACAGGTGAATATAAATTCAATTAGCCTTTGCAGGTCGGATAAGCTTTGGAAAGTTAGAATATTGTTTGGATGTGTGGGACTGAGCACTTATTATATTCCACACTGTTCATCTCCAAATTAATTCAAAGCAATTTTGTCCCTTTTCTTCAGTCTCTCATCACTCTCTTACTTCTCTCTCCATCGTCTTCTCCTCTCTCTCCTCTCATCTCTCTCTCTCGATCTCTCTCTCTCTCTCTCTCTGCTCCTTTCCTTTCTACTGCCTGTGATATTGCCTCCCTCCTCCCATCGATTCCTGTTCTTACTTCCTACCTCAAGATTGTTCCCGCGTTCATCCTATGTTCGCGCACCGGTCAAAGTTTAAACATCCCTGCCATTGTCTCGAGAAGGGCACTGCATAAGTGGCAATCATTGATCCCCAAGGAATCCACATCACAGCCTGGTTCTGATTTGTCCAATAAACCCACCTCTCCCTCCTCAATTTCAGTTTTGCATTCTCTTCATGGCTCTATTTGTTAGGAGGGGGAAAAAAACCACCATAATTTTGCAAACGCTAATTTATACATTGAAAAGGAGTTAATTGCTCACATTTGATTGCTTTTGCTACATCAGGTTTGACTAAAACTTAACTCGATTTCAAGTTTATGTGTAATAAAGGTGTTTGTGAGTTAAATTATATTTTTCATGTCGCCTTCATCATGAATGATACTCGTGCATGTGCAAGTGCCTCGGCGTCATTAACTGATTGATGTCTTCTCTTGTACTTGTTCCATTTAAACCTCACAAAAACTTTTACAACTTATAAACCTCGTGAACATTTCTAAGTATTTATAACTGTACGTCTTTGTTTAATGTCTAAATAGATGAACAATCATCCAAGGTTGGAGAAATTTGTGTGTGATATACTTTATTATGTATATAACAGTACTAATATAAAAGCCCCATCAAAATGATGGGTGGGATTATTTTTATTATAAATGTTCAAGGAGACGAGATATGGATGTTTCGTAGCAAGATGCGTTCATTTAAACACGTACGTTCCAAATGTGGATATTTTCTTATCTTTTGGGATAGTTTCGTTTCGACGCTACATGCCTCTTGAGCATGCCAAAGTCTGAAGACCTGGCCTATTGTCAGGTGTGCTTGATATCTATTTATATTATTAGACATCCGACGGACGGAAATGAACACTCGTTTACTCTGCATGTGTTGCATACACGTGACGTGAATTTAACCCTGCACCTTGTATTTATTGTATTTTGAAAAAGACGCTTCTTGTACACTGGCCCTTGAGTTCAATTTTGCAAGTCACCATCTACAATTTCCAGAGAAAGAGATGTAATTACTCTTTTATGGGAAAATGTTTTTTTGAGGTTTTTTTTTTTTTGTCCTCATAATTAGATGCTGTGAACACACAGTCATGTTTTCAACAGATTGGTCGAAAAACCGTACTCAAATCGTCCCTTATGATGGGGATCAGACCAATACGCACTTGTGTTTTATACAGGTCGATGCCCAATCATGGTGGTTGGAGTGAGTCTCTGAGTCTGGGAGATCAGTATTCAAACCTCATTCCAGTTAAACCAAAGACAAAAATGGTACGTGCCGCTTCCCTGCTTGACTTTCAGCATTTCAATAGGAAAGAGCAATGGACAAACTAATGCACCCCCCCTTCTAAGGCATTGGAAAAACTATCCCAGTATAGACCCTTGCCAAGAAACTACTTCGGCAGCACTGGATTTTCTGTAACAGGGTATGGTACATCAACAAATATAGTTAATGTTTATCGTGGGGTGGGGTGTAAGGGAGTCAGAACGATAGAAATAGAGGCCCTCAGTGCTGTTTATGTTGTGCAAGGATTTTAGAGCAGATCACCTCTGTAACAGGTTTAATCTTAATCTGAAGAGATCGAATGTGCAGCCACATGGGGGACATGACTTAGTCCAATGATTAGTTCGTGGTTAAAGGAATGTCTTGTTTTGTGATACTCTTGGCTGAACCGAGTGGGTTCTGGCGAATGAAGAAGATGAAAGATCAATGAGGTACTCAAGGTTGGCATGACGTCATTCTTCTTCATTGTGATTTGAGCTGTGCACCTTCCCATGGCTTTTTGCACTTAAGCGGGAAGGAAATTGGCTGAGCCTCTGTTCAATGTGGGGAGCCAGCAACGTGATGTGTGATGTGGGAAGTGGGTTTGTTGGTCGACATGAATATTTCGCCAGTTGGTGATGGGTGAACTTGGGGCCAGGCAGGCAATAAAAGACTGTGGAGTCTCTCCCTCTCCCTTCGTACCAGCTCTCGCTTTTGGGTTTACACATTCCCTTGACTTCTCATGCGTCGCTGAGCTGGCCCATTGTTAGCATTCAATCAGGGTCTACATCTCTTTATTAGACTGGCAAAACTGGATGCTGCAAACAGCTGGAGCAAGGGAGCCAAAACAACAATGCTGATGCCACAATGCGCATATCACCATTCATCATTGGGACAGCAATACTCACTGTGCAGAGCATTGTGCTGGCGAAGCAGTCTCTTGCTATTGGGCACAATCCAGCACAAAATACGTGGAGGCATACAGTCAGCTTGGATTTGGGGAGTTTCCATACAGATTGAGGATAGCTACCTATATGTATGGTTTGCATAGTAGGGTTTGACACCATCCTTATCAGCAATATGGCAAGAAGAGTATCAAGAAACAGTGAAACTAAAGTGCCCCATTTGTCCAAACTAAGCTCATCAATCACTGATGTCTTGGATGATAGTCAATGGTGTAATTTAGCAATTCAATTGGAGATAAACAAACGAAATAAAGCTTGAATTTAAACAATCACGCACTCACGACTGAATTCATCAACCAAATTGAATTCAGCAATCCGCAAAAATCCTTGAGAATTAAGGGCGAATGGTAAATGGGAATTTGTTGCAGAACACCAATCTACTATCCATTTTTGGCGCAATCATCAGACGGCTTTGGTCGCAAACTAATCGATCGTGCCATTCAAGTGTTTACATCGAAATGGAACAATTGCAAATTATCTGCACACTTTTATGTCCCTTAGTTTGTCATCGGCCTACCTTTGCCAAAGCCATGAATCGTGCGACAGTGGCAATAATTCCAACAATGCAATTTCACGTTATTGAATACCAATCCATAAACCTAATTATATAGAGTGTGCTGTGAATTCGAAACGGTGGATGGCCTACGACGTTCCTTTTTATATTGACCCCAATATAAAAGTCCAACCCGAGCGCGTCACCTCCATTCTTCATCTCCTCCTTTTTGTTGCCAATTAGAACATACTTCCAGAACCCATTGTCTAAAGACAGTTGGTTTCAACTCCTGGTCCACCAACCACCTTGAGGTCTTTGCTATTCCACCAGTGAGCTTCGCACACAATTGTTCCCACTCTCGGTGAGGTCATTCAATTCAGTTTGGAGTCTCCGCTTGTCCTACCTTTTACTGAAGTCAGCCTCGACCTGTTCTCTCTCTCATGAGCTTCGATGCCCGATGGAAATCAGTCATTGGTGCATAAACTGGAGAAGAGATGCTAATATCTCTTTCATTCTTTTTTGCAATCACATCGGAGGAAGGTCTCTCTCTGATCATACAGCTTATCGAATCTCCGATTATAAGTGTTTGCGTGGAAGTTACATCGAAATGGAACATTCAAGTTGTCTGCTGACTTTTTATGTCCCTTTATTTTTCTCGTCTTGCTCTTGCAAAGGGCGATTATGTGTGACAGTGAAATAATTTTTGATTACTTTTTCATTGCTGACCGAATTGGCCAAAGGCCCAGAAGCCGAGGTATTAATTAATATGACCCATATCCACCATTAATAGTTGTGCTAATAAAGTTCCTGCTGTGGATTCCAGATGATTGGCAAATCCTAAGGAAACAGAACGGTCCGAACGAAAAGGTTGATCAAGGGCTTGCAGCATCCTCTTGTCCTCTGCATTCATCGCTCAATCCTTATTGTCCTGCACACATGTGTTTTTTGTGACGTTTTGTAACAAATCATGTTTTTAAACTATTTGATAAACATGCTGCTTAGTTATTAACCCTGCTATGGTTATTTTTGAGCGGTAAGCGGGACTCACTTTTGAGTTAGTTGGTTTGTTGAGGCCTCGACCCTCTGCACCAGACGATGATCCATTAAAAAACTGCCATTCTGGTACTGTAAAGCAGGGTTTCCTTCTGGTGTTATGCTTAATGGTTAGTGTGGTGGGCTTGGGAACCAAGGGTCCCGAGTTCAAATTCCCGCCTCTTCTGTTGAATTAACACGCAGGTGGGGTTGACTCAACTGTCATCCTCTGAAGGTGGCAAATGGGGGGAGAGTACCATCTTGCTGGGATGATTGAGCATTTGAGTATGCTGTGTTGGCATGGCAACCCATATAGGATTGTGCCACATAGCCAGGAGACACTGCTGGAGGCAGCACCATGCTCTGTCCAGAGTAATGGTCCCAATGGATGTATGGATGGACAGGTTTAGGGTGTTGTATAAGAAATGATAACTGTGGAGGGACTTATCTGGCGGTTCCTTCTACTAGTATTGGGTGGGAGTGAAATATCCAGTTATTAGTCTTTTGAAAGAGGATGTACTGTTTGTGTTTTGTACTCTGAGACCAAATTTCAAATGCCTGCAGGAACCACTGCTGGGACGAAGTTATTCTTGATATCCACATTTGTCAACTAATCATAATCATAAGTCGCCAATCAACCAATCATCAATCATCATCAGCCTTTGACATGGTCTGTGACTTGCGATCGGCGCGTCCTGTTTTTAATCTCAAGTGTTTCCATATCCCTTGACATTGCCAACCCAGAGGAGCATGTGGAGTTTGCACATCCTTTCACAATCTAGCTGGCCAGATCCACCTCTGCAGAAGCGATGAGGGTTATTGTATTTGGGCCCAACACTAACAGCAACGCACATGACGTACTTCTTTCAAAGGCGCTCAAGTATCCTTAACATGCACAAGAAATGCTAGCAGATGGGACAGCCGGCTTACGACCCCTCCGATAAGGATTGCATATTATTGATGCCACACCTATCTGTTGAATCACAAGGAAGCGTCTGTTGTGTGTGTGTGGTGTGTGTGTGTGTGTGTGTGTGTGTGTGTTGTGTGTGTGTGTTGTGTGTGTTTGTCAGGTGAACTGCTGGTCCTCTGACGGATCCCACTGACAGTATTGGGGCAAATAAGAATTTGGTCAATGTTTCCGGAAGTCAGTCCACATGGCCTATTCTTGCTGAAGACACGACACTATGGCATCTTTAACGTCTACCAAATCGAGCGGTGCTTGCAGATGGGACCGCCCAGCATAAATCCCTGTCTACAAGAACAGAAACTTTATTGATGGAAGCTCTACCCTGGTAAATCACATGCCACCAGTAACATAGTCTAACCTTGTATTGAAATCATTTTTATCAGAAGCCTTTCTCTCCCGCTGTTAACTTCACACAAGTAAAAGACGAATACCTGACGTGAAGTAAGATAACTATTACCGAACCGATGTAAACTACGGTGGAATACAACATGTTCACGGTAAGTTTTGAATTCTAATTTCAACAAATAGTTTGGTTTCATGGTGACTTTGTTAAAAGCTTGCACATTGGCCATTCTATTGATCCAGTTTGGCTACCAGAACATGTGGACCAATGACGGTATCTTCATCAAACCATATTTCCCATTGGTGTTGAACAATTAGTTAAATTTTGCATTGATCAGTTAAGCGGTTCTCTACCAAAATTTTCAAAGATTTCCCCTTAGAATCAATATGGTTGCCAGAAGCGTGACACATGATGGTCATTTTAATGAAAATCCTGTTAAAATTCTAAGTAATCGGAATGAAAATTAAGAATTTCAGAAATTTGGCCAAGTGTTGCCCTCAAAAATATTGGTGGTTGAATTCAGTGAGCTGTGAAAATTCTGTTCAAATTTCAAGTCAGCAGATGAAATATGACAATTTTAGAAATTCGGGACGATGTTGAACTCAAAAATAATGGCAGTTGATATAAATTCCCGAAATGTGCAAATCCTCTTAAAATTTGAAGGAATCAAATATAAAAATTGACAGCTTTTTACAAATTCAGTCTATGGTGACGATTTTGGCCCTATGCATGACCTCAAAAATAGTTGTGGTTTGAATTTAGCGACCTGATATGCAAATACTGGTACAAATTTCAAGGCAATTGGATGAAAATTTGAGGTTATCAAAAAATTTGGCCTATGTTGACCTTTTTTGGTTTCATTGACACTCAAAACCGTTTTGGTGGTTAATCAGTGACTGATGTCAAATCATCTTCAAATTTCATGAAATTGGATAAAAATTGGCCGATGTTTGACTACTCAAAAGAGTGACCCGCCATATACATGGTCTGTCACATTGGTAAAGTTTCAATTTTCTCCACTTTAAGGTTTTCGATGTATGCTCTTAACAAAATGCAGACATACACTACTGTACGACGTACGACATATCGTACGCTATGCTACCGATTGCCTAACCTGCTTTTCGCTTTGCGAGTGCATGAAATGTCTCCAGGTTTTGGGGTTAAAGTGAGAGATAATGTTTCCATGTGCGCAGATGGTGCTTTATTGCTCCCAGAACCGTTTTAGTAGGGCTGTATGGGAGTGGTTCCAGCTACTCTCACCTCTACAGTTTGTAATCGCACATTGATATTTATACATATATAATCTTATATATATATGTATATATATATATATATATATAATATATATATTATATATATATATATAATCATATATATATACATTTGTTGCGAATTTGGAAATCGATCACACTGCAACATTCAGGTCCTTTAGCTCAGTTATCTCGGGACGTACGTGTTCTATTAGATAGTCGCCTTCCATTAGTTTAATGGGTAAATCTATGTAAAGCGCTGTGATTCATTTTAATAGTTAGGGTTCAATCAGAACAACCCTCCTCCACAACTAAGAAGAAGAGCCCTCCGTCCGTGATTCAACGACGCAGTAACAGGGATGATGGTGGGGCGGGTCCGGCAGAAAAGCAACGTAAACAGCCCCACCAACGTTGCCGGGGTGGTGCACGAGGGTGAAGAGTCATGGGCCGGAAGTGAGAGCGGGGCTGAGAGGGATAGAGAGGGGGACCCTCTGTCTTGGCTCGGGTTGGTTCGGTTATCCTTGGTTAGTCTTCGGTGAGCCTTTCGGGGTTTCATCGGTTGTATGTTCTGGGCTGGTTGAGCTCGATGAGTAGTTGCGATCTTCGGGTGGCTTTTGTCCTGCTTTGGCTCATCTTGCTCGGCTGGCTCTTCTTGGGCGTGGAGCTCCTTCGTGGTCTCTGCTTGGTGTCCCGGTTTGGTGCGACTTCTCTGGCCTCATCTTGGTCGGTGGTTCTTCGGGGAATGGACGCATCGGGGCCGGGAACGGCATCGTGCCTCGTCTCACCAGCCGTGGTCCGGGCATGAGGGGAAATCCGCCGGCGCTCAAAAGGATCGCGGCTTAGCAGTGATTGGATCCCACTGCCCATGCTGTCCGGCCGACAGCTGAAGACCACCGAGGTGGAAAGGTCCGAGGCAGACCCTGGGCTTCAGCTCATCTGTCCCTCGAGCCCTGAAGTCCGGCATTAAAAGGCATCACGCACCATTTATTGGGTGTGTGTGTGTGCCTATGTGTGCTTGGGCCCGTCTAACAAGTAGAAAACTGTTAAGTGCTTTGTTCACTGTAATATAACTTGCATGTTGTATTCGGGTATAATAGTTTCTGCTCTTTGTGTTCCCTAGTTCCCCATTATTACTGTATAAATAAACCCCGAATATGTTAAATGTATCAGCTTCGTTTTGTGTTTCTGCATTGGCGTCGACATGAGCAGTGTTGAGGATTTAGTTGTTGGTAACTTGTTCATTTGTCTGGCCCGACTTTGGTAACTTCCGCTGTTACCCGGATCTGAGTCGCGACAGCGACTCGATTCGGACAAATAGTCGCTGAGGGTGAACTTCCCTAGAGTCGGAACCAGTGGGTACTTAGGTAAATTGAAAATGGCAATCGACCTACCCCACGGGGTCCTATCCATTGGCCGACTTCGGTCCAGTCAGACCCGTCCGCGTCCGGACTTAATCCGGGGCACACGACTTTAACATTCCGGGCGATCGTCCGAGCCAGGCTCGGCCGGTACCATCTAGCAGTCGTGCTCCCGGTCGACGTCCCGGCACCGTAACAAATAATATGCTATTACACATATATAGTATATTCCATAATATTTATATATTTAATATAAAAAAAATATAAAAAAAAAATAAAAATTAATTAAAAACCTATAAATTAAAAAAATAAAAAATAAATATAAAAATAAAATAATTTATTATACATATATATAATATATACACACCACACACACATATATATATATATTATATATATTAATATATATATATATATATAATATATATATAATATATGACCCGACAACCAATATAACTTTTTCAACATCTGACTGATATTAAAGATAGGGACCTACGGGTGATGTGGAAACTGAAATTTTTCGTGCAGCTGGACATAAAGCCGGTACAACCAGAAAAATCAGCAGAATCGTTGGACAACAATCCATCAACGAAACATATATATCTATATAATATATATATTATAACATATATAGTTATACCATATTACATATACAGTCATGCAGCCACTTAAACGACGGGGATAGTTCTGAGAAATGCCGTGTTTAAGCGATGTTGTCATGTGTGAACATCAATGAGTGACTTGCACATTTTGGGGAGCATGTATAGCTGACTACACACCGAGGCTATGTGGTATCAGTCTATTGCTCATCGGCTACAACCTGTACATGTATGTTACTATATTGATACTGTTGCAATTGTAACACACATCAAAAGAATAGATTGAAAGATGCGTTAGTTTTATCTTTCTGCTGTTCATGCACGGCCCGTGGTGTTGTCAGCGCTATTACATCATCCTCTCGCACTCGATATAGAAAAGGTGAATAAGAGCGTTTTGGGATTTTAATACCTAATCATTGCACAATGTTATAAATTTACAAATAGACACGAGCACCTGTCAGTTGTGTGATATATTTTGGGAAGAGTGCGATGTTTAGAACATAAAAACCTTCACTAAAAATTAATTTGTTTTAATTTTCTACTCCTGTAACAACAACAATTTTTGCGGCAATTCTTTAATTCAAAGGTAATATTACTTCTGGAAGGAAACGTGCAAAAAACGGGTAAATTAGGGTGAAAATAGGGTGTTTTAGATGTTAGGTTAACATATGGGTCAAGTTTGAACGGTGGATTCCTTGAAATGTAACGCGACCCCGCCGCTTTTTTGCTGATGACATTTTATGGACTCAACGATCGTGATTTATGGAACCTCTAGGTCATCATGGACCTTTTATCATGGACGTCATTTAGAGACACACTGTAGGTTGTTTATTATCATTATCAAAGGTTTAGTACTATACATAATTGAATGTGCTATATTTGTATTTTCATAACGACTGGCAGGCGACGGACGGGATGACATCACTTGGCGATAGGATTTTTTCAGCTTCCATTATAAATCTTATGGGACGACCGTCGTATATGCGGGGTCCGTCGTTGACCGAAACGTCGTAATGCGGCGCATGCCTGTATATACATAATATATATATATTAATATATAACCCCTAAATAAATACATACATATACACATATATAATAACTATATACATATATACATACATACACACGTATATATTATATACACATATATATATATAATACACAATATACATGTATCTACATAAATATATATATATACATATATATCCAATAAATATATATCTATATATATATATATCTATATAATATATAATAATATGTACATATACATAAATATATACATATG
This sequence comes from Eptatretus atami, assembly GCA_035128595.1. Lineage (NCBI taxonomy): Eukaryota > Metazoa > Chordata > Myxini > Myxiniformes > Myxinidae > Eptatretus > Eptatretus atami. The sequence goes on along the minus strand of CM068958.1, from coordinate 13,637,336 downwards.
TATATATATACATAAATATCACACATATATATATATGTATATATATGATTATACATAAATATACACACATAAATATATATACATATCAATACATATATATATACATATATTATGACATAAATACATAAATATTACATTACATAAATACATATATATATGTATATGTATATATATATATACATGAAATTACATATATATATATATATATATATCATTATAATCATATATACATTACATAAATCATATATAATAATATATAAACATATACAATAAATACTATATATGCATATACATATATATATATAATATATATACATACCCAAAATATATATCTATACATAACAGTATATATATACATAATACATAAATACAATAATATATACATATACATATATATGTATATAGCATAAATTCTAAATACGTACATATATATATAATAATTATAATAATATAATATACATAATATATATATATATTATATACAAATGAATTATAATATATTTATATATAATACATAAATATATATACATATATACAATATATAATACATAAGTATATATAAATATACTTATATATACATAATACATAAATACATAATATATATATATACTACAAAACACAGTCTTATATATATATATATATATATATATATATATATCATATATACACATACATATACACAACTTCTGGAAAAAAATAAGGAGACCACTCACTCAAATTTTTTTTTTAAATCAGCTCTCTATATGTATGGCAGCCATTCCATTCAGTGTCTGTTGAATTCCAACACAGGCACACCTCATTCTACTTGGTGAGGTGAGGACCACCTCATTAGGTGGTCACCTGAACCGAATCTTATTTAACAAGGAAAGTATAAAAACCACTGCTGTGGTCATCACTATGCTCTTGCAATAGGACCAGCTGGATGGGCAAAAACGGTGCTAGTAGTACCTCAAAAGTAATTGGAATCAAAAAAATAACTATTGACCATGCAAAAGAGTTGAAAAGAAAAGTTTTGAGTGAGGAAAAGAAGGTTCAATCTGGCGTTACTGGCAGAGGATACAGTGAGCGTCACGTTGCTTCATCCTTAAAAATTGCAAAGATGGTTGTTCATAAGAACAAGGTCAAAGCAGCAGATATTGGGGACAAACAAAGCTAGAGAACTGGCAGAGGGCGAAAACGACCTTTCCACTGACCGGGATGAACCGCCACATCATTTGAATGTCACTCAACAACCGTGGGATGACATCAAGTGACCTACAAAAAGAATTGCAAACGGCAGCTGTGGTGAAGTGTACGGCGAGGACGGTTCGAAATAGGCTCCTAGGGGCAGGGCTGAATTTGTGCAAAGCTAGAAAAAAGCCCTTCATCAAATGAGAAGCAAAGAAGAGCCAGGCTGAGGTTTGCAAAAGACCATAAGGATTGGACGTAAGAGGCTGCAGTAAGGTTCATCTCTCTGATGAGTCCATTTTCAGCTTGCCCAACAGCCTGGTC
>CM068958.1:13618053-13634452 GCA_035128595.1 Eptatretus atami | reverse complement strand
ACATTAGTATTGTGTTGTTTAAAAATGAATATGAACTTGTTTTGTTTGTATTATTTGAGGTGTGAAAACATTGAATCTTTGTTGTTATTTTGACCAGTTGTCATTTTCTGCACATAAATGCTCTAAATGACAATATTTTTATTCGGAATTTGGGAGAAATGTTGTCAGTAGTTTATAGAATAAAACAAAAATGTTCATTTTACTCAAACACATACCTATAAATAGTAAAACCAGAAAAACTTAAAATTTTGCAGTGGTCTCTTAATTTTTTCCAGAGCTGTATATCTGCATATATACATATATATCTACAAATATATCTATATATATATATATATATATAATATATATAAACCAAAATCATTGTTTATGCTTGCTTAACTGACACCGTTGTCATGGATAATGTTTATTTATCCCAAACAGTATTCATATTTATTGAACCCAAACAGTAATGATGGTTGATGTTTATTTAACCCAAAATGTGATCATGGTTAATATTTATTTAACACAAACCATAATCATGGTTCATGTTTATTTAACCCAAACCATTTATCATGGTTAATATTTATTTAACACAAACAATCATCATGGATAATATTTATTTTTCACAAACCATAATCATGGTTAATGTGTATTTTACCCAAACCATAATAATGGTTAATATTTATTTAACACAAACCATAATCATGGTTCATGTTTACTTAACTGACACCGTGATCATGCATAATGTTTATTTCACCCAATCAGTATTCATATTTATTGAAACCAAACAGTAATGATGGTTAATGTTGATTTAACCCAAACTGTAATCATGGTTAATATTTATTTAACCCAAACTATAATAATGGTTAATATTTATTTAACCCAAACCATAATCATGAATAATGTTTATTGAACCAAAACCAGAATCATGGTTAATATTTATTTAACCCAAACTACAATCATGTTTTATGTTTATTTATCCCATACCAAAATCACTGTTAATGCTTATTTAAGTGACACCATTATCATGGATAATGTTTATTTAACCCAATCAGTATTCATATTTATTGAACCCAAACAGTGATCATGGGTAATGTTTATTTAACCCAAACTGTAATCATGTTTTATGCCTATTTAACCCAAACCAAAATCATAGTTAATGCTTATTTAACAGACACCATTATCATGGATAATGTTTATTTATCCCAAACAGTATTCATATTTATTGAACCCAAACTGTAATCATGTTTTATGTTTATTTAACCCAAACCATAATCATGGTTCATATTAATTTAATCCAAACCATAGTCATGGATAATGTTTATTGAACCCAAACCATAATCATGGATAATGTTTATTGAACCCTAATCATAATCATGGATAATGTTTATTGAACCCAAACCATAAAATTGGATACTGCAAAAAAAACCCAAAAAACATAGGTTAAATAACAGAAAGAAAAATGATAAGAAAAATTAAGCTGCAATTTCTGATCTCTGTTGATAAAAAGCAAACTGGGGAACATGACAAATGATATTAAGAGGATGAAGATAAATATTCTGGTAATAAGTGCAGCTCAATGGAAGGGATATGGATTGGTGTGGCTCCTCCATGAGCTAACTCACTATTCGTTGATTTGTTTTGCTCTTCCCTGAACTCCAATTTAGTCGACCAAAATTATAGTAAATTATTTTAAAATTGCATGAATGATCAACATCATGTCATAGAAAATCTATGGAAACATCACCACGTTTAGGTGAACAAGGAGATGAGGAAGTACCCAAAAGAATAAGCTCTTACAGTGGAAATGGGTATGTGAAGGTTGCCACAGGTAACATATTCATGGAATCACATTCAATTATGAAGCATTTTGTAAAGCAATTCATGTACAAATGTCCAACGAACATTCAAGCCAATTACAATAGTCAACCTCACAAAAGAGTGATTGAATAAGTAGTCTTTCTTGTTAGCCTCCTCCTGGCTTTTCATTATGAATTGAAATCGATTGCAAGCAATAACTTGGTGTTGAAATGAGCCATTTGGAAACAAGCTGTTTGGTGACAGGGTGGTAAGCATCCTCATTTTACAGCCACTAAAATAGGCTCGCTACTCCATTTGTACATGAACAAGGCTCGCTGTGTGTGTTGTTAATTTATATTCACCCGTGCTAACATAATGAATGCTCTATCGTGGTCTACCCATACTCAAAATGGACTCTTGACGTGCCAAAGGCATTCCTTTTAACCTCATGGTCTTGGCTGCTTCAGTGCCACAAGCACTCGCTTGTGAAGAGAGAGAGTGCAACAGGGAGTAATAACTGCATCGACAGAAGAGCTGGAAGGCTTTTCAGTTGTACTGTTTCTGCGCCAGAGCTCTCCAAGGCACGAGAGCATGAAGATGTTGTGCTGCCTCACGACCTCCAATGGCAGATGATGCTCATGTTGGTGCACACATTGAATGCCGAATATGTGTTGCGTGGTTCTGTCCCCATGGCATCTTGCGATGAAAAGACAACTTCGAGTTGCTTTTTTTTGCACTGAATGGTAACTAATGGTAATAAATTAACCTGTGACGTTTTTCTTGATTTAAACAAAACTTCTGTCCATTAAAATCTGTCATATTTGCATCAATGATAAACATTACCACCATAATGAGCAGATCATTAGTCCTAGTTTGTTTATTTTTCTACCTGGTGTAAGTCTCATGAAAGAGTTGGAAAGCAAATTGCACTTGCACACACACATACATACGCAGTTGCGCACACAAACACGCATACACACGTGCACACATTTCATTGCATCCCGAGAACGTACCTGCTGAGACGAGGGGGAGGGACTGGCCAGATGGAACTCAACAAGGTGCACAGACCAATGAGTGTTGGACTAGCTGAGTATGTGAAATGCTCAACAGACTAATGGATTCGATTTGTAAACAAATATGAACTCAACAAACCTGAAAAAGTATCCCTTACTCACCTTGCAAGGAATTTCCAAAAACAGGTGTGAATAGAAGACACCACACAGGAACATGAAACAGCAACAAATACAGCCCCAATGATTGCAAAAAAGACAAAAGAAATATAAAAAAATAAACATCAACAAAGATACACAAACAACTGGGAGAACAACAAAAGAGCAGGAAGATACAAAAAAATAATTGGACCGAGTTGGGATCGACAAAGAAGGTTCAACGGAATGGCGAAGAAGAGGTCAGCTCAACTGGGATGGAGAACGAATAACAATAAATGGCCAAGATCAAGGACACTACTGCAATGGATTTTAAAAGATGGCAGGACTGAGGCAGACGGAACTAGTGACCTGCTTTCAGGATGCAAAAATCTATTAACTTTACACACAACGGCACAACAAAGTATGCAAAGTGATTCATTGGCAAACCTGCAAAAATGTCACCATCCCAGTTCCAGAAAACTAATGGAAACACGAACCAAGGGCAATCATTGAAAATAAGGACGTCATGCTCATGTACGACCTGATGATCCCATCGACTGTGAACATTGAAAACAAAGCCTTGTGATCAGACATAGTACTCAGATACAAAAAGGAAAAGACAGCATTGCTGATTGAGATATCAATTCCCAGCGATTTTTGGCTTCGATAATGCAGAAATCAAGAAAATGACCAAATACCAGGACCTCAAAAATGAGATCAAGAGATCTTGGAAGCTGAAGAGCATCGAAATTACACCAGTGATAATTGGAGCAATAGGAGTAATAAAGAAGAACCTCACTGAGATTTTGAAAACCATCCCCGGGAATATTACCACGAAAGAACTACAATTGGAGGAGAGGGACAGAGGGGGAGGGGAGGCGGAGAAGACGGAGAGAAGGGAAGGGACAGGAGTGGACGGCGGGAAGGGAGGGAGGGGAGAGGACAAGGGGAGAGGAGAGGAAGGAGAGGATTGAGGGAGGAGGGAGGGGAAGCTAGGAGGGAGAGTGAGAAGGGGGTGGGAGAACGACACCTCACCAACATTGGGAGGGAGGAGGAGTGGGAGGAGGGGATGAGAGAAAGAAGGTGGGGTTTTTGTGGGGGGGGGTGAGGGGAAAAAAAAAAGAGGAAGGTGCAGGGGTGGAGGTGAAGAGAATGATATGTTATGCTTAATGACCGAACAAAAAAATACTGTCAGAACAGCTGTACACACAGCAACACAGCATAGTTTGTAAAGTAATCCCCTGGCACATCTGCAAAAGCTTTGATATCCCAGTTCCAGAGAATTCGTGGAAATATGAAACCAAATCAATCACTGAAAACATCAAAGTACCTACCGCTCACGTACGACCTCATGATCCCATCGAGCGTGAACATTGAAAACAAAGCATTGTGATCAGAAATCATACTTGGGTACAAAAAAAGAGAAGAAGGCATTGTTAATTGAGGTGTTAATACAAGTGATTTTGGACTAAACGATGCAGAAATCAAGAAAATGACCAAATACCAAGACCTAAAGAACGATGTGAAAAGATCCTCGATGCTGAAGAATGCCAAAGTTGTACCAGTGATAACTGGACCTACAGGAATGTTGAAGAAGAACCTCACAGAGATATAAAAAACCATCACTGGGAATATTATTACAAACAAACTACAGCGACGATCCTGAAGAGAGCTCTCTGCACAAAATTTTGAGAACAGAAAACTCCATAGCATGGTCCATGAATCATGGCCCCTTACTGAAATGAAGGTGGATACTTTGAGCCTGCCCTGAAAGGACTTCATTCCACATTCTGAAACTCACATGTGAAGATACCAATCAAAGACGAACACACGCACACACACGCACACACACACACACACACACACACTTTGAGACCTGAGGCGGGCGCATTTAAAACCCATGCTATCTTCCTAACAAAGGTCAGCCTCCATACATGCATGTTCGTACATGCAGTGACATTTTCACCCCACCGGTCAGCTCACTCAGAATCTGATTTGTACATGCTTGATATGTTAGAAAACATGTAAAGACAGCAAGTGGTTTGGAAATCGGGAACTGTCAAATATATTTTGCTTTGAAACTCAAAAAGAGAACCCACACAACCTTTGTAAAGCAAACCCAATAACCAATTGCTTTAGAAACAGACACGAGGAGAAAAGAAAACCTGATAAAACCTCCATAATATATTGGATGATCTATTATCATTATTGGATGATGATCATTATTGGATGATCTATAATATATTGGATGATGATCGAGGAGGATGAAGCTTTACCACGACGGCACCTGTAACAGACATGGCATGCCCACACACCGACGGAGAGTCCTTAAATATCCAAATCTACCCATATGTACCACGTTCGTGTGTGCTGCATATGTACCTCCACCTTGTATCGTGTCTGCCAACTGTACATCCCGATCGGGACATGAACTGTACCACTATTGACTGTAAGAAGCTCGGCAAGTGGCTTAAGCACTCAGGCTAGCACTCCAACAGAACGCCTAGCTTGGCAAACGATTACCAGTTGCCGTCGATAAACCCGTGCACTCGGAAACGCCCAAGCAATGTCCAAATTGGACAAATGGACACTTTTTTTTAGCCATCGGAACTGCTGCTAAGTTCAATTCTGGAGCTTAATTTTTGTAATTCAGCTTAGTTTAAGAGATTCTCGAGGTTATAGCATGTGCGGAAATGAAATTATGCCACAAACGCTGGCATCTCTGGGTGTTTATAAGAATTGCAACGTATCCAGTGATTCGTAGGTATCGATAATATGAGTGAGGAAAGTGGGAAAAAAACCTTTATCGTCAAACCAAGTCGAATCATGGTTGAGCAGGCCAAAAAAACATGGCGGCTTCAGACCCCGGCAAGGTAACCCAGGATAAGTCTTAATACCCCATTAGAGAGCGAGGTTGCTGAGGTTGCACCTGATAAAGGATATAATTAAATAATGCCGTTAATTACCTTTAAAAGGGGTGTTTTAGTTAACCCAAACACCCAATTTTCATTCATGCACTTCCTTGGAATTTGCTTCGTTTGCATGCAAAGTTTCAGACTGCTAGGTTTCATGGTTTTGGAGTTATGGAGAGACACACACTGACAAACAAACATACACACTGACATTTATTAGTATAGATTTGAGCTTTTGTCATCAAACTTTCAACCAACCTTCATTATGATGCTATGGGAGAACGCGAGTTAATAAATTGTACTTTTTTTTTTTTAGCTGTTTTCGTAAGGTTTAGTTTGAATACAAAGTGAACACAGACAGACTTTGCATTTTGAGATGCTTTCTGGTTTTATTTTGTCATTGTTAGGCCACTGATTTATTGGTCAACCTCTAGACTCGATGGTGTGATGGTTGGACTTAGAGCACCCCCTGAGAGTCTGCAAGGTTGGTGGTTCGAACCCCAGCCAAGTCATACCAACCAAAGACTTTAAAAATGGTATACGCTGTTTCCTTGCTTGACGCTCAGCATTTAAAAAGCATACAGCATATATAAACAGCCATAGAATAACAACCATTGTGCAGGCTTTGATTGGCCTTATGACCTCCTGCTCTGTTGAAATTCCTTGTCAAGTCACTCGTATATATTAACCTCATTGGCGAGCCTCAATCTTGTATAAACCCTCTTTGTGAAGCCAATTTTGTTCCTTTCACGCCAGGCATCTATACATTAGCACCACACGAGGAGCAGTAAAAATAGCTTTTAAAATTTGAATGTAGCAGTCAATGCAAAGATCGAATGGATTGTATTTGGGTTGCCCCCAATACTTGCTGCCCACACCCCTCTGCTTTCCAATTCCTTCTCTAATCAAAATACTTTCAGCTTGTTTGGTGCATTGATTTCTCGCTTGTTCACAGTGAGTGTTACAAATTTCCAGTTTAATGTGGATCCCCCCCAAAAAATAATCAAATGTTCATGTGCCGCCTGAGTGATTGCATCTCTTACAGAGATGTGCCAAGATGTGACCATGTCCAAAAGAGGAAATGACACTCTGAATCACGGGGCCATTTGTGGTTCCCAGTAAGATATGCCAAAAGAAAGAGGATAATTTAGCTAATTACTCAGAAAACAGGACTCTTGCAATAAGAGAAAATAAATTATGTTACAATTTGTACGATTATCTGGCTCGATGATATGACCACGAATGTTATCCTAAATATAACCGTATCTTACTTTTTATGAACCATTTCACCGAAACGTGATCAGTCCGATAGTCTTCAGTGTTCCATTCATATGAAGGGAGTATTTAAAGAGTGTCAGAAATCAGGTAAGTCTTTCAACCTGAACATAGACCAAACAGTCAGTGAAATGCTTGATGGTGTAACGCACAACAGAAGCAGCCGATTGATTCATACAACAGAAGCATTTGTAAGGATTCATTCATCCATCTTGCATTGTTGCTGGGAGATGCAGTTCCCCCTGTAGGTTAGGGCAGGAATTTGGAATTTGTTCAGGGTGCCTGCGATAGCTTGCCTACTCTTCGTGAAGGACACCGTGGGATCTTAAACATCCACCAACTAATGGCGGCAGATGGGACGCCCTGTTTAACGTCCATCTGAGGGACGGAACATGCATTGATGAATCACCCTGTTTGGGAAGCACGGGGATGATAGTTTATAGCTGGGTCGAGATACAAACCCAGGCTACACAGCTTAGAGCAAGTGTGTGTACCTCTTAGACATCCTGACAACTGTACAGCAGATAAAAAAGTAGCATTGTATGAGTGAACTGGCATGGTACCTTGTAAAGACAAACCTCTTTAAACACCCCTTTTGTAGATAACTAATGGCCTTATTTAATTATCCTTCATCAAGACGGCATTATCCTTGATCACCTCGCTGTACTTCGCTGGGGTCTGAGATCGCCATTGTTTTTGGCTAACAATGCCTTGACTTGGAACAGGCCGCAACTGTTTCTTAACGATAAAGTTTCTTTTTTCACTTTCCTCACTCATATCATCGAATGTCTGACCATCATAGCTAGGAATTACTGTACACATCGCAATGCTTATAAACGCCCGGAGATGCTAGCATTTGTGGCTTTATTTCATTTCCGCACATGCCATAACTTCGAGAATCTTTTAGGCTAAGCCAAATTACAAAATATAAGCTCCAGAATGGAACTTATCAACAATTCCGACGCTAAAAAACAGTGTTCATTTGTCTGATTCAGACATAGTTTGGACATTCGGACATAGCTATCACTTGCCAAGCCAGCCATCCTTATCAACCATTTAATTGGAGTGCTTGCTTGAGTGCTTAAGCTGCTTGCTGAGCACCCTACAGTCAACGGTGGTTTATTTCGTGTCCCGATTGGGATGTACAGTCGGCAGTTGCTACAAGGTAGAGCGTGTTCTGATAACACGTTTTCACTGCAGCACAGATTTAATTTTTCAACAACAACAACAACAACAACTGTGGACACTTTTGCCATGCCACGTCATTCTGTGTGAGTTGTTCGTGCTCCGTCATTCTGAGGGAGATGGAGAATGTTCTGAAATGCTACAAGTAGATCTATGAACAGAAAATGAGGAGAAACTCAAGCTCCACTATGAAGTTCTTCAAAAACAATCCAAAGTGAATCAGCCTCCATTTCATCTTCTGAGCCTTCAACCTCAACTGGACAGCCTGCCACACCTGAATAAGCCTGCCACAAGCAATATGCACTGTATCCAATCCCAATCATGACAACACTTATTAAAAACTAATTCATTTGAATGTTTTTATTTGTTATTTTTTTTATTTACACATTGCTTACTGCTTTTTGCCCCTCTCACTCCCAACACCCCACCTCGCTCCCCCTGCTTCCTTGCTCCCCACCTTTCTTCGGTCTCCCTACCTCGCTCATCCACCCCTCTCTTCCCCTCTTTTTTCTCTCCTCCCCCCCCCCACTTAGTATACCCGTCGTCCAGATGGTGGTTATGTCCGGATGTCCCTCCCTTGCACTGTATTTCCTTGAAGTAGCTGGATGGTGGTTATGTCAGGATGGTTGTTATATCCGGACAGATCCTTCCCTCACACTGCCTTACCGTGCCCTCCCTCACGCTGCCTTCCCTTGACATATCTGGATGGTGGTTATGTCTGGACAGTGGTTATTTGTGGATGTGTCCGGATGGTGGTTATCTCCGGACGGTCCCTCCCCTCACGTGCCTTACCTTGTGCTCCACTCACGCTCCCTCCCTCCTCACTCCCCTTCCTTCCTCACTCACCTCCCCTTAACATTCCCACCAGCGAAGTGACGGGTTGTAAATACACACACATATATATGTATATATATATATATATATATATATTAATATATTATATTATATATATTTTGTTGTTTTTAAAGAAAAGAAGGCGCTTCCAACCAAAGTAAAAACTAGATCGACTTCCGCTAATTTGAGCAAAAAAGCAAGAGCAGACCCGGTCTCAGGCAACGTTTCACCAGCTTCACAGTTGGCTTCCTCAGGCACAATCGACTCTGAGCCTCGGCACGTGTCCCGTTTTTATTTCAACATGACCATTTATTTACGGTCATGCTTTTTTTTCATGAATGGTAACTAATGGTAATAAATTAACGTGTGACGTTTTTCTTGATTTAAACAAAACTTCTGTCCATTAAAATCTGTTCATATTTGCATCAATGATAAACATTACCACCATATGAGCAGATCATTAGTCCTAGTTTGTTTATTTTTCTACCTGGTGTAAGTCCATGAAGAGTTGGAAAGCAAATTGCACTTGCACACACACATACATACGCAGTTGCGCACACAAACAGCATACACACGTGCACACATTTCATTGCATCCCGGAACGTACCTGCTGAGACGAGGGGGAGGACTGGCCAGATGGAACTCAACAAGGTGCACAGACCAATGAGTGTTGGACTAGCTGAGTATGTGAAATGCTTCAACAGACTAATGGATTCGATTTTGACAAATATGAATCAACAAAACCTTGAAAAAGTATCCCTTACTCACCTTGCAAGGAAATTTCCAAAAACAGGTGTGAATAGAAGGACACACACAGGAACATGAAACAGCAAAAATACAGCCCCCCACAATGATTGCAAAAAAGACAAAAGAAATTATAAAAAAAATAACATCAACAAAGATACACAACAACTTGGGAGAACAACGAAAGAAAGCAGGAAGATACAAAAAATAATTGGACGAGTTGGGATCGACAAAGAAGGTTCAACGGAAATGGCGAAGAAGAGGTCAGCTCAACTGGGATGGAGAAACGAATAACAATAAATGGCCAAGATCAAGGACACTACTGCAATGGATTTTAAAAGATGGCAGGACTGAGGCAGACGGAACTAGTGACCTGCTTTCAGGTGCAAAAATCTATTAACTTTACACACAACGGCACAACAAAGTATGCAAAGTGATTCATTGGCAAACCTGCAAAATGTCACCATCCCAGTTCCAGAAAACTAATGGAAACACGAACCAAGGGCAATCATTGAAAATAAGGACGTCATGCTCAATGTATGACCTGATGATCCATCGAGTGTGAACATTGAAAACAAAGCCCTTGTGATCGGACATTAGTACTCAGATACAAAAAGGAAAAGACAGCATTGCTGGATTGAGATATTCAGTTCCCAGCGATTTTTTGGCTTCATATAATGCAGAAATCAAGAAAATGACCAAATACCAGACCTCAAAATGAGATCAAGAGATCTTTGGAAGCTGAAGAGCATCGAAATTACACCAGTGATAATTGGAGCAATAGGAGTAATAAAGAAGAACCTCACTGAGATTTTGAAAACATCCCCGGGATTACCACGAAAGAACTACAATTGGAGGAGAGAGACAGAGGGAGGGGAGGCGGAGAAGAGGAGAGAAGGAGGGGACAGGAGTGGACGCGGGAAGGGAGGGAGGGGAGAGGACAGAGGGGAGAGGAGAGGAGAGATTGAGGGAGGAGGGAGGAAGCTAAGAGGAGAGTGAGAGGGGTGGGAGAACGACACCTCGCCAACGTTGGGAGGGAGGGAGGAGTGGGAGGAGGGGATGAGAGAAAGAAGGTGGGGTTTGTGGGGGGGGGGTGAGGGAAAAAAAAAAGAGAGAAGGTGAGGGGTGGAGGTGAGAGAATGATATGTTATGCTTAATGACCGAACAAAAATACTGTCAGAACAGCTGTACACACAGCAACACAGCATAGTTTGTAAAGTAATCCCCTGCACATCTGCAAAGCTTTGTGATATCCAGTTCCAGAGAATTCGTGGAAATTGAAACCAAATCAATCACTGAAAACATCAAAGTTACCTACCGCTCACGTACGACCCTCATGATCCCATCGAGCGTGAACATTGAACAAGCATTGTGATCAGAATCATACTTGGGTACAAAAAAAGAGAAGAAGCATTGTTAATTGAGGTGTTAATACAAGTGATTTTGGACTTAAACGATCCAGAATCAAGAAATGACCAAATACCAAGACCTAAAGAACGATGTGAAAGATCCTCGATGCTGAAGAATGCCAAAGTTGTACCAGTGATAACTGACCTACAGGAATGTTGAAGAGAACCTCACAGAGATATAAAAAACCATCACTGGGATTTATACAAACAACTACAGCGACGATCCTGAAGAGAGCTCTCCTGCACAAAATTTTGAGAACAGAAAACTCCATAGCATGGGTCATGAATCATGGCCCCTTACTGAAATGAAGGTGGATACTTTGAGCCTGCCTGAAAGGACTTCATTTCCACATTCTGAAACTCAATGTGAAGATACCAATCAAAGACGAACACACGCACACACACGCACACACACACACACACACACACACTTTGAGACCTGAGGCGGGCGCATTTAAACCCATGCTATCTTCCTAACAAAGGTCAGCCTCCATTACATGCATGTTCGTACATGCATGACATTTTCACCCACCGGTCAGCTCACTCAGATCTGATTTGTACATGCTTGATATGTTAGAAAACATGTAAAGACGCAAAGTGGTTTGGAAATCGGGAACTGTCAAATATTAATTTGCTTTGAAACTCAAAAAGAGAACCCACACAACCTTTGTAAAGCAACCCAATAACAATTGCTTTAGAAACAGACACGAGGAGAAAGAAAACCTGATAAAACTCCATAATATATATGGATGATCTATTATCATTATTGGATGATGATCATTATTGGATGATCTATAATATATTGGATGATGATCGAGGAGGATGAAGCTTTACCACGACGGCACCTGTAACAGCATGGCATGCCCACCACACCGACGGAGAGTCTTAAATATCCAAATCTACCCATACTGTACCACGTTCGTGTGTGCTGCATATGTACCTCCCACCTTGTATCGTGTCTGCCACTGTACATTCCCGATCGGGACATGAACTGTACCACTATTGACTGTAAGAAGCTCGGCAAGTGGCTTAAGCACTCAGGCTAGCACTCCAACAGAACGCCTAGTTTGGCAAACGATTACCAGTTGCCGTCGATAAACCCGTGCACTCGGGGAACGCCCAAGCAATGGTCCAAATTGGACAAATGGACACTTTTTTTTGCCATCGGAACTGTTGCTAAGTTCAATTCTGGAGCTTAATTTTTGTAATTCAGCTTAGTTTAAGAGATTCTCGAGGTTATGCATGTGCGGAAATGAATATGCCACAAAACGCTGGCATCTCTGGGTGTTTTAAGAATTGCAACGTATCCAGTGATTCGTAGTTATCGATAATAATGGTGAGGAAAGGTGGAAAAAACCTTTATCGTCAAACCAAGTCGAATATCATGGTGAGCAGCAAAAAACATGGCGGCTTCAGACCCCGGCAAGGTTAACCCAGGATAAGTCTTAATACCCCATTAGAGAGCGAGGTTGCTGAGGTTGCACCTGATAAGGATATAATTAAATAATGCCGTTAATTACCTTTAAAAGGGGTGTTTTAGTTAACCCAAACACCAATTTTCATTCATGCACTTCCTTGGAATTGCTTTCGTTTGCATGCAAGTTTCAGACTGCTTAGGTTTCATGGTTTTTGGAGTTATGGAGAGACACACACTGACAAACAAACATACACACTGACATTTATTAGTATAGATTTGAGCTTTTGTCATCAAAACTTTCAACCAACCTTCATTTATTGATGCTATGGAGAACGTGAGTAATAAATTGTACTTTTTTTTTTTTTACTGTTTTCGTAAGGTTTAGTTTGAATACAAAATTGAACACAGACAGACTTTGCATTTTGAGATGCTTTCTGGTTTTATTTTGTCATTGTTAGGCCACTGATTTATTGGTCAACCTCTGACTCGATGGTGTGATGGTTGGATAGAGCACCCCTGAGAGTCTGCAAGGTTGGTGGTTCGAACCCAGCCAAGTCATACCAACCAAAAGACTTTAAAATGGTATACGCTGTTCCTTGCTTGACGCTCAGCATTTAAAAAGCATACAGCATATATAAACAGCCATAGAATAAACAACCATTGTGCAGGCTTTGATTGGCCTTATGACCTCCTGCTCTGTTGAAATTCCTTGTCAAGTCACTCGTATATATTAACCTCATTGGCGAGCCTCAATCTTGTATAAAACCCTCTGTGAAGCCAATTTTGTTCCTTTCACGCCAGGCATCTATACATTAGACCACACGAGGAGCAGTAAAAATAGCTTTTAAATTTGAATGTAGCAGTCAATGCAAAGATCGAATGGATTGTATTTGGGTTGCCCCCATACTTGCTGCCCACACCCCTCTGCTTCCAATTCCTTCTCTAATCAAAATACTTTCAGCTTGTTTGGTGCATTGATTTCTCGCTTGTTCACAGTGAGTGTTACAAATTTCCAGTTTAATGTGGATCCCCCCCCAAAAAATAATCAAATGTTCATGTGCCGCCTGAGTGATTGCATCTCTTACAGAGATGTGCCAAGATGTGACCATGTCCAAAAGAGGAAATGACACTCTGAATCACGGGGCCATTTGTGGTTCCAGTAAGATATGCCAAAAGAAAGAGATAATTTAGCTAATTACTCAGAAAACAGGACTCTTGCAATAAGAGAAAATAAATTATGTTACAATTTGTACGATTATCTGGCTCGATGATATGACCACGAATGTTATTCCTAAATATAACCGTATCTTACTTTTTATGAACCATTTCACCGAAACGTGATCAGTCCGATAGTCTTCACGTGTTCCATTCATATTGAAGGGAGTATTTAAAGAGTGTCAGAAATCAGGTAAGTCTTTCAACCTGACATAGACCAAACAGTCAGTGAAATGCTTGATGTGTGTAACGCACAACAGAAGCAGCCGATTGATTTCATACAACAGAAGCATTTGTAAGGATTCATTCATCCATCTTGCATTGTTGCGGAGATGCAGTTCCCCCTGTAGGTTAGGGCAGGAATTTGGAATTTGTTCAGGGTGCCTGCGATAGCTTGCCTACTCTTCGTGAAGGACACCGTGGGATCTTAAACATCCACAACTAATGGCGGCAGATGGGACGCCCTGTTAACGTCCATCTGAGGGACGGAACATGCATTGATGAATCACCCTGTTTGGGAAGCACGGGGATGATAGTTTATAGCTGGGTCGAGATACAAACCCAGGTACACAGCTTAGAGCAAGTGTGTGTACCTCTTAGACATCCTGACAACTGTACAGCAGATAAAAAAGTAGCATTGTATGAGTGAACTGGCATGGTACCTTGTAAAGACAAACCTCTTTAAACACCCCTTTTGTAGATAACTAATGGCCTTATTTAATTATCCTTCATCAAGACGCATTATCCTTGATCACCTCGCTGTTACTTCGCTGGGGTTCTGAGATCGCCATTGTTTTTGGCTAACAATGCCTGACTTGGAACAGGCCGCAACTGTTTCTTAACGATAAAGTTTCTTTTTTCACTTTCCTCACTCATATCATCGAATGTCTGACATCATTAGCTAGGAATTACTGTACACATCGCATGCTTATAAACGCCCGGAGATGCTAGCATTTGTGGCTTTATTTCATTTCCGCACATGCCATAACTTCGAGAATCTTTTAGGCTAAGCCAAATTACAAAATATAAGCTCCAGAATGGAACTTATCAACAATTCCGACGCTAAAAAACGTGTTCATTTGTCTGATTCAGACATAGTTTGGACATTCGGACATAGCTATCACTTGCCAAGCCAGCACATCCTTATCAACCATTTAATTGGAGTGCTTGCTTGAGTGCTTAAGCTGCTTGCTGAGCGACCCTAAAGTCAACGGTGGTTTATTTCGTGTCCCGATTGGGATGTACAGTCGGCAGTTGCTACAAGTAGAGCGTGTTCTGATAACACGTTTTCACTGCAGCACAGATTTAATTTTTCAACAACAACAACAACAACAACTGTGGACACTTTGCCATGCCACGTCATTCTGTGTGAGTTGTTCGTGTTCCGTCATTCTGAGGGAGATGGAGAATGTTCTGAAATGCTACAAGTAGATCTATGAACAGAAAATGAAGGCAGAAACTCAAGCTCCACTATGAAGTTCTTCAAAAAACAATCCAAAGTGAATCAGCCTCCATTTCATCTTCTGAGCCTTCAACCTCAACTGGACAGCCTGCCACACCTGAATAAGCCTGCCACAAGCAATATGCACTGTATCCAATCCCAATCATGACAAACACTTATTAAAAACTAATTCATTTGAATGTTTTTATTTGTTATTTTTTTTATTTACACATTGCTTACTGCTTTTTGCCCCTCTCACTCCCAACACCCCACCTCGCTCCCCCCTGCTTCCTTGCTCCCCCACCTTCTTCGGTCTCCCTACCTCGCTCATCCACCCCTCTCTTCCCCTCTTTTTTCTCTCCTCCCCCCCCCCCACTTAGTTATACCCGTCGTCCAGATGGTGGTTATGTTCCGGATGTCCCTCCCTTGCACTGTATTTCTTGAAGTAGCTGGATGTGGTTTATGTCAGGATGGTTGTTATATCCGGACAGATCCTTCCCTCACACTGCCTTACCGTGCCCTCCCTCACGCTGCCTTCCCTTGACATATCTGGATGGTGGTTATGTCGGACAGTGGTATTTGTGGATGTGTCCGGATGGTGGTTATCTCCGGACGGTCCCTCCCCTCCGTGCCTTACCTTGTGCTCCACTCACGCTCCCCTCCCTCCTCACTCCCCTTCCTTCCTCACTCACCTCCCCTTAACATTCCCACCAGCGAAGTGACGGGTTGTAAATACACACAATATATATGTATATATATATATATATATTATATATTATATATATATATATATATATATATTTTGTTTGTTTTTAAAGAAAAAGAAGGCGCTTCCAACCAAAGTAAAAACTAGATCGACTCCGCTAATTTGAGCAAAAAAGCAAGAGCAGACCCGGTCTCAGGCAACGTTTCACCAGCTTCACAGTTGGCTTCCTCAGGCACAATCGACTCTGAGCTCGGCACGTGTCCGTTTTTATTCAACATGACATTTATTTACGGTCACCTGCTGGTGCTCGAGGTCACATGGTGGAGTGCATAAT
>CM068958.1:13606191-13618028 GCA_035128595.1 Eptatretus atami | reverse complement strand
TTTTTTTTTTTTGCAAAAGCAAAATAAAAGTCAAATCACATCATTGATGGGGTGCTCTTCTCTTTTTTGTATTTACTTACACGTGATCTGGTGTTGTATGTTTCGGGATGAGGACGTGCGTGCGCTTGTTGCTGTTTTTGTGTTTCCGGGGCACGAACACGACTGGTTTCGTGTCCGGATTGGGCATGATGAGGTGTTGGTTGTGCGAGTGTTGGGGTTCTCGTTGGGTGTTGTGCACATGTGGATGTGGTGTTTGGGATTGGGTGTTTGTTGCTCACCTTATCCAGCCGTTTGCACAATGCAGTGTTCACCATTTGCAGCAGAGGTAGTTATTGTGTGGGTATGTCCACCGTCCCCCCAGTTAGACCACCCTGCAGACTCTTCACGTGCCACGCTTCCAAAATCAAGCTGTGTCGTTTGTTAGATGTAGTGTCTCGGACACGGGTCCCATCAAAGTCATATTTATGGCCAGATTGCAGGCAATTACATGCTATGGCTGACTGGGTCACCTTTCCAAGTCTAATATTGTTCTATCATGTTCATCTAGCCATTGTTTTAAATTCCTTCCAGTTTATCCAATGTAGAATTGGTCACAGTCTTTGCACGACGAACGGTAAACTAATCCAGATTTATCACCAGTTGGTAGTGGGTCCTTTAGTTTTGAAATGACATGACAGATGATGTGTAGAGGCTTGTCGGCTACGCCAGTCCGTGCACCACGTTCTATCCTGCCACTTCTTTCAGAAAGATCCGGGTCGTATGGCAGTACACAATGCCCAAGTGTATCTTGCTCCTTCCGTTCTGTCCGTTCTGGTTCTTTCAAAGTGGGGAGCATCCCCTTGTTGTACCCATTTTTGAGCAGCACTCCTCCAACTAATCTGATTTCTTCAATTGCCTGGAAGACGACAGCGTCCATGCCCGAGCTGCAAAAGTCTGTGCTACACTGAGTTTGTGGGAGATTGGGTTGCAGGAGTTACAATCCAGTAATCTGCTGGTGTGGGTTGGTTTCCTGTAAACCAAAGTCTTTAGGGAGCCGTCAGGCTCATGGTGAACCTCCACATCCGAAAATGCCAATTTGCTTTCTTTTTTCAATTTCGATTGTGAAGTTAATGCTGGGGAATACCCGGCCAAGTTGTCCCAGTCGGTGGTCTTCCATGTCTGTATGCACAATGGCGAAGGTGTCGTCTACATATCTGTTCCAGTGCCATGGGGGCCAATTCTAATGAGTCTCAAATATCCTTCGTTCGACTTCCTCCATCACCAAATTAGCCACAACAGCAGAGACCGGTGAACCCATAGCTGTGCCAAATATGTGTTGGTAGTTTGCACCGTCATAGATGAAGGTTGTGTTGTTCAGACACATCTCCAGCAAGTTCCCAATATCTTCAGGTGTTAGTTTGCTGTTTTGACAAGCCATTTTCCAATCATTTGAATGTTTCAACCGTTTGAGTGTGATGCTCATCGCGAGATCGACTCGGATGTTGGTGAAAATGGAAACAACATCGAAAGATACCATCATATCATCATCTTGGATCCTAACCTCTCTTATCCTTTGGACAAATTCACCACTATTCTTAACTGTTTTGTCAGTCTTTCCTTCAAGTCTGCCAATGATACGTGCTAGAAAGCCCGACAATCAGAAAGATGGTGCATTGACGAAGAACGTGATGGGTCTCAGAGGGAAATTGTCTTTGTGGATCTTGGGAAGACCATACAGTCTGGATGCTGAACCATTGCTGCAGTAAAGCCAATTGTAGTCCTAGTTGCCCAGCCCACCTGCTCATTTGAGACTTTGGTTTACAGGAAACCAACCCACACCAGCAGATTACTGGATTTTAACTCCTGCAACCCAATCTCCCACAAACTCAGTGAAGCACAGACTTTTGCAGCTCGGGCATGGACATTGTCGTCTTCCAGGCAATTGAAGAAATCAGATTAGTTGGAGTCCTGCTCAAAAATGGGTACAGCAAGGGGATACTCCCCACATCGGAAGAACAAGAACGGACACAATGGAAGAAGCCAGACACACTTGGGCATTGTGTACTGCCATACTACCCGGGCCTTTCTGAAAGGATTGGCAGGATAGTACGTGGCTCACGGATTGGTGTAGCCCACAAGCCTCCATACACCATCCGTAATGTCATCTCAAAACGAAAGAACCCAATACCAACTGGTGATAAATGTGGAGTAGTTTACCATTCGTTATGCTAATACTGTGACCAATTCCACATTGGTGAAACTGAAATAAATTTAAAACAATGGCTAGATGAACATGAAACAGCAATTAGGCTTGGAAAGGTGACCCAGTCAGCCGTAGCACGTCATTGCCTGCAATCTGGTCATAAATTTGACTTTGATGGGACCCATGTCCGAGGCACTACACCTAACAAACGACAGGTTGATTTTGGAAGTGTGGCACGTGAAGAGCCGGGAGGGTGGTTTAACTGGGAAGACGGTGGACATACCGACGCAATACACATGTCTGAAGCGAATGGCGAACACTGCATGGTGTGAATGGCTGGATAAGGTGAGCAACAAACAACACTCAATCCCAACCACCACATCCACACGTGCACAACACCCAAAGAGAACCTCAACACTCGCGCAACCAACACCTCATCATGCCCAACCCGGACACGAAACCAGCCGTGTTCGTGTCCCGGAAACACAAAAACAACCGCAAGGGCACACATGTGCTCACCCACACACCTACAACACCTGATCGCGTGCAAGTGAAAGCAAGAACAGAGCAGAGTACCCCTTCAATGATGTGATTTTACATTTGTTTTACTTTTGCAAAATATAATTTAAAAAAAGCCCTCCTCCATTTCACCTCGAGCACCAGCACGTGACCGGAAATGAGCGGTCGTATCGGAATAAAAACCGGACACGTGCAGAGGCTCGGGGTCTGTTGTGCCTAAAGAAGGCCGCTGCGAAGCCGGCGAAACGTTGCCCTGAGACCGGGTCTGCTCTCGCTTTGTTGCTCTAATTAGCGGAGTCGATCTAGTTTTTTACTTTTGGCTAGAAGTGCCTTCTTCTTCTTTAAAATGTGTAATCCCATCTGCCGCAGTCTTATACAATATATACAATATATATATATATATATACTGTTAATAGTGGGGCAACTTAGCTAAATATAGCATAACAATTGTGCATTTTGTGAGGAAAGCACCAAATTTGGCACACTAGTAGCCTATCATATTATGAACAGATTTGGATATTGGGCCATCTCAAATTCAGCCGCTGATGGCTGTGGCAGCCATTTTCCACTGCCATCAAAAATTTTGAGATGGCCCAATATGCAAATCTGTTCATAATATGATAGGCTACTAGTGTGCCAAATTTGATGCTTTCCTCACAAAATGCACAATTGTTATGCTAAGTTGCCCCACTATAATACCGTTTGGCTTTGTAAAGTAGTAAAGCACAGTTCATGTCCCATAACAGCCCAAACTGCGCGATCTGTGAGCAGTAATGTCCGTGTGCCACACGAGAACATTACCATTGATTTCCTGCCTCAGCAACCAGGAGGTGACTTTGTGGTCAGACGCAATAATAAACCAAAATATGGCCCTTGCGACCCGATAAATGGCATGATGAATTTGTCGGGTCAGAAGGGCAATATTTTGGTGTGTTCAGTATATAATTGTAATCATTATTGTTATTGAAACAATGGCAGTGAATTTGATGAATTGCAACTCCTCGGAGACATTCTTTCTAATCCCTCACCAACAAAATGAATAATGAATGAAAAGCGCCAACAGGAGATGGATGGAATCGTTTTGCGACAATTGAGCAGGTTTCTCATGAAGCACACAACACCCTACGTGCATGTTAATGCCTTCGTGCTGCTTTCCCCACATCTTTATGAAAGAAAGTGGAAAATTGATGCCGAATGGGGAAATCAATTTTCATTTGTAGTGGCTAATAGTTGTTGTCAATATGCCAGCACTTTTAACTCCCTGGGGAACCAAATGAAAAATGTAACTACTGTTCGCTGGTCTGGCGCATCGTTTTTGTGTGGTTTCCATCGAGGCACGGATGATAATTCTGTTGATGTTCTGTATGAATGTTTTTTATAAGTCCAACTTTTCAAAGTAGCATATCCCAATTTACTTTTGGTAGTGTGCTCATCTCTCAGCTGTCTGCTACTGAGGTTGCATGTACAAGAACATACAGCTGAAAAGGTGGAGTGGGTAAGGTCAGATGAGAGGTGTTGAAAGATCAAGATGACAAACCTCATCACGAGAGGATGCCAGTGATGATTATGACTTTACCAACCACAGCATTCTATCGGTGAAAGGTCGGATGCATATGTCAACGTTCCCAGAAAAATGGGGCATCAGAGGGTGGAAGGTCAATCGAAAAAGTGGTGCTATGGGAAATCGGATGGCCAACAACTTCAAAGATGCACCAGGATAGGGTCTCAGCAGTGTAAAAAGCTCAAAGGTTGAAATGAGAGAGGAAATGAGCAGGAGTCTTGAAAGCTTGGAGGGAAGAGCATGGAAAAATAGACCCTGGAAGACAATTCCACAGGAGAGAGAAGAGAGAGAGGGGATGAAGGAATGGAGGTGTGTTGAGTTTAGACTTTGGGAGCATAACAAGGTAAGGATTTATGGTAGAATGTGTTACCTGGTGAATCAAATGATGTGGTGGAGAGGCGAGTGGGTAGCAGGAGTAGCCCACCCATCACAATGGTGAATATTTTGTAACATTTGTACTTATAGACCGTGAGACAAAACCCGAACTCCTCACACCCCTCCTCCAGGTATTTTTCAAGATAGTGTTTTATGTAATACCATGGGGTGTGTTCGTTTAAAATCAGGTTGTCTGCCATCCAAGTTTTAGGGATTGTGACTAATTGATTGGCCACAATTTTGAATAAATAATTAATTGGAGAAGGGTATTTCATGAACTTCCATCAATATTTGGCCAAACAAATCATGCAATAGATCAATCATATCGAGGGTTTTTAAACCAAGGAAGTTAAAGAAAGAAATCCTTATATACATTGTGACAGCGGTATATAAAAGGTTGCTAAATTGAGGCAAAATTAATGTATTGATGAAAATTTGGATCTTGAGAAGTTCATTGTTGGCAATAGCAACATAACTTGAGCCTATACGTTATGTACCAAAATTATTTAACTTTTTAAATTACTCGAGCTGTTATAACATTTAAAAATAAACAAAAGCAACCCATTTGTTATATAATGCAGCGTATAAGAGATTTTATGCCAATTTGACATTTTGACAGGTATCTGTAACAGTAATACACACACTGATTCCAGTCACAACAATCAAAAAGTATAACGGCACACGGTCGAGTGCATACCTCTGCCAGGTACATCACAAACGATTTGTATCCCACTGATAGGCTGGTATTCATCTGGACCTTAACTCATATCGAATCAACTTGCTATGGTCACCTACCCAAATCACCCACCAAGTTTTGTCATAATCGGTCAATAACTTCTTGAGACATCATGCTACATTGTACTGTATCTCGTTTTTGGCCCCATCTCTCAATGGTGAAGAATATTAGATATATATTAATATATATAAATTATATATTATATTTATAATAAGATTGATCATTATTGTATTGATTGATTATATATATATATATATATATATATATATATAAAATCTCGTGTCTGGATCCGGTTCACCAAAATAAATGCAATTCGATTTGCATACACTCAACGTGCCCACAAGATTGTCCAAATCCATCCGTAACTTTTGAGATATCGTGCTCGATATTATTTTGGCCCATCACTCAATCGTGAAAACACTGAAAAAATTATCGGATCTGGATCCAGATCTGAATGTTCACTGAAATTACATCATTTCGTTCTTGCAGCACCCAACCTGTCCACCAAATTTTATCTGAATCAACCATGACTGTTTGAGATTCCTGCTCACAGAGAGAGAAACAGACAGGGGAGAAAACATAACCTCGGTCACCTTCGGTGGCAGAGGTTATAACATCTGTCAAAGTGTTCAATTTCTCTCATCCTCCTTCTTCTTCCCTCCTCCTCAATGGAGTCTGTTTGCACCAGCATGTCCACAAGTTATTGTGGCATTGATGCTCCACTGCACCATTCATATTGTTATGGATCTGGAAACCATATGCATTCAACATACAGATGTCCCAAAAGTCAGTTATGTCATTAAGTATGTGTGTAGTCAGATCCCCTTCCTTTTGTCTAGTGGAGAATCAAAGACGTGCGTTGCGATTCTTTTCTTAGTTAGGTTATTAAATCTCTACATCCAATGAACCCTCCAACAAGCCATCTCACAACCATCCCATCTTTATGACCCCTCGGTCCATCCACGATCCACCACCAACCAGCTGCCTTCTCGCACCCTGACCGGTGCCAAGCAAGATCTTTTCTCGGCTTCCTTTTTTCTCGGATCTTTCTCGGGTTCCAGTTTCGGCTCCCACACGTTGTAACTCTTTCACGACAACCTTTTGCAACATTGATACTGTTACTCGTCAAAGTATGAACCCGCCGTGAAGAGTGGCGGGTTCCCGGCAAGGGCCATTGCAGCGTTGTACTGTTACTCGTCAAGTATGAACCGCGTGGAAGAGTGGCTGGGGTTTCCGGCAGGGGCAAGGCCCCGCCCTGGAAAGGTTACCGTGGGACCCTGTCCAATCAAAGCGGTCAGCGAGGTGTGTTCACCAAGGCCCTCCCCGCTGAGGGGGGTCCTATAATTCCCGAGCACATCTCTGAGCGGGTCTTTTTGGGGTCTTGGAGAGTCTTTTTGGGGTCTTGGAGAGTTTTTGGTGGGTCTTTTTGGATAGTTTTGGAGGACTTTTGCTGTCATGAAAGGGGTTTTTGCTGTTACGAAGGTCGTCGAGGCGGCGAACGTGTCTCTGCTGGCCCTCTACAGGAAGGAAAGAGCGACCCCGACCCCCTCTCCGTGGACCCCGCTACTCACCATCCGAGCTCCGCCACAAACCTCGATCCCACACGTGCGACTGGGGACCAAACCAGCGACCATTCTCAGGTTCCGCAGCACGGAGTACCCCCTTCTCCGAACGGCCAGGTACCCAACTGAACTCTGACCCCCAGCTTGTCTCTCTCCTCAGCTGCGAGGGTCCAATAAAGAACTCTGGTTTCTTTTATTTGTGTGTGTTCTGCGTGTGGGCCGTCTTTAAGTTAGAACTGATAAGTTTTTGCTCATTGTATAATATTCCTTCTTGCATATCGCGTTAAGTCTTGCCTTTGTCTTTTTATTGTAAATAAACATTTGTAGAAATATTCCCGTCTCTTTCTGTCCATTCTTGAATTGGTCCAGCATGGTTCAGACTTAGTTTAGGCGGGTTTATCTCCCATAATCATTAATTTCAGCCGGCACGGCTTTGGCAGTTTCCACTTGGCTGCACCCGAACCGGAGTTGGTAGTCGGTAGTTGGAACTCTACCACAGATCGGTAGAGTACCCGTTCGAGCAAGACGTGCCGGAGGCATGGTTCCCCGGTAGTCGAATCGCTAGTTAATTAGGTAAATTGGTTATAGACAAATAGACCCTACGCTACCCGTTGAGATCTTGGCGACCACGGTTGGTTAATAACGATCCGCCGGCTCGTGGAGTTATCGAGCGACGGCCTACAATCCGGGAGTTTGGTGGGAATGACGCAAGCTTTCCCCACCTTATTGGTCGTTCTCGCCACCAACCCCCGGCCCACAACAATATGTCCATCCACCACATGCTCACCATGATCAGCTGGAGATGGTACATCTGGACTCGTCTTGTTTGCCCTACTCCAGATTAATGTCTGGTAGTTTGCTCTGTTGATGTTCTCTATTTATGACATTTGACATGGTGGCAGCAGGCTAATATCAAGACCATCACAATTGGAAAGAACTCCCGACCTAGAGTTCAAGCTTCTGCATAAACATATCATTCTTGAGTTTGTTGATAGATGTTTCAGGGGATGAGGTCTTGTACAGCAAGTATGTGAATTCTTCCGTGGTGACAAAAGTGCCATAATCTTGATGGGCATAGTTATTTGTACTCGTACAAGTGGGGTGGTAATGTGCTTCTCTGAATTTGGGCTCATAATCTGTAACCTGTACCAATATTTTTGTGGTCTTTGTACCTCTCTGCAGCTACTTTGATTGAATTTTGAGCAGCAAGGGTTTGACATTTATATTTGACCTTTTACCTTCTCTCTTTCTTTACTCATTACATACTAGCAAAAGTACCCGTCTTCATTGATGGAGAAAGCAAGAAAAATTATCTGTCCACAGTGATGGAAAAAGTTAATGTTAATTTTTAAATATTAATTATTTCATAGACTTCAAAGAGGTAAATTTTTCTCTACTCTTCGGTTTCACTCAGAGCCAAGGCTCTGAGCTACTTATACCACCCATGTGAAACATCGGGCAGCAGAGGTTGCATTTGTCTAAAAAGAGGGCAATATACAGCTATTTTAAATTTTGTGTTACTCCATGAATATCTGTATTAAATCTCCTTTAATCTGGATGTTCACATGGACAGACAACATGGTTCGCAATGGTATATACTAGCAGGGACCTGTAGAAATTCCATGGAATGCAAAATGTGACTTCAAGCCCTCAACTCTCATCCCCCCCCCCCTTTCACAAAGCCCAAGTCATCAACGTCCACCTCCCAAAACCAAGTCCTCACCGACCCCCTCTCAACCCCAAGGCATCAATCCTCTCCCCACTCCAAGCCTTCAAAAAACCTCCCCACCCATCACAGTTGGCTGTCCATCTCACAATCCCACAAGATATGCAGAAAGGATATAAACGAGCCAAAACCAATTAACTTCTTCCTGATTATATATATATATATATATATATGTCTGTATTATCTACATTGTTGACCCTTAGATGCAGGCGTCAACAACTTTACACCTTTCCAGTCCTGGGGTCTAGAAAACCCGGCAAACGTAAGAGTGAAATATTGAAAAAAATTTCTTATTATTATTTTATTTTTTGTTATTCTTTTGTAATCAAAGTCGATGCTCATGAATGAGCATTTGACGAAAAAAGTGATTCATTGATCCTTTTATTTGGAAGATATCTCCACAACTTTGTCAAAAACTTTTCATACACCTTTCCAGGTGTCGGGTTTTTGGAAACCCATAAAATGAACAGTAAGACCCATAAACTTGGAAAGCTCGTGAAACTCATAAAATCATGAGAATAAAAGAATAATCTTACCTTTGCCAAGGGAATTGAAGCAGCAATCCAATCTGAAAGATCTTAAAACTACCAAAGGGAAGTTAATGCGAGAAGTCGATTCGACCAGGAAAAGCTCACATGAGGAAATTAAATACAGGAACACATTCATACATCATGGTGGAATGGAATGACGTCACGAATGATTGTGAATATGATAGCTCAGAGGAGTCATGGACTTCACATAGCAGTGAGCACCAACATGGTGGCCGTAAGATTGAAATCTGTCTTCAAACCACCTCACCACCCAAAGTCTTCAACCACCCATAACACCATCCTCTCCCTTTATTCCTGTTATTCAAAGCAAAAGGGCAAATTGTGACATCGTCATTATATACTGAAACGCAAAAGAAACTTACCACCTTTTTAAACTCAGATTACAACTGCGTGTATAAATGCTGTGAACTATTTGTGAAATAGTGTCCTCAATGTCAGACAAAAAGGTCACGGCATGGTCACTTGAACCTTCAAGTTCACTTCAACACAGCCGTGAACAGCCGTTTTGACTGTCAGTAATTACCAGGAAGGTAGCGGGATGCATTTTAATGAGCTTGTTATCGTGAATGTCTGATATTGCTTAAAAAAGCCAGATTGCAAAGATGGCATTCAATCAACATGCCACGATTGTTCACAGGATCAACGGCAGTGTTCCTGGGCAGACGGCAAGGCAGATTGAGTTACCTGAGGTGGCACTCGCCTTGGCTGGTCACACCAGACGATATCGGCCCTGGTGGAGCAGAGACACCCTCCAAACTCTGCAATGACAGACCTCGATCAGGAGGCCAGAGTCACCACTGCAAGGCAGGACAGGCAGATGGTCCTAAGTCAATGGCTTCAGACCACTGAGGACTGAGGGGACAGAATCCAGCAGCAATCCATCAAAAGACTGAGTGGCAGAGCGCCGACGATGCACTCACTGCTGTCTCCAAAACAATGGTGGCACACACGCTTATTGAAGGGACTGACAGTGCACCCTGTGTTTCTTACTGTAAAACAAACTTATGAGATGTGCAGCTTGCGTCTAAAAACTTGACATTCATCAATAAAAGGCAATGTTCAATTAGCATGTTGTTGTTTATTTGAACTGTTACAATTTTATTACATTTCAAACAAGTGGTAAGTTTCTTTTGCGTTTCAGTATATATTTATTCATTACCTCATTGAAATAGTGGAATATTTAGCTCTTCATGCCGTTAACTCCATTCAGGGAAAGCGTGATCTAAACAGGAAATGGATGTCTGACAGGTCATGGTTTATTATGGGAGGTTGTTTGGCTTTCTATGTAATTTTTTAAATAAGTGATTATGACTAGCTTGATTGTGTTAAATAAATTACCATAAATTATTTGCCATATTTTCCGATGCATAAACCGCACTTTTTTAATCAGCAAAAAGAGGTAAAAGTTGAGGGTGCATTCCAACCACTCGCTCAGGGTGACGGAGCATGAACCACTCGCTCTGAATGACGTGGCACTTCACAAGAGTCCGCAGTGGGTGAATGATTTGCTCAGAATGACGTAGAGCGGTAACGCTATCACCAATGGGCACCCAGCAAATGGCTTCAGCTGTTGCCTGCTCGTCTGTGCATGCATCACATGGTACATCTGTTTGGGGTCTGCGCAAACGTTATAAAGTTATTTTGAAACGTACATTTTTTTTTTGTACCAGATTTGCTTTGATTCCCTGTAGAGCACCTCATGAAACCTCGGAAAATATAGACAGATCTGGCAGATGTTATGGATAGGCAGTCCCTCTGAGGGACAGTGTGCAATGTCTTGCAGTGAATGGATTCGTGAACACAGCTCAATGAAGCAGGTTAATTTTGGTGGGTTCCTAAATTTTTTGTTCACTCAATATAATTCTCTAAACAGTAGAAAAAGACAAGTTTAATTCTTTGTAAATTTCACATTTTCTTGTGTATCTATGGAGAAGGAGTGAACATAGCTTTGCTTGCTTAAAGTAAATAGGTATATTGGCTTAGTTATAAAACTCGTTATTTCTTTAAATTATCAGATTTCACAACAGATTTTGACATTTATTTAGGTCGGACAATATCGGAACCTCAAAACCGAAGTAATATTTCAATGGTATACTTTAGTCCGTGAGAGTAGATGGTGGAACATTGCATCATATATGATTTTATGCATGAAATCGCTCCAAGCTCCTAATTTGAAAACTATAATACTTACAAAAGCGATGCATACAGTGATTCATAGCTATGATAAACAGGCATTCGATAATATGAGTGAGGAAATTGAAAAAAAAACTTTATCATTGAGAAATCGTTGCGGCCTGCTTCAAGTCAAGGTATGTTTGAGCCAAAATACATGGCGGCTTTAGACCCCAACGATGTTATTTCGGAGATGCCTTGAGACCCCAAAGAGTGAGATGGCCGAGGATGCACCTGATAAAGGATATAATTAAATTACGCCATTAATTATAACCAATAGGGGTGTTTTATTTAACCCAAACACCCATTTTTCACTCATGCACCTCCTTGGAGTTTCCTTAGTATGTGTGCAAAGTTTCAGGCTGCTAGGTTTCATGGTTTTGGAGTTATGGAGGAGACACTCTGATGCACACACACAAACACACACACACACACACACACACACACACACAC
>CM068958.1:13563083-13575613 GCA_035128595.1 Eptatretus atami | reverse complement strand
TGAATCTATTTTTTTTTTTTAAAAAGTGTGGTGGAGAGCTTCTTACTGTGAGGGAGAAAGAGATTGAGAGGCTCAGAGACTCGCAGACTCAAATTTGGAGCTTGAGAGGATTACCAGGATATTACTGTTGGGCTGCTTAATCCTTCTTCTTTGCATGCACATGAGGAACCTTTGCGTTCTTCTCTCTGTCATTCCTTTCGCTTTGCTCGCTCATTCCCGCTACTTTCTTTTGGGCTTTGATGACAAAACTTGGTGGATGAATTGGATAGGTGACAAGAACAAGCTGATTAGATTTTGATTGAGGTCTTGATCCAGATCCGGCACATCAGGGGGATGCAAAACTTAAACTGTTCAGCCTGGTGGAAGTATGTACTATACCGAGTGCCATTCTAGTGTTACTCATTCATTCATCAGCACATGACTGATGGTTAGATTATTATTGGTGGCTATTCCGCTGATGCAGCTACCCCACCACTCCCTCTCAAACTGCTATATCAGACAGAAATGTAGAATTGAGACCTTTTTTTTTCGACACCAGTAAGGAAAACGCAGCAAGATTTACCCACTCCACAACCAAACAGCTCGTGGAAGACTGGGATCGGGCTTCCTCCAAACCCTGTCAAGTGCTTTACCATAGTTGCGTGCACATATATGGTACCTGGCGAGTGTTGCACATCCGGGTGCATATATCTCAACCACACACTCAAGCAGGTTGCAATGGATATTGCAGAAAATAAAGAGATTATACACACACACACCAGCCTTTCCAAATCCAACGATCCAAAAGAGGTCAGTGGTCTAAATGAAAGATGAAAGGATACACTTCAAGGTACTCCGGCTATACCACACCAAGGTGAAAGCACATTTGACAAGGGGATATTTAGGAGGATGTTGAACAATTAACGCAACCATGAGTGACGTGATCATCCTCTGCAAACCCATTGGGAACATATACGGCAATGCAAATGCATAAACCATTCCGAGAGTGTGCACCACCTGGCTGATGGTTGTACCATTTCTTAAGGATGTGGCTGTGCCACTCATAGTGGCTCCAGTGTGAACTAAGGCAGAAATATGGAATTTTGAACAGGATGCCGGCGATGACTCGCCTTCTCTTCAAGGTCTAAGAGCCCATGCCGGGAGACGAGTCCCCTTGCTTACGTCTATCCAAGGGACGGCGCACTCGTCGATGCTGCAAAACACCGACCGGTGTGACGATTTGTAGTCAGGTGGACAATCGATCCAGTCGAATACAGCTCGAAGGCAAGCGCCATCCTTTCCGAGGACAAACAATGAAATTATTTCCAGCGGTGAAATGCAAGCCACCCCACCTCAAGGTGCAAATTCTATTGAGATTATTTTAGGGGCATTATCAAACTCTGGTTTCCCTCTCCTCGACAGTTGCACAGCTAGGATCATCCTGTGCTGGCTATATAATGGCAGTTCGGGAATCTTCAGTGCTCCCATAGGAAGCAATGAGGCAAGAGCGATAAATTGGCCTTCAGTGACCGAATTGAAAAGCCTATCCACTTACAAATAAACAGAAAGACATCTGCTTGTGTGATTAAACTTTGCTTGTGTCTCCGTTTCAGCCATTATCGACTTTTCTATCTGTCAGTTGCTCATGCGAAAGAATACGCTTTTTATCTCATTTAGGCCTCCAGTGCCGAATGCGATTCCCAAACTTCTTCTGAGGGCCGCACTTTTCCTCATGAACTCCCTTGTATAGACAATCATCGGTGATGCAGTTCTTCATGCTGAAAGTTGTGGTTCCGCAGGCCGCTGCTCGATCAGTCCAGACAGACTGCTAAACTAAAGGCCTCTAGGCCTTGCTTGGCCTTCACTAATGTATTCGGGCCTTGCCATTTCGTCAAACAACCGTTTCTTTCGGTAGGGCCTCTTGTTTTGTCTTTACACACAGATTGTCTTCATGTAACACCGACCGCAGACCGTCTGTCTAGGACAGGACAGAAAAAGATGAATGAAGGGGCCCAAACAGAAAACGTAAATGAAGCAACAAAATGGCGTCCGACCTCATTGCAATTCCGAAGGATGCTCTTCGTGTTATCCATTTTTCTTGATCCTATATATTGAAGATGTAGTTAACTGGACAGGAAGTGCATCGGTAATTCATTTTCTGCTTTTGATGAGAAATCTTATTCTGAAAATCATGAAACTTTTGCTCGGCCAGTGTTGTGCAAATCCCATTCTCCTTCCTCTTTTGCTCAAGTAAACGTCGGATTCTCATTTCCGTCGTACTGCAAAGCCAAGACCACTTGCATGCACAACGTCTTCCCTTTTTCTGAGCCATTGAGCACAATGAAGGAGCAGCTACGTCAACTGCATGTATAATTACCTCGTCGACACCGGTGCCGATTCTCTTCGGGATTCATTGGGGATGCTGCGGATTCAACACTCAACAGCCATCTCAATTTTTTCTGCCGTGTACATCTGGAACTGGGATGGCACATAGGCCATCATTTGGCCATTTATAACGACACTCTTGAGCAAGCATTCGGGTTCCCTTAATCGAGCAGCTTAACTCTTAACCTTGAAGTTATTGATCCTCGCAACCTAACACTGCCAGAGCAAAGCATGAAGTTTTAATGATTGGTGACAATTAATGTTATAAATGTACTATATGAGTACAATTCAATTATTCCCCGATTCCATGGCCACTCGGAGGTCGCTCTCCTTAACCAGCTGCCTCTACTGGAATCTGACTCTTCCGTCGAGTACTTCAAAGGGGTATAGCTCACTGCCTGCAGGTTACCATGATGCTCTGCCAATATTTCATTTCCTCTTTAATAGTTGTTCATCAATTCCCCTTTCAACTTGCACTGTTAGTCGCCAAATCATAATAGTATTTGTTGCTTAGCTCTTCTACAGAATCCTCCATTTTATATAAATAAGAGCCCAATCAAGAGCGAAATGATAAAATAATAATAATATGAATTTATATGGTGCACATTCCAAGACTAATATCCGACTCATTGCGTATTTACAACACAAAAATCGAGGACTGTCGTCTGTATACCAATTATTCCCACGTTCTTGTGGGGTTAGCCAGGTGAAGCTTTTGGCCCAAGTCTTTCACGAACCTGCTGGCCAGGCCTGACACTCGATTGAGTAGTTTGGGCTGGAATTTGTAATTTGTTCAGGGTGCAGGCGATAGCTCGCCCACTCTTCGTGAAGGACACCGTGAGATCTTTAAAGACCACCAACTACTGCCGGCGGACGGGACGCCCAGTTTAACGTCCATCTGAGGGACGGCGCACCAGGACGACAGGTGGAGTTGCACATGGTGTGGTGCTGTGCTGCTGTGCAAGTGCATTTAAGTTTACATATCCCCTCAAGTCTAGCCTTCTCCCCCCACACTCCCAACCCCCCCAACACGCGCATTATTCATGATGTGTTTTATTCTTCATGTGAACCTTATCATCTCTCCCTTGAAAGATTTTTATGGGTTTATCTGTCCACGCATTGTCAGCTGTTTCAATTCCATGCCTTCCCCCTCCTTTGCATTGCACAAGGAGGGATGTCATTTGACATGGGATTTGTTTGTTTTGTTTCATTTTCGAGGTAGGGCTGAAATGCAGGCTATTTTGGCAAAATTTCCAATTGGATGCATTTCCTGATGTGCATTTGCCGGAGATATCGTCATTTTACTTAATTTCCAATTGCAATATGAATTAAAAATCCTCAGGTATTTGGGATTTCGAGCAAAGATTGCACCCATATTTGTGTTCTAATTCATTCACTGCCCAGTTGTTTAGCTTAGCCTCAAGCTCTTAAAGTTGCTTTTCTGTTCCACATTGTATATTATCCGAGGAACATAGCCAAGATCCAGTTTAACTCGAAGAAGTACTGCCCATGGTTGGGTGTGCCTTCACATTACACTCACAGTAAATGAACTGCAGATTCCCCAACTCCCACGGGGCTTGTGCTGGCTTTATTCATTTGTTAGCTCTGACAGGTCTCTCACTCTTCATTTCATGCAACATGATAGAGACTGTAATAAGATGGCCAGCCTCTGAATTCTGGTCCTCGTTTAAAGAACTCCAGAGGTGGAGGGCTCGTCACATTCAAGTTTTCAATTTGCTGTAATTCCATCAGCATGTCAGCAATCGTCCGAGAGCTTCATTCGTCGACTCGTCCAATCTCAGGCCTTGGAGGAATACAGGTCTGAAAAAGGGACAAGCTATGCTTGAAAGAATGCTGTTTATTTATTTGTAGCTGGAGGTTGAAGCTTGTAAAAGAGATGAAGGTTGACAAACTGACAATATTCATAAGGAAACAGATGGTTTTTGCTCACCTTGACCAGTTCTTTGCACCATACAGTTTTTGCCATTCATATCAGTGCAAGCGACTGGACATGGTGAGCAAAAAACAACGCTCGATCCCCAACACCACATCCACACATACACAACACCCAACAAAAGTCCACCGATACACACACACACATAATACACTACAAACACCACACACACACACACACACACACACACACACACACACACACACACACACACACACACACACAACAGTTCACGAGTAAATAATAAAAAGAGCAGAGCAGAGCAGACCACTGATGATGTGATTGGCATTTGTTGCTTACAGTTTGGAAAAAAAAACACTCCTCCATTGACGTCACACACTGACACGTGCCAGGAATGAATGGTTGCCTGGGGGGATAAAAGTGGGCATGTGCTGAAGCTCCGGGTTTATTGGCCTGAGGATGCTCGCTGGAAAGCAGGTGAAATGTCGCTAACAGAGTTGATCTAGTTTACATTCTTAGTTGGATGAGCCTTTCTTCTTTTTAGAAATGTATAATTCCAACTGCCCTAATCTTATACAGTAATATAATATTATATATGTGTGTGTGTGTGTGTGTATAAATATATATATATATCTATACATTTATGATTGACCCCTCCCACACTCCTCTATCCCAAGTAGCTGCAGAAAGCAACCCAAGAAGACTTACACAAGGTAAGTGCTAACACTGTTTCGAACCCTTCCCAGAGTTCCTGAACAACTATAAAGAAATTCACACGTAGTACACACACGACAATCCCAATGCTATCCCACCCCCTCAGTTACCAGACCGGTTTCATCACTTATTGGCGAATCATCAGCGATAGCGTAGACAGCAATGCATACCAATGAGGTTCCCAAGCATGAACCACGTGCAAACGTGGCGAGGATTATATAAATGATCGACACCTCCCACACTCCTCCAGCCCAAGTAACTGCATAAAGCATCAGACCTATGTACAGAAGATTAAGACTGAGACATACATATATATATATATATATATATGTATATATAAACTCGAATATTTTATAAATTTGTATATATATATGTATATATATAAAATATACTGTATATATGTGTATATATACATATATACTAGAATATCTAATTTGAAGTTTTTGTTTGTTTGTTTGTCTGCACGCGCTAATCTCCTGAACGGTGAAAGATAGGAGAACCTGCTGAAACAAAAATGTCGGGACGGGCCCCGGGAAAGTTATAGGCCAGGTGGCGAGGCCCTCGGCCGGTGGAGGGGGGGGGGGTGTTTTCCCTCACCAACCCCTTAGGCTATGATTGCCATGGCCCACTAGGGAACTGATACTGGGCTCGCATCAGACCGATGTACAGAAGATTAAATTCATTCAAAAAGAACCAGGGCAACGCCAGGTGCATTCACCGAGTTATATACATATATATGTTTATATATGTATATATATATGTATGTATATATCTTCTTCTTCTTCTTTCGGCTGCTCCCATTAGGGGTCGCCACAGTGGATCATCCGTATGATCCGCATAGTGATTTGGCACAGGTTTTACGCCGGATGCCCTTCCTGACGCAACCCTGGTCGCCTCTTGCGACACAGGGATAATGTATGTGTATATATATATATATATATATGTATACATACACATATATATGTGTTGTGTGTGTGTGTCTATATATATATATATATTATATATATATATATATATATATATATATATTTTGGGTCGCCGAAATAGGTGACCCTTATTGTCAGTAATTCTGTCTGTTTGGATGTTTGTTTGGATGTTTGTTCGTTTGTCATCAGCATAATTGGTAGTAAACGTGGGCGGATTTTGACCAAACTCGGGTGGTAGGTACATCTTATGACTAGTGCTTTGGAAATTGTGATGGTTGCTAGGGACGCTTTGGTTCCC
This sequence comes from Eptatretus atami, assembly GCA_035128595.1. Taxonomy (NCBI): domain Eukaryota; kingdom Metazoa; phylum Chordata; class Myxini; order Myxiniformes; family Myxinidae; genus Eptatretus; species Eptatretus atami. The sequence goes on along the minus strand of CM068958.1, from coordinate 13,569,396 downwards.
TAGCAACAACCGAAAAACCTTCAAAATCGGTACCGTTCACGCAAAATCAATTCCGAAAGCCATTATCCCACGTAGGGTTATGAAATTTGGCATGAATGATCTACAGCTGATGCTCTCTCAAATATATTTCGGTTTTTGTGATATATGGAATACTTTACCCGCAGCGCCCCCTACAATTGGGGTATGCGTGAAAATTGGCGAAAATTGAAGGCTCCCTAGCGACCAGGTGAGTGCATCGATACGAATGAAATGAGACATAAATCGCTGGATAACAGCAGCTACGACCCAGAACATCCAGCACTCCTACCCTCTCACTCTTATCAGCCCATCACACAGATCTATGTAAGATTGAGTATCAAACCCACATTTTTCTTAATTCAGTAACACATACCAGTCCAGGAACACGACAAGGATCTACTTTACCGATCACAACAACAGCTCGTCGGAAGACTGGGATCAACCCCAAAAATCAAGTAAGACCAACACAACTCGGGGCTTCTCAAACCTGTCAAGTTGCTTTACCATAGTTGCGTGCACATATATGGTACCTGGCGAGTGTTGCACATCCGGGTGCATATATCTCAACCACACACTCAAGCAGGTTGCAATGGATATTGCAGAAAAGTAAAGAGATTATACCACACACCACCGCCTTTCAAATCCAACGATCCAAAAGAGGTCAGTGGTCTAAATGAAAGATGAAGGATACACTTCAAGGTACTCCGGCTATACCACACCAAGGTGAAAGCACATTTGACAAAGGGGATATTTAGGAGGATGATTGAACAATTAACGCAACCATGAGTGACGTGATCATCCTCGTGCAAACCCATTGGAACATATTACGGCAATGCAAATGCATAAACCATTCCGAGAGTGTGCACACCTGGCTGATGGTCTTGTACCATTTTTAAGGATGTGGCTGTGCCACTCATAGTGGCTCCAGTGTGAACGTAAGGCAGAAATATGGAATTTTGACCAGGATGCCGGCGATGACTCGCTTCTCTTCAAGGTCTAAGAGCCCATGCCGGAGACGAGTCCCTTGCTTACGTCTATCCAAGGGACGGCGCACTCGTCGATGCTGCAAAACCGACCGGTGTGACGATTTGTAGTCAGGTGGACAATCGATCCAGTCGAATACAGCTCGAAGGCAGCGCCATCCTTTCCTGAGGACAAACAATGAAATTATTTCAGCGGTGAAATGCAAGCCACCCCACCTCAAGGTGCAAATTCTATTGAGAATTTTTTAGGGGCATTATCAAACTCTGGTTTCCTCTCCTCGACAGTTGCACACGTAGGATCATCCTGTGCTGGCTTATATATGGCAGTTCGGGAATCTTCAGTGCTCCATAGGAAGCATGAGGCAAGAGCGATAATTGGCCTTCAGTGACCGAATTGAAAAGCCTATCCACTTAACAAATAAACAGAAAGACATCTGCTTGTGTGATTAAACTTTGCTTGTTCTCCGTTTTCAGCCATTTATCGACTTTTCTATCTGTCAGTTGCTCTGCGAAAGAATACGCTTTTTATCTCATTTGGCCTCCAGTGCGAATGCGATGTCCAAACTTCTTCTGAGGGGCGCACTTTTCCTCATGACTCCCTTGTATAGACAATCATCGGTGATGCAGTTCTTCATGCTGAAAGTTGTGGTTCCGCAGGCGCTGCTCGATCAGTCCAGACAGACTGCTTAAACTAAAGGCCTCTAGGCTTGCTTGGCCCTTCACTAATGTATTCGGGATTGCCATTTCGTCAAACAACCGTTTCTTTCGGTAGGGCCTCTTGTTTTGTCTTTACACACAGATTGTCTTCAATGTAACACCGACCGCAGACCGTCTGTCTAGGACAGGACAGAAAAGATGAATGAAGGGCCCAAACAGAAAACGTAAATGAAGCAACAAAATGGCGTCCGACCTCATTGCAATTCCGAAGGATGCTCTTCGTGTTATCCATTTTTCTTGATCCATAATTTGAAGATGTAGTTAACTGGACAGGAAGTGCATCGGTAATTCATATTTCTGTTTTTGATGAGAAATTCTTATTCTGAAAATCATGAAACTTTTGCTCGGCCAGTGTTGTGCAAATCATTCTCCTTCCATCTTTTGCTCAAGTAAACGTCGGATTCTCATTTCCGTCGTACTGCAAAGCAAGCCACTTGCATGCACAAGTCTTCCCTTTTTCTGAGCATTGAGCACAATGAAGGAGCAGCTACGTCAACTGCATGTATAATTACCTCGTCGACACCGGTGCGATTCTCTTCGGGATTCATTGGGATGCTGCGGATTCAACACTCAAAGCCATCTCAATTTTTCTGCCGTGTACATCTGGAACTGGGATGGCACATAGGCCATCATTTGGCCATTTATAACGACACTCTTGAGCAAGCATTCGGTTCCCTTAATCGAGCGCTTAACTCTTACTTGAAGTTATTGATCTCGCAACCTAACACTGCCAGAGCAAAGCATGAAGTTTTAATGATGGTGACAATTAATGTTATAAATGTACTATATGAGTACAATTCAATTATTCCCCGATTCCATGGCCACTCGGAGGTCGCTCTCCTTAACACAGCTGCCTCTACTGGAATCTGACTCTTCCGTCGAGTACTTCAAAGGGGTATAGCTCACTGCCTGCAGGTTACCATGATGCTCTGCCAATATTTCATTTCTCTTTAATAGTTGTTCATCTTCCCTTTCAACTTGCACTGTTGTCGCCAATCATAATAGTATTTGTTGCTTAGCTCTTCTACAGAATCCTCCTATTTATATAATATAAGCCCAATCAAGAGCGAAATGATAAATAATAATAATATGAATTTATATGGTGCACATTCCAAGACTAATTCCGACTCATTGCGTATTTACAACACAAAAATCGAGGACTGTCGTCTGTATACCAATTATTCCCACGTTCTTGTGGGGTTAGCCAGGTGAAGCTTTTGGCCCAAGTCTTTCACCGAACCTGCTGCCAGGCCTGACACTCGATTGAGTAGTTTGGGCTGGAATTTTAATTTGTTCAGGGTGCAGGCGATAGCTCGCCCACTCTTCGTGAGGACACCGTGAGATCTTTAAAGACCACCAACTACTTGCCGGCGGACGGGACGCCCAGTTTAACGTCATCTGAGGGACGGCGCACCAGGACGACAGGTGGAGTTGCACATGGTGTGGTGCTGTGCTGCTGTGCAAGTGCATTTAAGTTTACATATCCCCTCAAGTCTAGCCTTCTCCCCCCACACTCCCAACCCCCCAACACGCGCATTATTCATGATGTTTTATTCTTCATGTGAACCTTATCATCTCTCCCTTGAAAGATTTTTTTATGGGTTTATCTGTCCACGCATTGTAGCTGTTTCAATTCCATGCCTTCCCTCCTTTGCATTGCACAAGGAGGATGTCATTTGACATGGGATTTGTTTGTTTTGTTTCATTTTCGAGGTAGGGCTGAAATGCAGGCTATTTTGGATTTCCATTGGATGCATTTCCTGATGTGCATTTGCCGGAGATATCGTCATTTTACTTAATTTCCAATTGCAATATGAATTAAAAATCCTCAGGTATTTGGGATTTCGAGCAAAGATTGCACCCATATTTGTGTTCTAATTCATTCACTGCCCAGTTGTTTAGCTTAGCCTCAAGCTCTTAAAGTTGCTTTTCTGTTCCATTGTATATCTTCGAGGAACATAGCCAAGATCCAGTTTAACTCGAAGAAGTACTGCCCATGGTTGGGTTGCCTTCACATTACACTCACAGTAAATGAACTGCAGATTCCCCAACTCCACGGGGCTTGTGCTGGCTTTATTCATTTGTTAGCTCTGACAGGTCTTCACTCTTCATTTCATGCAACATGATAGAGACTGTAATAAGATGGCCAGCTCTGAATTCTGGTCCTCGTTTAAAGAATCCAGAGGTGGAGGGTCGTCACATTCAATTTTCAATTTTGCTGTATTCCATCAGCATGTCAGCAATCCGTCGAGAGCTTCATTCGTCGACTCGTCCAATCTCAGGCCTTGAGGAATACAGGTCTGAAAAGGGACAAGCTATGCTTGAAAGATGTGTTTATTTATTTGTAGCTGGAGGTTGAAGCTTGTAAAAGAGATGAGGTTGACAAACTGACAATATTCATAAGGAACAGATGTTTTTGCTCACCTTGACCAGTTCTTTGCACCATACAGTTTTTTTGCCATTCAATCAGTGCAAGCGACTGGACATGGTGAGCAAAAAACAACGCCTCGATCCCCAACACCACATCCACACATACACAACACCCACAAAAGTCCACCGATACACACACCACATACATACACCACCAACCACAACACAACACACACCACACACACACACACACACACACACACACACACACACACCAGTTCACGAGTAAATAATAAAAAGAGCAGAGCAGAAGGCAACATGATGATGTGATTGGCATTTTGTTGCTTACAGTTTGGAAAAAAAACACTCCTCCATTGACGTCACAACCTGACAACGTGCAGGAATGAATGTGTTGCCTGGGGGATAAAAGTGGGCATGTGCTGAAGCTCCGGGTTTATTGGCCTGAGGATGCTCGCTGGAAAGCAGGTGAAATGTGCTAACAGAGTTGATCTAGTTTACATTCTTTAGTGGATGAGCCTTTCTTCTTTTAGAAATGTATAATTCCAACTGCCCTAATCTTTACAGTAATATAATATTATATATGTGTGTGTGTGTGTGTATAAATATATATATATATCTATACATTTATGATGACCCCTCCCACACTCCTCTATCCCAAGTAGCTGCAGAAAGCAACCAAGAAGACTTACACAAGGTAAGTGCTAACACTGTTTCGAACCTTCCCAGAATTCCTGAACAACTATAAAGAAATTCACACGTAGTACACACGACAATCCAATGCTATCCACCCCCTCAGTTCCAGACGGTTTTCACATCTTATTGGGCGAATCATCAGCGATAGCGTAGACAGCAATGCATACCAATGAGGTTTCCAAGCATGAACCCGTGCAACGTGGCGAGGATTATTAAATGATCGAACACCTCCCACACTCCTCAGCCCAAGTAACTGCATAAAGCATCAGACCTATGTACAGAAGATTAAGACTGAGACATAATATATTATATATATATATTATGTATATTAAACTCGAATATTTTATAATTGTATATATATATGTATATATATAAAATATTGTATATATGTGTATTATATACATATATACTAGAATATCTAATTTGAAGTTTTTGTTTGTTTGTTTGTCTGCACGCGCTAATCTCCGAACGGTGAAAGATAGGAGGAAACCTCTGAAACAAAAATGTCGGGACGGGCCCCGGGAAAGTTTATAGGCCAGGTGGCGAGGCCCTCGGCCGGTGGAGGGGGGGGGGTGTTTTCCCCTCACCAACCCTTAGGCTATGATTGCCATGGCCAATAGGGAACTGATACTGGCTCGCATCAGACCGATGTACAGAAGATTAAATTCATTCAAAAAGAACCAGGCAACGCCAGGTGCATTCACCGTGTTATATACATATATATGTTTATATATGTATATATATATGTATGTATATATCTTCTTCTTCTTCTTTCGGCTGCTCCATTAGGGGTCGCCACAGTGGATCATCCGTTATGCCGCATAGTGATTTGGCACAGGTTTTACGCCGGATGCCCTTCCTGACGCAACCCTGGTCGCCTCTTGCGACACAGGATAATGTATGTGTATTATATTATATATATATATGTATACATACACATATATATGTGTGTGTGTGTGTGTCATATAATATTATATATAATATATATATATATATATATATATTTTTTGGGTCGCGAAATAGGTGACCCTTATTGTCAGTAATTCTGTCTGTTTGGATGTTTGTTTGGATGTTTGTTCGTTTGTCATCAGCATAATTGGTAGTAAACGTGGCGGATTTTGACCAAACTCGGGTGTAGGTACTCTTATGACTAGTGCTTTGGAAATTGTGATGGTTGCTAGGGCGCTTTGGTTCCCTAGCAACAACCGAAAAACCTTCAAAATCGGTACCGTTCACGCAAAATCAATTCGAAAGCCATTATCCACGTAGGGTTATGAAATTTGCATGAATGATCTACAGCTGATGCTCTCTCAAAATATTTTCGGTTTTTGATATATGGAATACTTTACCCGCAGCGCCCCCTACAATTGGGGTATGCGTGAAAATTGGCGAAAATTGAAGGCTCCTAGCGACCAGGTGAGTGCATCGATACGAATGAAACTTTGCAGGTTCATGGTACTCAATGATTACTACAACTTTGCCTCAGGACATATTGACCGATTCGCTTAGGT
>CM068958.1:13550008-13562853 GCA_035128595.1 Eptatretus atami | reverse complement strand
TTTGGGGATTTCCGATTTCAAACCGCATTTTCGGTACTTTTCATCCAAATGGATATCGAGTAGTTATCAGTAGATGGAACTGGATGAGATTTGAGATGCATAATCTTAAGGTGATTCCCTATCCGCATTGGTTGTTCTGCACCGGTTTTAAAGTATTTTATTTTTTTTTTTGTAGTCTGCCACGTACTACGGCACCACCTACGGCATCCTAGTATCTATAATTTCGCAAGGCAATCTGTATATGTGTCGTTGTGTGTGACCTGTTTCTCGAAGCCAACACATGGTCTCGATCTAATTGAAAACTGCCAGATTATATTGCTGGGGATCACCTGAGGATTGTGCCTTTTCAAGGTTTATATTTCAGCAATGCTCTTCACCAATAAGTTATGGCCATTAGTGTTTACACACCAATTACATGCGACGTTGTCGCTGGCCATTATTTACCAACCAAAGACATACTCGTTGCTGCGTAGCGGCCTACGCAGGCCGGTGTCGTCCCGCCGACGATGACGTCACGGGCCGTGCCGGTTACATGGCAGCTGAATGTCATGGCAAGCAAAGACAGGGAGTAAACTTGATTTTAATTTGGATTTTAATTAACTCTGTGTGTGAAGTGTGGTTGTCGCTCAGAAGCAGCGAGAGCGAAGGAACGGCCTGTGTGTTCGTTTTCTGGCTCGCAGTTTAAAAAAAAAAACATTTTTTTTTGCACGAACGTTTTTTTTTGTTTTTTTTCCTCTTCTTCTCTCTGTGTTTTTCTTTGCGATACATTGCAAAGGCAAAATACGTTGTGCTAATTGAATAATATATTACCATAAACAATGTGATAATCGAACTGCGATAATCGAACTCGGACGTGAGACTTAAACTTCGGACTTCCCGATATAGTAACGACTTACTGTATTCTTTCTTTCTCGATTTCTGTACTTTCTCGATTTTTAGCTCGCCTGTTGAAGAAAGAGAGCATAAGCGACCCCCGGCGTGAGCGTGAAAATGTTAAAGTTTTTGGTTATGGTAAATTATTCCTTTCAATGTTTTTATTACCACACTTTTTTATACGCTGATATATACGTGTATTACGGGGCGTATTATGTGATACCGTCCATCCATCCGTCCGTCCGTCCATCCGTTCCTGTCTGCACTCTAACTCCCAAAGTTTTCAACTTTCACGTTTCATATCTGTACATAGGTACAGACTGTGGAGACGTATGGTGTCGACATGATCGTTCGTCATATAAGTCGGTTGCCATGGCGAACCAGGATGCTGTTTCCATGTAGTAGCACAATTCGTATATACATTCTTGTTCGGTGCGTTTATTGTGCTCACTTGCGCTCTTGTTACTGATTACAATATCAATACATATATTGCTTTAAAATTTATTGATCAGACTTCACTGCAATGCTTTATAAAAAAATATAATTATTAGACGAGTCTTTTAAAAAACGATAAATGTATAAACAGCGCAGCATTGGTGGCTTTGACACCAACGCATAGTCTTAAACACAATGCCCCAATCCAGTCGTCGTTTTTAGACAGCGAAGGAATGGCATGTGTTGGTTGTTGAAAGTTTTTTTTTTGGTTTGCACGTACGGTCACGCACGTACGGCACGCACGTACGGGCACGCGAGAGCGAAGGAATGACCTGTGTGGTTGTTTCTGGCAAGCGGTTTTAAAGTATATATATATATTTTTTTGCACGTACGGCCACGCGCTCGGGCACACACGTACGGGACGTGAGAGCGAGGAACGGCTGTGTGGTTGTTGTTTCTCTGGCATGCGGTTTGAAAGTTGTTTTTTTTTTTGCACGTATGGCACGCACCTACGGGCACGCACTAGTATATATAAACATGTGGAGTGTGAAGAGCACTCCCCCAATATCCATTGGCAGAGTCCAACACCAAAGCATCACCATCAATCCAGAGGCCTCAGCCCAGCAACTCTGTCAAACAAACAATCATTGCATGGTCAACATCAGTGTTCTTTTGGATTATGTGGTTTTACGTGTGAGACATAATCCACGTGAGGCTCACCATAACAGTCAGGGTATGGTTTTTAATCTGGTACTCATCATTATGATACATCTGGTACTCATTTCATTTTGCCAACCTCAGAAGGATAACAGGCTGAGTCAACCCACCTGGTATTAGCAGATTTGAACTAAGGACCTTCGGACCCCAAGCCCACCACCCAACCATAAGCAATACCAGACAATTACAGAAAGTATATGTACATTCATATGTCTATTATATAATATATATATATATATATATATAATATATATATATATATACATACATATATATAGTTATTAGATATAGTTACGGTTTTACGGAGTCCTAGTGAGCGACTTAGATAGTAAAGCTACATATTTCATCATATTACTGTTCAGTTTACCTGTCTAAAGTCCATGTTGAAAGGTCTGCATTGCGTCGTTAGAAATCCCATACATGTCATTTTCTTATTTTACACTAGTAAATACCACCGTCATTTTGCTGACGGAAATACTAATATGGGTGGGAAGAAAAAAAGAGGGAGAGGAGAGTGAGGGGTGGGGAAAGAGAGAGGAGGGAGGGAAAGTGAGGAGGGGTGGGGTAGGGAAGGTAGTTTGAGTGAGAGGAAGGGAAGGCAGACATGTGGTGGAGCATTAATTGTGATTCATACTGTCTCATAAAAATGCTTCTGCATGGAATAACAGTGAAGATGGAAACAAAATAATGTCTGAAATCCATTTTCTACAGTCATCTATAAATACCACCCAGAGACAAACACTGCCTGGACATGTCCAGAGATAAACGCAGTCTGGAAATGAACACTGCTCAAAGACAATCACCGCCCGGACGCATCTGGAGCTAAACGTCTGGAGACAAACATCGCGGACAAGGCTGGAGACAAACACCGCCGACATGTTCGGAGATAAGCACAGTCCGGAAATATACACCACCCAGACATGTCTGGAGATAAACGCAGTCCGGAAATGAACAATGCCAGAGACAAACCACCCTGGAGATAAACACTGCCTGGATACGTCTTGAAGACAACACCCATCCAGACATAAACACCACCCGGACACATTCGGAGACAAACATTATCTGTAAATAATCAGAATTTCACTCCAGATTATGACATTTATTTAGTCCACGATGATATTCGATCCTCAAAGCTAAAATAATATTTCGGTGATATCGTTTAATTAGCCTGTGAGAGTCGATTGTGGAAAATCATATCATATAAATGTATGAAATCCTCCAAGCTCCTTAATTTGAAAAACTTTAGAACTTACAAAAGTGATGTACCAGCAATTCATAACTATGGATGAACAGGCATTTGATAATATGAGTGAGGAAAGTGAAAAATAATTTTATCATTGAGAAATTGTTGCGGCCTGTTCCAAGTCAGGGCATGGTTGAGCAGGCTAAAAAACATGCGGCTTCAGACCCCAGCGAGTAACTCAGGATATGCCTTAAGACCCAGAGAGTGCGGTGGCCGAGGGTGTGCCTGATGAAGGATATAATTTTAAAAGCCGTTAATTATCTTCAAAAGGGGTGTTTTAATCAATCAAACTTATTATTACAAAGTAGATTATTTCAACAAGCCATTTCCCGCATTCTATATATCACAAGCACATTCTCCTCACAGATGCCACGAAACCGCTTTAAACAGTTTTCATGAATGCCTGAGACCATATATCGCACCAGAGTCTAAGCCCACGTGGCTCGGGGGGGGGGGGGGGGGGGGGGAATGGGGCTCGAGTGGAATGAAGGGATGAATCTATTTTTTTTTTTTAAAAAGTGTGGTGGAGAGCTTCTTACTGTGAGGGAGAAAGAGATTGAGAGGCTCAGAGACTCGCAGACTCAAATTTGGAGCTTGAGAGGATTACCAGGATATTACTGTTGGCTGCTTAATCCTTCTTCTTTGCATGCACATGAGGAACCTTGTGCGTTCTTCTCTCTGTCATTCCTTTCGCTTTGCTCGCTCATTCCCGCTACTTTCTTTGGGCTTTGATGACAAAACTGGTGGATGAATTGGATAGGTGACAAGAACAAGCTGATTAGATTTGATTGAGGTCTTGATCCAGATCCGGCACATCAGGGGATGCAAAACTTAAACTGTTCAGCCTGTGGAAGTATGTACTATACCGAGTGCCATTCTAGTGTTACTCATTCATTCATCAGCACATGACTGATGGTTAGATTATTATTGGTGCTATTCCGCTGATGCAGCTACCCCACCACTCCTCTCAAACTGCTATATCAGACAGAAATGTAGAATTGAGACCTTTTTTTTTCGACACCAGTAAGGAAAACGCAGCAAGATTTACCCACCCCACAACCAAACAGCTCGTGGAAGACTGGGATCGGGCTTCCTCCAACCCTGTCAAGTGCTTTACCATAGTTGCGTGCACATATATGGTACCTGGCGAGTGTTGCACATCCGGGTGCATATATCTCAACCACACACTCAAGCAGGTTGCAATGGATATTGCAGAAAAATAAAGAGATTATACACACACACACCAGCCTTTCCAAATCCAACGATCCAAAAGAGGTCAGTGTCTAAATGAAAGATGAAAGGATACACTTCAAGGTACTCCGGCTATACCACACCAAGTGGAAAGCACATTTGACAAGGGATATTTAGGAGGATGTTGAACAATTAACGCAACCATGAGTGACGTGATCATCCTCTGCAAACCCATTGGAACATATACGGCAATGCAAATGCATAAACCATTCCGAGAGTGTGCACCACCTGGCTGATGTTGTACCATTTCTTAAGGATGTGGCTGTGCCACTCATAGTGGCTCCAGTGTGAACTAAGGCAGAAATATGGAATTTTGAACAGGATGCCGGCGATGACTCGCCTTCTCTTCAAGGTCTAAGAGCCCATGCCGGAGACGAGTCCCTTGCTTACGTCTATCCAAGGGACGGCGCACTCGTCGATGCTGCAAAACACCGACCGGTGTGACGATTTGTAGTCAGGTGGACAATCGATCCAGTCGAATACAGCTCGAAGGCAAGCGCCATCCTTTCCGAGGACAAACAATGAAATTATTTCAGCGGTGAAATGCAAGCCACCCCACCTCAAGGTGCAAATTCTATTGAGATTATTTTTAGGGCATTATCAAACTCTGGTTTCCTCTCCTCGACAGTTGCACAGCTAGGATCATCCTGTGCTGGCTATATATGGCAGTCGGGAATCTTCAGTGCTCCCATAGGAAGCAATGAGGCAAGAGCGATAAATTGGCCTTCAGTGACCGAATTGAAAAGCCTATCCACTTACAAATAAACAGAAAGACATCTGCTTGTGTGATTAAACTTTGCTTTGTCTCCGTTTCAGCCATTATCGACTTTTCTATCTGTCAGTTGCTCATGCGAAAGAATACGCTTTTTATCTCATTAGGCCTCCAGTGCCGAATGCGATTCCCAAACTTCTTCTGAGGGCCGCACTTTTCCTCATGAACTCCCTTGTATAGACAATCATCGGTGATGCAGTTCTTCATGCTGAAAGTTGTGGTTCCGCAGGCCGCTGCTCGATCAGTCCAGACAGACTGCTAAACTAAAGGCCTCTAGCCTTGCTTGGCCTTCACTAATGTATTCGGGCTTGCCATTTCGTCAAACAACCGTTTCTTTCGGTAGGGCCTCTTGTTTTGTCTTTACACACAGATTGTCTTCATGTAACACCGACCGCAGACCGTCTGTCTAGGACAGGACAGAAAAGATGAATGAAGGGCCAAACAGAAAACGTAAATGAAGCAACAAAATGGCGTCCGACCTCATTGCAATTCCGAAGGATGCTCTTCGTGTTATCCATTTTTCTTGATCCTATATATTGAAATGTAGTTAACTGGACAGGAAGTGCATCGGTAATTCATTTTCTGCTTTTGATTGAAATCTTATTCTGAAAATCATGAAACTTTTGCTCGGCCAGTGTTGTGCAAATCCATTCTCCTTCCTCTTTTGCTCAAGTAAACGTCGGATTCTCATTTCCGTCGTACTGCAAAGCCAAGACCACTTGCATGCACAACGTCTTCCCTTTTTCTGAGCCATTGAGCACAATGAAGGAGCAGCTACGTCAACTGCATGTATAATTACCTCGTCGACACCGGTGCCGATTCTCTTCGGGATTCATTGGGATGCTGCGGATTCAACACTCAACAGCCATCTCAATTTTTTCTGCCGTGTACATCTGGAACTGGATGGCACATAGGCCATCATTTGGCCATTTATAACGACACTCTTGAGCAAGCATTGGGTTCCCTTAATCGAGCAGCTTAACTCTTAACCTTGAAGTTATTGATCTCGCAACCTAACACTGCCAGAGCAAAGCATGAAGTTTTAATGATGGTGACAATTAATGTTATAAATGTACTATATGAGTACAATTCAATTATTCCCCGATTCCATGGCCACTCGGAGGTCGCTCTCCTTAACCAGCTGCTCTACTGGAATCTGACCTTCCGTCGAGTACTTCAAAGGGGTATAGCTCACTGCCTGCAGGTTACCATGATGCTCTGCCATATTTCATTCCTCTTTAATAGTTGTCATCAATTCCCTTTCAACTTGCACTGTAGTCGCCAAATCATAATAGTATTTGTTGCTTAGCTCTTCTACAGAATCCTCCATTTATATAAATAAGCCCAATCAAGAGCGAAATGATAAAATAATAAATAATATGAATTTATATGGTGCACATTCCAAGACTAATTCCGACTCATTGCGTATTTACAACACAAAAATCGAGGACTGTCGTCTGTATACCAATTATTCCCACGTTCTTTGTGGGTTAGCCAGGTGAAGCTTGTGCCCAAGTCTTTCACGAACCTGCTGGCCAGGCCTGACACTCGATTGAGTAGTTTGGGCTGGAATTTGTAATTTGTTCAGGGTGCAGGCGATAGCTCGCCCACTCTTCGTGAAGGACACCGTGAGATCTTTAAGACCACCAACTACTGCCGGCGGACGGGACGCCCAGTTTAACGTCATCTGAGGGACGGCGCACCAGGACGACAGGTGGAGTTGCACATGGTGTGGTGCTGTGCTGCTGTGCAAGTGCATTTAAGTTTACATATCCCCTCAAGTCTAGCCTTCTCCCCCCACACTCCCAACCCCCAACACGCGCATTATTCATGATGTGTTTTATTCTTCATGTGAACCTTATCATCTCTCCCTTGAAGATTTTTATGGGTTTATCTGTCCACGCATTGCAGCTGTTTCAATTCCATGCCTTCCCCTCCTTTGCATTGCACAAGGAGGATGTCATTTGACATGGGATTTGTTTGTTTTGTTCATTTTCGAGGTAGGCTGAAATGCAGGCTATTTTGGCAAAATTCCAATTGGATGCATTTCCTGATGTGCATTTGCCGGAGATATCGTCATTTTACTTAATTTCCAATTGCAATATGAATTAAAAATCCTCAGGTATTGGATTTCGAGCAAAGATTGCACCCATATTTGTGTTCTAATTCATTCACTGCCCAGTTGTTTAGCTTAGCCTCAAGCTCTTAAAGTTGCTTTTCTGTTCCACATTGTATATTATCCGAGGAACATAGCCAAGATCCAGTTTAACTCGAAGAAGTACTGCCCATGGTTGGTGTGCCTTCACATTACACTCACAGTAAATGAACTGCAGATTCCCCAACTCCACGGGGCTTGTGCTGGCTTTATTCATTTGTTAGCTCTGACAGGTCTCTCACTCTTCATTTCATGCAACATGATAGAGACTGTAATAAGATGGCCAGCTCTGAATTCTGGTCCTCGTTTAAAGAACTCCAGAGGTGGAGGGCTCGTCACATTCAATTTTCAATTTGCTGTAATTCCATCAGCATGTCAGCAATCGCCGAAGCTTCATTCGTCGACTCGTCCAATCTCAGGCCTTGGAGGAATACAGGTCTGAAAAAGGGACAAGCTATGCTTGAAAGAATGCTGTTTATTTATTTGTAGCTGGAGGTTGAAGCTTGTAAAAGAGATGAAGGTTGACAAACTGACAATATTCATAAGGAAACAGATGTTTTTGCTACCTTGACCAGTTCTTTGCACCATACAGTTTTTGCCATTCATATCAGTGCAAGCGACTGGACATGGTGAGCAAAAACAACGCTCGATCCCCAACACCACATCCACACATACACAACACCCAACAAAAGTCCAACGATACACACACACACATACATACACACACACACACACACACACACACACACACACACACACACACACACACACACACACACACACACACACACACCAGTTCACGAGTAAATAATAAAAAGAGCAGAGCAGAGCAGACCACTGATGATGTGATTGGCATTTGTTGCTACAGTTTGGAAAAAAAAACACTCCTCCATTGACGTCACACACTGACACGTGCCAGGAATGAATGGTTGCCTGGGGGATAAAAGTGGGCATGTGCTGAAGCTCCGGTTATTGGCCTGAGGATGCTCGCTGGAAAGCAGGTGAAATGTCGCTAACAGAGTTGATCTAGTTTACATTCTTTATTGGATGAGCCTTTCTTCTTTTAGAAATGTATAATTCCAACTGCCCTAATCTTATACAGTAATATAATATTATATATGTGTGTGTGTGTGTGTATAAATATATATATATATCTATACATTATGATTGACCCCTCCCACACTCCTCTATCCCAAGTAGCTGCAGAAAGCAACCAAGAAGACTTACACAAGGTAAGTGCTAACACTGTTTCGAACCCTTCCCAGATTCCTGAACAACTATAAAGAAATTCACACGTAGTACACCACACCAATCCCAATGCTATCCACCCCTCAGTTACCAGACCGGTTTCATCACTTATTGGCGAATCATCAGCGATAGCTAGACAGCAATGCATACCAATGAGGTTCCCAAGCATGAACCACGTGCAAACGTGGCGAGGATTATATAAATGATCGACCTCCCACACTCCTCCAGCCCAAGTAACTGCATAAAGCATCAGACCTATGTACAGAAGATTAAGACTGAGACATAAAATATATATATATATATATGTATATATAAACTCGAATATTTTATAATTTGTATATATATATGTATATATATAAAATATACTGTATATATGTGTATATACATATATACTAGAATATCTAATTTGAAGTTTTTGTTTGTTTGTTTGTCTGCACGCGCTAATCTCCTGAACGGTGAAAGATAGGAGGAAACCTCTGAAACAAAAATGTCGGGACGGGCCCCGGGAAAGTTATAGGCCAGGTGGCGAGGCCCTCGGCCGGTGGAGGGGGGGGGGTGTTTTCCCCTCACCAACCCTTAGGCTATGATTGCCATGGCCAATAGGGAACTGATACTGGGCTCGCATCAGACCGATGTACAGAAGATTAAATTCATTCAAAAAGAACCAGGGCAAGCCAGGTGCATTCACCGAGTTATATACATATATATGTTTATATATGTATATATATATGTATGTATATATCTTCTTCTTTTTCTTCGGCTGCTCCCATTAGGGGTCGCCACAGTGGATCATCCGTATGATCCGCATAGTGATTTGGCACAGTTTTACGCCGGATGCCCTTCCTGACGCAACCCTGGTCGCCTCTTGCGACACAGGGATAATGTATGTGTATTATATATATATTATATATGTATACATACACATATATATGTGTGTGTGTGTGTGCTATATATATATATTATATATATATATATATATATATATATATATTTTGGGTCGCCGAAATAGGTGACCCTTATTGTCAGTAATTCTGTCTGTTTGGATGTTTGTTTGGATGTTTGTTCGTTTGTCATCAGCATAATTGGTAGTAAACGTGGCGGATTTTGACCAAACTCGGGTGGTAGGTACATTCTATGACCTAGTGCTTTGGAAATTGTGATGGTTGCTAGGGCGCTTTGGTTCCCTAGCAACAACCGAAAAACCTTCAAAATCGGTACCGTTCACGCAAAATCAATTCCGAAAGCCATTATCCCACGTAGGGTTATGAAATTTGGCATGAATGATCTACAGCTGATGCTCTCTCAAATATATTTCGGTTTTTGATATATGAATACTTTACCCGCAGCGCCCCCTACACATTGGGGTATGCGTGAAAATTGGCGAAAATTGAAGGCTCCCTACGACCAGGTGAGTGCATCGATACGAATGAAACTTTGCAGGTTCATGGTACTCAATGATTACTACAACTTTGCCTCAGACATATTGACCGATTTCGCTTAGGTCAGGGGTCAAAGGTCAATTAGTGCAAAAATCGATAATATGCGAGAGCTGGAGGTGCCTTCGCGTTAAATGCTACTCCTCTAGGGTTATGGCGGGATGTCATGAAATTCACAATAATCGTCTGGATACATTGCACAAACGGTCGAGCCGGATTTCGATTTAGATCTTTGTTCACTCACAGCACCCCTCGAACTTTGGGGATTCCGATTTCAAACCGCATTTTCGGTACTTTTCATCCAAATGGATATCGAGTAGTTATCAGTAGATGGAACTGGATGAGATTTGAGATGCATAATCTTAAGGTGATCCCTATCCGCTTTATGACATCCATTTTGCTCTATATCTTATAGTTTCCATGCTTGGCGACCCATCGCCGCTACGGCTTGTGTGGTATATATATATATATATATATATATATATATATATATATATTATAATATATATATATGTATATATATTAATTTATATATTATATATATGTGTGGATGTTATAATATGTAGTTATATAATATATATTATTGTGTGGATGTATATATATATGTATGTATATTATATATATATATTTGTGTGATGTATGTATATATATATATATATATATATTATATATATGTATATATTATATATATTTTATATAATGTGTGAGTATATATATTGTGTGTATATATATGTATATATATTATATATATATATTGTTATATGTATATGTATATATTTATATATATGTATATTATTATATATATATATATATATATATGTGTGTTATATAATTATATATATTCACCTCCAAACTTGGATGCATTCAAATGGTACTCAAGCCTTTGCAGACTGAGATTAATGCCGATGGCTATGAGTAGACGAAATTCGAGATACGTCAATCTGCATTTCACCCTTTGGGCTCATCACGGATTCATACTGCTGATCGTTTATTTGTGACCATATAAGGCTCATTAATATACTGAATTGGACCCTTAACTTATCGAGGCAGCAGGGCACAGCTCAAGTCCCATCACAGCCCTTACTGCAGGAACTCCAGCAACAAGTGTTGCCTGCCTCGCAAGCACATTGTCCTGCAAAGCACACCAGTCAGAAGGTTTGCAGCAGGAATATTTAATTCAACCAAAGAAGCACACTGACCTGATGACATGATGCTGATGTTATTTACATAAATTATGCCAAAACTTATATATATATATATATATATATATATATATATTATATATATATATATATATATATATATATATAATACGAGGTGTGTTCAAAAAGTATTCAACCTTAATTTTTCGTGCGTAAAAGAATGAAGCTAGGGAGGCTGGTTTGGTGCACGTATGTAGGCGATCCTAATTAGTATGCGTGAATATTTTCCCGCTGCAGAAACTGTCAGTCGCCGACAGGACGCCGATGAGTGGAAGTGTAAGTGAGCGCCGTCGGATTTTCGTTTTTGACAAAATGGCGGAAAAACTTGAACAACGCAACTGCATCAAATTTTGTGTAAAGCTTGGCGATTCCCAAGTGGAAACGATCCGCAAGATTCAACAGGCCTTCGGGAACGAAGCAAGGGCACCACACTGATAAAAGAGTGGTACAACCGCTTCAAAGATGGTCACACATCAGTGGAAAGTGAAGCACGTTCTGGTAGGCCCTCAACATCCCGAAATGAGATCGTCATTGACCAAGTGAGGACCCTGCTGATGCAGGATCGTCGAATCACGATCAGAGAACTTGCAGACGAGGCGGGCCAGCATGGATCCGTTCATTCCATTGTGACTGAGGATTTGGGCTTAAGGATCTCAGCGAAGTTCGTGCCAAAGCTGCTAACGATCGAGCAGAAGCAACTCCGTTGGAGATCGCACAGGGCATGCTGGAGACTGTGAACAGCGATCCCAACTTCTTCAACACAGTGATCACTGGCGATGAGACCTGTGTTTATGGGTACGACCCAGAAAACAAGCTCAGTCATCACAATGGAAGCATCCAACATCCCCGAGGCCAAAAAAAGCAAGGAAGGTCCGCAGCAATGTCAGTCATGCTGACCGTCTTCTTGACTCCAGTGCGTGGTTCATCACGAGTACGCACCACACGGCACAACCATCACCAAAGAGTACTACCAAGAGGTACTGCGTCACCTTCGTGACGCTATGCGACGCAAACGGCCGGACCTGTGGGCAGCGGTCAATTGGCAGCTCCATCACGATAACGCACCCGCCCATTCTTCACATTTGATACAGAGTTTCCTGGCCAAACAGAACACACCTGTGCTTGTCAGCTCCCTACTCGCCCGACATGGCTCCGTGTGACTTCTGGCTTTTCCCCAAGCTGAAAATGCCCTGAAAGGACCAGATTTCAGTCCAGAGAAGACATCATGCGGAATGCGACGGACCAGCTGCACGCCATCCAAAAGAGGCGTCCAGCGCTGCTTCCGACAGTGCAGAACCGTTGGGAGAAGTGTGTGGCAGCCCAAGGGACTACTTTGAAGGAGATTAGTGTAAGTTTGTTGTATCTGGATACAAGTATTTTTTTATGAACAAAGGTCGATACTTTTTGAAACACCACCTATCGAATATAATATATATATATATATATATATATATATATATATATATATATATATATATATATATATATATATATTATATTTATAATAGTTATA
>CM068958.1:13515129-13531798 GCA_035128595.1 Eptatretus atami | reverse complement strand
TGTGCATGTTGGAATTGTGTATTAGACTTGTGTGTATTAGACTTGTGTGTATTAGACTGTGCTTATTAGACTTGTGTGTATTAGACTGTGCGTATTAGACTTGTGTATATTAGTCTTGTGTGTGTTAGATGTGTGCATGTTGGAATTGTGTATTAGTCTTGTGTGTGTTAGACGTGTGCATGTTGGAATTGTGTATTAGACTCGTGTGTATTAGTCCTTGTGTGTGTTAGATCGTGTGCATGTTGGAATTGTGTGATTAAACTTGTGTGTATTAGACTTGTGTGTATAAGACTGTGCTTATTAGACTTGTTGTGTATTAGACTGTGCTATTAGACTTGTGTATATTAGTCTTGTGTGTGTTAGATGTGTGCATGTTGGAATTGTGTATTAGACTTGTGTGTGTAGACGTGTGCATGTTGGAATTGTGTATTAGACTTGTGTGTATTAGAAACTTGTGTGTATTAGACTTGTGTGTATTAGACTGTGCGATATTAGACTTGTGTGTATTAGTCTTGTGTGTATTAGACTTGTGCGTATAGACTGTGCGTATTAGACTGTGTGTATTAGACTTGTGTGTATATTAGCCTTGTGGTGTATAGACTGTGCGTATTAGACTTGTGTGTATCAGACTGTGTATATTAGACTTGTGTGTATATTAAGACTTGTGTGTATCAGACTGTGCGTATTAGACTTGTGTGTATCAGACATGTGTGTATTAGACTGTGTGTATTAGACTTGTGTGTATCAGACTGTGTATATTAGACTTGTGTGTATATTAGACTGTGTGTATCAGACTGTGCGTATTAGACTTGTGTGTATCAGACTGTGTGTATTAGACTTGTGCGGAATTAGATCTTGTTTTTCATCCGATTGACTTGAAATTTGAATAGGATTTTCATAAAAATGACCACCATGTGTCACGTGGCCCGGCAACCATATTGGATCGAAGGGAAAATGTTTGAAAATCTTCGTAGGAGAAAGCGTTTAAGCAATCAATGAAAAATTTAACTAATTGATCAACTACCTGTGAGAAATATGGTTTGATAAAGATGACGTCATTGGTCACGTGGTCTGGCAGCCATATTGGATCAAAGAAAAAAAACCTTCAAAAATAAAAACGTTGGCTCTCACCAAGTCCGTTTCAAGACTGCGTGGGGTATTTATTCTAAAAATACCATCTAGTTGATGAATGTGTTGGGTTTCTTGTGTGTACCTTCTCATCCTATCATGTGAGTATGCCTCCCCACATTTTAATTTTCTTGTTTTTTTTATTCCTCTTTGTCTTTTCTTGTTTTCTTGCATTTGTTGTTGTCATTTATTCCCTCTACTCACCCGATGCCCTTCCCCACTTTCCTCTTTTATTTTAACAATATGTAGTTGGCAATATCCTTATCAATAATTTTGTCTTTTACACACTGATTTATCTGCAATATTTCCCTGTTGAAAGGTTTTTTTGAGGAACAATTAACATTTTAAAGGGTTTTCAAAGCACACAATAGATTCCAGTGGTTTGGCGAGCAGCAGCATATACCATATACAGTATGTCACAATAGGCTGTTGGATGCTGTTTCAGATCTAACTTGTATGAACAGACTGTTCTTTTGGATATTATATCAGAAAACTTTGTTGTACATTTTGATTTTCAGTTATCAGCAGGTAAGTAGAGAAGTGATATACTTTGATTGTCTAAACTCTAAATTAATCATTTGTTTGATGAACTCATTCCTTATTTGAAGGGTTCAGCATGACATAACGATCACAAAACAGGCCATCACACAGTACCTACGTGTACGGACTTTTAACGTCACATTTGTGGTTAATTAACGCAAGCTGTACCATGTCAACTTTGGCAAACAAAAATGATGCATAAACTATTCCAGCAATTATTTGCAATATTTGTCTGCCTCCATAATGTTCTCAGATGAAATTGCTGGACCGCAAATGATTCCGGATGAAATTGCTTTGCCCAAAATCTCCAAACAAGAGAATGCGTGGCTCCAGTCCTCATGTGAAGAGTATATCTGCAGTTTCGCCGGTCCATCAGAGCGTGACTAACTGTCAGGGTCTGGGTGTCATCTAACCTGTGCGGTTCCAGAGCGACTAGTCCCAATTACCTCTAGCTGTGGCATCTAATTGAATAGCTTGTATGACGTGCACTTATCACTTGTCACTACCACGACTTGATTCCGCTTCTCCTTGGGAACATCTTTTCTACCGCAGGCTCTTTGGAGAGCCATTCTGGCTTCAACTTGAGCCTGATACAGATACAAGGGCACCAAATATTCTGCTTTATATAAATAGTACATCAAAATTGCTTGTTAAATTTCAGAAGTATTAAGATTAGCATATTCTGATTTACCATTTAAGGGCATTGCTATTCCTAAAGCATCATCAAACTGCTATTCATAAAGCATCATCAAACTGCTATAACCGTTACAGGCCAGGAGTGGTTCTCTCATCGAGGAAAGTGCTAAAGTGTGTATGTATAGGTAACAGCAGAATAGATAAACACCAAATAATACTTTTCATGATTATTAATTCGCCGTAGTTGCCACGTTGAATGTTTTTGGAAGAGACTTATCTTTGAAGAAAAGAAAAAACAGGAATTGTTAAAGAAAATGCATAAATCACGT
Source organism: Eptatretus atami (assembly GCA_035128595.1). Taxonomy (NCBI): domain Eukaryota; kingdom Metazoa; phylum Chordata; class Myxini; order Myxiniformes; family Myxinidae; genus Eptatretus; species Eptatretus atami. The sequence continues at coordinate 13,529,165 of CM068958.1, read as the reverse complement.
GATTCGAAAATGGATGTAACACGGCACACAGACACGATGGCAGAAATGTCTCTTCATTTGTCTGTGCCACTCTGTAGGTAGCAGTCGAGTGCTTGACTCAAGTTGTCCTGAGATACACAGATAGCTGCAAGTATGGGAGCACAGAATGAGTCCTTTCGCATTCGTGTAAAGTATTAGCCGAGATGTCACCTGGTGAGGTTCTATAAAATAATTATTTGAATCCCTGCCATTGACACCCAAACCACGATGTGATGCCATGGTAAACAAAACAGAGATCAACCTGATGCTCTGTGGCATCGCCTTTAGCATCACTGCTCTGACAGCGATTCATATCATTGCTCTGCAGAATGGGCCAACTCATTCTGCTGCTTCCCCAAATCTCCCAGGACTACGGGCAGGACAGGACGGCATCCAGAACTGAAAAACCTGATGATCTGTGAAACAATGCCAGTGTCGGTCACGAGAGTGAAAATACCTCTTTCACCATTGAAGATCCCGCAGGAGCGAATTAACCTTTCAAACAAATATCTAAGAAGCCGTGATGTATAACAGCGAACTTTTTTTTGCTGAGTCTGAATGTCATCTTTTCAGTCCATGCCTTTAATACTTCAAGAAGGCAAAGGTCAGAAGAATTGAAGAGAGCATGTAAGTGAAACAAACAAATACTGTGAGAAATAGCAGAAACTCCACACTACGAGTAAGGTGCCTCATTTGCATAAAATATATATAAAGTGGAAGAAGTAAAATGAGTTACGGACGTAGCTACAGGACGATCTTTATTTGGACAAGCTTTTGGGTCTTTCTAACCACTGACTGACTCACTGACTGACTGACTGATTTTAAAGATTGGTATCTTCCGGGTGACATCGAAAGCTGAAATTTTGCATGCCATGGACATCGAAGCCGGTACACCGGAAAAATTCACAGAATCGTCGGACAACATCAATTAGCTGAAATGAATAAATGAAAACATCATAGAATAAAGCTGAAATAAATGAGAAGATAAATAAACTAGAAGGGCACTCGGTAGAGCGCATACCTCCACCACACAATGCCTGATCCACGAGAACATATCGACCCCAATACATTTTTGAGATATCGTGCTATGTATCGTTTTAGTCCCATCTCTCAACCGTGAAGAATCACTTTAAAAAATTCTAGTAGTCGGATCCGGATCTAGATCTTCACCAAAATCTATTCAGTTCGTCCTTGTCACACACCAAACCTGTCCACAAAATTTCATCCGGAACTGTCCCAAACTTTTTGAGATATCCTGAACACAAACAGACAGAAAGGGGTGAAAACATAACCTCCTTCACCTTCGGTGGTGGATGTAATGAAAAAAAAAAAGAAAAAAATTGCAGCTGAGAGACCCGAGACAATGGGGAAGCATGGTAATTTTGTGTACCAATGGACTTCGAAGCCAATACACCAGGAAAAAAAAAATCACAGAAACTTCGGAAAGCATCCGTAAATGAAAACATAAACATGAAAAAAGAAAAGAAAAATGAAATGCAGATGAGCACCCCGAGACAATGGAAAAGCATGGTTTGGATGCTTACACAGTTTGTAAGCACACCCCACTAATATATTTATATACATATATATACATTATATATATATACATATATATATACATACATACAGACATATACATACATATATAAACCGGGCGTAGTGGCGTGCGCCTGTAATCCGGCTACTCGGAGGCTTGGTTGGAGGATCGCTTGAGGACGGGAGCTCTGCGCTGGCCGCGCTATGAGAGGGTGTAGGGCATCCCGGAATCATGGCAAAACCCAATCCTTATCCCTGTGTCGTAAGAGGCGACCAGGGTTGCGTCAAGAAGGGCATCCGGCGTAAAACCTGTACCAAATCAGTATGCGGATCATAACGGAGTGATCGCGTGCGACCCCTAACAGGAGCAGCCGAAAGACGAACAACATATACATACATATATACGATGTGTGTTCAAAAAGTATCCAACCTTAATTTTTCATGCATAAACAAATGAAGCTAGGGAGGCGTGGTTTGGTGCACGTAGTTCGGCCGATCCTAATTCCGTTATGCGTGAATATTTCCCGCCTGCAGAAAGCTGTCAGTCGCCGACAGACCGCCGATGAGTGAGGAAGTGTAAGTGAGCGCCGTCGGATTTTCGTTTTTGACAAAATGATGGATCACTGTGGTCTCATCGCCAGTGATCACTGTGTTGAAGAAGTTGGGATCACTGTTCACAGTCTCCAGCATGTCCTGTGTGATCTCCAAACCGAGTTGCTTCTGCTCGATCGTTAGCAGCTTTGGCACGAACTTCGCTGAGATTCTCCTTAAGCCCAAATCCTCAGTCACAATGGAATGAACGGATCCAATGCTGACGCCCGCCTCGTCTGCAAGTTCTCTGATCGTGATTCGACGATCCTGCATCAGCAGGGTCCTCACTTGGTCAATGACGATATCATTTCGGGATGTGTGAGGGCCTACCAGAACGTGCTTCACTTTCCACTGATGTGCGACCATCTTTGAAGCGGTTGTACCACTCTTTTATCTGTGTGGTGCGCATTGCTTCGTTCCCGAAGGCCTGCTGAATCTTGCGGATCGTTTCCACTTGGGAATCGCCAAGCTTTACACAAATTTGATGCAGTAGCGTTGTTCAAGTTTTTCCGTCATTTGGTCAAAAACGAAAATCCGACGGCGCTCACTTACACTTCCTCACTCATCGGCGGTCTGTCGGCGACTGACAGCTTCTGCAGGCGGGAAATATATACGCATACGGATTAGGATCGCCTACATAGTGCACCAAACCACGCTCCCTAGTTCATTTGTTTACGCACAAAAATTAAGGTTGGATACTTTTTGAACACACCTCGTATATATGTATATATATGTATATATATATTTATATATATATGTTATATATATGTATATATATATATATAATAAATATATATATATAGCCTGGTGTTGGCGCAGTGGTTAGGGCAGTGGCTTGGGACCAAAAGGTCTTGAGTTCAAGCCCGTTGGGACACTGAATTAATATATATGTAATATATAACCAAGTCGAAAACACCAGGGGGTTGACTCAGCCTGCCATCCTTCCGAGGTCGGCGAAATGAGTACCAGTTGTACTGGGCCCGGTATATGCCCGGTTAGAATAGGTGTACCATCCTGTGTGTCGTAAGAGGCGACACGGTTGCGTCAGGAAGGGCATCCGGCGTAAAAACCTATGCCAAATCATTATGCGGACACCAAGACGGTTGATCCGCTGTGGCGACCCCTAACGGGAGCTAGCCGAAAGAAGAAGAAGAGATATATATATATGTGGCCTGAAAGTCACGTTGCCCTTCCCAGTGAAGCATTGTTCTTGAACTCTTTTAATATACAGGTTTATTGTACAGTACTTACAATAATTAATTTGTCATTGTATCTGTATGTGCTCCATCATTTTTCTGAGTCAGTGTTCCGCTTACCACGCGGGCGAGGGGCGCGAGGGCAGAGGGAAGGGACAGAGGGAAGTGCGAGAAATTTATCATGGGTAAAGTAACTTTCGGCTACCCTGTATATATATATATATATATATTATATATATATATATATATATATATATATATATATATATATATAACACAAACCCATTAACCAAACGGTGTGGCTGCTACAGGACAAACAGACAGACAGACACAGAATGAACGGCACACAACCGACCAACATAATTGCCGAAATCCGAAGGATTCCGGCAATTAACAAACAGACCCAAATGCAATATCCTCCCCTTCGACGAGGGTAAAACAAGTTGACTTGTTTCACCCTCGAGAACAATAGAGTTGAAAACTTTTGGAAAGGAATTTATGAAGACCCAAAATAACATAGTAAGGAATTGGATTGGATCCAAAACATGAAAAAGAAAAAGCAACATCAAAAGGAAATGCCCCCATTGATATTTAATGGGGTGGGGGGGGGGGGGGACTGCAAAAATGCCCAAACGTTAAAAGCTCAGGCCCAGATGGAATTCCAAATTTCAGGCTAAAGCAACAAGATGATCGACACAATCACTACTCACGAGCATTCAACTAACTTATCCAAGGGAAGAAAGTAATGGATGAATGGCTCAAAGAGGTTCACACCTTCCTCATCCCAAAATCTGAAGAATCCCAACTACCTTACAGGTATAGACCAATAACATGTCTACCAACAACATACAACCTTCTGACGGGAATCATCACAGAAATGATATACCACCACCGAACACAACAAGGAGACCTAGAGGCAGAATAGAAGGGATGTGAAAGAGGATGCTATGGAACAATACACCACCTACTACTAAACAAGACCATACTTGAAAACTGTAAAACCAGAAGAACCAATTTATTCAAAGCATGGACAGATGACAAAAAATCTTTTGATAGTTTTCCACACTCATTTATGATAAAATGCATGCATTGCAGGTATACATGATCAATCCCCAAGTAATCAAACTGATCAAGAAAGCAATGGAACACCACGTTGATATTACAACACTCTGAAGGAAAGATCAAAATACCAGAGTGAAGATATGTTGCAAGATCTTCCAGGGAAACAGTCCCTCCTTTTTTTTCCTGGCCCTGGACCCACTGAGCAACCTCATTAATGAAAAAGAATATCTGTGTAGAATGAGGCTGATCCTGAAAAATACCTCTCCCCAAGAAACCAAATCAAAGCCATTAACCACCTACCAATACCAGGATTCCAGTACAGCTGCAGAATAATAAACTGGCCACAAGAGGAATCAATAAACTAGACATCAAAAAGAAAACTCCTCAACATCCACAAAATGTTATATAAAAACAGTATATCCTGACAATGTACCTGCCGAGATGAGGAGGTAGCGGCCTGATGGAACTCAACCAAGTGCACAGGATGACAACTGTAGGATTGCCCGAGATACGTGAAAGTTCGACAGACTACAGAACCCAATTTCACAGTAAGTGAGAGAAGGTATCCCTAATCACCTACAAAAAAAATCCAAAGACAGGTACAAATGGAAGAAACTGAAAGAGCAACCAATACAGCCCAACTATTGCGAAAAAGACAAATAAAAAATATAAACGAAATATCAACAGATATACACTGACAACTGGGAGAACGACAAAAGAGCAGGAAGATATTAACAACAACAAAAAAAAGTTGTAAATATTGGGCATAGACAAACGAGGCTCATTGGAATGGCGAAGCAAAGATCAGGTCAACTGGGATGGAGAAGGAATCAAAATAAATACCCAAGACCAGGAACACTAAACCAACGGATTTAAGCAAATGGCAGGACTAAGTCAATCGGACAAGTGTAGGTTCTGCAAGGTAGAAACAGAAAGCACAAGTCACCTCTTATTGGGATGTAAATAACTCATGTCAGAACAGCTGGACACACGAAGGCACAACAGGGTATTGTGGAGTAATCCACGAGCACATCTACAAAAACTTCAACATCCCAGTCCCAGAAAACTCATGGAAACATGAACCAAAAACGATAATTTAAACAAGGAAGTAACGCTCACATACGACCTGATGATTCCAATGAGCGTTAACATAGAAAACAAAGCATTGTGATCGGACATAGTATGAGGTGCAAAAAATATATAGAGAAGGCAGTTCTAATTGAGGTTTCACTTCCTGACAACTTTGGCCTAAACTATGAAGAAATCAAGAAAATAACCAAATACCAAGACCTCGAAATGAAGTCAAAAGATCCTGGAAGCTGAAGAACTCCGAGATTGTGCCAGTGGCAATTGTGACAACGGGAATGATGAAGAAGAACCTTATAGAGATCTTAAAAACCATCCCTGGGAATATTAACACAAACCAACTACAGTTGGAAGCTGTCTCGGGCTTAGGCCTGTCACATTTGCTCTACGGCGAGGATACGGCGGCCGTACGCCTCTGAATTGACAGAAACGTGCGGCGGCCGCAGAGTTTCTGCGGTGGCCTCAGGGTGGCCCTAGCCGTTTGGCTATCTTTTACAGGCCGTAGGGGTCCCGTGGAATTATAATGCGAGTTATAACTTTTTCATTTCTACGTTGGCCGTAGCAATTCGACATGCCGTAGTTGTGACGTAGTTGTGTTCCACGTCGACCGTACGTAGGGCGTACGGTGGCCTTGCGTTATTCGTGCGGCTGCCGTAGTTCTTATCAATGAAAAATGAATTTTGCCCTAAAACCGAATACATTTTAAAACCGAACACAACGAAGCGTTCATGTTTGTTCACGTGTCTCCCCCACATGTTCGAGCCGCATCTTCGCCTTGTTTCATTCAGTTCGTCGGTGGAAGTCCTCGTGAAAACATCTCTCGTGTGTCGATCGCTACTTTACCTCGTGTTTTCACCTTGATTTGTGCTGTTTTTTTTTTTTTTTACTCATCTTGTGTTTTAATTAATAACAAAAAAGCAATCATCACGTGATGTGACGGACTGTCGGGCAAGGATTTAATTTCACAGAAAAACCGGTTGTAATTTGGAATATCCATGATTACGTCAGCCCGATGCGTTTGATGAAAGTGATTGTGGTTCTGGGCATCATGTTTGATGAGCTGCCCTGGGGCAGCGCTCTCGCAGAGTGCGCGAGCGATCGGAACCCAGGCCGGAGCTCGAGCCTGTGTGGACCTTTGGATTGGTGATTGTACCAGTTTACATACAATACACCGCCACCGAAGTCATTTACTCATCTTATTTTACCTTAAACATGGGTAATTTCAGTTGAAAGTGTCTTGAAAGTGGGTTTTTTGGGGTCCAGGAACAGATTAATTCACTCCATTATTTCTTATTGGAAAATATTTGGGAATCGAACTTTTTGCAATCCGAACAGCCTCCTGGACGAATTCAATTCGGATTCTGGGGCACCACGTACTGGTATATTCCGAACTGTTATATTTTTATTTCAGTAAAAAAATAACTGGTATATATACCCACTCGTTACCGTCCGTCTGGCCGCACTTCGCCTTAGGGCCCCCTGCGTCGCCTTGCGGGCACCTTGAGGCTACCTTGCGTCTGCCTTGAAAATTCTATGGCCGCCGCAGGGACGCCCTAAGGTCACCGTGCGCATCAAATCAAAGACCGTACGGCACCCCCACGTTTTCGGTCTCCACAATTTCTAAATACCCCGTGCGGCTCCCCGAAAATAAAAACATATGTGACTGCTACATTGTGTGACCGTGGAAATACTGCGGCCGCCGTATAATTGCTAGTGGCCTAGATTTTGGAGACCCCACGGCCGCCGTGGCAAATGTGACTTAGGCCTTAGTGACGATCCTCAAAAAAGCCGTTGGAACATAACTCTGAAACTAGAAAACTTCACAACTTGGTCCATGAATCATGATGCCTCACTGAAATGGAAAGCCTGGTGTTGATTTAACGGTTAAGGTGTGCGGCTTAAGATCTTAGGTTTTGAGTTTGAGCCCCTGTTGTGACCGTTGAAATCACCAGGTGGGTTGATTGAGCCTGTCATCCAATTCCGACGTTGGTAAAATGAGTACCAGCTTACTGGTAAAGGGGCTGTCACACCTTGACGTTTTAGCCAGCGTATGGCAAGGTCTCAAAATGTATGTAAAACGCTGGCGTACGCTGAACTATTGATGTTTTAAAAAAAGTTTTGGCGTATAATAACGTGTTGGACGTATGCATAACGTATTAGTAACTACACAGAACGTTTTAATCACATACGTATAAATAACTTATACCAACGAATGCTGAGCGTGTTTGTCGGCGTTCACAACCTATGCCCAACGATAGTCTAACTTATGCATAGCGCGTGGCAGCGTATCGCCGACGATCACGTGGCGTAGGCTATTAATAGGCTGCGGCTCGACGATTCAAATCATAACCGCACTAGACATCGAAGTGTGAAGCCGCTGTCTCACCTTGACGTTTAGCCAGCGTATGCCGACGTATGAAAAATTTGCCGAACCAAGCTGGCACACGTCGAATACGTTATGGGTAAGTTTTGTATACGTTAAGAGCATGCTGGCATACGTCGTAGTATTCTGGCATATGTCATCATACGCCGAGTACGTCGAGAAATTTTCAGCATGTTGAAAATTTCTCGACGTACTCGGCGTATGACACACGTTCCGCATACGCTGGCCATAAGTTGTAGGCACGTTACGCGATCGTTGACACACGTCGACACACGTTACTGTAAGTTACTCATAAGTCGAAACACATCAAGGTAATGGTTAGGTCAGTGTTCCAGACTCCCTGTTTTTTTTTTTTTTTCCTTCGGTATGACGGTAATGTTGACACTTCGATTTCTAGTGCGGTTTGATTTAAATCGTTGGGTGGCAGCCTATTAATTATATTATATTATAACCGCACTAGAAATCGAAGTGTCAACATCACCGTCATACCGAAGAAAATAAAAATAAAAAAACCAGGGAGTCTGGAACACTGACGCTAACATTACCTTGACGTGTTTCGACTTATGAGTAACTTACAAGTAACGTGTGTCGACGTGTGTCAACGATCGCGTAACTGCCTACAACTTATGGCCAGCGTTATGCGAACGTGTGAGTCATACGCTGGCATACTCGAAAAATTTCAATTTGTCTAACACCTCGGCGTACTACGACGTATGCCAGCGTACAAAGATGTATGCCAGCGTACTACGAAAAAAGCCAGCGTACTACGACGTATGCCAGCGTGCGCTTAACGTATACAAACTTACCCATAACGTATTCGACGTGTGCCAGCGTTTTAGCCAAATTTTGCATATGTCAGGCATACGCTGGCTAAATCGTCAAGGTGTGACAGGGCCTTAACAGGGGCACTACATCAGCCACACAGCTCACTTCCAGAAAATGATGCAACCAGAACCACAGCTAATACTTTAAACAACTGAAACGGAGGTGGATACTTCGAGACCTGGGAGGACTCCATTCCACCTTCCCATGGGACTTGAACCTCAGCTCTAATATAAGCACAATGAGCTTTACTTTGGGTTCTGATGGGAACACTTACACAATTAGTAGGATATGGCGTTTATAAGACATGAAATATTGTGGGATTTTGTGACTTCTCAATCAAGCTACGTAGACACATCATTGTCGATAGTTATCATCAATACATCTTGCATAAGTCATACTCACAACCTCTTTTTTATTTTTTTAAATATCGAGAGGGCTCTTATCTTACCCTTTCAAACAGCGGAACACATTTCCAAATGCAATACCCAGAGGCAATGGCCTGGCTGTTGTTTTCTGAACTGGTTCATTGCCCGTGGCATCGCCATGAAAGGCTAACGAACCGGCTTTTCATTCACGTTGTCCAAGTGCCGAAAAGCCCTGATGATGTTGATTCGAGAGGAATGCAACACACATCTCCGCATTCAGATTGGGCCCCTGTTGCCTGTTTCAACATGCCACCGTCGTATTGCCACTCTGAGCTGAGTTCTGTCATAACACCCATCACAATGACGGTGTGTGTCTGTAACCGGTGACCAATCTTCCTCTGGCGTGTTATTACCATCAGGTGCCATTTCGGGGACGGGCTGGCAGGATGCCATCGAGGAACGTACGCTCCTTTCTCAGCTGTCTAGCGTGGGTTCTAATCCAGACCCAGCTATAAACTGTCATCTTGGTGATTCACAGGCAGGGTGACTCATCAACGTGTGTTCTGTCCTCAGATGGCTGTTAAAGTTGGCGTCCGGTCTGTCGGAATTAGTTGGTGGACGTTGAAGATTCCATGGTATCCTCTGTGAAGAGTGGGCAAGCTATCGCTGGCAACCTGAGCACATTCCAAATTCCTGCTGTGACTCCATGTGTCAGAATGGTGACCCATCCAGGATTGCATCCTGAGGCATATAAACTGCATGGTTCATGATCTGATCTAATCTCTCATAATGTGGGTCCTTTTTAAAAAAAGATATATAATTGCCACTTAATGTCACAAATATTAATATTTGCTCTTGAGACTCTTTTATCAGCGACATGTTGCTGTCCTCACCTTCTGGCCTCCAAACAAGGGGCATCATTTGGTTGGAGAGCTTGCTTTGCGGGCCATTCGTTTTTGCAGTGAACGTGCCGTGGCAATTCCTGTGATACAAGTTATCTCGAACTTGTTCCATCAGCCATGTGCATTTCAAGGTAGCATCGTACCTGTGTACAATTCTGCTGCTTGTCAGATGCTCGCATCCTTAAGAAAAGGCAGCCCTGTGATTGAAGCTTTGACACGGCATCGTTGACCTTTATCTGTTTGGATGCACTTTGAGTTCTGTTCTTTCATCATGACAACCCAAGTTCATGCTTTTGGTTATCTAGAGTTCTGAAACACGGAGGTGGAGTCGATGAGCAGGTACACTTCGTTTTATACGGAGTCAAGGCTCATGTAAGAGCGACAACACTGAACGGATCAGGACACAACAGAACAAAAGGAGTTGCAGAGAGAGAGAGGAGAGAGAGAGAGAGAGAGAGAGAGAGAGAGAGAGAGAGAGAGAGAGAGAGAGAGAGAGAGAGAGAGATAATGGGGGGAGAGGGGGGCACAAACAGTGGAAATGAAGGCCAAGAGAGAGGGAGACTTGGACAGAAAAATGTGTGTGGGGAGGAAACGGGGGGCAGGAGATGGATACAGAAGGAAACTCTCAGGTGGAAAAACTGGAAATTTGGAAGGAAGAGGGATGGGGGTGGATTAACAAGGGAAGAAAATCTCATGGTTTTAGATTGGGGACGATCTGAGATGGTGGTGAATAGCTGTCTTGAAGACCTGGAGGGAAGAATGAGATTGATGATAATGTGGAAGTTGGTTCCACAGGTGGGAGAAAAAGAGGAACAAATGAGTGGAGGTGAGCAGCGATGTTGGATTTTGGTAGTTTCAGCAAAAGGGGATGATGGTGGACCTTGTGCTCCCTGCAGAAACCTGGGGGGGAGGACAAAGCACGGAAAGAGCAGAGGGTTCAACACGAGAAAGGCAGATGTAGAAGACAGAGAGACCACCAGCCTGTTTGTGATGATGAGGTGGTAGACCCACAGACTCAGCTTCATCGTGGGAGATTGCAATGATCTAGAAGGCCTTGGTTTGCACGCCATCAATCTGAGCATGGTGTGAGGCAGGGGAGCCAGCCCAGAGAGGAGAGCAGTACTCCATCAAACTGCAGATAAAAGCCTTGTAGGTGGATATGAGTTCAGGTGTGCCAAGGAAAGACTTTGTATGATGGAGGATGCCTCGTCTTCGACTGGCTTTGGAGGCCAACTTTGAAATGTGGTCTACACAAGGACGATAATGGCTGAGAGTGAGACCCAGGAGCTTCAGTGACTGAACCTCCTCAAGAGGATTGCAAAGAAAGTAGATGGGGGGGAGGTGAGTGGGGGGCAGGGAGAGGGGTTATAAATGTTACATCAGCATTACATCAGCCTGGTTACGGCTCGATGAAGACCTTGGCCAATTCATGTTGGGATTATCGGTGTACTCGCCACACTTACCATTTGTGGGTCAGTGAGACAATTTGTGTCTGAACGTGTAATTCGTTCAGTGTCAGAAATAACTCCCCTACTCACAAAGGACACAGTGTAATGGTGAGATATATAAATATATAATACAAAAAAAAACATCAGAAAATCTCAACGCAAAACCATCAAAACCTGACTTAGAATATCAATAGTACAGGCTCAAACTACTGCAGCCCACTACTGGTAACAGATACCCCATTCAGGAGGAAGTCCACCATACATTTTTGTTTATCTCCAGGGCATAATATGCAGCATACGGAAACACCCTCGATATGTTACCAATGGACCAGTCTGGCTCATGAACCACTGCACAAAGGAGGCTTTCAGCAATGATGACATCACTCCAAGGTTGGAGGAACGAACAGCAGTGATTCATTACTCACCAGACCGGGACATGGATGTCACATGTTCCAACAAATTCGGCCCAAATTCACACCGTTGTCACATGTTCATCCTCAATATGATGATGATCCTATATGAAGCTTTGCATCGAAGCGGAAAAGCTCATTCATGTCATGGTTGAAATGAAATGCTCAAATTGGGAAATCCTCAGTGAGGCCAACACAACACAACACAACACCACAACACAACACCACAACTGCGTCAATCTAAACGGTTTGGAATGAGCTGTTTGTACGGGATCTATTCCAAGCTGTGAAGTCATGAATAAATCACGCAATTTGGTTCGAACGTGGTCAACATGATCTGATCTCTCATCGATTGATGCACCGAGAAATTTGAGATGTAAGGGGATTCATCTTCTTTTGTATTCAGTGGAAGGCTGCGAAGAGCATCATTGGTTGTGGCTGCGCCGCTGATGCAGTGCCCTCTGTATGTTAATGCAGGAATTTTTAATTTGTTGTTTCAGAGTGCCGGCGATAACTCACCGACTCTTCACGAAGGACACCATGGGACCATCCATCAGCATACATCGCAAGTTGAAGACGCCAAAAAACTGGTTGGTAGGAATCGAAAGCAGTCGCAGATTTGCAACGAGATAAAAAAAATGGAAACAATTTTTTGTTTGTTTTAATTCTGGTTATCCGTCTAACTTGACACTCAAGCTGTGTTTTTCTTTTGCAAATACCATTTGAAATTCACAGCCCTATGGAAAAAATATATTCCGTAACAGGGAACCATGCGGCTGTAAACAATGCAGCACACAAAGGGTTAACCAAACGTGGTAAAAAACGCGATTTGAGAGGTTGACTAATCAGTAATGATGAGGTACCAAGGAAGATAACATTCATACATACATACATACATACATAACATTTCTTAAACAAAACATTTCTCAAAGTTTTATTTACTTTTTTCGTTTCCAGTTATTGCCTGAAATGTATGACGTCATATTTACTGCAAATAGCGTCCCCACAATAAAGAGCAGTGTTTCCTGGTTTATAGAGACAAGTGATGATTAATGGTGATGAATGTGACAATATGATCTTGATAAATCTTGACAATAAAACTGAGAGAAATGTTCGTTCATTCACAAGCATCAAACCACATAATTGTATCCCATTTCATTCATGTTGAAATGGTTTGAATTCGGAACGGTAATTTGTGGACATCATGTATATAAATGTAAACAATCCCAATCAAATCCTACCATTCAAAATACTCGAAAGTACCGATAAATATCACAGTAAGAAGTCGAAGAGCGAATTGAAAACTAAATAGGCCGACCGACTGATTTGGGGTGATGACAAATGGTAGACGAGCAGAAATGATGTTGCGTACAGATGAGGATTGAAGGAAATGGTCGGTTAGGTAAAGCTCATGACGTCATCAACTGATGACGTTAGACCAGAGCGGTCTAACTATTCATCCAATACAGGTTTTAACGATACCAAAACGGGTCCACGGATTTAAAGAAAGAAAGTAGGTCAAACCCGCAAAATACGGGTCACTTGGCATGTAAGCATCCGAGGGACAGCATACACATTGATGTATCGATCACCATGCATTCAAAACACCGGGATGACAGTTTGTAGCTGGGTCAGGATTTGAACCCAGGGTAAACGACTCGGTGGCTTGTGTGCATATCTCTAGGTGATCCTGCCAACCAGAGGATTCTTCAGATCCAAGCTATAGTTTACAGTGATCCAAACTCGACCTCGTCTCTCCAAGCAAACTTGCACGTTTTCCAGGTGGGTAATATTTAAACCGAACAAAGACGTTTCTCAATTGAATTGTTGAATTTTTTTAAACGTTGAAAAGTGTACAATATATATAATATATATATTGTTACGCTGTGGAAATTCGCAGAGCACCATATAGTCCTTAGATCAGTTATGCGGATAAGTCTGTGTTCAGATAGATTTCCCCACCATTGTCTAAAGGGAATTATTCGTGTCACCCGGCTGTGACTTTGAGTTAGCCGTTTTTCTTTTGCTATCGTTATTTGGACCAACCGCTTCACAACCACCACCTCCACCACCAACATGCTCTCATAAACCCTTCACAACAACCACCGCCACACCACACCTTCTCCACCACCGCATTCACACAACCACCTTAACCAAACGCCCACCACCACACCCTCACGACACCACACAACGCCAACCACGCCACCATTAACA
>CM068958.1:13490517-13514129 GCA_035128595.1 Eptatretus atami | reverse complement strand
ACTGGCTTTGACGTCCATCAGCATGCAAAATTTCAGCTCTCTCCGTCACCCGGAAGGCACCAATCTTTAACATCAGTCAGTCAGTGAGTTAGTTATAATATTCAGCATCATTTCCACATTATCAATATCAGAGATATCTGATTTGCTGTGCAATTATTCGTCGTCTCTAGTTTATCAATATCAGAGATATCTGATTCGCTGTCAGGTTAAGTCAGGTATGGGAGCATGCTCTGGAGCAGCGTGTCACTGCGTCCATTTTCCGCCGGTCCTCCAGGGGCCTCCGTCTGGCCATCCCCCAGGCAGATGCCTGGCCCATCCCCATCTCCTTGAGATGCCGATCAATCTGCTGCAACCACGAGGCACGTGGTCGGCTCATTGGCCTCCTCCACTCACGAGACTCCCTCACTGAGAGAATCTGGTGAGCAGGATCAGCGTCAGGAAAACGAGCCACATGTCCATACAGCCACAGTTGACGCTCACGAACTATACAGGTTACAAATCTCACTTGAGTCTCTCTCAGCAACCGCTCGTTGGACACAAAGTCCGACCAACGATAGCCAAGGATTCTCTGAAAGACTGGTACCGGAAGGAATTAAGTCTCCGTCTCAGGTCACTGGTAGAATAAGGTCTCACATCTGTAGAGCAAGACTGGAAGCACCAAGGACCTGAAGACTCGGACTTTTGTCATCTGCACAGGTACCGACAGTGCCACACCCCTGATCCAGTGAATCCTGACTTCGCAGGCCCGGCACCAATGTCTATTGACCTCTGACTCGCAACCAGCAGAGACATGAATATCACTGCCAACGTAATGAATCTCTCGGTGACCTCAATATCCTCACCACAAACAGATACAGACAAGATAGCAGCATCCAAGATGTCGATGAATCCTAGATCTTAGTTTTCACGAGGAAACACATAATCCCAGTGGCTCTGACTCCTCATTCAGCACCTTGAGGGCCCCCAAAAGGATATCCAGAGTCTCCCAAGATAACTGCATCATCTGTGAAATCAAGGTCAGAGATGTTGACATTCCCAAACGATATGCCATAGCTTGATCTCTCCGACATCCTCCCTAGAATCCAGTCCATAAAGTGCTGAAAAGTGTGGGTGCCAGTACACACCCCTGACGAACTCCAGTAACAACTGAAATAAGTCAGAGATGGTACCACCACATCTCACAGCACTCTCAGTACCAGAGTAGAGTTCAGACATCGGATTGATCAGATTTGGTGGCACTCCACGAAGACCAAGAATCCTCCAGAGGGCATCCTGATTCACTGAATCAAACGCTTTCCAGAGATCAACATCGGCTGCAAGCAGCCCCTGCCGGAACTCTCGTCTGCGTTTGGTGAGCAAGAAAAAAAAATAATCATGACGTCACCAGGTCACGTGTTTCGGCAGCCATATTGTTTTTTATAAATAAAAAAACTTCAAAAATCGTCTTCTCTGAAGTGGCCGAACAAATTGAGGTGAAACTACATGTATAACCGCCTGTCCATGGAGAACAAATGGTTCACACATATGATATCATAGGTCACATGGTTTGGAAGCCATATTGGATTTACCCAAAAACCTATAAAAATACACCACTCGAAAGAAGTCCTGGTGAGGGTCTGCAATCTCTGATTGCTCTTTTTCTTATTTAATTTGTTCAAGTTACCTGCAATAACTCACCCAGTGTTTGCAAAGAACACAGTGGGGGTCTGGATTCAAACCAAGCGAGACAGCTTAGAGGCAAGTGTGCACACCTGTAAGCCATACTGCCAGCCCAACTACCCCTCTAACCATGTCATCGTCCATCCTGTTCTTTTCAATGCAATTTGAGGCCATAGTGTACTCCAGTAAACTTTCAATTTCGTCTCTCATCTCACTTTCGGTCTACCTCTGATTCTTCCAAAGACTGTTGCTAGCTTGTCGGATTGTAATTATTGTTGTCCACTGGATTTCTGTTTCTTCTTTCTATGTGTCTGACATTTCATTATTAGCCCATCCCCCACACAGTAAAAGACGGGGATTTGCAATCACGTCTGTGTCTGTTTGTCTGTCTGTCCGGGCCGCAACTTTTCTTTGAGCTTTTGTCATCAAATTTTTAACAAAGCTTTATTATGAGAATATGGAGAAGACAAATTAATAATTTGGTCAAAAGTTGAAAGGGCAGCGTGACATAAAATCGTCAATTTTCATCCAATTGATCTGAAATTATTTTTATTTGAGCTTTTGTAATAAAATTTTTTAACAAAGCTTTATTTGAATATGGAGAAGGAAAATTAATAATCGAGTCAAAAGGTCAAAGGGACCATTTGGCATATGGAAGAAGAAGTCTGAGTACAAAACGGATGGGATTTGCATTTTCAGATGTTTTGCAGTTAGCCCGTGCTCGATAAACGAAAAGCGGGGTTAAGCGATGGGTCCTGTCCGTGCGTACGTACGGTACATGCGTGTCTGCATTTTGTTATTCCCTGTTCTCTGGAACCGATTGTCGGATTGACCCAAAATTTTCACCGTCGGTGCAACGACTCATGTAGAATGTTTTCATGATAATTATGATGTCATATGTCACGTATGCCTGGTATTGACTTCATGGTTAGGGTGGTGGGATTGGGATCAGAGGATCCTGAGTTCAAACCTCACTCGGCTGTTGAATTAATACCAGGTGGGGTTGACTGCCTTGCCATCCGTCTGAGGTCAGCAAAATGAGTAACAGCATGCTGGTATCCTGTGTCGGAGTGGTGACCCGTCCAGGATTGTGTCCAATAGCCAAGGAGACTGCTTAGCAGCACCAACGCTCTGCACAGAGTATGGTCCCAATGGATGGATATGTTACATGCTGTGGCAACCATGTTGGAAAAAATGGGGAAACATTGGACATCTGTCTCCGAAACCGCTCCATGGAAAAAAAAATTTGAAACTTGAGACTTGTCAAGTACTCCCCATGTGGAATAAGTGTGATATATATTATATATATATATATATATATATATATATATATATATATATATGTAATGGGTGCCTTCGTGTATGACATCATAATTGCACATATAAAACGCTACATCTGATCAATATGAAAAATTTTGATGGTCATCTCGGAATCATTTGGTCAACAGAAAAAATTTTTATGACATTATCGTTCACGATAATATATTTAAAAAAAAATAATAAACCATCAAAAATCTTCTCCAAAACGGCTGAACAGATTGAGGAGAAACTGTACCGGTATTATCGCCTATGCATGAGGAACAAAAATTCCCACCTATGACATCATAGGTCACATGGTTTGGCGGTCACATTGGATTAACCCTAAAACCTTTAAAAAATCTTCTTCTCCAGAATGGCTGCACAGATTGAGCGGAAGCTTCACACAGATGTTCCCCAAGCCTTGGGGTTACCAGGGTATTTATGAATAATTGATATGTCACATGGTTTGGCAGCCATATTGGATTGAAGGTAAATATTTTAAAAATTCTCTCTTGAACCGCTGCATTAATCGACGTGAAACTGCAAGATTTTGATCTAGTAGTGATGGGGAATATATGTTTTAAATTTCAACCTGATTGGACGCATGGTATGATAGGCAAGATTATTTAATTTTTTGAATCTGTGTTGTGTTTTTAAAACTTTTTTTTGTTAATGAGGCTCACTTGGGTGCTCCTGAATGGGTTTGAAGGTAGCGGAGTAGTAGTTGAAACCCGAGTCTTATCCAGGTTCCTCCTGATGACTTGAAATTAATGTTCATAATTACAAATTTGCCAGCAGAAGAGTTAGCGCGTACCTCGTCCTTCTCAAGACTGTGCGGGGTAATGATTCTATGAATGCCATGTAGTTTTTTTTTTTTTGTAATTGTGAACAGAATGTCAAGGAATTTTGTTTTCTGTATGATCCATCCGTTTCTCTGCTTGTCCTTTAGTGTTATGCCATGACACCATTACTCGGCAGATGATGGATGAAAATCGATGGGGGACACCTGCTGATTATAAAAGGTGCTGATAAGGCCATAAATGCTCTGATGGGAATGAAACACATGTGCATCGGATGACCCGAAAGTGGAAAGGGACCAGATGGAGGCAGAAGGAGCCAAAAACAGCATACATCCACAAATTCTTTATTACGACGAAAGCACAAGAGTGATGGCAACTAGTTTATGAAAAATACATGGCCTGTCTTTGACTCTGGACGGACGCTCACCCTCACGCACCAAATTCAACCCCACCCATCCATTTCCCCCGACCGAGCCCCTATCGAGGGCTTTGCATGTTTCATAATATATTCAACGGACGATGTGGAGATGGAATCAACCTTCTCGGAATTGATCATGTCCCAAGCATATGGCTCAGTAGGTAGCCCACAGTGAGCAACCGAGTGACCCTACTTGACTTTTTCCAAAAAAAAATTAAATATTTTTCTTTCAATCAGAGGCCGATTTACATATTCATTCATTCCTTAATTCAATCAATCCTTTGAATGACTTTTTATATTACTGATTGAAATTTCCACAATCGTCACCAGGCAAACTATCAAGATTTGTAGCCGAGTCTGGAAAATGGTAACCCTTCGTCGCGCCCTGCTGAACGGATGCTTTTTGGGCCATTTATTTATTATGTACGCAGCATGTCGATATTCTCATCCAGTTCTCCCTCCTCTCCAATCCAACGGATGTTCCATACATGTTCCATTTATTTTCCCTTCCACGACGAATGCTTCTTTCCCTCAATTCTCCTTCGAGCGGAGCAACCCCCGTGTGTACGTAATAAATTGATGGCTCATTGCATGCAGCCCCGTGGTTGTGATTTCAGTTAACACCTCCAAGCAGTCGCCTTTCGTGGTTCCCTTTTCAAATAGTGGGGTATTCTGTAAGCCGAAAGCCACAAGTGGTGCAGAATGTAAGAGGAACACTTGTTCGACCTCCCTCGCCCAAGGGACGCATAAGGGCTGAATATATAACCAGTTGAGACATTTTTTCCAAGCCAGTGTGCACGAAGAGGGCATGGATCTATCATGAAAGGCCTGTTATGTAATTAAATCGTGTTTTTCATCGTACAAGGCGTGTGCGTGCCAGCATCATTCGGAGACTCTGCTGTTTTGACATGAAGACAGAGCGAGCTTTCTGTGCAGCGTTGCAGATACCTCCCTGAAAATAGTGTGATGCAGCAACATGACAGAAGTACTACAGACGTACGAAAAATACTTACTACAGAAGTACTACAGATGGACCACATACGGCAGAAGTACCACATATGTACGACATAAGTACTACAGTCTTTCTACAGACGTACTACAGACATACTACAGATAGTACAGATGTACCACAGAAGTCCTACACAAGTACAAGAGAACTATTAGAGAAGTATTGGACAAGTACTACAGAAATAGTACAGAAACACAATTTAAAGGAGACCTGAGACCAAAAGGTGTGAGTGGTGAACAGGCTATATTTCAATAGATTTTTTTTTTTTTAATCAATATGGACTGGGAATCCATTATAATTTCAGATCGCTCATTGCACCATTACTGAGGTGTGGCTGTGCTGCTTCTGTAGTGCCTCTTCACCTTCTTGTGCCTCCTGATGAAGTTTTCCTCAGCCTCATGCATCTGCTATAACACTGATGGAACCATGAACAGTGTAATAATCGTAGTAATAGTAGTAGTGGTAGCCTCGTGATAAATGTCCCGTTCTCCCTTGTCACACACATTGATGCCTCACCCTGCATGTGGAACAACATTTTTTTTTTTTTGCTGGGATTGGATTCTAACCCAGGCTAGACATCTCAGAGGAACCCCATGGGCAAATCCAAGGCAGAGTTTGTTTATCCATCTTTTTTTGTGATTGTTGGCTTTGTTGTTCAAACGTTGCATCCATTATGACTCTAAGTAAATCCCTGTGGAGTTCCAGCAGCTGTAGTATTAATTCAACTGCTTTATTTTCCTGCATTTACAGGGATTGCGAATCATGCAAGGCCATCAAACTGTGGGACCGTGATTAGAAGTGAGCAACTTTCATTACCTTTCATTCAATAATGTCCACTTTATATGACGCACACACATGCACAAAAAGGCTCACCATATTCAGGAGCTGTTTGACCAAGATGGGCTTTATTCACGGAAAGGTTGAAGCTGTGCATCTTCCGACACCCCCTCTCCCTCCCCCGATGTGAGTGCTCGTTGTTGAGCCGAGTAAGGAAATCCATTATGAAATCACAGCACCTCGAACATCTCGTTCATTATTCCCAGCAACACCATTTCCTGACTCCAGTTGCTGCAATCCATTTGTGCCATCAAAGAGTCAGGCAAAAAGGCAAGACCATTTTGATAATGTCCCTATTAAAGGGCATCTACATATCATGGAAGCGAATGGAGGGATTTTCAAACCCTTACCTCCAACATGTTCTAGTTTCTCAATAATTGTTTTCTCAATTATTCCCATCACCGTCTCCCTTTCATGGTTGACATGCTTTCGTGCATTGCATGTAGACGAATCCTCACCTGTATCCTGGTATCTATTAAAAAGATCCGTATGGCCAAAGCCATGTTGCAGAGGTCTGCTCATGCAAAATGTTATAATATTTTGCATCGCTGACGTCCAAAAGCAGAACGGCCAGCTTAAGTTGTCCATAAGACGACGTTTCCTGGCCTTTTCCATGCAGCTGAAAGATGGCAGTTCGAGTCAAATCCCATGTTTTGTGCGGACGAAGCCAGTGCACCTCTGCTTTATCGCGGAGGTGATGTTAAGCTGGTCGTCCTGCTCTCACAATTTCGAGGGCATCAGAAATTACCAAACGAAATTGTGTTTTATCTACTCGTAAATTTTTTTTAATATCCTTTGCAGAGGCAACCACTATCCAAGCTGTGTATTAAAGATAAACCTCAACATATAATACCATACGATCGTACTCGTACACCATACTTCTGAAGTATGTTTGGAAGCAACTCATAAACAATTGTTCATTTAATTTTGCATGCAATGTCAAGGCTCGTGGTGGGCAAACCACGGGGGAGGTGCGAATGTCCTGGAGGGCAGGTGCGAATCACCTGGAGGGACATCGTGAGCTCTGGCTGAGCGAGTTCCCATCGTGTGCTGCCTTTTGGCTGCTGGTTGCATCTTTGGTTAGGGGCACAGCAATGCCGCTGATGCAGTGCCCCTATTACCAATAAACTGGTGCTCATTTCGTCGACCTCGGAAGAATGAGAGGCTGAGTCAGCCCCCTGGTGTTAATTCAGTGGCCAACGGGGCTCGAACTCAAGACCCGAGGATCCCAAGCTACTACCCTAACTGCTAAGCTAACACCAGGCAACTGGCTGAGTGAATAAGGACCATTCTTGGTGCATCGCGGGGTCGACACGGATCTGGTCTGGCTGAGTAGAAGTGATCGTCGTTTTCATCCAAGTACGAGTTGGGTTGGGTTGGTGCCAAGCGGTATGAAATGAGTTGCGATTTCCCAAATTAAACTGCAGCGATATCGTAGGAGCTGTTTACGGAGAAGTTTCTGTCGCGTGGGTGGTGTTCATATCCAACCACAATTACAGTCTGCGATATCGAAGTCACAAGTCACAGACAGTTCGCTCCTGGTTCAATTCATCATTAAAAAAAAGTCTTTATTCTCAGCTCTCTTGGACTTGTTAAAGTGGAAAGAAATAGTTGAATCGTTATGGTATGAAATAAAGTTGAAAGGAAGCCAAGATGAAGGTTTTTCTTTTTTTTTTGGCTAATTGCTCTTAGCCTTCTTTGGGTCTTTCAAAACACTGCACAGTTGCAAAAGTCTGAGCACTGCACTCAGCTAACACCTTTTTGGTCCCCATAACCTTCTGGGTTATGAGTTAGGGATAATGAAACGTTGCCATATTTTACCTTTACACGTAAGGTGCCTGTGGGCTGTGGCTAAGAAAGACAACCTAACCCTAAATCCCTTACCATTGGAGAGCATGTATTACCCGGCACGCGTAGTGCAAAACGTGGCGATGCAATTGGTTCACTGTGTCTGTGCGTCTGTCAATCTATGATCGAGGAACTACTTTAACAACCATTTCAATTCAATTTCGCATTTTGAACACCGTAGAACACGAATGGGTTTGTTTGCACTTCCACAAACCTGCAGTTGAGCAGTACTTTGACCCTGAATTTGGCAAAATTGTGCAGCGTCTTGTCCCGCGTGCGCATGCACACAGTGGGGTAAAGCAATTGCTTCTGTCTCTATCTGTCTGTCTGGCAGTTACGAAGAATTGAAAACCATTCCAAACAGGAAACGCACAGTTTTTAGGGACGTTATAAAGGACACAAACAACAGGCACGAAGAACTAATTTTATGTGTTAAATATGGTGGTGTAAAAGATGGTGTTTCACAAATGCATCAATGGCGACAAACCTCAGATTCAATTGCTTGTTTGGGTTTTTGGTTCACGAGTGCCAGCCAGAGTGACCACTATATTCATTGTGTCTGTGTGTTCTGTATGTATGTCTGTCTGTCTGTCCAGAGCACAACTTCGTGGGATGTGATCCGATTTGGATGAAACTTGAATATTATGTTGATATCAATGCCTAGTTTTGTCTTCCTGGCGATGGGCGTCCCACGCCATTGTGGGCGGAGCCACGCCCACTTGTAATTTTTGTTTTTTTCATATTTTTTTCTCGTTTTTTTTATCGAAATTCCCGCTCGAGAAATTGTGCGCATTGGCCATATGTACAACATATAAAAAATTCAGTTTGATTCGGTCAATTTTGAGGGAGAAGATAGGTTTTGAAGAAATGGGCGGTGACAGATAGTAGGGTAGCAGCTAAGATTGTGAAAAACTATGCAATGAGACTGAAACTTTGCAATACAGTGAGACGTCTCATCACGCACCTTTTTGGTTCACGAGCACCAGCCAGAGTGACCACTATATTCGTTATGTCTGTCTGTCTGTCTGTCTGTGTGTCTGTCTGTCCAGAGATAACTCCGTGGACTTTGATCCGATCTTGATGAAACTTGGTTATGTGTTCGATATCAATGTCTAGTTGTGTTTTTCTGGATGAGGGCGTGCTACGCCATTGTGGGCTGAGCCAACCAAAAAATAGCCATTTTTAGGGGTAGTCGGATTAAATATCTATCTTCTCTAGGGAATTGACTGAATGGAATGGGTTTCTTCGGTATTTGAATAGCAAAATGAATTAGCTAAAACTTGTCGTTGTCCGATTTTTCATTTTCGTCCCAAGGTCAAGGTCACAAGGTCAAAAACTTGGAAAATTGCGAATTTTGACATAAAATCACTACGACCGCCCAAACTTTGAGAGCTAGGATGACAATATTTTTTATGCATAATCTGAGGTCATTCCCCACCTAAAGTCTTGAAACCATTTTGCTCTATCTCGAACACCTTGCCCGTGGCGCCCCTTCAAGTTTGTTTTTACGCTGATTTCATCAAGTATGGATAATCCGAGGGTGCGAAATGCCATATAGCCTATATGACGTTATATTGTTCCTGGAATGTTCCAGAGGAAGTTTTGCACCAAAGGTCATAATCCTGACCTTTGACCTTTAAAGGCCACAAAGGTCAAATTTTCAAAGTTGTGGGAATCGAACCAGGTTTTCGACCTTCTTCGACGAACTAACTCCAATAAGCTATAGCACGTATCTGTTTCCTTATTTTAATGTCTACAACATTGTTTTGTGACCTTTAAAGGTTATGCAAAGGTAAATTTTGAAGTTGTTGAACGAAACGGGTTTTCGACATTTTGCAGCTGTTGATTGAGCCACTATAAATAATTATAACTTGGTCAAAATTATCACATTGTCTCATCCTTGACTCTGAAACAATCTACATGTCAAATACCGCTCGTGAACCATCGTCGTCTTCAGACTTGTTTTTTCTAAAGCTTTTAAAACTTTTTCGGAACTGCATGTAGCTTCGGAGAAGAAAGCAAATACTATTTTGGGGGCAACCCCCTCCCTCCCCCAAACCCCATCAGGACCTGATTTTTTTTTTAATACCATCAACAAACTTTGGTACATCACGGGCGATGAAGGTTGTAATCAAGTTTCATCGGAATTGTTGTGTGGTTTCGGAGAAGTTGTGAGTTTTTATGGAAGGACGGACGGACGAACGGACTACGTGCCATTTAATAATATAAGCTCACCGGAACTACATTCCAGGTGAGGTAAAAGGCACAGACGCCATCATAACATCTGCGACTAACATCCCAAACACTGAGCATCTAGATCCTCCACCTGTTCATAATTAATGATTATACTCATTGATTTTGTCTGGGACTTGGTGTGACAGTAGTGCCAGACATAGTACACTTATCCTTGAGCTCCACAGCTGTGTGTAGTTTGATTCTCGCCAAGGCGATAAACTGTTTGATTGCTGTTTCGCAGGCAGAGCGTTGCATCACAAAGTCCGTCATCTCTCGGAGGGATGTTAAGCTGGATCTCCTGTCTGCTAGCATTAGTTGGTTCTTGGTAAAGTTTGCACTGTATCTTTCATGAAGAGTAGACGAGTTACCACCAGCAGCCTGAAGAAATTACAAAATCCTCCCAAAGTCACTTTTAGTAGAGCGTCGGGCCTGGCCAACCGGTTGGTGAAAGATTTGGGCCCAAAACGTTTCCTGGGCGACCTCACAAGAAGGTGGGAATGAATGGAGCTGATAAAGAAGTAGTAGTAATCTGATTGGGTCTTCATAGCCATATGCATTTGTAATGAGGCCTACCCCAATAACATTTTCTGTTCAGACATGCAGAATCATCATCTGCAGGTGAAATGTATTCTTAAACATATAAACATTGAATAAAATACAAACCGAAGCGTGTTATATCTTCCATTCCGACAGTGAGACGGCTTCTCCTACAAGTGAGCAATACTCGCTCCTTACTCTTTGGACATACCAACAGATCGTCATCATTGGACACACAACCTTGACACAGCAGTCTTCATGCAAACAGACGATTTTCAACACACTGGTCCATGCCCATCGACGCAGCGCCATCTTCTTTAAGTACATTTCTCGAATGTTTGTTGGGCCTTGCATCCCACACCCAAACTATCTATCTCTAATAATAAATGTCAGTGTGTGTGTGTGTGTATGTGTGTGTCCTCCACAACTCCAAAACTATGAAACCTATCAGCCTGAAACTTTGCATGTATACCAAGAAAACCTCAAGGAAGTGCAAGAGTGAAAATTGGGTGTTTGGGTTAATTAAAACACCCCTTTTGAAGATAATTAACAGCCTCATTTAATTATATCCTTCATCAGCATATCCTTGGCCACCTTACTGTCTGGGGTCTTAAGGCGTTTCCTGGGTAACCTCGCTGGGTCTGAAGCCGCCATGTTTTTTTCGCCTGCTCAACCATGCCTTGACTTGGAACAGGCCGCAACGATTCTTAATGATAAAGTTTTTTTTTTTTTCATTTACCTCACTAATATTATCGAATGCCTGTTCATCATAGCTATGAATCACTGGGTACATGGCAATGCTTATAAACGCCGGGAGACGTCAGCGTTCGTGGTTTTATTTCATTTCCGCACATTCCTAACCTTGAGAATCTCTTAAACTAAGCTGAATTACAAAATTTAAGCTCTAGAACTGAACTAAGCAGCAGTTCCAACAGTGAAAAAAGTGTTCATTTGTCGAATTTGGACATCGTTTGATATTCCAGGCATCTCCAGGAGGTGTGTGTTTAATATGACAGTTTTGGTGATCGCTAATTGCTTGCCAAGCCAGCTGTTCCTATCAACCGTTTCATTGGGTGCTTCCTTGAGTGCTTAAGCCACTTGGGAGAAGAGGTAGTAAGGTGGGGGAGGTGGAGGGAAGGCAGCATGAAGGGAAGATAATGCGGCATGAGGGGAAGGGAAGGCAGCGTGAGGGGAAGGGAAGGCGACGTGTGGGTTGGGGAAGGGGAGGGCGATGAAATGCACTCAAACAGCAACTTTTTCTTTAATCGCCGGGTTCTATATAAACCAGGCAGGAGTATTTAAAACCCAAGCTATCTACCTGGTAAAGGCCTGCCTACCTTCTGGTGTCCTTGCACATGCAGCGACCTTTGCACTGCTCCAGTCACTCACTCCGAATCTGATTCTTACATGCTACCCTATGGGTAACATTTTAAAATTCAAACATAAATCGTCAGTCCTTAACATATGGGGAACAGGGAGAGGATAGGGGTCAGAGAGAGAGAGAGAGAGAGAGAGAGAGAGAAATAGATAGATAGAGGTAGGGATAGGGGTAGGGTAGGGAGAGGGGTTGAAGAGAGGGGATAGGGGTGGGAGAGAAGGGATAGGGGTGGGAGAGTGGCATTGAGATGTGGGAGAGAGAAGGATAGGGTGACACATAGAGGGACAGGGGAGGGATAGGGTGAGCGAGGCAGAGAGGGAGAGAGAGGGAGAGGGGAGGGGGGGGGGAAACAGGTGAAGGTAGAGTGCGGAGGGGCAAATGAGAGGGGGGGGGGGGATTCTGGCAGAAGTAATGCCCAGTTTAACGTCCATCCGAGAAACAGCACAAACATTGATGAATCACTGCCCTGCGAAACACTGGGGATAACAGTTTAGAGGTGGGTAGAGATTTGAACCCAGGCTAAACAGCTTAAAGCGAGCATGCATACCTCTCGGTTATCCTGCTGTGATGTGGTGATTCACAACAGAAAACATTTTTGTCTCATTGCAATCATCTCATTTATTTTTCCTTCTGAACTCCAGTATCGAACCGTGGTATCGCCATCGAGGCTTGAAGAGTGCATGCCAAGTGGCTTAAGCACTTAAGGAAGCACTCCAATGAAATGGTTGATAAGGAACAGCTGGCTTGGCAAGCGATTAGCGATCACCAAACTGTTACATTAAACACACACCTCCCGGAGATGCCTGGAATATCAAACTATGTCCAAATTCGTAAAACGAATACTTTTTTCACTGTTGGAACTGCTGCTAACTTCAGTTCTGGAGCTTAAATTTTGTAATTCAGCTTAGTTTAAGAGATTCTCAAGGTTATGGAATGTGCAGAAATGAAATAAAAACATGAACGCTGACGTCTCCCGGCGTTTATAAGCATTGCGATGTACCCAGCGATTCGTAGCTATGATGAACAGGCATTAGATAATATTAGTGAGGAAAATGAAAAAAAAAAACTATCATTAACAAATCGTTGCGGCCTGTTCCAAGTCAAGGCATGGTTGAGTAGGCCAAACAAAATGGTGAATTAAGACCCCAGCGAGGTAATCGAGGATGTGCCTGATGAAGGAAATAATTAAATAAGGCCATTTATTATCTTCAAAAGGGGCATTTCAATTGACTCAATCACCCAATTTTCACTCATGCACTCCCTTGGAGTTCCCTTAGTACGCGTGCAAAGTTTCAGGCCGCTAGGTTTCATGGTTTTGTGCTTATGGAGGTCACATACACACACTGACTGACTGACACACTGACACACACTCACATTTATTTTTTACAGATGCACATCAGCAGTAGGCATGTTTTTCTTTAATATATGTAACCGGGTTATGTTTTATTATATTTGCGAGTGATCCTGGCAGCAGTCTGTGTTCTATACACCATCGCCCATAGGATGAGTACTCTGCGATGGTATTACCAATCATAAAGATAATAGCATGACCCCCCCCCCCCCTGGCCACTCCTGTAGGGAGCAGGTGCTTCCAGTTCATGTATTCAGTATTCTCTTGTGAAATAATGAGGAGCTTCACATAGGAATTGCATCTTTTTTTGTTTTGAACTTCCATGAAGTCACTTTCTCAGCTTGAGTATTATGATTCAGAAGAATTTCGACATAAAGGTGTGGACAGATTTACATTTCACTACAAAAACAACCGAATTTGAGATGGTGCTATAGACCCCATTAGAAATGGGGTTTACTGCCATTTACCCCAAGCAACAGGAAATGGAATTTTACGTCCGACCACCTACCGGTGAATGCTCACTGGTTCAATCAACAAACAATATCCATCTTATAAATTGAGAGTTAATACAGGTATTCCCCACTGAGCCTTATATTCCCCCACTGGGTCTTATATTCCCCCACTGGGTCTTATATTCCCCCACTGGGTCTTATATTCCCCCACTTGGCTTTATATTCCCCCACTGGGCTTTATTACCTGCAGGCACTTGAAGCAACAAATTCTATTTTCTCACTTAAAAGATAATAATCAAAGGTTTCTATGTATTATAAATATCTATGCAAAAGGCAGCACTGGGAGAGTGAATAAGAATGATGCAACTCGAGGCATAGTTGCCAACATTGAGAGAAGAAAATGTTGTTGGATGGATCGGATCCGTGGTGCGAGGGAGTGAAGTGATCGAGAGGATGAGGGTCTCGGAGGGAGGGGGTGTGCCCCCCTCCCATGGTAGGGAAATTTTGTAATTTTAACCTTAAATTTATAGATTTAAAGACGCTCTTATGCAAAATTTAAGCAGAATAATCAAGATTTTCTGATTAATTTTAAGTTTTTTTTTCTTTTTACATGTAACTCCTGCATATGTTTTGGACTTTACATTGTATAACATGTGTTGTAATAAGTAAAATATAAACTGAAATTTAAAGATAAACTTACACTTGACCAAACCATACTCTCCAGTAAAGACTTTAGGTAGATCTTCTGCAGTGACCTCATGTCACTGGGATGATTGGCATCGAGCACGAAGATTTCGGGAGGTTGCTGTCTTCGCCTTGACCAATAGCTTCGTTGTGTGCATGCGACTCGTGCGTACAGCTAACATTGTTTTGCTCTGAGTTACTTGGTGAACCAATTCATTGACCCAATATGCAATTTCTGTTCAACCTAGCAGAGTGCTCATCCTCTGGGTGGCTGGACATTGTATATTACTTGCTGAAAAAAGTACAGGCTGTATATTGCAAGAAGACTCGAAAGATGTTTGTGTGGTGGGTGTCTTGTGGCTCTAAAGTGTCTCAGGGATGTAAAGGTATAAAGGGGCTAAGCTAAGTGGTTCAAAGGATCTATAAGGGTTTGTAGTGGTCGAAAAGGGTCTTAAGGGGTCTAAATATCTCAAGGGTAGTTTTCCATTAGTTGTTCGGGTCTAAAGGGGTTAAATAAGCCAAGGGGTCTAAGTGATATAAAGGGTCTTAAAAGGTCTTAAAATTAAAAAATAAATTATAAATTCATTCTAAAATGGTCTTAAGGGGGCAAAAAGGTTTAAAGGGATCTAAAGTGTGTACCGTATTTTCCACTGTATAAACCACTTTTTTATCGGCAAAAAAGGTAAAAGTTGGGGTGCGGTTAATACACGGGTTTAGAAAAAAATCGTTGTTAAAAACGATCAACGCTGAATTTCAATTATATTCCAAATGAGCACTTTTTATTTTTTGTTTTTAGCAGTCGGAACTGCTGTTAAGCTCAATTCCGCCGTTTAAATTTGGAAAATCGGTTCAGGTTCAGAGTTTGTTCAGCGTTTTATTAACCGTGTGCGGAAATTCAATAAAGTCGTGTTCGGAAACATCCGGAAGTATTCCGAGACATCCGGAGTTTAGGTGTGTGGCATATATAAAGCCTCACGGCTCTGAAAACCTCATTAAACACAAAAGAAGGAGAAGAACACCTGGTCTTGCATCAAAAGAAGAATTATTCACAATAGCTAGTCTAATAACGGAGCACCCACATCAAATAAGCTTGCGCACAAACTTACGTGCATCCGGAAACAGGCTGGGGGGGGGGGGGGGGGGGGAGTCACGTGACCCTCAAGAAGGGCCGCTTTGTGATTTGTGAGGGCCTCGACTTACATCACCAGATTACGTCACATATCATCCATTCTATTTATCATGATGTCAAGGCTCTAATTCAACACTGTGTTCAAACTCTCCGTCTGCCGGTCTGCAGAAGAGTTTGGAAACCGGGAAGCTGGGAGGCGATTCGCCATGGACAAGTCTGTCATCTGGCACTGGAGAACAAGCAAGGCAACGATGGAGAAGGTGCTGAAGGGAAAGTCAGCGAATCACAGTGAAGGGGGAGTGCAATGTGACGATCAACGCTACTGGTCATGAGAAGGACCGATTCATCATCGTGCTTGCCTGCACCACAGATGGTGGCAAGCTTCCCCGTATGTCTTGTTCAAGAGGAAGACACTGGCCAAAGACAAGTTTCCAGCGGGCATCATTGTTCGTGCGCAGCAGAAGGGGTGGATAGATGAGGGGCTGGTGCAGGACTGGGTGCGCCCGCTCTGGAGCAGTAGGCCGGATGGAGGTCTTTCCCGACAACGGAGTATGCTAGTCCTGGATGCGTTAAGTTGTCACAAAACCGACGACACCAAAGTGCTGCTCCATCGGACCAAAACTGATCTCATCATCATCCCAGGCAGGAGGGCATCGCTCCTGCAGCCCCTCGATGTGTCCATCAATAAGCCGTTCAAGGACGGGCTACGTTGCTGCTGGTCCAACTGGATAATAAGTGGGGAGAAGACCTACATCAAGAGTGGGAGGATGAGAAAGGTCGATCTTCTGATGATCTGCGGCTGGATCATCAAGGTGTGGGAGGAGATATCATCTGACATCATCAAGCGAGCATCTCTGAAATTCTGCATCTCCAACAACATGGACGGCACAGAGGATGACATCATTTGGGAGGACGACATCAATGGACATCACTTTGGCACAGAGGACGACATCAATGATGGTGACAGTGACGAGGACTTGCTCTACCCCGATTCCTACAAGGAGTTATGTGCCGTCTTCGATGAAGAAAGCATTGACGAAGATTTCCTCGGGTTTAGCTGAAAAGCTTCATCAAACCCAAACAGCCCTTTTCAGGGCCACAAATCCACAAGAAATATTGTTTTTGATACTGGTATGAATCCCTTCTTCTTTTTTTCTCGTAACCAAAAAATATCCTCTTTATTATATTTTAAAATAAGAAAGAAAAATATAAATTCTTGGTATCTTCTCCTCTCTCTTCAATTTCTTGAAAGAGACTAAGACTTTAAGAAGAAATTAAGCGGACATGAGAGAAAGCATGTTGATACCTCCGTCACTTTGTTCCGTACAAAGTTAATGTACAAACGTATTTAGATCCAGATCAGAAAATAAAATGATCAATATATTAATTTATTTTGAGGGTAAAAACACATGGGTGCGCTAAAAACAACGAAAAGTTTTTTGTTATTTTTTGAGGGTGAAAAACCGGGGTGCGGTTAATACACAGCCGCAGATTATACACCGGAAAATACGTAATCAAATGGAAGACTAAATACTGCATTGGAGTCATCAGAAGGAACCAGAATAAGTAAAGAGCAAAGATGGAGTCATCAGGAGTAACCTGGATAGGATTCGGGTTTCAGCTGCTACTTCTCCACCCTCAAACCCATCCAGGCACCGCCAAGTGAGCCTTACAGAAAATTTTCTGCAATAATTCACTTCTCCATGGACAGATAGATAAAGAAGGAGAACTAAAGAGTAAAAGATAAAACAAAAGAAAAAGCAAGAATTAGAATGAATAAAGAGAAATGTGAAAAGGTAGAAAGAAGTGTGTAAGGAACAAAGAACAAAGAGTCGGGAAGATCCCGGACAGATAGCTAGATTTCAAGTTACTCCCCAGGCTCAAACGCAGCAACAGGTACAAGCTACCAGAGGTCTAAAAGGGTTCAAGGGCCGAAATGGTTAATGGGTATTCGCAGTCTAAAGGGTCAAGCGATCAAAGCGGACTAACGGGTATAAGGGGGGTCTAAATGGTCTTAAACGGTCCAAAGGGTCTAAAATGGTCTAAAGGGTATGTTTCAACAGTAGTTACAGGTCTAATGGGCTCTATATGGTTGAAGGGCTCTTCAGGGTCTTAAGAGTCTTGGGGTTATTTAAAGTGTCTAATGGGGTCTATTGGGTCTTAGGTTCCCATAGACTCTTCGGAATCTTATGGTTCTTAAGGGTCTAACAGGTTCTGTAGAGTCTTGGAGTCCAAGGGTTCTAATGTGGTATATAATGTCTACATGATGGTCTTAGGTGGTCTTGAGGGCCTGAGGGTTCTAATCGGCCTTTGGGGTCTCGGGGTTTTAAAGGGTCAATAGGGTCTAAAGGTTCTAACAAGGTCTATAGGCTCTACAAAGGATGAAGATGCAAAGGGTTATAAAAGGTATAATGGGTCTTAGGGGGTCATAAGGGTTTTAAGGGTCGAAAAGGTATAAACAGTCAAGGGGTCTTAGCGGTCAATGACATCAATGGATCTAAGTGGTCTAAAAGGTCTAAAATAGTCCAAAGGGGTCTAAACAGTCGAAGGAGTCGAAAGGGTATGTTTCAATAGTAGTTACAGGTCAAAAGGGTTTTAGGGGTCTCGAGGGTCCAAATAGGGTATAATGGGTCTAAATGCCTAAATGGTTGAAGAGTCAAGTGTCAAAAGAGTCCTAAAAGGTCTTAAGGGGTCTAAAATGGTTTAAATGTGTCTAAAGGATCAAGGGATCTTAGCGGTTTAACGGGTATAAGAGGGTCTACATGGTATTAAATGGTCCAAAGGGTCTAAAATGGTCTGGTATGTTCAAACAGTAATTACAGGTACAGATCTAACAGGGTCTGTAAGGTCTAATGGGTCTTTGGGGTCTAAGGGTTATAAAGGGTCTAACATGGTCTATTGGGTATTATGGGTTTTAAAGGTCTTAGGGTTCTTTAATGAGTCTAATGTGGTCTAGAGGGGCTTTGGGTTATAATGAGCTTGAGGGTTCATAGGTTTTAAAAGGTTCCATAAGGATTTTAGGGGGCTGAGGGTTCTAACAGGGTCTATAGGGTCTATAGGGTCTACCTAGTCTGAGGGGTCTTAAGTGTCTCAGGGTTCGAAAGAGTCTGAAAGGTCGAGGGGTCTAAGAAGGTCTAAAGGGTCTAACATGGTCCATAGGATCTTGGGGGTTTTAGGGGTATTAATAATTCTAAAGGGCCCAACGGGGTTTATTGGGGCTTCGGGTTCTAAAGGGTCAAACAGGGTCTATAGGGTTTGAGGGGTCCTATGGTTCGAAAGGGTCTAACAGGGTCTATATATGGTTCGAAAGGGTCTAACAGGGTCTATATATGGTTTGAAAGGGTCTAACAGGGTCGATATAACAGGGAAATGGTCTAACAGGGTATATATATACATACATACATACATACATATATGTTTTATAATATATACACATAAACAGATATATATATATATATAATATATATATATATATATATATATATATATATATACACACAAAAACATATATATATATATTATTATATATATATATATATATAATATATATAATATATATATATACTACACACTTATTCCACATGGGGAGTACTTTACAGGTGCCAAGTTTCAATTTTTTCCATGGAGTGGTTTTGGAGATACAGATTTCCAACGTTTCTCAATTTTTTCCAACATGGCTGCCACACACGTGAATGATGACGTCAATTATCATTAAAACAATGTACTTGAGTCGTAGCACCTACGATGAAAATTTTGTATCAATCCACCAAGCGGTTCCAGAGAAAAGAGAATATGAAAGTGCAGACACGTACGTACGTACGTACGTACGTACGTACGTACGCACGTACACACATACATACGTATGTACGGGACCGATCGCTTAACCCCGCTTTTAGCTTCGCGGGCGTAGTCTAATTATGCATATCCCCTTCAAACATCAAGTGAATTGGATGAAAATTAACAATTTTAGAAATTTTGCTTATGTTGACCTTTTGACCTTTACACCTCAATAAGTATTGGTGGTTGAATTCAGTGACGTGTTCTGCAAATCCTGTAACATAATGAGCAAGTCAATCGAAGGAAAATTGAGCTTTAAAAAAAAAAAAGTTGACAAAGTTGTTGACCTTTGGCTTCGCGTTGACCTTTTCACCTCAAAAACTGTAACTTCACTCGGTAGAGCGCATACCTTCACTAGGCTGAACACTTTATGTTTTGTATCCCACTGATAGGCCCGATCTGGATCCAGACTTGAACCAAAATCGAATCGACTTTCTATTGTCACCAAATCAACCCATCCACCAAGTTTTGTCATAATCCGTGCACAACTTTTAGAGATATGCTATACGAGGTGGAATCACTGACAAAAATTAAAAGGAAATTCTTGTATCCTGACCCGGATCCGATTCTTCATTAAAATCGAATCAGTTCGTCCTTGTCACACATCCAACCTGCCCACAAAATTTCATCTGAGTCCGTCCATAAACTTTTGAGATATCCTACTCAAAGACAAACAAACAGACAGATAGGAGTAAACACAAGCTCCGTTCACCTTCGGTAGTGGAGGTAACAATGGTAACCCTGACAGCAGGGCCGGATTTAGACATGTGGTGGCCCCTGGGCAGCCTTCAGTAGTGGAGGCCCACCCTACCTTAGAATACTACAAAGGTGACGAGACATATTTACAGTCATCCATAAAGTATATTTTTCATCAACAAAGAATCTGAATAAAAATGTACATCTATAAACATCATGATCAATCTATATACATGTAAGAATCTAGTTCCTATGTTTCAAGCATAAAGAATCTGAATATGTAGTGAATAAGCAAGGCGGTCAATCATGATCAATCATATAATCTACAATCTAGTACAGTACCTAATACCTATATTTACAGACCACTGATGAGACCACCAGGCACTTTACGAGACTTGACCCTTGCAAAGTCTTGGATCAATTTGTCGAAGTCAATCTCTCTGAGAATGTCACATTCAATGCTCATCAAGAGTCAAATACATTTTTCCTTACAATTTTTTTTTCATGAATATTGTGAGGTCTCCTGGTTGTGGAGGCCCCTGGGCAACTGCCAGCTTGCCCATGCCTAAATCCGGTCCTGCCTGACAGCAATGCCCAGTGATACCGAGACATTTCTGTTTAATCCCCAGTTTCCTCTTTCTCTTCCTTTTTCTTGTGATGATTCATCTTGTATTCAGCTTGTTCATCCCCTGAGCCCTCCCGTAACCCGCTCCCCTTGCTCTCTCATTCTTCATTTCACTCAATTAATCCTCCAAGCGTCCCTCTGTAATTCTCTCCCCCCCCCCATTTCAACGATGTTCTAGTTCTGTTGAGCTCTGGCTCTTTTTTTTTTTTTTAATAACTCATTAGCTCACCTGTTCGAAGAACAGAGAGCTATAGCGATACCCTTGGCGTGAGCGTGAAAATGTTAAAGTTTTTGGTGCAAGTTATTTAGAAGCTTGCCATTTATTTAATATGTGTACTAGGATGCTGATATTTGGCATGGAGGTTCCTTTGGGGTATATTTTTGATGTAGTGAAGTTGAAATTAAAAAATAATTTCAAATGTTTTAAATTTTTGACCTGTTTTGAACTTAACTTTTTTGTAGCACATCAACGTTAAAGTTTTTTGGTGCAAGTTTTTAGAAGCTTGCCATTCATTTAATATGTGTACTAGGATGCTGATATTTGGCATGGAGGTCCTTTGGGGTATACTATTGATGTAGTGAAGTTGAAATTAACAAATGATTTAAAAATTTTTTAAAATTTCAACCTCAGTTGGTGTCAAAGCCACCCAATGTCGCCTGCTTATACTAGATGCTTGCCATTCATTTAATATGTGTACTAGTTTACTGATTACAATATACAAATACATATATTGCTTTAAAATTATTTGGATCAGACTTCACTGCAATGATTTATAAAAAATATTATTAGACTCGTCTTTTTAAAACGATAAACGTATAAACAGGCGAGCATTGGGTGGCTTTAACACCAACTCTCTGGTTTTATTTGTTGTTACGGATTAAAAACTCTAATTTGCACAACAAATTATGATACATCAAGTTGAAGGAAGGTGAGGGATTGATATACGCTGCAGTCACCTGCCCAGGTGTGACAGTCACCGAGAAGGAGGTCGGACATGCACATGGTCACCAACTTGGTCAGCAAATCACCCAGACTTCAGAGCTTAGGCGGGATTTTAATCTTTATAATCCTCTTCTTCTTCTTTCGGATGCAGCACTTTCTGCAAGTAGCATCATGGGCTGTGTGTGGCCGTGCCCCTGATGCAGTGCCCCCTGAAGGTTAGATTTGTTCAGGGTGCCGGTGATGACTCGTCCACTCTTCACGAAGAACACCGTGAGATCTTCCACGTCCACCAACTAATGCTGGTAGACGAGACTCCCAGTTTAATGTCCATCCGAGGGAAGATGCACACAAACACACATCGACGTCTCCCACTGTCAACGGCACACCAGGATGACAGTTTACAGCTGGCTCAGGATTCGAACCCAGGCTAGACAGCTTCGAGGCGAGAGCGCATATCTCTCGGCCATCCTGCTAACCCTGACTTTAACCGATACAATCAATCGAGCATCGGGTGTTGGGAATTGTACAGCGAACAGGTGGATGAATAAGTGAAAGGATGAGCACATGGACAGGTGGGTGGATACTTCAGGTGATGGAACGATGGGTGGAGAACTTTATGGATCCTGAGAAAACTTTTTGCCTTTTCCTTATTCATGGAAAACAATACTGTACGATCAGTTTCCCATGTGATTCGTAAATACATTCCGTGGATAGTGTTTGTACCAAAGAAACCCTTGAATTATCTTGTCTGGCGTGTTCCTGTTCATCATCATTCAACTCGTCATTCATGATGCTGGGATCCCAGATACAAATCCCAGATGGTGTGTTGACTCGTCCACTGGTTACAAACGTCCTTGTAATTCACGTGAATGTATACTGATGTCTATCCTCATGTCTGACGTCTGTGTCCAACACGTCATACTCGTGCAAGATACACCATGGGCCACCGATCGGTGTGTTAAAGTGTGCTTGGATTGAATACCTATAAGGCTTTTAACAATGAGAGAATGGGGAAAAAAAATTGTAGACAATGTCGAGGCTCATGGAGGAGTTAGAACATAGAACAGATCATGACGTAACAGCAGAAAGAGGGGGGGGGGGGGACGCACCAACAGCAGAGTTGAAGGATTTAAATAGAGGGGGACCTGGACAAATAGAGGATGTGGGGAAGAATACTGGTTATGGGAAGACACATGGGATGAAGAAGATGAATAGAGCCACAAACACTCAGGACGGAAAAAGTGTCGATTTGGAAAGAGGTGGGCCTCAAGGGTGGGGGGATGGAGAGTGTTAACGGGGGTAGAAAATATCATGGTTTTGGGTTGGGGACGATCTGAGATGGTGGTGGACAACTGTCTTGAAGACATGGAGGGAAGAATAAGATTGAAGAGAATGTGGAAGTTGGTTCCACAAGCAGGAAAAAAAAGAGGCACGAATGAGTGGAGGTGAGCAGTGTTCCTGGATTAAGGTAGTTTTACCAGAATGGGGTTGGTGGTGGACCGTGTGAACTCCGCAGAAACCTGAGGAGGGTTGGGGGGAGAAGCACGGGAGATCAGAGGATGCAACACCAGAAAGGAGGTGGTAGAAGACAAAGAGACCACTGACCTGTCTGCGATGGAGGAGTGATAGGCCCACAGAGCTTCATTGTGAGAGATTCCAATGATCTTGAAGACCTTGGTTTCCTCGGCATCAAGCTGAGAAATATGTGAGGCAGGAGAGCCAGCCCAGAAGGGAGAGCAGTACTCCATCAAGCTGCGGATGAAGGTCTTGTAGGTGGATAGGAGGTCATATTGTTACGAATCTGGAAGCCATTTGCACACAAACAGACAGCAGTCCCCAGGCTTAGTTATCTCGATAAGTATGTGTTTATAGTTA
>CM068958.1:13468725-13483764 GCA_035128595.1 Eptatretus atami | reverse complement strand
GGAAATACATGTTGCTGGTGAAAAATAAAAATGGTGGTGAGAAATAAAAAAATGGTGGTGGTGGTTTGTATATATATATATTACAGATATAAATAGAATGGTGATGGCGTATGGCGTATGTGTATAATATTTTAATATTAAAGGTTATGGGCTATGTAGATTTTATAGAATGGTTATGGGCGTAGGTACGTTGTAACTTCGTATACATAATATACATAATTTTTATCAGGATAACAGACGTAAATAAATCAAATAAGCTGGGCCAGGCTGGTTATGCCCGACGTATAAATTAAGTCGCAAATGATGACATGAAACCAGCGCACAATGTTGAGGCATTATGGTTTTTTAGATGCGGCAATAATCTTAACATTTGAACTGAGTCTTCTGCATATAAAACATGGCGGGGAAAATATAATATTATAGTGGTGATGAATAAAATATAATGGTGCGCCTCTACAATTTTACAATTAACTGTGAACATACTCCTTCAGACCCGCCGTCATCCACGGGATCCTGTGCGGAGCAGGGTATCCCTGCATATATATATATATATATATATATATTATATATATATATATATATATAATAACATAATAATATATATATCACACACACACACACCACACACACAACACATATATATATATATATATATATATATATATATATATATATATATATGGTGTTACGGTTGTGGAAATTCGCATTACACCATAAAGAGTCCTCAGGTGAGATATATCGGTAAGTTCAGTTTTAGTTAGCCCAAACCCGTTGTATAGAGGGAATATGTGTGATTCATCCGGCTGCGACGCTTTGAGTTAGCCATTTTTCTTCTCTATTGTTATTTTCGACCATTAAGCCGCCAACAACGCAAACAGCCACTACCTTTACCTTCACAACTCCATCCGAACATCGCTTCACCGCCATCCCAAACGACGCCCGCCAACCACCAAACCACCACAGAAAACCCCACCACCTCGCCTATCTCCTTCTCAAACCATCACACCACAGTCAACACCAAACGTCGTGCTGTCCAGGGCCCGTTCGGCGATTGGTGCCGAACGCATCGAGCCGCGAGCGCGAATGGCGGCCTTTCCGAGGGAGAAATTCGGATCAGGAAGGCTTCACGCCCCTTTTTCTCCGTCCAATGGGCGAGCGTCGGGTGTATGGCCCGCCTACAGCAGCGCGATGAATCTGGATTCTTTATGATCGGAGTCGGATCAAAGAGGTTCATGCTCCCTTTTTGCCGCACCAATGGCTGAACAGAGGTGGCGTGGCCCCGCTCCAATCGCGTTTTGATCCTGAAATTCATATAGGTTCCTCCTGCGGGCTATAAAGACGCGAGCATAAGGCGACTCGAGAGTTCGCGCGGTTGAGTTGCAGGCGGCTGGTCGGGCAAGTGAAGAGTTCAAGTCGAGTCAAGTGAAGACGCGGTCGGCAACGAGGTTGCGGTGTGGGGGTCGCTCGTCTCGTTGCGGGGTCCAAGCCAGCCAGCCATTCCCTCTCCCTGAGCCTCAGCAATTCCCCCCCCCCATCCGCGCTGAGATATGCCAGGGGCCCCGTTCCTCCCCCCCTAAACGTGGTGCCAACAAAACTGCTTGCGCGGAGCACACCGGAGGGCTCGCCGACCACGCCAGGGGCACGGAGTCGGGGCGCAGCTGCGCGAACATTGCGGCTTGCTGCCATCGCGTCACGAGGACGCGGGTAAGACCTTCTCGGTCTCGTGGACCTGGCCGCTCCTCCAGGATCCATGCACATTTGGTCCACGGACTGTCTGCTCCTTGCCTGTGAGGGTGGCTTTCTTTCTTGCTTTTTGTATGAGTGATGTGGCGCCGAGTCCGACAAGTAGAACCGTTTAAGTGTTGTAATAATTGCCCTTTTATTCGGTCATATTGCATTTGCTTTTGTTCCATTTGTCTTGACTGTATATACGTGCCTTCTGTGTTCCGTATAAAATGTGCATTGCTTTTTGAACTGTTTCCCGCTTTGCTTCGTCCTTCCTTTTATTGAATCTCCATCTTGCATCACGTAAGGGATTCGTAGTGGGTTTCAACATCCCGGTAATTAATCGGAACCGTCAAGGCGACGATAACTCCGCTCTGTTACCCTGTATACGGAACTAACCGCTTAAGCGGTTCGTGTCGCGAGTCGGCCTGTGCGTGGTCAACTCGTGTACGCTACTCGCGCGAGTACTTAGGTAAATCGACCATTCGGCGATCGGACCCTATTTGCGCGCGGTAGAATGCGGACTGAGTTGTGGTGAGGTTAAACCCCCACCCGTGACTGGCTCCGGGCGGTAGTTCCGGAGGGTCACGACTGAATTGTCCGTTCCGGTGGGCGAGGCGGCTGCTTTGGCTACACGCGGTCGTTCGCACGCCGGCGGGCGTGAATTCGCAAACATATATATAATATATAATATATATTATATATATATATTATATAACATAACTAAATATATACATACACACACATACATATATATATATATATATATATATATATATATAATACACACACATAATATATATATAACAGTATATATAATATAAAACATACATAAAAATATATACACACACACACCACACACAACCACACACACATATATATATATACATATGCGTATATCATAATTAATATATATTATATATATATATTATATAACAACATTGTAATATTCTGGGTTTTACCACCGTTTTCTCCAGTGTCTGTTACACCACCCTATCTAACACGTTACATTTGTTCTTCGTGCCTGTCGTATGTATGTGTCCTTTATGACATCGTTAAAAACAGTAAGTTTCCTGTTTAGTATTATTTTCAAATTTGTTTGACTGCCAGATAGGCAGACAGAATAAAATATATTATCTCACTCTCTGTGTGCACGTGCGATTGGGATGAATTCAGAGCCAAAGTATATTACAACGAAACTATTGTTTTCCTCCTATTCGAGTTCTGATTCATGTTCAAAATTTCAATCATAAACTAACGATCATAAACTGATAAGATGGATGGACAGACATTAACAAATTCCTTCACCCCACCTTCCACTTTGTGTGCGTTGGGTAATTACAGGATTACAGGAAAACCTCTTCCTCTCTCAAACCTCTTAACAGATCAATGCGAAACTTTAAATTTGTGATCAATTATACCCAACCAAGGGAAATTACGTCATCAGCCATGTGGTATGGCAGCCATATTGGATCATAAGAAAACCTTTAAAAAATCCTCTTCTCTGAAACCACTTTACTGATCGATGCAAAACTTTATTTATATACGTGATCGACTACGCGTCAGAAATATATTTTGACAACAATGACGTCATTGGTTACACTGTCTGACAGCCATATTGGATCAAAGGAAAACGTTTAAAATTCATCTTCTTTGAAACTGCTTCACCGATCAATGCAAAATTTAAAATATTTGATCGACTAACTTTAGGAACGTTTGATTACAAAGAAGCTCGTCTGAAACAAAATATGGCCACCGGTGACGTCATAATACATAAAGATAATATCTTGACAAATATGAATTATAGACATCTCGGAGTTGGACCTTATCAAATCGGACTAATTTGGACACAACAGGTAATGACGTCATCATTCCCGAAAGTCGGCAATACTGTATCTCGAACAGTGAGGCTCACAGACAGCAGAGAGTTTCACTACTGTGAACATCATGTCAATACTACTTTAAAATGTGTATTCTAAATTCAGCTCATATTTTTACCCTGATCCATCCGTCGCTCCACATTTTGGCAACCAGCCATGTGAGCTACAGGACCATTGATCCTCGATTTTTACTTATTTTTCAGAATTCTGTTTAATATTGTACAAGATTAAATATTTTTGCTTAAGACTAGCTTCTTTCATGAAGGACAAATCCAATAAAAAGAAAAGTTTTTTTGTATCAGTAGTAAGTGTGCCCACAGGCTGACAGGATGACCTTGGCCCTGGAGGTATGCACACTCATCTCTAAGCTCTCTCGCTTAGGTTCAAATCCTGACCCAGCTATAAGTTTCACAGGCAAGTTGATTCATCAATGTGTGCACCATCTCTCAGATGTCTATTAAACTAGGAGTCCCGTCTGCCAATTAGCTGTTGGACATGCTAACGATCCCACAGTGTCCTTCACAAAGATTAGGTAAGTCATCACCAGAGCCCTGAACAGGTTCCAAATTCATGCCCTAACTACAGCTGGGAGAGCAATGGCAAACTGACACAACATGACCCCTTGCCATCAAGAAACTGCTTCGGCAGAACCAACACTTTCTTTTTTTTTTTTGCTGCGACTGTTCTGTTCTTGCATATGGCAGCTCGGCTGTCAAGTAGCGATCATTTCTTGGAGCACAGCTGTACCGCTGATGCTGTGCCCCTCCACCAGTACATTGGTATTCATTTCACCGACCTCAGAAGGATGACAGGCTGAGTCGACCCCACCCGGTATTAATTCAGCAGCCAACAGGGCTCGAACTCAGGACCCTAGGATCCCAAGCCAGCCACCCTAACCACGAATCCAACACCAGGATTCTTTGCTACCATTGCCATCTGATGTCGAATAACTCAGCATGAACAATTGAAAAGTCACTTTGACAACAACTGCGATGCACGTATGAAGTGTCAACACTTGAGGCCTTAGTGCCTGACGCGTGTCCATGTTTATCCAACAACTCTTGATTGTCCTGGGCACTTTTGGCAGTCTTTGAATTTGTTGTATGAGACTCCTTTTGCTTCGATGCCATTTTATCGAAAAGTGCTCTCCCGTTGGCTCTGAACTGGGCATGCGTGGTGAGTGAGGATGCTGTTGTGATAGGTACGTGGGTATCACACGAGCGGTATTGAGTATTCAGGTCTGCCATGTATCCTGTGTTGAATCAAGTGCACGTGATCGCAGCACGAGGTTCGAGTGACCGTGCCAGGGTTAGGAGCTGCTGCTGCTCTAAGGAGTGGCAATACGTAGGCCACACATGTCGTCTATCCTCATTTGTTGTCTGAAAGCACCTTCTCAGACAAGGGCATAATGAAACAGATGCTAACGACAGGAACACTCAGACAGATGAATAACAAAATGAAGACAGAAATGTTTTGCTTTGTTATGACAAGGTTGATATTTGCTTCAAATCAAGTGCATAACCATAAATATAATGAAGTTCCATTGCCTAATTACAAGGATTTATCAAAATTTGTAAAATATCATTGTGACGGTGGAACAAATGAATTTCATAGAATCAGAACCAACCAAGTGGAATGTACATGTGACATCATGCGGAACCCACGATGCAGAAAATGTTTATGTCAAAGATGGAGTTAGTGTCGTTTTAATAATTCCATTTCAGGATTATTATTCGAATTTTCACAAATTATATAAATTCTTATCCACGATCTCTCTTCTCTCTCTCTCTCTCTCTCTCTCTCTCTCATCTTCCTCTCTCTCTCTCTCTCTCCCCTCTCTCTCTCTCTTCTCCTCTCTCTCTCTCCTCTTCTCTCTCTCTCTCTTTCCCTCTCTCCTCTCTCTCTCTCCTCTTCTCTCTCTCTCCTCTCTCTCTCCTCTTCTCTCTCTCCTCTCTCTCTCTCCCCTCTCTCTCCTCTCTCTCCCTCTCTCCCCCCTCTCTCCCTCCCCTCTCTTCCCTCCCCTCTCTCTCTCTCTCCCCTTCTCTCTCTCTCTCCCCTCTCTCTCTCTCTCCCTCTCTCTCTCTCTCTCCTCCTCTCTCTCTCTCTCCCCTCTCTCTCTCTCTCTTCTCTCTCTCCTCTCTCTCTCCCTCCTCTCTCTCTCTCCTCTCTCTCCCCTCTCTCCCCTCTCTCTCCCCCTCTCTCTCCCCTCTCCTCTCGTTCTCTCCTATCTCTCTCTCTCTCTCTCTCCCCTCTCTCTCTCCCCTCTCTCTCTCTCTCTCTCCTCTCTCTCTCCCCTCTCTCTCTCCCCTCGTCTCTCTCTCTCCTCTCTCCTCTCCCCCTCCTCTCTCTCTCTCCTCTCTCTCTTCCTTCCTCTCTTTCTCTCTTTTTTCTTCTCTCTCTCCTCTCTCTTCTCTTCTCCTCTCCCCTTTCCTCTCCTCTCCCCTCTCTTCCCCCCTCTCTTCTCTCTCTCTCCCTCCTCTCTCCCCTCTCTCTTCCCCTCTCTCCTCTCCTCTCCTCTCCTCTCTCTCTCTCCTCTCTCTCTCCTCTCCTCTCTCTCCTCTCCTCTCTCTCTCCTCCCTCTCTCTCTCCCTCCCTCTCTCTCCTCTCTCTCTCCTCCCTCTCTCTCTCCCTCCTCCTCTCTCTCTCCTCTCTTCTCTCCCTCTCTCTTTCTCTCTCCCTCTCTCTCTCTCCCCTCTCTTCTCTCCCCTCTCTCTCTCTCTCCTCTCTCTCTCTCTTCCCCCCCTCTCTTCCTCTCTCTCTCTCTCCCCTCTCTCCCCCTCTCTCTCTCTCTCTCTCTCTTCTCCCCTTCCCTCTCTTCTCTTCTCTCTTCTCTCCTCTCTCTCTTCCCCTCTCTCTCTCCCTCTCTCCTCTCCCCCTCTCTCCCCTCTCTCCCCTCTCTCTCTCTCTCTCTCCTCTCCTCCTCTCTCTCCTCCTCTCTCTCCTTCTTCTCCTCCTCCTCCTCTCTCTCCCTCTCTCTCCCTCTCTCCTCCTCTCTCCTCCCTCTCTCTCTCTCTCCCTCTCTCCTCCTCCCCTCTCT
This sequence comes from Eptatretus atami, assembly GCA_035128595.1. Lineage (NCBI taxonomy): Eukaryota > Metazoa > Chordata > Myxini > Myxiniformes > Myxinidae > Eptatretus > Eptatretus atami. The sequence goes on along the minus strand of CM068958.1, from coordinate 13,477,122 downwards.
CTCTCTTCTTCCTCCTCTCCTCTCTCCTCCCTCTCTCTCCTCCCTCTCCTCCCTCTCTCCTCTCTCTCCTCTCTCTCCCTCTCTCCTCCTCTCTCCCTCTCTCCTCTCTCTCTCTCTCTCCTCTCTCCTCCTCCCTCTCTCCTCTCTCTCCTCCCTCTCTCCCTCCCTCCTCTCCCTCTCTCCTCCCTCTCTCTCTCTCCTCTTCTCTCCTTCTCCTCCTCTCTCTCCCTCTCTCCTCCTCTCTCTCTCCTCTCTCTCCTCCCTCTCTCCTCTCTCTTCCTCTCTCTCCCTCTCTCTCTCCCTCTCCTCCTCTCTCTCTCTCCCTCTCTCCCCCTCCCTCTCTCCCTCTATCTCTCTCACTCCACCCTCTCTCTCCTCTCTCTCCTCTCTCTCTCCCTCTCTCTCTCTCCCTCTCCTCCTCTCTCTCTCTCTCTCTCCTCTCCCCTCCTCTCCCCTCTTCTCCTCTCCTCTCTCTCCTCCTCTCTCCTCTCTCCTCCCCTCTCTCTTCCTCTCTCCTCCCTCTCTTCCCCTCTCCTCCTCTCTCTCTCTCCTCTCTCTCCCTTCCTCTCATCTTCCTCTCTCCCTCTCTCTCCTCTCTCTCTCCTCCCTCTCCTCTCTCTCCTCTCCTCCCTCTCCTCTCCTCCTCTTCTCCTCTCTCCTTCCCTCTCTCCTCCTCTCTCTCTCTCCTCTCTCTACCCCCTCTCTCTCTCTCCCTCTCTCTCCCTCTCTCTCCTCCCTCCTCCTCCCTCTCTCTCCCTCTCCTCTCCCTCTCTTCCTCCCCTCTCTCTTCTCCCCTCTCTCCTCTTTCCTCCTCCTCTCCCTCTCTCCTCCCTCTCTCTCTCTCCTCCCTCTCCTCTCTCTCTCCTCCTCCCTCTCTTCCCTCTCTCCCTCTCTCTCCCTCTCTCCTCTCCTCTCTCTCTCCCTTCTCCCTCTCTCTCTCTCCTTCTTCTCCCTCTCTCTCCTCCTCTCTCTCTCTCTCTCTCTCCTCTCTCTCTCTCCCTCTTCTCTCTCTCTTCCCCTCTCTCTCTCCCTCTCTCTCCCTCTCTCTCCCCCTCCTCTCCTCTCTCTCTCTCTCCCCTCTCTCCCCTTCTCTCTCTCCCTCTCTCCCTCCTCTCTCTCTCTCTCCTTCCCTCTCTCCTCTCTTCTCCCCCTCTCTCTCTCTCCCCTCTCTCTCCCCTCTCCTCTCCCTTCTTCTCCTCTCTCTCCCTCTCTCTCCCTCTCCTCTCTCCCCTCTCCTCTCTCTCCCCCTCTCTCCCCCCTCTTCCTCCTCTCTCTTCCCTCTCTCCTCTCCTCTCCTCTCTCTCCTCTCCTCTCCCTCTCCTCCTCCCTCTCCTCCCTCTATCTCTCACTCCCCTCTCTCCTCTCTCTCTCTCTCTCTCTCCCCTCCCTCTCCCTCTCTCTCCTCCCTCCTCTCCTCTCTCCTCCCTCTATCTCACTCACCCCTCTCTCTCTCTCTCTCTCTCTCTCTCCCTCTCTCTCTCCCTCTCTCCTCCCTCTCTCTCATCTCTCCTCTCTCCCCTCTCTCCTCTCTGAGTGCTCCTTCATTTGCTTGCTTGTTGCGTCCAAGTGTTGTTCCGCTGCAGACTGCCAGTTCATCCCCTCTATCACCTCACTCTTTCATATCCTCTATCTTGTAGAGAATAGAGAATAGAGAAGGGAAACCTTTGGTAATGATCACATCAAGATATACAGTACTGTCAGTTTTTTGACATTTGATTTTTGGTTCATTGAAGTTCGTCTTCAGGTGGCTTAGGAATGCAGCCGAAATAGGGTTCATTACTAAGCAACCCATCACAAAAGGAGAGACAGAGACAGAGACAGAGACAGAACGACTGCACAGAAAAGCAGGTGGACATGTAATGGGAACCTCGACTTGCTTCCACCCAAATCAACGAGTGTGTATGTACGGATGTATTAGTATGTGTGTGCATTGCGTGTGTGTGTATTGTGTGTGTGTGTGTGTGTGTTGTGTGTGTGTGTGCTTGTGTGTGTGTGTGTGTGTGTGTGTGTATTAGTGTGTGTGTGTGTGTGTGTTTGTGTGTGCGTGTGCGTGCGTTTATTTATATTAGCTTTATACATGTATTTCTCTGCACCCACTTTTCCAATTGATGTGAAACTTTGAAAATCGGAGCAACTCACATGGAGAATGTTATATTGTAACTCTGACGTCATCGGTCACATGGTATGGCAGCTATATTGGATTAAAGGAAAAAAAAATACATTGGACATCATTTTCCCTGAAACCCCTCTCAGAAAATTTTTTTTAACTTGGCATGTGTCATCAACTTCCCATGGAGAGAGAGAGAGAGAGAGAGAGAAGAGAGAGAGAGAGAGAGAAGAGAGAGAGAGAGAGAGAGAGAGAGAGAGAGAGAGACAGACAGACAGAAGAAGAGAAGAGGAGAGGACAGACAGACAGACAGACAGACAGACAGACAGACAGACAGACAGACAGAGAGAGAGACAGAGAGAGAGATGGTGGTAATGATGATGTCATCGGCGAAGTGGTACTCCAGCCATAATTGGTGGAATTGAAATATTTTCCGAAATATCTGAAACTTCACATATCTGATCTACGACCGGATGTGAGTGAAGATTTAAATTTATGACGTTCATCAACCCATGCCAAGAAATGATGAGACATAAAAGCGTGCCTGGATGATAAGGGTATATGGGCCAAAATAACAGTGGGCCATAATAGCATCGTGTTCAGTTAACGATTGTGTTTTTGTTCAGAATGAACGTGTGAAGCGAGACTATGCACTCTCTGAGTGTGACAATGAGTGTCATTGTGACAATGGCTGCTTGATGCTGCTACTTGTAGCTCTTCTTGTTGACAGCACATTGCAATATTAAACACACAAGCAACATGTTTTAATTTTCATCCAACGAGAAGCTTTGTTTTAATCAGCCAACGATAGCAAGTGTTGTTAGACAATGCAGGTGAGGGTTTTTTTTCCATCAGGTTTGGTACTTCTGGTGTTTCAGATCAGGTTAGTAATCATGATGCATCTTCGTGAGGGCCATGAGATTCGGAGGCATTCAATGAACAGGTTTCCCATCTGCATGGAGTCAAAGCATGGTTGCTGAGAAGCGATGACATACAACAAACCAGTTGGTCAGAAAAGCATTGAAATGTCGTGTTTTTGATTTCGATTACAATGAAATTAACAAGTTATCCAATATAAAGATGCGTAAGAGGCCTGTTTAATGAGTGGTGGTGGTTCTCGCTGTCCAAACTTTCCGTTTTTTCTGGGCATCAACAACGACTTGTCTTTTATTTTGAAAAGTTTTCTGGCATCAGATCAGAGGACGGTGTTACTCGTAAATCTTAGTCTGCAATACAATGCATCGTCCATCAGAGAAGTCAAAGCAACTTGCTCCAAGAATCCTGTAGCGCTGCTGAAGATGCCTCTGTATCAAATTGGCCATCCTGTTCCCATTCCATACACTTCATGTGATTCTACTTCCCCCTTACCTTATGATGCCTGACACTGCTGAGCCATTTGGTGCATCACCTATAATTATGATTCCTTCATCATTTTGCTGAACCACTCACTCCAGATTTCCCTGATTAAGGAAATCATTTCTGTTCTTATCGCTTCCCTCTGTTCTCATCGACCCATATAAAACACAGTGTGTATTTGTTTGTCCCCATTCATCAGGACAATTTGAGTGGGGTTTAAAGGCCAATATTTTAACACAACTGTGTGTTCACTACGGTCTATTTTTCAGGATAAAAAACTCGAAAAACGTCTCTTCTATTGGAAATGTAGACGGTGACTTGCAAACCAAACTCAAGGGTGGTGTACAGAAACGTTTAAAATAACAATAAATACAAGGTGTAGGGATGTGAAATGCACTTCACTTGATGTGCAATGTGTGCAGAATGAAACGAGTGCTCATTTACATCATTCGAATGTCTCGTTAATAAAGAAGATATAAACACACCTGACGCTAGGCCGAGGGTTCAGACTGTGGCACGCTCATGAGGCTGTATCGTCGAAACTAAACGTCTCAAAAGATAAAGAAAATATCATCACATTTGGACATGTCGTCTTTTAAAATAACGCTTCTTGCTACGAAACATCATATCTTCCGGTCGCCTTGAATATTTCGATTAAAATAATTCCAACCTGTCATTTTGACGGGCTTTTATTCCCGTTATATTTATGAGTGTCCGACGTTTCATTAATTTGATCACTTCATGGTCCATTGCTTGCTAAATATCTCAACTTTAATGCACCTGATTCTCTAACGATCATCTTACTCTGCACCCTAACTTTGTGTCATCTACAAATTGACATAAACTAATCGCTCAATTTTTACAGTTTATGCAAACTACAAACATCAACTACATAGTTCATAGAACATCTTACCTCACACAGTCTTTGGGCGGGATCTGCAGGGCGGCAAATTTGATTAGTCGTGCTGACATAAAATACCATAATATTTTGTCAAGTACTGCGAAACGGAAGGGTTTTGAAAGTGCCAATAACACAATTTGTGTTCAACAGTGTTCGAGTATATAATTATTCTCCTCCTCTTCCCTTTATATGGGGTGGGATCCGATGGCACCAAGCTTCTGCTCTGCCTTGACCACGATACTCCTCCACCTTCCTCTCTTCTCAGCCAACTCTCTCCACTCTAAAATTTCCTTGATATTTTGTCATGGTACCCCCCAGAAACTCAAATTTGAAAAAAAAATATATATATATGAAGATTTAAAAGTTGTCGAAAAAAAAAATCGGACAATGACGCATTGGCTTTTACGCCACCTTATTTAACATGTTACATTAGTTATTCGTGCCTGTTGTTTACGTCCTTTATGACATCCTTAAAAACAGCTCAGTTTCCTGTTTGGAACGATTTTCAATTTTTGTTTAGCTGCCGGACAGGTACACAGGAAAATAAATGATCCCACTCATCTTTACGCACGTGCAATCGGGACATATTCAGAGCCGAAGTATCATTAAACTGCAGGATTGTTTCCCGATTTGTGTTCAAAATATGACGATCAATGGAAATCAAGTTGTCCCTTGATCATAAACTGACGTATGTAGACAGACAGAGAGACAAACAGACAGACAAGGTGAACCAATTGCTTCAACCCACTTTTCGCTTTGCGTGCGTGGGGTAATAATGAAGCCATAATTGATCCCTGCGTATTTCACGAGTCATAATCTTTCATTCCGTAACAAGTCCTTTTACTGATATTCCTTATTTTCTGTTCTTTAGTACATTATACACCAAGAGTCTTCCAGCCTGACTCTCGTTCCACTTGATCTTTTTGAGTTCGTAACCTCCTATCTGGAACCTTTCAAAAGCTTTCTGAAAATCTGGATAAACCAAATCCAAACATCTCTCTCCTTGAAAAATGAGAGGTTTATTAAACACGTGATCTCATCAAACGTTCGAGATACTATGCTCAGTAATGCTGGCCAGCAATGCTAATGTTTAACCTTTGAAGATGCTGTCTCAATAAGTTTCTGAAAAAACAATATATATATATATATATATATATATATATATATATATATTTCTTAGAGGTATGCACACTCACCTCTAAGCTGACAAGCCAGGGTTCAAATCCCTATCCAGCTATGAATTGTCATCCGGTGTTTCACAGGTAGGGTGATTCATCAGCGTGTGAGCCGTCCATCGAATGGGTGTTAAGCTGGGTGTCCCATCTGCTATTATTAGCTGCTGGATGTTAAAGATCCCACGGTGTCCTTCGCCAAGAGAGGTTTGTTATCACCAACATCCTGCTCAAATTATAAGACACATGTCCTGACTAACTGCTGGGAAGGCAATGGAAAACCACCCAGTATCACCCTTCGCAAGCAGCCACAGACCCGCCTCCAGGTAATGCACACAATCAATCAATCCTTGTCTCTTTTTTTTTCATTCACAATTGTTATCCTTTCTAATTTTCTGCTCTCCCGATGATGTGCCCATCTGGTGTGGACGGTGTGTCTCCTTTTCTCTCTTTCACTTTCTTCCAATTCTTACCGGGCGTAGTGGCGTGCGCCTGTAATCCGGCTACTCGGAGGCTTGGGTTGGAGGATCGCTTGAGGACGGGTGCTCTGCGCTGGGCCGCGCTATGAGAGGGTGTAGGGCAGCCTGGAATCATGGCGAAACACAATCCTTATCCCTGTGTCGTAAGAGGCGACCAGGGTTGCGTCAGGAGGGCATCCGGCGTAAAACTATGCCAAAATCAGTATGCGATCATAACGGATGATCCGCTGTGGCGACCCCTAACGGAGCAGCCGAAAGACGAACAACACTTTCCTTCCAATTTTTCAAATTTCTGCATTCTCGGTCCAACCTGTGTGTTTCTTCTGCTCACTCACTCAAATTAGGCATTCATCAGTGTGAACCTTCACTCACTCATTACACTTCATTTTGCCACCGTTTCTGCGATACGATACGTGTGAAGGTTAAATGAATCCTGTCTGATTGGATGCTTATTCAGACTCTTTGGAAGAACAAAAATACATGATTAAGTCATATAATTTCCCTTTTGGGCACAGAGAAAGACCGTTTGTTTAGAAAATGGACACATTACGCTTCACACACAATGGGAACAGGTTTGGTGCATGCGCCGCACTCCATGGATATAAAATGGTTTCTAATTGCAAGTTGTCGCTCCTCCTAGAATATGGAGACTCGAGTTCCATTTGTAGGAGAATTCGTGCATTTCCAATAGAATGAAGTTTTATTGGTGAAGTGAATGGACGAAAAGGAAATTATTCGTTGGACGTAATAATTTATGGTTTTAATATAATTTTAGTTTTAACGTTCTTTTGGACACCTCACACGTCAACCTTACTGTAAAGAAGCCAAGGTTCTGTTTGTAAGTAAATTCGTTGGTAGATTAATTAGTTGGTAAGTGATTGATTGGCAAGTGAATTCAAATTCAGTTTGTTTGTTTTTTTTGCTATGATTTTCCTTTGACAACATAATAGTCACTAACTGTTAAGATTGATAAATGATCACCTGTTGCTCGGCCGACGGCACGGTTCCCCATCTGCTGCAGTCATCTCACATGTACGGTAAGCTAACACTGGGAACGAGGATCCTGCCAGAGGTGAGTGTTGCGGGCGGTGTCCGTGGTCTTTTTACAAATGCCTCGGACTCTTCAAAGTTATCTGAGAACAGCGAACTCCGTCATAGTGCGTGTGTGTGTGTGTGTATATATATATATATATATATATATATATATATATATATATATATATATATATATACATACATGCAGATACATCGAAACATGTGGATTGTGACGAGCACTCCCCCGATCTCCATTAGACATAGTCCTACACCAAAGTGTCACCTCCAACTTGGAGGCCTCGGCCCGGTGACTCTGTCAAACAGAAAATGTACCTTGTTCAGGTTTCAACGTGTTTTCGTTTTTTAAAAGTACATAAGCTCAGAAGTGATATTCAGCGTATGAAAGTGGACGTGAACATTTAATACATACCTTTAGAGTTTAGAGTGCACGTGTACATGATAAATATCTCTCGGGAATTTTCCAGCGGCTTCCCGAACTAGTCTAATTAATTACGGACACGGGTATTTCACGACCAATTTTTTTTTAATGTTTATTTACTTCACATAATATGTGAATTGCATGTCCATCAGTTTTGTTTAGAAGCCTTGAAAAGTAAAGCCAAAAGTTTTTTTTTCTGCCACGATTGCTGCGAATAAAACATGCATTACCTCATTTGAGTTGTGATCAAAATGTACCTTTGTTTCCTCAAAACGGTGCCGTTGTTTAATGATGGAAGATGCATTGTTCAGTCTTCAGATTTACATCAGAGGCAGCTATGAACTCTCAGAGCTATGCGGAGTGAAAAAGATGGCGGAGATTTCTGGATGGCTGGAGGGAAAGGCGTGGCCGAACTAATGGGCGGTGCTTTTGGGCACAGAGACGCTGGGCGAGAGAGGAGAAGGTGAGGCCTGTAGAATGGATAGGGCTTATGACCCACAGACACAAACTCAGGTTTAAATGTTCGATTTTTCACAAAGTCATGCCATTTTTGGACTTACATATATCTCATTGGTAGAAGACATGTTTCTCACTCTTGTGCTGTCTGTTCTGGTGGCATAAAACTGCTGAGGTGTTTGGCCAGCGCCATTTGGTGATCCAAGTTAGATCTCAGATGTGGATACAGAACGTTGGTTCCGCTTGGCTGACTGACTGAGGTCTGTTCCATGAGACCGCCAACACAGTACCCACTCGACACTTGGGCTTTTGTGTACGGCAACACGACTCTTGGCTTGGGATCCCAAGGGAAGTTCTGGGGCGACTGGCGATCGTGGTCTTTAGAGACCCGCCATCCTTTCGGAGTTATCCAGAGGTGACATCCCTCACATAGGTGTGTGTGTGTGTGTGTG
>CM068958.1:13453236-13468708 GCA_035128595.1 Eptatretus atami | reverse complement strand
TATATATATATATATATATATATATATATATATATATATAACAATCAACCAACTCTCACCGAATGAATTATCCCCATGTTGCTAGGATCTTTAAAATTACCTTCATCACAGAAGGTGATGGAGGTTATATTTTCACCCCTGTTTGTTGGGTCGCCGAAATAGATGACCCTTATTGTCAGTAAATCTGTCTGTTTGTTTGGATGTTTGTTTGGATGTTTGTTTGGATGTTTGTTTGGATGTTTTCGTTTGTCATCAGCATAATTGGTAGTAAACGTGGGCGGATTTTGACCAAACTCGGGTGGTAGGTACATCTTTGACCTAGTGCTTTGGAAATTGTGATGGTTGCTAGGGACGCTTTGGTTCCCCAGCAACAACCGAAAAACTTCAAAATCGGTACCGTTCACGCGAAATCAATTCCGAAAGCCATTATCCCACGTAGGGTTATGAAATTTGGCAGAATAATCTACAGGTGATGCTCTATCAAATATATTTCGTTTTGTTGATATATGGAATACTTTACCCACAGCGCCCCCTACAATTAGGGTATGCGCGAAAATTGGCAAAATTGAAGGCCCCTCGCGACCAGGTGAGTGCATCGATACGAATGAAACTTTGCAGGTTCATGGTACTCAGAGTACTACAACTTTGCCTCAGGACATATTGACCGATTTCGCTTAGGTCAGGTGTCAAAGGTAATTAGTGCAAAAATCGATAATATGCGAGAGCTGGAGGTGCCTTGCGCCCAAATGCTACTCCTCCTAGGTATGCTCGGATGGTCATGAAAATTCACACTAATTGTCTGGAATACATTGTGCACAAACAGTCGAGCCGGATTTTCGATTTTTGATCTTTGTTCACCCACAGCACCCCCTCGAACTTTGGGGATTTCCGATTTCAAACCGCATTTCGGTACTTTTCATTCAAATAGATACCGAGTAGTTATCAGTAGATGGAACTGGATGAGATTTGATATGCATAATCTTAAGGTGATTCCCTATCTGCTATATGAACATCCATTGTTGCTCATATTTTTTTTTCTTTTTTAATAGTTTTCCCTGGGGCTTGGCGACCCATCGCCGCCTACCGGCTTGTCTGTCTATTTGTCTCTCTGTCTTTGAACATGATATCTCAAAAAGTTGTCGATGCATTCAAATGAAATTTGGTCGGCAGGTTGGGTGTGTGACAAGGACGAATTGATTCAATGTTGGTGACGATCCGGATTGGGACCCGGCCTATCATTGGGATTTAAAATGTAAACTGTTCAGCCTGGTTGGAAGGATGCGCTCTACTGAGCGCCAATCTAGTTGACCCCCTACTCTTGCAGCTGACTATATGCAAACAGAGACCACCAACCTGTCTGCAATGTGAGAGCAACAGTCCATTGCTTCAGTGATGCCCATAGAAGGGAATTGCGGTCATTGATCCTACTATTCAAATTAAACCTACTAGCTTGCAATCACCCTGCTGCTTCCCTTGACCGTTTTTGAGTTCCGTTTGTAGGAATGCTACAGCTGTGATCTTACAACCTGGAACCTTCCCTGTAACGATTGAGCCTTTTATTGCATCTCCTTGCAGTTCTTCTGGTAGACATAGTCGAGGCTCATGGAAGAGCTAGTACACTAAACGGATCAGGATGTAACAGGACAAATGGAACAGTAGAGAGAGAAAAAGGGCGTGGGGGTCGGGGGACACCAACAACAGAGTTGAAGGCCAAGATAGATGGTGACTTGTACAAACAATGTGTGTGGGGAGGAATGGGGTGCAGGAAAAGGCAAGATGGATATAAAAGGAAACTCACAGGAGGGAAAAACTCGAAGTTTAGAAAGAGAAGGGCTTGGGGTGGGGTGTGGGGTTAGCGAGGTTAGAAAAGATCATGGTTTTGGATGGGGGATGATCTGAGATGGTGGTGAACAACTGCACAAAGGGCTTTCAAAAAGTTCTCGGATTGAGGAACTCAATAGTAATGCAGCAAAGGCCAAGTATTTTTGTTTATCTTTCAATGCATAAGTAAATATATAGTTAACAAGGAGATTTTGGTTTTCATATTTGGATATCGTATGGGAGGTTAAATACTCTCCTACCTCAAGCTGTCATGTTTAGATCACTACCCTCCATTAAAGATACATCCCGGGTAATCAAACTACATTTTGACTTGAATCAAGAATATTAAATTAGACATTCTGCTTTGCTTCACCTCACTTTCGTGAAACTTTGGCGCCATCTTGTGGTGTTCAAGATTGAACCTCGGGCTGGCAGGTTGGCCAAGAGGTATGCCCACTCCCCTCTGAGTCGTCTCGCCTGGGTATGAATCCCAACCCAGCGATAAACTGTCATCCTGGTATCTCGCAGACAGGGCGAGATATCAATGTGTATGGCGTCCTGTGGATGAACGTTAAACTGGGCGTCCCATCTGCCGACATTAGTTGGTGGACCTTAAAGATCCCACGGTGTCCTTCGAGAAATGTCGGTGAGTTATCGCTTACTTATTCTTTGAATCGTCTCGCGTGATCACATCCATCTAATGATGTGGGGACCTTGGTAAGCCACAATCCAGCCCTGGGCATATGAGTGGTTAAATCTCACTGCTCAACGATCCATTCATGGCCATTCAGCAAGTGGTGCAACAGGCAACTGCTTGATCAGCCGGCCTGCCTGGTCCCATTGGCCGTCAAGGTATGGTGTGATTGTACCTATTAAGTCCAAATTTGATGTCAAATGTAAGGTTTGCATCAAACTACAGGTCGTGGACAAAAATATGGAAATACCAAGGAAATGTCACTTAGTACGCTGTTGGCCCATCACGTGCATCTAGGATACGATGGCCTGGATACGATGTGGCATGGAGTCAACAAGGGTCTTGAAATGTTCTGCAAGAATGTGACACCATTGTTCCACAAAGAAGTCTTCCAATTCACGTCAGTTTGATGGAGATGGACATCGATGTCTTATGCTCCTTTCCAGACAATCCCACAAATGCTCTATGGGATTGATGTCTAGCGATTGGGAGGGCCATGGAAGATGGGTAACTTCATCCTCATACTCCTCAAGTCACCTGGTGACAACATGTGCCTTGTCCACTGAGCATTGTCATTCTGAAAGATCCCCCTTCCAGCAGGGAAGAAGTGCTGCATCATGGGATGCAGATTATCGCTCAGGACGGTAACATAGCATGCTGCATCAACCGTGCCTTCTCATAGAATGAGTGGACCCAGGCTATCCCAGAAAAACATGCCCTACTACATTATGGAACCACGATAACCTTTTACCGTTGCAACACAACACCCGGGGCTGTAGAGCTGCCTATTCTGTTGCATCACCTGCACACGTCCATTTGTCAAGAACATGATGAAGGACGACTCATAAGACTATCGTATTCCTTCACTGCTCAGAATTCCATTACCTATGCTTGTTGCACCACTGGATCCACAAACGGGCATTGCCAGGTGTTATGAGCGGTTTGTGCAAAGCCACCAAGTTCTGGTATCCCACCCTGTGAAGTTCCCCTTTGACCGTTTTTGATGATACAGGATTCTCATGACCCACGTTGAAATGATACAGGATTCTCATGACCCACGTTGAACTCCGAACAAAGATATCCAGCAATTGCTCTCCTTATTCGCCTCATGGTCCGAACTAATGGCCATGCATCACATTTGTTGAATATTTGCTTCCGTCCACTGTTACCCTTCGATGATGACGTCCTTTCTTCTTTGACCCAGGCTGACGTCACCTTCAAGACAGTTCCTCGTGACATTTTAGCGATTTGTGCAACCTTTGTCACTGAAGCGCCTTTTTTTGTATACATTGTCAAGGCTCGTATGAGAGCTAATACACAACGCACAACAAGGGGGTGGGAGAGGGCAGGACAAAACAGTGTGGAACAGAGACATGAGGAGATCTGTGGAAGGGATAGGGATGGGGTGGGGAACACAGGGTATACAAGACGGACACCACAGGGACTTTCAGGACCTTACACGACAGGGAACTTTTGGGAAGGCAGGGAATTTGAAGGAGGTGGGTTTGGAGTGGATTAACGGGGGGAGAAAAGATCTTGGTTTTGGATGGGGGAAGATAAGAGGTGGTGGTCAGGTCAAGTATGGGAGCATGCGCCAGAGCAGTGCGTCGCTGCGTCCACTTTCCACCGGTACTCCAGGGTCCTCCCCAGGCAGATCTGGCCCATCCCCATCTCCTTGAGATGCCGATCAACCTGCTGCAACCACGGTGGTCGGCCCATTGGCCTCCTCCACTCACGAGACTCCCTCGCTGAGAGAATCTGGTGATCAGGATCAGCTTCAGAAAACGAGCCACATGTCCATACAGCCGCAGCTGACGCTCACGACTATGCAGGTAACAAATCTCATTTGAGTCTCTCTCAGCAACCGCTCGTTTGACACAAAGTTGACCAGCGATAGCCAAGGATTCTCCGAAGAGACCTGGTACCAAAGGAATTAAGTCTCCGTCTCAGATCCTTGGTCAGAGTCCAAGTCTCGCATCCATAGAGCAAGACTGAAGCACCAAGGACCTGAAGACTCGGACTTTCGTCCTCCCGCACAGGTACCGGCAGCGCCACACCCCATTATCCAGTGAATCCCTGACTCCCCAGGCCCGACTCAGACGTTTATTGACCTCTGACTCACAGCCAGCAGAGACGTTTAAATCACTGCCAAGGTAAGTGAATCTCTCCACGACCTCAACATGCTCACCACAAACAGGCACAGACAGGTGGTGGTGAACGGCTGTTTTTAAGACCTGTAGGGAGGAGTGGGATTGAAGAGATTGTGGGAGTTTATTCCAAAGGCGGGAAAAAGAGGAATGAAAGAGCAGTGATTCGTGATTTTTGGTAGTTTCAGAAAAAGTGGGTGTGGTGATGGTGACCTTGAGCACCCTGAGGAAATATTGGGGGGGGGGGATATCGCAGACAGAGCAAGGGGGGGGGGCGAGACTGAAGAGGAGACGGTGGAAGAAGAAAGATCACCGACCTGCTGCGGTGAGAGAGAGTGAGAGGCCCAAAGACTCAGCCTCACCGCGGGAGATACCAATGATCCTAAATGCCTTGATTTCCTCAGCGTGAAGCTGAGAAAGGCGAAGGGCAGGAGCACCAGCCTAGAGGGGAGAGCAGTACTCCATTAGGCTGTGGACGAAAGCTTTGTACGTGGTCAGGAGCTCAGGTGTGCCAATGAAGGACTTTGCATGACGGAGGATTCCCAGTCGGCGACTGGCTTTGAAGGCCAGCCTGGAAATGTGGCTTTCCCAGGAAAGGTCGTGGCAGACAGTGAGACCCAGATGCTTGAATGAAAGGACTTCTTCCAGAGGATTGTTGATAAGATATGGGGGTGGGGGTGGCGGGGGAGTTCCATAGGGTCATTTCGGAGAGACATAGTGAGAGTGTGAAATTTGTCCGGATTGAAAGACATGTCCCACGTGTTGGACCAATTAGTAATTTTTGTCCAGATCTGCAGAGAGTGAATAATCTGCTGCTTGCCGGTCTGAAGGATGACAGATGGTACGTCAGAGGGTGGAGTCATCAGCAAAGAGATAAAGAGGGTTTTCCAGAGAGTCGGAGAGATCATTGATGAAAGAGAGATCATATTACTGGAGAAATTTTCGATTTTGCAAGTAATAAATTCCGACTGGAAAGTCCCCTGGGTTACTTCATGCAGCAGGATAGTTCCCTCCGATTAGAGTTTTAAAATAACACTTCGCATAAACGGTTCCTGCACCAAAGGCAGCTTTTGAGCAACGTGCCAACAAGTGAGGATTTTAAAATATCTGCAATACTTCTGTAAGTCGTCACATTATTATAGCCATTGATGAACAATTACTAAAGCAGCGCGATTGGAAAATGATACGGTTTGGTTTCATTATGTGCAACTCGAACTCGTCAGCTCAAAGGAGAGTAAACTCAGCTCCTTGGTCATGTCGTAGTTCACTGGCACCATTAAGTGAAGACCGCATCGGTGGCCATTCCATGTTATGAGATATCCAAACTGTTTTTTCAATGTATAACAGTTCCAATACACTGGAGGAATGCCTGGGGAATGTTAGCCAGAGTCCAAAATTGAGAGGGAAGGAGTTGCTGTAGAGGAACATAAGGGAAATGAGGATGTACGGAGAGGATGCTCGGGATAGAGGTGTGTGGAGAGGTAAAACTCGGGCAACTGACAACACACAAGGAAGTAGAAATAACTCGGGACTTGAAAGTAGTCTCAGTTATCCTCTATTCTAGAAGACTGAGTAACGAAAATTTGAGAAGATCCCTTGTCTAAAACTTGATGTTGCCTTGTCAAGTCTGTCTCTGGTGTATGGTCTCCTCCTTCCATCCCTTTCCTCTCTTCAAATGGCACCACAGCCGACTCCGCTCGTGCTAAGAATGAATGTCTCAATTCTGTGTTTGCTTCAAAATATTGTGTCCCTAACCCCTCTCTCTGTACCATACCCACCCTTACCAGTTTTACTCAACTGCTCCTGGACTCTGTATCTTTTGCACCTGAGAAGGTGAAGAAGGTTCTTTCAACCCTCGATTCTACTCTGCAACTGGACTGGATGGTATCAGCTCACGTGCCCCAAAAAGCTGCACTGCTGTTCTTGCACATCCTTTCTCTGCCATTTTCACTTTGTCATTTACCATAGGTCATCTTCTATCTTCTGGAAATCAGCCAACATCACAGCGTTACATAAAAATGGTGCAAACACCCATCCCCTTAACTATAGATTAATTAGCTTACTTCCAATCATCAGCTAGGTCATGGAATCCATCATCGCATTTGACATAAAATCATCCTTTATCTCCAACAGCCTCATCTCAGATCATCAGTTTGGATTCACACCTGGTGACTCTATCTTGGACATGCTGCTTCCACTCTCCCAACAATCGATGGAGGCCCTCGATATCAGACACGAGATCAGGACTGTCTCTCTGGACATATCTTGAGCTTTTGATACAGTCTGGCAACCTGTCTTTCTCTTCAAACTGTCTGCCTATGTAATCCAAGGTGAACTCCACTCTTGGATTCCTGACTTCTTCCACTCTCGTAGCCAACATGTGGCTCTCAATGGAACCCTTTCATCTCCTCTCCCTGTCAAGGCTGGAATACCATAAGGCAGTGTTCTAGGCCCAGTCCTATTCTTAATCTTCATCAATGATCTCACTGACTCTCTCAAAAATCTTCTTCACCTCTTTGCTGATGACTCCACTCTCGACTGTGACATATCTCATTCTTCTGACAAATAGGCAGCAGCATCTTCCCTCTACTCAGACCTTGACAAAATCAAAAACTGGACAAACACTGGACCAGACGCTGACTGGGCATCCTCTGTCATGCAAAGTCCTTCCTTGGCACACTTGAGCTCCTGTCCACCTTAAAGGCTTTCATCCACAGCTCGATGGAGTACTGCTCTCCCCTCTGGGCTGGCTCCCCTGCCTCTCATTTTTCTCAGCTTGATGCTGTGGAAAGAAAGGCTTTCAATATCATTGGAATCTCTCATGATGAAGCTGAGTCGATGAGCCTATCACTATCATTGCTGTCAGATCAGTGGTCTCTCTGTCTTTTACTGCCTCATTTCTGGACTTGCACCCTCTGTCCTCTCTGTGCTTTGCCCCTCCCCCTCCCAGGTATCTGCAGGATGCACGCGGTTCATCATCAAACTCCTCCTGGTGAAACTGCCAAAATCCAAAACCACTGTTCACCTCCACTCATTTATTCCTCTTTTCTCCCACCTGTGGAAATAACTTCCATACTCCATTCAATCTCATTCTCTCCCCCCCCTCCCCCAGGTCTTCAAAAATCGGGGGATCACAAGTCATCCCCCATCTAATAGCATGATCTTTTCTACACCTGTAAAACCACCCCCACCTTCCACCCCTCCCCAACATTTTGCTTCTGTATCCATATTGTCCACCCTTTGCGTTCTCCCTTTCCCCTCATCGTTACCTGGATCCCTTGTTTGTCCATTTCCATCTACTTTCTCCATCTGCACTGCTGTCGATGTTTCCCCTTTCTCCTGCTGTTCCCCTTTGTTATGTTGTGTCCTGATTTGTTCTGTGTCCTCTCTCTTCCATGAGTCTTGACTCTAGACCATGGATTATGAAACAAACAAAATGGTGGTCACCCTGTGCACACCGCCGATACAGCCTTCAGAGAAACTATTATTTCTGAAGTCCCACAGCATCACAAATGGATAACTTTTTCAAGTATTTTTGGTGTACTGTACTGTACTTGGAGCAATTCTTAACTGCACCTGGGTGGAACAATTGCAAGAGGGCTCAGCAGCTGAATTGTAAACTTTAATTTGACCGAGAGATGGTGCTGTTCAACAAACAACTGGTCACATCACAATGACGTGCATCCGTTGAACAAAGCAAGAACGTTGTTGTCTGATAAATAGATGTTTCCTTACAAGGCGGAGAGGGGGGCCACCAAGTGCACCAAAACCTGCACTCATATTGCTGATGCCTACCTACGGCGGCTTCTCCATGCTCTATCCATTTCAAATCTGAGCATCAAGCAAGGAAGAAGCAACTGTACCAAGGAAGCAACAAGTACCATTTTTAAAGAGTTTTTGGTATGACTCGGCCAGGATTCAAACCACCGTCCTCCCAGACTCAGGGCAGCCTCTCTAACGATTACACCACCAAGTCTGGTTTAACTTACCATAAGCATCATGGCCTAATATTAATTTTTTTTAAGCAAGTGAGTAAATACCCAGAATTAATAACAAGGATTACTCCAACATTGTGTAAATCAAGTTATATCGGAAAATTGGGCTTGCCTCCGTAGATCCAGGATTTTCGAAATGCGGGGGAGAGTTCAACAAGTGGCCAGTAACCTGGGTTTGTACTTCGTACCGATAAATTGGACGTCTCTACCTATTATCCTGGCAGAAGTACGTGGAATTGTCTTTAAGCAAGCAACGGATTTTATAAAATCACATTCTATTTATTATGTCTGCAAAAATGGTGGAATTTTTATTTTTTTAAAAAAACTTTTCCGTGTGTTGAACTCTGTATGTCGCTTCGTCTCTACTCTGAACATACAAACTGCTTCTCCTCCTCTAATCCCCACTCAGCCCACCCATCCCCTTCTAAACCCTTCTACCTAACACCTCTCTCTCATACCATCCTATCTTCCCTGTTCCTCCCCCCCCTCCCCTATTTAACAGGCATGCACATGCATAGGTAACAAATACATCTCAAACCATGTATAATAATCCATTGTGACGTCATGACATTCAGCAATTTATTTATGTCTAAACTTTTCACACATTTATTAATTTAATGCAAATCGATCAACACGCAATACAGATCGATAATTATATGTTGTTGTTGTTCGTCTTTCGGCTGCTCCCGTTAGGGGTCGCCACAGCGGATCATCCGTTATGATCCGCATACTGATTTGGCATAGGTTTTACGCCGGATGCCCTTCCTGACGCAACCCCGGTCGCCTCTTACGACACAGGGATAAGGATTGGGTTTCGCCATGATTCCGGGCTGCCCTACACCCTCTCATAGCGCGGTCCAGCGCAGAGCACCCGTCCTCAAGCGATCCTCCAACCCAAGCCTCCGAGTAGCCGGATTACAGGCGCACGCCACTACGCCCGGTATACAGATCGAGAATTATATATCGTTTTAATTTACAATACGCGACTGTCAAACCACCAGATGGACTATCTGCATCGATTACTCCATTGCTCACTCGATGAACAAACACCAAATACGAAAAGTGTTTTTCAGATGTCGCGCATCCGCGAGTCCAAAAATAAATAAATAGGGAACTAGACGTTTGGCAGTCCCGAATCATTGTCACTTGGGGGAACGTTTAATTGTTGAGACACCATCATGATGGGATTCGAGGAGAGACTTATGCTGTGGGATTTGCTTCATTTGTTGGTTGAACCTGTCGTTGCTCCTTCCACCTCATCAAAGCCAAGTATTCTCAACCGGATGCATCATGTTTTCCATCATATTTTCATCACTGTGTTGCTGTTTGTGTTTTTGTCCAATTTTCTTTGTTGAGTTGTACATTGCTGTGCTGTATTGTAGAATTTGTTTTCTTTTTGCTCAAGGCCTACTCCTCGGATATCCAGCATGAAAATTCTGTCTGTTTTGATTCTGCGTTCCTCCTTCCGCTTCTTTTCTCCCAAGCGTTGTCCTTTCTGCTTCCTCAACCTCTGCTCTCCCTTTTCTCAATACTGAATCTCCAAACCGAATCTTCATTGAATGGAATGCTTCCTTCTTCTTCCTTTAAAAGTTTTAAAAAAAACATTTTTAAATGCTTCACTTTCTGCATTTTGCCGTCATGCGTACACCATGTGTTCCTCTTCTTCATCGATATATATATATTCCTCTTCTTATTTTTCTTCTTCACAAGGATAATGTGTCGAACGTCTCTCACCAATGCACTTGGGTCCATAAACCACCCTCCTGTACCTTCAACAAAAATTATTTCCACCCACCCCATGATCTGTGTCTCCATATGTCCAGTGTGCAGAGATTGTCTGCACATGACAATCAAATCCCCTTCACGTCCTATAACGGTGTCAAACCCCTTTGTGTCAGTTCCCTTACCCACATCTCCAATAAGCCATTGTTCTTCCAACCTCACCCCTTCTATGTATCCTCTTCAGCATCCCTCCACTTCATGTCTCCTCTTTCTGTACCCCCTTCACCCCACCATCTCAAAGCTTCCCAATCATCACATCCCCTAAAAACCTACCCTCACCCTGCCGCTTCAAAGCTCCTCCCCCAATTCCACACTTTTCCAACACCTCCTCACCATCCCTAACTGCATGGACCTCAAACATCCAAGGACCGCTCCAAACTGACATCTATCTATAATTCCTATCAATACTGTGTGTGTGTGTGTGTTGTGTGTGTGTCTGTGTCTGTTGTGTGTGTGTGTCTTGTGTGTGTGTGTGTGTGTCTGTGTGTGTGTCTGTGGTGTCTGTGTGTGTGTGTGTGTGTGTGTCTGTGACCGCTATTTCTCGACAACGCTGGTCCGATCTAATTGAAACTTGCCAGGTATATTGCTGGGGACCTAGGATGTGCCTTTTCAAGTTTGATATTAATCGGACAAGTGCTTCCCAAGTTATGGCCATTTAT
Source organism: Eptatretus atami (assembly GCA_035128595.1). Lineage (NCBI taxonomy): Eukaryota > Metazoa > Chordata > Myxini > Myxiniformes > Myxinidae > Eptatretus > Eptatretus atami. Next base: position 13,457,610 of record CM068958.1, on the reverse strand, counting down.
TTACCAACCAATGACAGGAACCGTTGCTGCGGCCATTTTTTATCAACCAATGACAGGAAGCGTTGCTGCGTAGCCGCGGTCGATGGGGAAGAGAAGCTCAGCCGCGTTCGCCATTACGGGTTCTTCTCTTCTCTTCTCTTCTCTTCTCTTCTCTCTCTTCTCTTCTCTTCTCTTCTCTTCTCTTCTCGTTTTTCCTTGCGAAAAGGCAAATACGTTGGCGCTAATTGAATAATTGGCCATTAAAAGCCTCCGTATTCCTGCCCTGGACGAGGAAACAAAGAAGAAGCGCCGTTTCCTCAGCGATGTTGTTTTATGAAGAGGTGCTAACGAGATAAAGGTGTGTACAATGTACATGGAGACGATTTTTATTATTATTTATTTATTGAAGAAAAATTGTTCCATAAATAATTTATCAAAAAAAGTGCACAACTTTTTTGTTTCCAATTGTCAAAACGCTGTGGCCTTTAAGGATGTAAGGAATTCAGCTCTACTCACACATGCTTGCCAACGAAATACATCTCAATTTGGTGGAAAAACGATTCACAACGACGGGTTTCCTTACTCATTGCTCTGCAGTCTGCATTCAACCCTTCATTGTCATCTCATTGACCTCATTTCATCTATCTATAATTCCAGCAATCTGTGTGTGTGTGTGTCTGTGTGTGTTGTCTGTTGTGTGTGTCTCTGTGTCTGTGTGTGTGTCTGTGTGTCTGTGTGTGTGTCTTGGTGTGTTGTGTCTGTGTGTGTGTGCGTGTCTCTGTGTCTGTGACGCTGTTTCCGACAACCACTGGTCCGATCTAATTGAAACTTGCCAGCTATATTGCTGGGACCTGAGGATGTGCCTTTTCAAGATTTGATATTAATCGGACAAGTGATTCCCAAGTTATGGCCATTTATTTACCAACCAATGACAGGACACGTGCTGCGTAGGCGTGGCCGATGCGCCATTTAGTTACCAATCACAGGACACGTTGCTGCGTGGCGTGGCTGCGTAGGCCGGTGCATGCGGCCGACGATGACGTCACGTGCCGTGCTGTTACGATGGGGATCGATCGGTGCCTTAGTTACCGTGGGTAGGAGCCAATGGTAAATGGCAGTGAATGTCATGGCAAGCAAAGACAGGGAGGTAAACTTGATTTTAATTAACTCTTTGTGTAAGTATCACAGCAGTTGTTACTTCAATGCAAGTTATAATTCGTGGAATGATGTGAACATTCCGTACGGGCACGCACTACTTTTGGATAGTGATGACTTATGTATTCTAATAATTTCTCGATTTCTTATCCGCATTTATAGATAAACACAATGCCCAATCCAGTCGTCGTTTATGAGAGCGAAGGAAGGGCTGTGTGGTTGTTTGAAAGTTTTTTTTTTTGCATGTACGGCCACGCACATATGGGCACGCGAGAGCGAAGGAACGGCCTGTGTGGTTGTTGTTTCTGGCACGTGGTTTGAAAGATTTTTTTATTTTTTTTTGTATGTAAGGCCACGCACGTATGGGCACGCACGTACGGCCATGCACGACCAGCCATGCACGTACGGCCACGCACGTACGGCCACGCACGTACGGCCACGCGAGAGCGAAGGAAACGGCCTGTGTGGTTGTTTCTGGCAAGCGGTTTTAAAGTATATATATATATATATATATATATATATATATATATATTTTTTTTTTTTTTTGCACGTACAGCCACGCACGTACAGGCACGTGAAAGCGAAGGAACGGCTTGTGTGGTTGTTGTTTCTGGCACGCGGTTAGTTTTTTTTTTTGCGGGGAGGGTTTGCACGTACGGCCACGCATCTACGGGCATGCACTAGTAATCATAATAATAAACATTTCGAAGGTGAGCTTATTTCAATACGAAGACGAACAGGTAAATTGTTTTGCCGTTGCAAGATGTGTTTCCTCGGTTGCTTCTTGCTCTTCTTTTGATGCATTAAATCGCGCTCGGCTTTTGCTGAAATACGCAACTTGAACACGCGCCCTCCCCTCTGAAACTGCACCCCACCATCATCTCACTCCTTCCCCGCACTTTCCTCGCCCCAATGCCATTCAAATTTCATTTCGTGAGTTTATCACTTAAAGCGGCAGAGGAGCGAGGATTAGCCGTGGGCAGAGGCCTCGCTAAGCTGCGTGCTTTGAACCACCGCATGTGCCTAGCAGAGCGCACACCGAAGGGGAGCGAAATGAGAAATATACATTCCTCGTGAATAATGGACTTTACATGGTTTTGTGTTCAGCTTTCACTACCGATCAAATTATTGAGCTGTTTTGTATTTCAACAGCACGCTGTCTCATCTCTGCTTGAGTTCTCATATTTAATGTGAGCTTTCCACCGGTCAGTGGGCCGGTATATTCCCCACAGTCGGTCGATACACACGGAATAATGAAAAACCAATTCTGTATCGTTGGATCAAATTTGCCGATCATGTGCTGAAAACACCTGCGGGCTCCGTTTCATTGTGACCTCATCACGTAATGCTGCATTGTGGCGAATGTTTTCACATGGGGATCCAATATGGAAGTAACAATCTCGATACTGGGTATGTCCATGTCCGGCAGCAATCATTAGCGATGCATCGTCATCGCATCGATCGAATGAGCACTCAACTCTGACCCTGGGGAATGGCATTCCGTGCTGGAATCAGCTCCTGTTACAGCTCATCGAGGCTCTGTGACTATCATGGGAATGTTCAAACGAGGCGATCAACGATAGCACAGAAATGTGAATTTGGATTTAAATCTCTGGCACCTCTGAGTCGTCTTGCCTGGGTTTGAATCCTGACCGAGCTACAAAACTATCATCTTAGTGTCTCAAAGGCATGGTGATTCATCAATGAGTGTGCTGTCCCTCGGATGGACGTTCATCAACTGGTGCCCCGTTTGCCGACATCAGTTGCTGGATCTTAACGACGCCATGGTGTCCTTCATAAAGAATAGGCGAGTTCTCACTGGCACCATGACCAAATTCCAAATTCCTGCTCCAACCTTAGTCGAATATCATGCCTGACCAGCCAGTTTGTGAAAGATTTGAACCAAGCTTCGTGCAGCCAAGCCCACAAGAGCATGGGAATAATTGTGACTAATAAAGAAGAAAAATAAGACTAACCTACAGAGGCTGTTGCATCAGTGACACGGCCTTGCCCTCAGCCAATGATGCTAGTCACAGCCATGTGCTGCATACGAAAGAAAAATAATTAAATATAGCAAGACGGCAGGCCAGGGTGTCACAACCATAAGAACGTTCCTTGTTATAATGGCCCTGGAGCATTATCATGCATCAATACGATTCCTGGGCCATGTCATTGAAGAGTAGGCAACACATGCTGCTGTAAGCTCCCATGGATACAGATCAAGTTGGTGGGTAAGGTTTCAGCAATACCACCCAAATCATGACACGTTCATGTCCAAAAGTGTCAGCTTCCTGGGCACAGACTGGTGCATATCCCTCATTGCATCTTCTATAGATCAATGCATGAGCATTATGCCTTCCAAGGATACACCAGGATTCGTCACTGAACATACCACTTGGCTATTGCCTCTGTGTCCATTGGACTTGCTGAATTGACCACTGCAAGGTTGCTTGGATGTGTTGCGGTGCAAGTCGTGGACGGCGAGCACGGACCCCTGCATCACGGAGACACCTCAAGACGGTGTTGGTACTTATTTTGCGAGGTCCAGGGAGTGCATTTACAGTACTCTTGGCAATTTGAAGCCGATTGCGTAGATGGCTCATGTGAATGTATCGGTCCTGAGTGGGAGTTATCACGGGACGTCAACTTTTTGGCACATCTCTTGGTGACCCAGTGGCTTGATATCTTCTGAGGTCATAATCAGTTCCACTCCTCACCTTTAAAAGCCTTGAAAACATGACTAATCGAAGACCCTGCTTGAAGGTGTTCAATTATCTGATTTCTCTCATTTTCTGACAGACGGCATCATTTTAATGGATTGTTAAAGAATGTAATCAATGCGTTTTTTTGGAACATCCACATGCTGGTCTCTTTGAAAGACTGTTTCAAATTTGCTCAGAATGTCTCATGTCACCTCTAAAACCTTAAGGGTGCATGAGTTGCATGTGCTGAACGATTATCATGCGAGGCAATTGCAACACAGTATGTGGAAACTTTCAATCAGGTGTTCTACACATCCCTTGTGCCAAAAAGACACTTGGATTGAAACTTGGAGCAGTCCTTCAACAATTATATTTTCAATTCTACATGTTTGGTTTTAATGGTAGAGAGCATAATACGTCATGTGCTTTGGGGTCACTGGCACAGGGCTCAGCCAGATGTGACGAAGCTCCAAAGGTGGAAACCGCACCACAAATCATGAGGCCTCTTTGTGAGTCCTGATACATCTACATAACAATA
>CM068958.1:13418580-13432670 GCA_035128595.1 Eptatretus atami | reverse complement strand
GTGGAACGCTTCCATCTCCAGGTTCTAACCTGCAAGTGGAACACCACCGTCTCCAGGTTCTAACGTGCAGGTGGAATGCCACCATCTCCAGGTTCTAACCTGCAAGTGCAGCGCTACTATCTCCAGGTTCTAACCTGCAGGTGGAACACCACCATCTCTAGGTTCTAACCTGCAGGTCGAATGCTGCCATCTCCAGCTTCTAACCTGCAGGTGCGGACTACGTATCTCCAGGTTCTAACCTGCAGGTGGAACACCATCATTTCACGTTCAAACCTGCAGGTGGAACACCACCATTCTCCATGTTCTAACCGGCAGGTGGAACGCGACTATATCCAGGTTCTAACCTGCAGGTGACGTGGACCATCTCCATGTTCTAACCTGCAGATGGAACACCACCATCTCTAGTTCTAACCTGCAGTGGAATGCTGCCATCTCCAGCTTCTAACCTGCAGGTGGAACGCTTCCATCTCCAGGTTCTAACCTGCAAGTGGAACACCACCGTCTCCAGTTCTAACCTGCAGTGGAATGCCACCATCTCCAGGTGCTAACCTGCAAGTGCAGCACTCCTATCTCCAGGTTCTAACCTGCAGTGCAGCACTACTATCTCCAGGTTCTAACCTGCAGCTGGAACACCACCATCTCCATGTTCTAACCTGCAGGTGGAACACCACCATCTCCATGTTCTAACCTGCAGGTGGAACGCGGACTATATCCAGGTTCTAACCTGCAGGTGAAACGTGACCATCTCCATGTTCTCACCTGCAGGTGGAATGCCACCATCTCCATGTTCTAACCTGCAGGGGAACGCCACCATCTCCATGTTCTAACCTGCAGGTGGAACGTGACCATCTCCAGTTTCTAACCTGCAGGTGGAACGCGACCAATCCAGTTCTAACCTGCAGGTGGAACGTGACCATCTCCATGTTCTTACCTGCAAGTGGAACACCACCTCTCCATGTTCTAACCTGCAGGTGGAACGCGACCATCTCCATGTTCTAACCTGCAAGTGGAACACCACCATCTCCATGTTCTCACCTGCAGGTGGAATTCCACCATCTCCATGTTCTCACCTGCAGGTGGAATGCCACCATCTCCATGTTTCACATGCAGGTGGAATGCCACCATCTCATTTTCTAACCTGCAGGTGAAACGTGACTATCTCCATGTTCTACCTGCAAGTGGAACACCACCATCTCCAATGTTCTCACCTGCAGGTGGAATGCCACCATCTCCATGTTCTCACCTGCAGGTGGAACGCCACCATCTCCATGTTCTCACCTGCAGGTGGAATGCCACCATCTCCATTGTTCTAACCTGCAGGTGGAACGCCACCATCTCCAGGTTCTCGAGAGGTAACCTTGCTCTTGATGACGAATCGTCACACACGCCGACATGAGATATAACAGGGCAGTTTCCAGACCTTGAATGTCGGTCGTTCAATCGTGAGTGTGCAACCAACGCGGGTATTGAGGTGTCACATGGTAAGGGGCGTAGTTCTTTCATTGGCGAGCTGGCGGGGGAGAGAATGGGGGGGATGGGGAGGGAGTAGGAGAAAAAAAAAAAAGAGAGAGAGAGGGATGGTTTGTGGGTGGTGGTGGGGGTAGTGTTGACACAGCTGCCTAACATCGTCAGTTAGTCGCTCTATTTGTCACTCCGTCATTCATTCATTTCTCGAGTATTCGGTGCCTGCCTTTGTTTCAGCATTCTGTTCTACTATACAAGTTTTTCATGTTATTGTAATAAAAGGCATTTGCCACTTTGTGCTTCATACATGACTCCTTCAACTCACAAAGAGGGAAACTTTGAATGATTTAACAATGATGTGATTAAAACGAGGATGAAAGTTTAAACCTGGCCGATCATGAATCCATTATTAAGACGAGACTGTCTGATTATCCCGAAGGAGATCATGCCCACTATGGTGGAATGTGTCGTTCGTTAAATAGCTGACAAATGTCAATTCCTCCTCCATGGTTCATGCAGATGCTGAAGACGATGTGCAGCGTACGTGTTCTTTGCTTGTTTTGATTGTCCACGTCTATGTCTATATTGATCTGTCCTTGTAATTCAGTAAATGTCGATTGATTTTCTAAATGGCCGTTGTCTTGCATGTGATGTATGCACAAGCTCCATGGAGTATGAACCTTAGATCATCGCAAAATCAAATAGCGGAGTGAATGTGAAATTAGAGATGCCTGGTGTATCATGCCCAGGTAAGCAGTGGATCTTCCTTTCTGTCCGTGACGTGCATTCCTCACAGGACCTGATGCAAGAACAGTCGGGTACTCCAGAAGTCACCTTGGTCATATGGTTCAGAAGTTTCTCAGATGACAGATTTTGACCACTGATCAACAACTCTCGGAACTGCAGGGAGCGGAATACCTCCAAAAAGCTTGCACTGGTGCATCATTTGGCGGCAATGGCAATGTGAAAGGTATTCATTGCGTGGTCAGTGATGCATCTCGAGTTCGAAAATTCGCTGGATATATACTGTATGTGCTTTGCGTTTGAATGAAAGAGGCAATGCAATTTATATAAGAAATGAAGAGAATAGTTAAATTGAATGAGATATTAGATAGGTGCCGAGATGCAATGGAGATCGACAGGTAAATGGACCTGGTGTTGGTGTAGCTCAGGCAGTGATGGGATGAATGCCCCCTCCTGCACCAAAGTTCCTTTAAATGACATCCTTGAAAAGAATGACTGAGACCTTGTATTATGGTGTGGGTTTTCACTGGTTAAGCACCTGGGTCACTTTACCCCTGCTAAATTTCTCGCACCTCCCAGTCCCTCCCTCCATTGCCCGCTCCCCTCCGCCATGCTATGCGGAAACACTGACTCACTGACGCGTGAGTCCGTAGGAGGTGACGGCATGCGGACAAAAGTTTTGCAGTTGGAAAAGTGGTTGGCTGCTTGCATTGGGTGGCATGAAAGCTGAAAGGGTACACACAGGCCAAACAATTGCCTCAAGTGCAGACAACTTTCCCGGAATTCAGAAACGCGGAACAGTTTGGAAACCTGTCTCCACCAAAGCAACATTCTTAAAGGTTGGAAAATATGCTTTTGAAACGCAGGAGTTGAAGGACAGAAGCACAGGGGAAAGACCCGGTAACAAGAAGAAAGCGGGCGCTGCCATGTTGCATCAGTGACCGGGTCTCTGAAAAAGTCAACACGAAAGAGAGCCAGTAAACTTGGCGTACCGCCATCACCATGAAACGCACACGAAAAAAAGATCTTCAGTTAAACCCTGCCATCCATCATTTGTGAATGAACTGAGTAATGCCCAACATGGATCGCGATGCTGCATCGTGTGATGTCTTGGTTGACTCTTCCCGACTGCGCTGTCTCGAGCATTTTCGGATGAATGTGCAATCTATGGAAGCTCAGAGGCACAAAATTGGTGTTCTGGTCTCAGGAAAAATCCACATTTCACATTCCAATTGGAGCAATCTCATCCACATGTGATGATATGGGAGGAATGACCTCAAGATATTCATATGGTCCTTTTTTGATGGACCGGTAAACAGCGTAGCTTATGAGCATATTTTAAGAAACTGGGCTTGTATCACGACTTGTTAGTGCGGGACTAGCTGAAAGTGTTTGATTTCAAGTATGGCACGATGCCAAGATGGCACACCCGCAAATTTTGCCATCGCATGTTCGAGACTATTCAATTGAAACCTTCAATCATTGATGGATTGGATGCAGCATCAACGGACATCCACATTTCCACCATGGCCACCATGTAGTCGATGTAAACGACTCCAGACAACTCTTTGTGGGCTTCATCAATGAGAAAGTGTCCACAAACCAGTATGGGACGATTGGAAGAAGCGTGAACTGCAGTCGTGGGCCTCTTTCGCCACAGGTGACTCCACAAATTGCACCAAGATGTTCTAAGAGGACTTGGCGACAAATTAAGTTGTGCAAGGAGAAGATGGAGGACATACAGATAACAATGACTGATTATTGTAAGTACTGCACAATAAAACCTCCATCTTAAATGAGTTAAGAATGATGCTTCTACTGGGAGCGGTGATGTGACTTTCATGCCACCTTGTACATCACCATATTCTATTAATCAGCATTTTTTCTCTCTTGGCCAAACAAAGAAACTCTTCACTTCCGTTTGGGTTCTTTGCGCATGCTGGTGAAATTATGAGCTGGTCCATTCCACCTCGCCAAAGCTGAGATTTCTGAACTGGATTTGTCTGTTTTGTGTGCGCTGTTCATCAATGTGTTGCTTTTACGTCCCGTGCAATATTTCATGTTAATTCGTTCGTTGTTTCATGCGCTATTCTTTTAGTATTGTTGCGGTTGTGGGAATGGACACGGCGAGGACATCCATGAATACTGAGAATTCCCCAGGCAGTTATTTTTTAATTATGTGTTTAGGAGACCCTTTTCTTTGTTGGGGTTTGGGGGTGGGGGTGGGGGGGGAGCGTGGTCGATGCATTGTGAGAGTAGCCGTTTATTCCAGATGTAATGTTTCCTCTCCTCTACCCACTTTCAGCTTTTTCAACCTTTCAATCCATTCAATCTACTCTCAATCCATCACGTTCAGCTTTTAATCTGGATCCGTCAGTCTACCGTTCATTCAACCATCTCTAATCCCTCATTTACAATCTTTATTTCCCATGCTTTCCTCAGAAACCATTCCTTCTCCGTTCATGAATTCCTCTTCATCATCCCTAAATCAACACACATTCGTTTCTCACATTCAAATAACTCCCCTTTCCTTTCTTCCCTGCATTTTCCATTAAACATGACATTAACACCACATTAAAGGATAGAAGCGCTAAAGTAGAGTGCACCAGGACAGAGAAATCTTCCAGAAGGATTGTTGCCACTCGGTTGCCGCAGACGTTTCCCAAAGCCCCTCAAAGGCTCCACGAACCAAGAACCAATCAGAAAGCCACTACAAGCAGAGTGGGAGGAACCGTTGGACAGTCTTCTCCATGCCCCATGCCAGGCCCCATAAAAAGACGGAACTGCAGGGAAAAGGAGATGCTTTTACAAGAGCACAGGAATGCCAACTTCATCATGAATCCACTGGGTAAACCGTCTTATCAATGAGGAGCCACGATCGATTTATATCTACGTTGAACCTATGAAGGAGTTACCATTTGCTGGTGCTGTGTACCTCTGCCACACCAAGCCACTTTGTGGGGCAGCGAGAATCTGTGGCGTAGACAGCGGAACAGAACTATGGTATGGCAGTTCAATCACGCTTACACCCACTGACAACCCGATTCCCTCAATCAACCCTCCCTTCCCCCTCCTCCACATTGGGAATCAACACAAGACCGCATAGTCTGTGTCTGGTAGACAGGGTCTGCCCAATACTCACCCTGTGTCTATCTACTCATACTCTTGTCTACTTTCCGCGTCTGAGTATGCACCCCATGTCTTGAATAAATAAGTCTGTATTAGGGAAAATACTGCTTGGGATTAAGATTCCTGCTCTTCTGTGTCTTTGTGTAAAATTGCCTTTTCTATTTGCTTTCTACTTTAAATACTTGCGGATCGTTTGATTGCCTTTTGATATCTTTGGTAGATACTTGCCCCATGATTATTGCTTGTGTGTGTAAATAAATGCTATTGTTTTCAACCGTTAAACGTTGTCAGGGAGCTGCCTCCTTTTGTCTTTTCCTAAATTGGCCTCATGACATCGTGTGTATGGTAAATAGATACGACAGGAAAGATTTTCACTGGCCCAAACTGGATATGGCTCTTGGTAATGCTTTGCCAATGTCAAACACACGACGGTTCTCCGCGTTTGGCCTAATAAGAATAGAATGTGTGGCAGGTGAGAGTGCAGTTCGCCCATTTCCGGCAAAGATCCACAAAATCACCAGGTAAACAGGTAATGACTTCTGTTCTGGTTTTGAGAGTTCGGCAGGCTCTCCATTCAGGCTCTCTGCTGTCTCGATCTAAACAAAAGATTAAGTTTCCGCCGGTTCGTTTCTGTCCTGTTTTAACCGTTATATTTCTTAACCTGTATATTACTTAGTGTTCCGTAGTTCGGATTTTGTCTTCAACAAATCGTAGCTAATTTGATGAGTTTAATCGACCTTGTGGCTATACCGTAATGTGCTTAGGCAACTACCATCGTGCCCCTTGGCTTACAATCACTGTTTATTTGTATTTTTTCCCCATTTACCTATCAATTTCACCATTCCCACGTTTCAAACGTACCCCATCCCTCCAAACTAAACACTAATTTCGTCTTAAATAAAAAATAAAAAAAAAAAAAACTACCTGTCTCCATTCCACAACTCACGAACGTCTCGAGATTCTTCTTCTTCCCTATCTCAATACTTCTTCTACCTCCTGCAAGCACACCATCGTATTCTACTGAAGCTGTGCCTCTCTTGAACATTACCTTCAACGATTTATTATCACCGATCACAACCCTCATTCAAGCCGAATCTTACCTGTCTCAAACCAATAATAATATCTATGTTACTTTCGATCTCACACATCCTGTATCTCCCCTCTCTCCTCTCCGTCCCTCTCTCCCTCTCTCCCTCTCTCCGCTTCTCATCACCTCTCTCCCTCTAATCTCTCTCTCCCTCTCTCCTCCCCTCTCTCCCCCACACACTTCCACGATTTTACTATTAAACCTTCCCTTTCCAAAATGTTAGCACAATCCCTTATTAAATCAATAATTTCACTTTTGACTATAACCTCCCACGAGCCAGGCTTCTCCCAATAAACATGTATCTGTTTAGACCCCCTGTGTTTTATCGATTCCAATTTCACCATTCAACCATTTTCACAATTTTTTCTAAACACCACATGCCACCATATCTGAATGAAAAAAAACTCTTCTACAAACACACTAATAATAAATACATAAATATAATAATAATCATAAACGATCTTTATATGCTATCACTCCTTTCCTCTTTCACACATGTGTACTCTACTGTATCATGAAATGCACTTATATCCTACTATTTCAAACAGAATGCTCTCAATTGGACCTTCTTCAACCTTGCACTAAAAATCAACTGTTACAGCGTTTCTTCTCTCACATTTCTCTGAACTTCGCCTTTAATACATCCATCAGAAAATGGGTTTAATCCCATCTCTGACTAAATACTATTTTTAAAACCCCAGTTGGCTATGATGTTCGCTTTCCAATCAACCATTTTTTTCCAACCAGCCACTCACCCCTCATCACCTCCCTCTCAATGCAACATCACACTTTCTCCCTCAAAGCCTCCCTCCTCTCTCAAAACTCCCCCCATCACCTTTCTCCCACACTTCCACCCCCCTAACTCATCCTTCTCAAAAGTTGCCCCTCACCCTTATAATCCACAAAAGCTGCCTCTTCAACTGCCCTTCACTTCCATGCTCTTCACCTCACCTCCTCCAAAATCTCAACTGCGTCTATCCCTTCCTTGCCACACAAACCTCTCCCCAGCACAAAACAGGACCTTTCTCTCACTCATCACACCCCCCTCCTAGCTATTCTCAATCCCCCACCACTTTGATCAAACAACCAGCTCTTACCTCCCGCCCCTCATCCCTTGTCCTACCCCCTGAACACCCAAAGCCTCCTCAACCATCCCTCGTCATTAACAGTGTGGACAATCAACATATTCCGGCGGCCTATCGCTCAAACCTGTCATCAGAAATCTTTCGCAATACAAGAGTATGCCGACTGAACATAACCAGACATAACTCTTGAACCCGAACAGAAACTTTCACATCCACCAACAGACTGTCTGACATCACCACGAAGTATCTGTCACCTGGGTTAGTCCTCCTACGGATCTCTCCGTATGACGGAACTACTGAGCTAGTCCGGTGGCAGAGCTTGCTCTCTTCATCCTAAAGCTCTATTCCTCACTCTCCTGCACTGGCCCTGCACCCCGCCCCCACACCCCCATGGCATTAACCTCTGAGCTAGACGCATCCCCTTACCACTGCCCACCTCATGTTTATATGTGTACATGTACCGATTCCACATAGAAGTGAATGACTCACTTTACACCTCCACTTCCGAAAACATGGAACCAACTTCATCTTCTCAATCCAAACTCTCATTTCCTGATATGTGCTCGACTTCAATGTGTCTCATGGCACAGTTGGTTAGGCTGAATAGGAACATGATAAGTACCAATATCTCACCTGTCATAGGCACATTCAGCAAAAAAGCTTTCTGCAAGCTCATTGGGGAATGATATGACTAAATCGGTCAAAATTCACGACCCGAGATCTCAACCAATGATACTCCATGCTACTTCTAGGTTTGTTGTGACAAATTATCCCTGAAAAGTATCTGCTGACTCTTCCTTACGACCACCCGAAGCTTCTTCTGACCACGCCTTGTTCCAAAGTGGAACATTCTCTCTGGCTATTATCACGAGAAACAACCTCAAACCGTCGTCGAGTCTGGCATTTCACATCAGACCGACTGGCAGGAGATCTCCAAGCAAGACCATTCAAATATAGGGCTGATCTCGTATCGCTAACCTTTCTCCAACATTTCAACTCATCCCTGAGGGATTCTATTTCAAAGAAATTGCTCTCCTCGGATGCACAGATTAATCCCCTCTCGTCTATCAGTTGTTACCATTTCTTCCCGCCCGTGTCACTGCAAGTTGCGTGCGACAGGCAATTGTCCTGAAAACAAGCTTGCCTTTGCCTCATTGAGAAAGCAAAACCCAAGAGCGGTAATCCAGTTCTTTCCATAAAGTCGGAACAAGTGTGATAATGTCTACCCTCAGCGAGAGCCAGAAAACAACATCTTTCCTAAGACTCAGTACGAGGAACTCTTCAACCTCTCTTCCCTCCTCAAATCCTGAGGATAAGGCAATCTAATCAATCTGTTTCTGTGTATGTTCCCCTCCATCCCCTCCCTTCCTCAAATGGCCGTCACGCTAGTACCGCAATCGTTGAAAAAAGGCTGAATGCTAAACACACAAGATGTTTCTGCCATCAAATCTGTGTGTCAAACTCATCCTTTCTCATACCCACCTTACCCAGTTGCACCCAAACTGTCCCTGACTCTGAAAATTTGTACTTATTCTCATGATCTGAATGTGGAGCTTGCGCTGTCCACACCTCAACTTCAAGATTCTGCAACCGGTCCGCCGGCAATATAGGCACATGTCCTAAAAAGCCTGCTCTTCTGCTCTTGCTCCACCCTCCTCGTGTTCTATTCACACTCTCAATCGCTAAGGTTCATCTGCCATCGACTTGGAAATCAGCAAACATCACTGCCCTAGCACAAAGGAGCAAAACAAGATCATGAAAACTTACAGACCAATCAGCCTTCTCACCAATCATCAGCAAGGTTATGGAATCCTCACTCGCTTCAGACATTCAAATCTATCCTCTTCTCAATGGCTGATTTAGATCATCATTTGAGGTTTCCAGAGCCAGGTCACTCTACCTCGGATATGTTGCTCTCTCTCCCAACAATGGATGGAGGCTCAAATAAGACCAGCAGGGAATCCGAGCCGAATATTATCCCTAGGACATATCTCGTTGCTATTTGACACGGCTTTTGGCACGCCTGCCGGCTGCTCAAACTTTTACTATGGTAATTATCCAAAGCAATCTCCATCATTGCGCTCGCAGACTTCCTCTTCTGTTGCGTCAACAGTGTGGACCTGAATGGCAGTTCTCTTTATCCTCTTCCTGGTCAAGGCTGGGTTCCATCCAAACAAAGGTCAGGCGTTATTCGCCCTGTTCCTCTTTCTGGTTATCATCAATGATCCTCTGCCTCCTGGACAACTCCATTCAATTATCTCTATGCTGAATGATTCGACCTCAATTGCACGTACCCACCAGATCGGCTCGATCCACATACAGACCGGCAAGGCAGCAGCTTCGTTCACTCCACTGCAGATCTGGCATAAAATCACAAAACGGTCAAACCCCCGAATGGAATGTCTTTCATCGGACAAATCTCCACACTCTCACTAGGTTTCTCTTGGAAGGGCCGTTTAGTAACCCCCCCCCCCCCCAATCCAACTTCTCAACAATCTTCTGAGAAAAAGTCCTTTCTTTCAAGCTTTCTGGTCTCTACATCTGCCCATGACCTTTCTGGAAAGCCAATTTAAAACTGACCCTCCAAGCCAGTCGTAAAACCCGACTGGGAATCCCTCGTCCGTGACAAAGTCTTCTCGGCCACCTGCGCTCCTGACAATTACAAAAGCTTCATCGCGCAGCCTGATGGAGTACTGCTCTTCCTCTCCTGAGGCGTGTTGCTGCCCACCTACTCAGCCTTTCTGGCTTCATACGCATGCTGTAACCCAAGGCATTTCGATCATCTGAGCTCTCCCCACAATGAGGCTGGCAGTCTTTGGGACCTCTCACATCTCCACCCCAGGCTCGTCCGGTGGTCTTTCTGTCTATCTACGACGTCTTCGCTCTTCCGCCTCGCCCCCGCCCCCCGCCCCCCCCCGCTCTCTACTGACGATTTGTCCCAGCACATTTCCACAGGGTGTCAACAGGATCGCCAACAAACCCGCCTTGCTGCTAAAACTAAAGGAAAAATCACGGAATCTCATGCTCACCGTCATTCTTCATTCCTCTTTCTTCCACCTTGGACATCAAACTCCCTCACTTCTAATTCAATCCCATTCTCCCTTCCAGTGGACCACTTCAAAACAGCTGATTCCACCAATTCACCATCTTATCATCCCCCTCTCCAAATCCTCGATCCTTTTCT
Organism: Eptatretus atami; assembly: GCA_035128595.1. Taxonomy (NCBI): domain Eukaryota; kingdom Metazoa; phylum Chordata; class Myxini; order Myxiniformes; family Myxinidae; genus Eptatretus; species Eptatretus atami. Next base: position 13,421,977 of record CM068958.1, on the reverse strand, counting down.
ACCACCGTTAAATTCACCCAAGTCGCCACCTCCTTCAAATTCCACTGATTTCCACTTCCTGAAAGTTCCCTGTAATGTCATCCTATCTAATTCCCCATGTTCCCCGTCCCAATGCCCTCTCCCCAGTCCACAGAATTCCTAATGTCATCTGTTCCCCACTGTATTTTCCTTTCCCATCCCGCCTCTTGTTCTTCAATCTCCCCTATGGCTGCTGCGGATTGTTGACGTGCTCGCTCTCACATGGCCTCGACAAGGATACAAAAATAAAAATAATAATGCGTTCATAAAGGAGCAAGAAACCCTGTTCAGTTTGGTGGTTTGCTTGAACCTCAGGTTAGGGACGGTCAGGACGTAGGTCCGCAGAGCCCCCTCAATGTTAAAACGACCTGACCCACGGTTCGATAACCAGTTATTGTCCAAGGCCCTGAAATGGCCTTTTTACTAAGGCACCATTATCACCAGGCTAGACAATTGTCCACTGCATTTAGTTTTAGGTACAGGCTTAATCATCATCGGTCTAAAGAACATACTCCTACACGCCCTCACACACTGCAGCAACATTTCACCACCACCCCCTCACACTCAAACCATTCACCAAGACCCCAATCACAACTCAAAGCTCACCACCTCCAACCACCACACACACTCAAACTCTTCAACCCATTCAACTCACCGTTCATAATAAAACATTAATTAACCGTACCTCACAATCGCAAAACATCACACCAACACACCCCGGACCCATCAACATCCCCGTTGCACCCACACACTACTCAACCTTCACCCCACACATCCACACTCAAACTTCCCCCACACCCACAAACTTCAAACCTTTCTCCCTCACCCCCGCACACTCAAATCTTTCGCCCGCACCCACACACTCAACCCTTCGCCCCGCACCCCACACACTCAACCCTTCCCCCGCACCAACACACACTCAAATCCATCACCTCGCAGCCCACGCAACATTTAAACCTCTCCCCTGCACCCCACGACACTATACTTCACGCTCCGCACCCCAGCAACCACTCAAACCTCCCCCCACACCCAACACACTCAAACCTTCGCCATCCCACACCACTTCAAACAATGTCCCCCTCCCCTCACCCTTACAAACTTTACCCCTGCACCCACACACTCAAAACTTCTCTGCACCCCCACACACAGTCTTCCCCCACACCGCACACCTCACACCTCCCCACACCCAACAACACTCAAAAACCTTCCTCCTCCCCTCTCCCTTAAAAACTCTTCCCCCACACTTCACACTCTCAAAACTTCTCCTGCACCTCCACACCTTCAAACCCTTCCCTCAATACCCCATTACATCTCCAACCTCGTTGTGGGATTTCTAGATTTGTGATTGACTAACTTTTCCTGCAAGAATGTCCTTCCTGCTCCTTCAGCTCTGCTCCACATTGGTTATATAGATCATATGTCTTCGTGAAAGTGCAAACCATCTATTCAGAGAGAAGCTGCACTCCAAAACGTGCAGTAGGCAGTTCACTATCAAGCGATTGGCCAGCGGACTGCAGCAGCCAGCGCTCCTCTTTCAGAGCTGGTCTCCCCATATCGGCTGATCTTGATGTTAACTTAGGCCGCGGAACTTCTTACCACAGACACCTGCTCTCTCTCAATGGACAGATTTCATCCATATCATCTTACAATTATCCAACCCTTCTTACCCACCTCATGTGGGAAAGGCAGTTTCTCTGAAACAACTGCCTTCTTTCCTCGGAAGCCAAATACCGACCAAGACAATCTCAGTGCCATTAAGGGTGTGTCACTCTCAGGTAACAGCAGAAAATGCCCATCCATCCAACCTTCAAGAAGAAAACTTTCAAATTGGTCTCCCATCCTTCTAAGGCCTGATGGTGCTCCACTCACTCTATCCTTCTCTCTGCCCTTTTCACCCGATCATATTTAGCCTAGGATTGCAGAAACAATCACAGATACATTAAAAAATGTACAAAATGATCCCCTTGACTACAGACCCTATCAGCTTACGTTCCAATCATCAAGACAAGGTCATGCAAAATCCATCATCACCCCAAGACATAAATTCTTCCTTTCTCTACCAACAACGTCATCTAAGATCGACCAATCTGCGTCTTCAAGACATGTCAACTCCACATTGGGACATAGCTGTTTTCAATCTCCACTCAACATTAGGGATGCCCTCAAGTCAGACTTGAGATTCAGGGGCATCTTCTCGGACATATACTTGTGCTTTTGATAGTCTGCCATCTTGCCTTACTCTCGTATCAATCTACTCCCATATGGCATCCAATGTCAATCTACCACACATCGACTTACATGACTTCCTCTACTCTCATAGTCAATGTTTAGCTCTCAACAGAATCCTTTCATTCTCCTCTCCCAGTCAAGGCTGAGAGTGCACCAAGAACAGTTGTTCGAGGACACAGTCCTATTCACTGATCTTCATCCATTGATCTGACTGATTCCTCTTGGGAAAACGTCCCTTACAATCTTTCCTAATGCACAGCACCTGAAAATATGTCTTTCAATCCTGACAAATCTCACCCTCTCACTATCTTTCGGCGTGAAAGGACACATCTGGCAAACCGTCCGAACTCTCACTTTCTCAAACAATACTCTTGAAAAAAAGTCTCAGTCAATTCAAATTTCCTGAAAGGTCTCACTATCAACCATGTTCTTTCTTGGGCAAACACGTTCAATTGGCCTCCAGCCGACCGCTGACTGGCATTCTCCGCTCCATACAAGTACCTTCCTTGGCCACAACCTGATACTCCTACCACCCTACAAGACTATCCATCCGCCTGCATGATGGTCAAGTAATGCTGTCCTCTTTTGGGCTGAGCGTCCCCTGCCTCACATCTTGACTAGCTATGAACGCATGTAAACCAAGTCGATTCCAAATCATTGAGGTAACTCCCGCAATGAAGCTGAGTCTATAGGCTATCACTCACCACCGCAGAACAGTGCCCGTGGTCAATTGTCTATCTAACCACCTACTTACTGGGTCTATGCACCCTCTGCTTTTCCAATAATGCTTTGGCTTCCCTAAGGTTTCTGCAGGGACTCGCAACGGTCCATCATCTGTGTTCTATATCGGGTTTCAACAGTGTACATTGGCAGTAATTCAACTTGCAAAAAATAATCCCTCGGAATCGTGATTATTGTGCAACAATTGCGTGTGCACTTGCTCGTGCGCGTAACTGTGCTTGCTATACAACCTCGGGTTCATGTCAATCCGTTCAGTGTTTTACAGAGGAATGTACATACCGCAACAGTCGATTCCTCTGCTAACTGCTTGACAGGATAATAAATAGTTAAGCTAACCAATCAGACTGCTAAACTTGTTCACAAAAAAAAAATATGAGGGCCAATGACCTATCAGGTAACTCTCTCTGAA
>CM068958.1:13364987-13388313 GCA_035128595.1 Eptatretus atami | reverse complement strand
TTCATCGTTGAGGTTACAACATGAGGGGGGTGGGGGGGAAAGACTGTAATCTAGTAAGATACCACGTCATATCTTTCAACCTTTCCTTCCAAGTAAGGTAGTATCATAGTTGTGTTCCAGAGCATCATTGCTTTTTCATTCAGTGTGACTATTTGGGGGTCAGTTTTGTAAACTTGCATGCATTTTATAATCCATGAATGTGGGACACTGTGAAAGGCTTTTTGTAATCTATCCAGGCTGTGGATAAGTTGGTTTGTCGGAGCTTGCAGTTTTTGAGTATGGTTTTGTTCAACAATAAATGGTCTATTGTTCCATAACATCCCCTTTTACATATTTTCTGCTCTGCCTCTAAAGCTCTTTGTTGAGTGAGTTGGTCGTAAATTGCATCAGTGATTATACCTGTTCAAAGTTTGTATGTTGTTGTTATTGTATGTTATTGGTCTATATTTGTTGGGTGGATGAGTTTCTTCAGATTTCGGGATTAAAAGAGTGTTGCGTTCTGTGAACCATTCATCCATTGGCCGTTCCCCTTGGATGAGTTTGTTAAATGCTTGAGCGTAGTGAGGGTGGAGAGCAGGTCGTTGCTTTAGCCAGAAGTTAGGAATCCCGTCCAGGCCTGGGAATTTGAAGTTTGGCGTTTTTGCGAGATGTTTTCTCATTTTCTCATCAATTGTCAGTGGGTACATTTCCTGTAGATGTTGCTTTTTATTTTCCAAGTGTCGTATTCAATCTGCTTCCTTGTTGTGTTCCTTTTCATCTTCAAATATACAGTACCTTTCCAAAAAATTTATTGGTCCTCTTTTTTTTTAAGAGTTGTTACATTTTATTTGTTTCCCTAGACCTCGGTAGAACTTTTTCAGGTTGTTTTCAAAGTGTTTATTTTGATTCAGTACTCTTACAGTCAGGTAGCGCTCCTGCAGTTTGGCTCAATACTCTCGTCGTCAGGCTCGGTGTTATCACAGTCAGAATCAGAACTCTCGTAGTCGGTATTGGTACTCTCGCAGTCAGTATCGGCACTCTCACAGTCAGGCAGCACTTCTGCAGTTAGGCTCAGTACTCTCATAGTGAGGCTAGGTGTTCTCACAGTCAGTATCAGAAATCTCGCAGTTAGTATCAGTACTCCAGCAGTCAGTATCAGTACTTTCACAGGCTCAGCAGTCCTGCCTGCAGTTAGATTCACTACTCTCGCAGTCAGGCTTGGTGTTCTTGCAATCAGTTTTTGGTGTTCTCGCAGTCAGCATCAGTGCTCCTGCAGTATGATTGCTGAGTTCCACGATCTTGCAGTCAAGTTTGTGGGTTTTGTAATCGGCTCGGTACTATCACAGCAAGGCTCTGTGCTCTCAATCAGGTTCGGTACTCTCGCAGTGTATTTGCAGATTTCATTAGATATCACATTGAGGCTCGGTGATGTCACAGTCAGGACTGGTGCTCTTGCAGTCGACCAGTTGCCTGCCTCTCTTCTTTCTCTTTTCCTGCCCTCTGGTTCCTCTTTTCTTTCCTTTCCTTTTGCTGCGCTTTTTTCTCCAATTATTTTAACCATTGCGGACACTGTTTCCATCTCGTCCTCTCTCTGCATGCATCCTCACCTTTTATTCTCCGAATGCCCCTCCCCTTCCCCCGAGATCCCAGTTTATCCATCAAATCCCCCAAAGAGCACCTGGCACTGCACAGGTCCCTTCCGATGATGAAGTGCACATTGACCATTTGGCAGTGTCTCTCCAATGACGGGGGACCAGCATAATGGAAAGCAAGGAAAACAAAGGAAAGGAGATAAATTTATTTCGAAGGAAAAAAGAAAACCTTTTTTCTTCCAGCCAATCTCAACAGATAAACTACCAACTGGCAAATAATTTTATATTTAAACCAATGTGAACACATGTATACACGAAACTACTCTATTTGTATATTTTATAGTCAGGAAATAAATACGTATGTAAGCAACTATACTCTATGAAGTATGTAAATAAATATGTAAGTACCATATGTGAATACTCTGCATATACAGTATTGCAAAGAACAATAGAACAAAGGAAACGGTGTGTCAAAAATTCAAATAACACATGATTGAATCTCATCTCGTATAAAAAACTAGAACGGCACTCGGTAGAGCGCATTCCTCCGCCAGGCTGAACAGTTTACGGTTTGTATCCGACTGATCGGCTGGATCTGCATTGGAAACTGAACTAAAATCGAATCGGCTTGTTCTTGTCACCTAAGCAACCCACCAACCTCGTTTTGTAATAACTCGTCTACAACTTTTTGAAATCTCAGGCTACGTATCGTTTTTGGCCCTATCTTTCAATGGTGAAGAATCACTTCTTAAGTTTTAAAAAAAAATTCTCGTCTTTGGATCTGAATCTTCACCGATATCGAATCGATTCATCCTTGTCACACACCCAACCTGTCTGCAAAGCTTCGTCCGAATCCGTCCACAACGTTATGAGATATCATGCTATATATCATTTTTGGCCTCATCTCTCAATGGTGAAGCGAATCAATTAAAAAAAAAAATTCCAGTATCTGGATGTGGATCCTGATCTTCACCAAAATATAACCGAGCCGTTATTATCCTGTCAAACTTTGATTTTAGTGGTAACAACTTTTGAATCTGTACAGGTAGAGCTTAAGTAGTTCCAATATTGTTTTTTTGGTTCATGAGCGCCAGCCAGAGTGACCACTATATTCGTTGTGTCTGTCTGTCTGTCTGTCTGTCTGTGTGTCTGTCTGTCCAGAGCATAACTCCGTGGACTTTGATCCGATCTTGATGAAACTTGGTTATGTGTTCGATATCAACGTCTAGTTGTGTTTTCCTGGATGAGGGGCGTGGGACGCCCAAAAAATAGCCATTTTTAGGGGGTAGTCGGATTAAAAATCTATCTTCTCCTCGGGAATTGACTGAATGAATGGGTTCTTCGGTATTTGAATAGCAAAATGGATTATCTAAAACTTGTCGTTGTCCGATTTTTCATTTTCGTCCCAGGTCAAGGTCACAAGGTCAAAAACGTAGAAAATTGCGAATTTTGACATAAAAATCATACGACCGCCAAACTTTGAGAGCTAGGATGACAATATTTTTTATTATAACTTCGTCAAAAATTATCACTTGTCTCATCCTTGACTTCTGAAACAATCTACATCGTCAAATACGCCTCGTGAACCATCGTCGTCTTCAGATTGTCATTTGTTTTTTTTTTTTTTTGTTTTTTTTTTCCAGTGTAAGAAATGTATTAATTAGCTATATTTGTATATTTTAATTGTCATGTGACTTTTCAGCTTTATGTCGCTGTTATGTTTTTATTTTTATTTTATCTCCCAACTGGAAATTTTACCAATTGGACCCTGATGTAGATACTGAAAAAATCAAAACGCCAATACACCAGGTTGGATGAATACCAAAAAGTGTCCCATGATATACGTATTTGGAACTCCCACAGTTATATTTTGATGAGCTAGCTGTATGGGGGTCATGGAGACGAGGTGTAATGAGACAACAGAAAGCAAACGGCTCACATTCCTCGTACTAATTAAGGTGCTGTACAATTAATTCATTTTGCTTTTTATATATTCTCTGTAATAATACATTGTGTCTTTATTATACACATCTCTCAGTTGCATTTAAGCATTAGCTGTGCATATTCTCTGTATACTCGCCTCTAATCTGTCTATCGTGTGGCTTCGAATCCTGACCCAGCTACAACCTGTCATCCCTGTGTTTCACAGGCGGCAGGCCGAGCCAGTCGGTTCTTGAAAGACTTGGGCCAAAAACTGCCAAAGTGCACTCAAAGCGTGCATAGTGCGTGGATCGGATCGGAACGGATCGGATACGAGTATGTATTTACGCATGTCCAGCATCGGTTGCTGATTTAAGCTTTTATACCGACGTGTGATGGAACTCTGCTGATGGGAAACAAGATGCTCTGGGCTACCCATATCAGGTGCCCCTTTTTCAAAAAACAAACGATATTAGGAACATGCGCCATATTGTGCGTGATGTAAAAAAGCTTGTTTTGCGATCCCTCCGCGTTCCGAAAGCCCGTGTAGTGCGCTTCATGTCCAGGCCGGAATACCGGGCTGTGTATGCGTTTCCACCTCTGCGAGCCGACTCGAGTTGCGCTGTCGTCGTTACTGCCGCCTGCGTGAGTTAGAAAGCGCATCCAAAGTGATTAAAGCTATTAGCCGCTAACGTGTATTCAGCGCCCTCAGCCAATTTTCATTAAGGCGGTCATAATGAGGCGACCGGGGGAAGTTTAAATAAGAAAACGTTTATAATGCTCCGGGAAAGCGGCGAGGAAAGCGGGAGGGAGGGGGCGCGAATCCTGCGCGTATATATCAAAGAGCCTTCGGCTTTTCTTATTCAAAACGCGAGCACAATAGACGCCTTGGTCGCTGGCCGCATCAACATGTGAGAGTCATTCATCATTGGGAGAGGGGGGAAGGGGATTCGGGTGGAGGGGGGAGGTGGAGGAGGTGGGCCGTGAAGGCTGGGGTCTACTGAAACTACCAGTTTGAGCGCAACCCTCTCAAACCTCCCCTCCTCCTCCCAATCCCCCCCCCCCCCAATATAAAGCAACGCCCCTTCCTTAGCCGCAAGGCTTTTCCGTATAAAGCCCCGGGGAGCCCTCTCCATCGTCCGGACATCTCACGAGTCTCTCGGGCCGGACCGCGGCCGGAACCGCTGCGGACAGGGAGAGATATCGCATGGACGCAGCATGCATTGCACGCTAGTGGACTCCGAGATGGACTCTGCAGGTCGGTGTCGCGCCCGGGATGTCTTAGATGCCGGCGGAACCCTTTGCGCAATTGGACCCGAACTTTTACTTCGACGCACGTCCCATCACAAGCCGTCCGTTTTCTGGACGTCCGGCTCCCAAGGGAGAGGATATATGAGAAAATCTGCGGTCGGCTCGATGCGCCGCTTGATGAGCTGTACGACCATGCGCTCGTTTGGTCCCGAAGTGATCAAAGTATAAATAATAAAAGTTCTGAACACTCGTGCGTCCGAGGTCGATACCCACGTCCCACGACGGGCCCCTTGCGATTGGCGTCCAAGCACAACGAAACGGGAGTCTCCCCGAGTCGTTTAAAGGCTGGTCACGTCTGCGCCCGTGTCTGCCTCGTGTCCTGTGCGTCTGAGTGCAAGCAGGCTCGGACTCAGACATCGATCTAATTGCACGCGTAAGGAGCAAATCACTCATCACGTGACGATAATGAGTGACGCGAGCCTCGGGCTAACAATATTAGTATAAAAGTGTGTGTGTGTGCTTTGGGGGGGGGGTTATCTTAAAATATCCAACAAGCAACCTCATTTACGCACAAAAGTCACTTTAGTTCTGATTAGGACGTAAATAGTTCTGGTATTTACTCTCCTCCAGAGAATTGCGTAAAAATCGAAGTTTGAGCGAACGCTCCAGGTGGAACAGAAGTCTTCCTTCTATGTGTAACAGGTGTTCATGTAACGTTTATAATCGCGATACACGAGGTCGTAACACAGTGATCGAAACTTAGCGTAAAGGTTGCCATTTATTTAATTTTATTCATCTTTCCCCCCCCCACTTTTGCAATCCCCCATTTCATGAAAACCTCTGAAAACTTGAGACACGCTGGCGACAAAGTTTCGCTGCATTGTTGCGCTTCGTCATGAAGATCGGGCGAGCGCGATGCGACGATGCGACGATGCGACGATTGTGGCATGTCATGCAACCGTTTATTTCGGAGTGCGTTTGTTTGATGAGGATTTTGTAAAGTGTGTGGTTGCGTTGGGTGCAGTGGTGCGATTATAACTCGGTGAAGATGTGTAAGTATATGTTGCTTAAACGTGTCAATCGGCGATCCATTCGCTGGTTGAGTATATGTGAATCGATCGATTGGATCGACGTGTAAACGTGTGAATCGATCATGAGTCGGTGGAAGGTGCATTAGTAAATGTGAGTAATCAGCATAAGAATAACTAACGTGTTAGTAAATGTGTTGACGTGTATATATATATATATATATATATATATTTATTTATATATATATATATATATATATATATATGTGTGTGGGTGTGTGTTGGTAACCTGATAAGTAAACAATTTTGTTGTAAATGTGTGAATCGATTATTTTAATGAGTGAGTTCAATAAATGGGGTAAAGGTATTCCCATATTGTGTGTCGAAAGGCAATAGGATAATGATCATCCTATAATGGTTATCACCACGAGTCAGTTGTGTATGCTAATCGATCAATTCGAGCCGAATTGATTACCTATAGTTAAATTGCTTCATCTCTACACTATAACGTGAATCATTGTTTCCTGGAACACTTTGATTAGTTTAACTCAATAATACAAATCACTGTCAAAATATCGATTAACGTCATGTGGCCTTCCCTTTTCACTCCCTCCTTTCTGTGACGAATAAAGTTTACTTTTGGATGTAAATGAGACTATTTACCGAAACGCCTTTGGGTGGACAAAGCCCGATTGGTTTTCTGCCTCAAGAGTTTCACTGCGGGGTCTGCAGGGGGATTCAGGTCGTGGGGGGCGGGGGGGGGGGTGGAGGCTGCGAAAGAGCCCGGGGGGTTACATCGACAAAATGTGATAAAACGTTAAATGCGGTAAAGCAGACAATGGTGGTTAACGATTAAACCGCAGAGAAAGTGAGCGAAAGTGGTTCAACACGCGCTGTGAGTACAGATTCTCGGTCCCCAATCTGTGTCCTCATTGAGTGTTAAATCGAGTGTTTTGCCCCAACGGAGTGTGCGTGGATTGCACACACAATCCCGGGTAATGCGCAACCACCATCGCCGGTACTCCTGCGGCGACGGCTCGAGCTGTGCACGAAACAGATCGAAGGAAGAGAAATATGATTTGCTTTGCATTCGGCTGCCTTGGACACGGCGGCCAGAAAAAAAGTTCCGACACAAAGGCCGGGCATGTGGTGGGGGTGGTGTGACGGGAGACTAGGCAGGGGGCGATGTCGGAGGGGTCGCAGAATGAGCCGCTGAAGTTTTTACTGGTTTAGGAGAGTGAAAGTGTGTGGTGGAAGGAGGGGTTCATTTGGGGGTTTAGAGGAGGGAGGTGCGTTACGTGGTAGCACAGATAAAGGGCGACCTTTTTTAAACAATAGCCGCGTCCCGGCCGGGGCGCCGTGGGGGCGAGGCCTCGTGTGAATGCGGCGGTCGCGGCAGAGTGTCGCTCCGACCCTCGGTGGCCGCGTAAATTACGGCGAGCGTTTACACAGGCGCCACTTTCAGGCTGTTCATTTGGGTTTTCGGTTCACAGAATCAATCACTTCCTCAAGCAAAGAGCGTTCGAAAGTGCAACGGGACGCGCATTGCCTTTAGCGCACTTGCCAGCAAATTCATTAAAATACTTTGCGCGTTGCGGAGGCGGTTTCCTGAAGGGCGGTGGCATCATAGCGATGGAAAGGTTGCATGCGGTTGCATTTTGTGTCATGGACGTCACGATTTGCACGTCCGATTCACGCCTTGTGTTCAATGATCTTTACGAGAGCATGCGGGAATGCTTCTTGTCTAAACGGAAAATCCCAAAATCCCAACCCCATCCAATTTCGTTGTAAGTTTAATCGTGTGTGGTGTGTGGTGTGTGCAACACCATTGCTTTCATTTAATCGTAAATGTTTTTGCGAATTCAATCACATGCCATTCTCACTTACACTTTCCCTCCCAAACACATTTCCTACCAACACGCAGCTCTGTAGGACTGCCCCCCCCCACCCCCCCCCAAACAGCCCCGACTTCCACATGCCTGTATATCATTCACCGGTTTGAAGCACGACGTTTTGCTTTTGTTCAGAACAAGACAATTATTTCACTTTAACTTTTGCTTTGAAACAAAGTGCACCATTTAATTATAAAAAGAAAAGGAAAAGCGGCTTCAGATTTACCCACAATATGGAGCGCAATAAGTGGAGCCTCTCTCTCATCATTGCTTCCCTTCGTGAGACCCCTTCCTGGTCCCCATTTCATAAGTTCTACTTGCAACCCTGCCCTCAACATTATCCGTCCGTAGACTATTGAATAATTAAGCATCACATGAAAAGTGCAACCGTAGAACAATTCACGACTCGTTTCAAGAAAATATTAAAAAATGCTCAACAAGTTGCTACGGAAATAATAGCAAATCTATTGCATAATAATGTGAATGTGTCATACGGGTTCGAGTAAATGGATAAATTCATGCGTTTGCAGACACAGGTTTACTAAAGAAAATAAAGCACCCTCTGAACAAAATAATGAGCTAAGAGATATCGATCCAGACCGTTCTGAAAAACATGAAAAGCACCTGCTCTTTTTTCCAGGAAGAGTGATAGTTATGAGAAAAAGGCAATATAAACAGAAGCTTATAAATTAGTGGGATAATCAGAAAAGACATTTATTTTAAATGTTTCAAAAAAACAAAAAAAGTCAAAAAAAACAACAAACGGCGTATAAATGGTTCAAAATGTGGGGGAAATCAGAAAAAAACAATAAATAATGGTATAAACAGTTCAAAATGTGTGGGGGGGGGGTCAGAAAAAACAGGCAATGGCATAAACGGTTCAAAATGTGGGGAAAGTCATAAAAAAATAAACAATGGTATAACAGTTCAAAATGGGGTGGGGAGAGGGGTGGGAGGCAGAAAAAAACAATAATGTTATAAACAGTTCAAAATGGTGGAAGTCAAAAGGAACCCCATTAAGCAAAGGAATAAATGGATCAAAATGGGGGAAGTCAGAAAAACAATAAACAAAGCTATAAATGGATGAAAATGTTTGGGGGGGGAATCAGAAAAACAATAAACAATGGTATAAACAGATGAAAATTGGGAGAAAGTCAGACAAAAACAATAAACAATGTTATAAACGGTTCAAAATGTGGGGAAAGTCCAAAAAAAAACAATGTTATAAATGGTTCAAAATTGGGGAAAGTCAGAAAAAAACCCATAAACAATGGCATAAACTGTTCAAAATTGGGGAAAGGCAGACAAAAACAATAAACAACGGTATAAACGTTCAAAATTGGGGGAAAGTCAGAAAAAAAATAACCTGTTCAAAATTGGGGAACAGGCAGACAAAAACAATAAACAACGGTATAAACGGTTCAAAATTGGGGGAAAGTCAGAAAAAAAAATAACCTGTTCAAAATTGGGGAACAGGCAGACAAAAACAATAAACAACGGTATAAACGGTTCAAAATTGAGGGAAAGGCAGAGAAAAACAATAAACAATGGTATAAACTGTTCAAATTGAGGGAAAGTCAGAAAAACAATAAAAAAATGGTATAAATAGTTCAAAATGTGTTGAGGGAGGGGGTGGGAGGCAGGAAAAAACAAACAATGTTATAAACAGTTCAAAATGTGTGAAAGTCAAAGAAAATAATAATAAACAAAGGTATATATGGATCAAAATGGGTTGGGGGGGCGGTCAGAAAAACAATAAACAAAGGTATAAATGGATCGAAGTGGGGGGAAAGTCAGAAAAAAAACAATGTTATAAGTGGTTCAAAATTGAGGGCAAGTCAAACAAAAATAAAAAAACAATGGTATAAACGGAACAAATGGGCAGAAAATCAGACCAAAGCAATAATGTCATAAACGGTTCAAAATGGGGGAGGGGGGAAGTCAGAAAAAAATAATGTTATAAACGATTCAAAATTTGGGGGAAAATCAGAAAAAACAATAAACAAATGGTATAAACGGTTCAAAATTGTGGGAAAGGCAGACAAAAACAATAAACAATGGTATAAACGGTTCAAAATTGGGGGAAAGTCAGACAAAAAAATAAACAATGGAATAATCTGTTCAAAATTGGGACAGTCAGACAAAAACAATAAACAACGGTATAAACGGTTCAAAATTGAGGGAAAGGCAGACAAAAACAATAAACAATGGTATAAACTGTTCAAATTGAAGGAAAGTCAGAAAAAGCAATGAACAAAGTATAAACGGATCAAAGTAGGGGGAAGGTCAGAAAAAACAATAAACAATGGTATAAACAGTTAAAATGGGTTGGGGGAGGGGTGGGAGGCAGGAAAAAACAAACAATGTTATAAACACTTCAAAATGTGGGAAAGTCAAAGAAAAATAATAATAAACAAAGGAATATATGGATCAAAATGGTTGGGGGGGGGGGGTGGGAGTCAGAAAACACATAAAACAAGGTATAAATGGATCGAAGTGGGGGTAAAGTCAGAAAAATACAATAAACAATGTATAAACGGTTCAAAATTGGGGAATGTCAGACAAAAAAAATAAGCAATGGAATAAACTGTTCAAAATTGGGGACAGTCAGACAAAAACAATAAATAACGGTATAAACGGTTCAAAATCGAGGGAGAGGCAGACAAAAACAATAAACAATGGTATAAACTGTTCAAAATTTGGGGAAAGTCAGAAAAAAATGGGGGGGGGGAATCAGAAAAATCCCGATAAACAGTGGCATAAACTTTTCAAAATTGGGGGACAGTCAGACAAAACAATAATAATGGTATAAACGGTTCAAAATTGAGGGAGAGGCAGACAAAAACAATAAACAATGGTATAAACGGTTCAAAATTGGGGGAAAGTCAGAAAAAATGGGGGGGGGGAAATCAGAAAAATCCCGATAAACAGTGGCATAAACTGTTCAAAATTGAGGGAAAGTCAGAAGAAACAATAAACTATGGTAAAAACGGTTCAAAATTGGGAAAATCAGACAAAAACAATGAACAATCGTATAAATGGTTCAAAATGTGGGGAAAGTAAGAAAAAAGATCAAACAATGGGAAAACAGTTCAAAATGTGGGGAAAGTCAGAAAAAACAATAATCGATGGTATAAACAGTTCAGAATGGTTTGGGGAGGGGGAGGGTGGCAGGAAAATACAAACAATGTTATAAACAGTTCAAAATGTGGGAAAGTCAAAGAAAAAGAAAAATAAGCAGAGGAATATATGGATCAAAATGGGGGGTGGGGGGGGGGTCAGAAATACAATAAACAATGGTATAAATAGAACAAAATTTGCAGAAAGTCAGACAAAAACAATAAACAATGTTATAAATGGTTCAAAATGGGGGGAAAGTCAGAAAAAAATGTTATAAATAGTTCAAAATTGGGGGAAGGGCAGACAAAAACCAAATAAATAATGGTACAAACTGTGGTATAAACTGTTCAAAATTGGGGGAAAGTCAGAAGAAACAATAAACAATGGTATAAATGTTCAAAATGTGGGGAAAGTAAGGAAAAGATCAAACAATGGGGAAAACAGTTAAAAATGTGGGGAAAGTAAGAAAAGATCAAACAAGGGAAAACAGTTAAAAATGTGGGGAAAGTCAGAAAAAAACCAATAAACAATGCTATAAACAGTTCAGAATGGGTTGAGGGAGGGGGTGGGAGCAGGAAAATACAAACAATGTTATAAACAGTTCAAAATGTGGGAAAGTGAAGAAAAAGAAAAATAAGCAAAGGAATATATGGATCAAAATGGGGGGGGGGGGGTCAGAAAAACAATAAAGAATGGTATAAACGGAAAAAATTGGCAGAAAGTCAGTCAAAAGCAATAAACAATGTTATTAACGATTCAAAATGGGGGGGGGGCAAGTCAGAAAAAGAAATGTTATAAATGGTTCAAAATTGGGGGAAGGGAGACAAAAAAACCAATAAACAATGGTATAAACTGTTCAAAATTGGGGGAAAGTCAGAAGAAACACTAAACAATGGTATAAACAGTTCAAAATTAGGGGAAAGTCAGGCAAAAACAATAGACAATGGAATAAACTGTTCAAAATCGGAAAGTCAGCAAAAACAATAAACAACAGTATAAATGGTTCAAAATTGAGGGAAAGTCAGACAAAAACAATAAACAATGGTATAAACGGTTCAAAATTTGGGGAAAGGCAGAAAAAAAACAATAGCAATGGTACAAACGGTTCAAAATTGGGAGAAAATCAGACAAAAAGAATAAGTAATGGTATAAACGGTTCAAAATTGTGGGAAAATCAGACAAAAACAATGGTATAAAAGGTTCAAAATGTGGGGAAAGTCAGAAAAAACAATAAACAATGTTATAAACAGTTCAAAAAGGGGTGGGGAAGGGGGTGGGAGACAGAAGAAACAAACAATGTTATAAACAGTTCAAAATGTGGGAAAGTTAAAAAAAAAACCAAAACAAAGGAATATATGGATCAAAATTGGGGGGGGGGGGGGTGCAGAAAAACAATAAGCAAAGGTATAAATGGATCAAAGTAGGGGGAAAGTCATAAAAACAACAAAACGAAACTATAAATGAGATGAAAATTGTGGGGGGGGGGGGTGGCGGTCAGATAAACAATAAAAAATGGTATAAACAGATGAAAATGGGGAGAAAGTCAGACAAAAACAATAAACAATGTTATACGTGGTTCAAAATTGGGGAAAGTCAGAAAAAAACCCAATAAACAATTGTATAAATTGTTCAAAATTGGGGGAAGTCAGAAGAAACAATAAACAATGGCATAAACAGTTCAAAATTTGGGGAAATCAGACAAAAAACAAGAAACAATGGTATAAACGGTTCAATATTGAGGGAAAGTCAGAAAAACAATAAACAAAGGTACAAACGGCTCAAAGTGGAGGAAAGTCAGAAAAACAGAAAACAAAGCTAGAAATGGTTGAAAATGGTGGGGGGGGGGGGGGGTCAGAAAAACATAAACAATGGTACAAACACATGAAAAGAGATGAGGAGAAAGTCAGACAAGAACAATAAACAATGTTGGAAATGGGTCAAAATTGGGGGAAATCAGAAAAATAAGCATAAACATTGTATAAATGGTTCAAAAAAGTCAGAAAAATACAATAAACAATGGTATAAATGGTTCAAAATTGGGGGAAAGTCAGACAAAAACAATAACAATGGTATAAACGGTTTAAAATTGGGGGAAAATCAGACAAAAACAATAAACAATGGAATAAACGGTTCAATATTGAGGGAAAGTCAGAAAAACAATAAACAAAGGTACAAACGGACCAAAGTGGGCGGAAAGTCAGAAAAACAAAAAACAAAGCTAGAAATGGTGGGGGGGGGGGGGGGTCAGAAAAACAATAAACAATGGTACAAACACATGAAAATGGGGAGAAAGTCAGACAAGAACAATAAACAGTGTTGGAAATGGTTCAAAAATTGGGGGAAAGTCAGAAAAAGAAGCATAAACAATGGTAAAATGGTTCAAAAAAGTCAGAAAAAAACAATAAACAATGGTATAAACTGTCAAAATGTGGGGAAAGTCAGAAAAAAAACAATAAACAATGGTATAAATGGTTCAAAACATGGGGGAAGTCAGACAAAAACAATAAACAATGTTTCCAATGGGGAAAAGTCAGAAAAAGAAACAGTGATTAATCATTCAAAATGGGAGGAAAGTCAGCAAAAACAACAAACAATGTTATAAATGGGGGAAAGTTAGACAGAAACAATAAACAATGGTACAAGTGGTTCAAAATATGGGGAAGTCAGAATAAAACAACAAACAATGGCATAAACTGTTTAAAATGTGGGGAAGTCAGAAAATACAATAAACAATGTATAAACTGTGAAAAATGTGGAAAAGTCTGAAAAATACAATAAGCAATGTTACAAACGGTTCAAAATGTGGGTAAAGTAAAAATAAAAAAAACAACTGAATAATGTTATACATTTTTCAAAATGGTGGAAAAGTAGAAAAAAAACATATTAGCAGTTCAAAATGGGGGAAAGTAAAAAAAAAACAAAAAAAACAACAACAAACAACCTTATATGTGTTCAAAATTTGGGTGAAAGTAAAAAAAGACAACAAATAACGGTATATACAATTCAAAATGGCGAAGTAAAATAAAATAAATAACGGAAATGCGATTCAAAATTGGGAAAGTAAAAAAAAAGGAGAAATAAACACCATATATACAGTTCAAATGGGTGAAAGTCAAGAAAAACAACAAACAAACATTATTAACTTTGCAATATGGGGTGGGGGGGAGTCAGTAAAAACAATAAATGGCATAAACTGTTCAAAAATAGTTCAAACAATAAATAAATAACTCCATAAAATTTGCCAAATTCAGTCGTAGTACTGCTAAACTGCAGGTTTTGTGTTCCGATTCATGTTCTGATCATGTTCTACAGTGTTCAAAATTTTATTTTTTTTTTGAAATTCAGCAGTTCCCCAATCATAGACTGATGGCTGTTTGACAGACAGAGTGAGTTATTGTTTAACCCTGCTTCGCGACATGTGGGAAGTGACAGTACATAAATGGTCAAAAATAACGAAAAGTTGGGGTGGGGGGTGGAGTCAAAAACAACAATAAACGGTCCAAAACTGGGGAATAATTACAAACACAACAAAATAAACATAATCACAACTCAATACGGGGAAATAGAAAGGACAATCTGTGGTATAAACATTAGAAAACATGGTAAAAGTCAGAAACAGCCATCTCAACTGTTCAAAATGGAGGAATAATCAGAAAGAACAACAGTACAAATGGTCCAAAATGGGTGAAGGGTCAGAAATGACAACAGACAAAAAGGAATACAACCAGTCCGAAAAAGATGAAATGGTCAGGAGCAATGATAAGTAGCAGTATAAAGTCTGAAAACAAGAAAGCCAGAAATAATGTTAAATAACGAGAAAACAATCAATAAACTAGAAGGGCACTCGGTGGAGCGCATACTTCCACCACGTAATGCCTGATCCACGACAACATATCGAGCCCGATACATTTTTGAAACAAATATCATGCTTTTGAGTACTATATAATTTTGGCCCGATCTCTCAATGGTGAAGAATCACTTTAAAATTAAATAATTCTTGTATCCAGATCCGGATTCGGATCTTCACCAAAATCTAAACAATTCGTCCTTGCAACACACCCAACCTGACTAGCAAGTTTCACCCGAATCTGTGCAAACTTTTTGAATATCATGCTATATATCATTTTTAGGTCCATCTCTCAATAGTGAAAAATCAGATTAAAATTATAATAAACCTCGTATCTGGATCTGCATACCGGATCCGGATATATGTACAAATATATATACATATATATATATATATATATATATATATATATATATATATTGTTGCGAATTCGCGCCGTCGTGCGTGCGATCGGCCACACCGACTCGAACCGCGACCGCCTCGCCCCGGACGGACAATTCAGTCGTGACCCCTCCGGCCTAACGCCGGGATCCAGTCACGGGTGGGCCTTCGAACCTCACCACAATCGTGCCAATCGGCCACCGCGTAGGATAGGGTTGTTCGCCAAATTCGACCTACCTAAGTACCCACGCGGATGGTAAACCGGGCGATCGTACCTCGCCGCAGGTCGACTCCGGACACGGCCGCTGGGGGGCCGTTCCGTACTATCGGATAACCGAGCGGTGTTATCGTCGACCTCGACGGTTCAGATTATTTACCGGGCGTTTTGCACCCACTACGAACCCTTTACGTGAAGCAGGATGGAGCGTTCAAATTAAGAAAAGACGAGCGAAACGGGAAAATAGTTCACACAATGCACATTTATTTCCGCACACGAGCACACCTATAGCACACGTTAAAGCAAACAGCATGTATTACACATCACAATAAGCGATCGCACTATATACACATTGAACAAAAGAAATGCACATATAAAAGGAGTTAAAACCGACTACACGACACACGACCACTTATACAGTTACTACCTTACAAGACACGGCGCCACAACACGCATTCACACCGAAGCAAAGAAAAAGACCCCCTCAAAGGCAAGGGAGTCAGACTGGGCCCGTGGGCCTAATGCGCGTGGGACCTGGATGAGCGGCCAGGCCCACGAGACCGAAGGGTCCTACCCGCGCCCTCGTGCGCGAGCCGCAGAATGTCGCTGCACGGCGTTCCGTGGGCACCTGCTGGTGTGGGGTGGAACGGGCCCCTTGTCGCACTCTCCAGCGCGGGGAAAAGGGGGAATTGTGTTGATGGCTCTGGGGACGGAGTATGGCTGGCTCGCTCGAATCCCGCGACGCGAGCCTCCAGGTCCCACTCAGCCCGTTCGCGCTCCGCAGCCGTCTGCCCCACCGTCTCGCCTCGCCGATCTCCTGTTCCACCATTACTGCTTCACGATCCTGCTCTACTGGCTTCGCCCACGATACTGCTCAACTGGCTGCTCCACCGACACTCCTCGATACTCCTCACGATCTTCTCCACGATACTGTCCGAGCTCCTCACTGAGCTCGCCTTTTTATCGGCCTCGGGAACCACCATATGCAAATTATCGGATCAAACGACCTCAGGGCGGAGGCCAACGGCTCGCCGATTGGACGGGGAAAGAAGGGCGTAAGTTTAAATCCTGAGGTCTTCGAACTATGTTGCAGTATGCGAAGATTCTATCGTGGAGTGAGGCGCGGTCTGAGGCGGGACACCTCACAAACCCGAACAACCACGCTGACTTCTCTAGATTTGTGTGTCATCAGAATTAGGGGTGGGGCGTCCTGCATCATTCCTGATCCGAATTGCTCCCAGAAACCCACTCCCGCATCTTGCACTCGCGTACTCGCGTGTCTCGCTGAAGACAGCTCGACGCTCGGCGCCCACAGGTGGTGCAGGAATGTCCGGTAGGAGAAGGTGCGTGGAGGGTTTTCGGCCAGGATGTCCGTATGGCCCTAATGGTGTGCTGTTTGTGGACTATGGAGGTGGAAGGGTGATATGAGGTTTCGCGGGGATCGATTGTGCGGTGAGTGAAGTAGGTTTTGCTGCTGGCGTTGTTGTTGTGTTTTGGCCGTGGCCGCGTTCTGAAAACAAAGTAGAACAAAAAACGCCACTTAACTCAATGCACCAAGGATCATCGCCGAATGGAATCACATTATTCCCCTCATACAGTTGGTTTGGCAGCTAACTACACATGTCTGTAGAACTATTAGTCTCAACCTACCCGGACCTTGATGATGATGTTTGCGACATTTTCCCCAGAACCGTAACACTACCCCCTCCTTTTACAGACTCGTTCCGCAGTCGATCAATTATCGTCAATATTGCATCATTTTTGTTGTTTGTAGTTCTCCCTAGTACGTTTTTTACCTAGCGGCATTCCCTGATGCGACATTCATCGGTAAATTACTGTGTCCCCAAATTAAATACGCTGGGCTGAGTAAACTAGACTCTAAACAAAACTCACTCACCCACAGACACTTAAAAAAAATTGCCGGCGTAACACATACATGCCGGGGGCGCACTCATAGTTTACAATACAACCTTAAACACCTTAACCTTATAATTTACGACTAAACCATGGACCAGGATCAAAGTGGACTCTGCATGGAAAAAGGAGGGTCAAAAGAGAAACGCGGCACGGGCCGGCCACTTGCTAAGGCCCGTGTTGCAGGCTGCCAACAGGGACAGTTCCTGCCAAGCTTGCAAAACTGTGCTTTGCGGATCCTGCCGCGCACGATGGAATGAACAGGGGGGTAAAGCCAAAAAACTGAACGGGGCTGGTGAACATGGGGCAGTGGGCATTGGCATGGCAAGGTAGCAGGCAAACATAGCCTGCAGGAACAAGGCCGTTGCAGTGGAAACACAGCCGGCAGACGAAACTGGCCTGCAAGGACCTTGCAGTAAAAAACAAGCCGTCGACATCCACCCGTTTACAGGCCTTCTGCAGAAAACAACCAGCCGAGATGAAGTGATGCCTGGCACAGGCGCCCGGCAGCACCACCAGCCGCTAGTACGCTATGAAGTTGGGCAGCCTTTGCTCCTTGCAGTGGAGGTTGGTGGAGTGGAGTGCGTTTGGGTCGTTGGCCACACAGAAGATGGACTCGGACCTACCCTACCTGTCTCCCTCCCACCTATTCGCCCTTGGCCTGTTCACTGTACCTACCCACTCCCTTTTTAAATTTTTTGATAATAGAAAACCCATTTAGCCCCCATCTTATTCTTTTTTTTTGGTTGTCTTTTATTTTCACTCCTTCCTATCTTCCCCACAATTATAACAATCGTCCCCTAACCCCCTTTACTGTCTCTGTATCGGTCTAACTATCTGTCCCCTAGCCTACGTCCCAACCCCTATCGGTTCCCTTGCCCGGAGGGGAATAAGGAGATGCTAGCGATCCGTGTCCGAGGCCACACTCTGAGCTCAGGAATGGCCTCCCCAGATTCTCAGCGGAGTCTCTAACCCAAGTGGTCTCAGCGGCCCACAACGGAGAGCGAAGGATGGATAGGTCGCCGGAGGGGTACACTTCCTATCACCCTACCGTACTTAAGCTACCGTTAAACGTACGCTGGGCTTCAACAAGCGCCGCTCTCGCTTAATCAGTTGGTCTAAAAACCCAGCGATTCCTGTCGACCTGTGTGGTGTCACCACAATTTTCGGCGCCTGCGCCCTTCGAATTCTCCCTCGTGCCCTGCCACCAGGTTTCCTGGGCGTGGGCAGCGTGGCTCCTTGGCAGTGCACGACCCTCTGTCCATTCTCCCGCTAGCTGATGGCACCCCCGGGCTACTACACTGCTCCGAGCTCTCTTACGGCCAGCGTCCCTAAACACGCGGATGGATCCCCGCATGCACTTCCCCATGAAACGCCACGTGGCAGCCCTGGCCCCGCGGCCCCGGCTTTCCGAGTGTCACCCGTGCCACGACATCTGCCCACGCGGCCAACGGCGCTCCGCGGCCCGCGCCCACCAAGCGGCGCACCCGTGCCCACTACGCGTAACCCGGCCCCCCCAGTGGCCCTTGGCTACCCAGACGGACGAACTAGCTCCGGTCCGCCTCGTGGTTAGTCGTGGTACCAGTCTGCTCAGCTTGGATACCATCACCGTTAGCGCAGCCCACGCTCCCATCAGCCATCGTCAAACAGGGCTCCTCACCCTCCAAACAGGTATGGTCGGCTACACTCCCAACCAACAGCCAAACACGACCTCCATTTTGATCAGATTTCTCTAAACCAGCTAACTCTGCTTCTACCTGATCGCTGGCTCGCCGCGGCGGTCCCTTGTGGCCGGGAGTCACCTCTCTCCCTCGCCCCAATTCACATCACGGCTACCGGCAGTCGCATCGCACAATTCGGCTCACATCGCTCTCAGAATCCGCTCGTCCTGACTCACTCAACATTCTCCACACTAGAGCTCACCAACTCTTCACAAACACTCATGCGGGCTGAATCGCTGCCATCCTTCTATCTACCTCTCCCCTATACACCTCGTGCTCCCACGTCGCTTCCCTTACAGCTAGTGGCACTTCGCATTTAACATACGTAGCTGAGCTACTTCCGCCGCTACGCATCACAGTTCTGTCAGGCTGTGCTGCCAAATCATCAAAATTATTATTTCCCATTCCTAACCTTGCACTAAACATCCCTCAACTAATCCATTCCACGGCCCCATGAGGAGCTTACCCCTGCCCATGGAGCCCGGTGCTGTTTCTAATTCTAACGACTAACTGCCTCCGTCCAGGCTGAGCGTTATTCCATTCTGTGCTCCATCGTGGGTCTTTCACTTCTCCTACCCTGTCGTGGGTTGGGAATCCTGTTCAACCCGAAAGCGAGGCCTGCTTTCGTGTTAATGTTATTCCAATTATCGCGTCATTTAGTAATTTTTTTGGTGTAATTTTGTTTGAGTATTATTGTTATTCATATTTAAGTAGATTTGTTATTTTATATAAGAATAAATAGTAGTATAAGTTGGTGGTAGTGAAGTGTAGGAGTTGAGTTGGAAAGAATGGGGGAGAAGAGAGAGGAGGTGGGAGAGTTGATGTTGGAAGAGGGGTGGAGGGGAGTAAGAGAGGGAGTGAGAAAAGGGAGGGAGAGAGGAAGTGAGTGGTATGAGGAGTGGTAGAAGAATTAGGGATAAATGAAACTATAGTGGAGAAGAAAATAAGAAGAGAAGGTAGAAATGGATAGATGAAGAAGAGAAGGAAAAAGAAAGTGAGAAATGGGAAAAAGAAATAAAAATAGGATTAAAAAGAAGGTGAAAAAAAGCACCAGCGCGGCACTCACAGCCTGCGCTCTTCACCCTTCCCGTTGACGTCATGCAGCTGTGGCACGTGTACCTCGTCCCTCTTGACAGCGTTGGAGCCATCCGGCAGGGATTTCACCGCCTGCGGATTCCAACCACGCAGCCGACGCACACTGCGCACCCCAAAAAGCACCCTCGTCACTCCGAGGGCTCCCCACGGCGAGATACACATTGTGCTCTGCCCGTTGGAGACTCGCACAAGCTCGCGTGGAGAAACCCAATCCGCGTCCAAATCCGTTTACCTTGCCTTAACTTGTCGTCCCGTGGGTATCGGCAAATTCCACCCTTGGCGTTTCCGGACCGGGGCTTCAACTCCCGCAAGCGAGCAGTGGGTCTCGTGCGCTGCACAGCACGACGCGCGCTCTGCTGCTGGAGTAACCCGGCCACGGTCCCAAGCAACACGGGCCGCTGACCCGGCTTTGGTCCCTCTGTCGCCGTCGTCTCCGTTCCACCCACGCACACCGCTGCGGTGTCACGACTGCACATGGACTCTCACTCCAAACACCAACCTCACATTCACACCGAGGAGACGCGGTGCTGCATGCTCCCGCATGCCGACCGACTCTCCCTCACTATACAGAGACGCTTACGCACGACGGTCTCTCCACACTCATGGGTGCCGCTCACCCACTGCATGCATCCTCCCTCGCACACGTGGCTCCACTCACCACACGGGCCTCCACTGCACACGTGGGGGCACTCACCCCTTGGGTTCTCATCCACACACGGCCGTGCTGAGGCACGCACTCCGGCACACTTGCCACGTCCCACCACCACACACGGGGTCGCTTCCACACACTGGGGGACACACTGCACACCTTCGCGTGGTGCCGCAAAGGCACGCAGGATGTCCGCACACGCGCAAACACACACCCCTGCACAACCACACGTTGGGGATTCGTGTCCCCACAAGGGTTCCTCCGGTGCTTCTCTATTACGCCCCCCAAGCGCCACGTGCACCCGATTCTCACAGCAACTCGTCCTTCAACTGCCGCGAAGCTACGAGGGCCGAACCCCACCTGGTCTTTGCATTTCGCCTCAAGGGGCATTAACTTCCTCCCCTCGTCCTGGAGGGTGCGGCAGTCCAGCTGCTCACACCGTGTGTCTGCTACCCAGTTGGTCGCGGAGCTCACCCCATTATCCTTCCGACTACACTCTGTGTGTGGTGTTTGTTTCTGGTCCTTTAACCCCGGTCATTATTTCATGCAGTCTTCCTCTATTTTCTCTATTCTCCGCGCGGGGTCTCGTATACATCTATTTTAGTTTGTTTCTTCTGGAGTTTTTTCCATCTCTTGGATTTCAATTTTACTCCTCTCCTTCATGTTCATAGATTTCAAACTCGCTATAGTTTTTTGTTTTCTTCTTCCCACTCTCCTCATGCTCCTTCATTTTCCATCTCATTCGTTTCTTTCATTGGCTCATTTCCTTCCTGTGTTTTCATTCGCTTGTTTCTCTCATTATCTTCCTGTCCTCTCCTGTCCTCCTTCTCCAGTTTCATGGTTTGCTTCATTTGTTATCTCCTTTTGGTTTCAGTTGCTGCTTTCTCATACTCTTCCTTAGTTTCTTTGTCCTCCCTTCCTTCTCCAGTTCTTGTTTGCTTTCATTTGGTAATCTCCTTTTTGTGTTTCAGGCTGCATGTCTCATACTCTTCCTTGTTTCTTCTCCTGTCTTTCCTCCTGCAGTTTCATGGTTTTTCTTCATGTGGTTAATTTCCTTTTTTGTGTTTCATTTCGCGTGTTCTTGTCTACCTCTTCGCACTCCAGCCTTGCCATTTTCTTTCAATTGGTCAACCTCGGCTTCGATGTTCTTTTGTTTTCTATTTCCCATTGTGCCTCTCGACTCTCCCTCTCCAATCTCGTTGTGTTCCTTCAATCTCCTGATTTCGCCTTCCTGCTTCATTCGTTGCTCCTTCAACTTCTGCCTTCGTATTCCACCTATTTTTTCCTTTTGTCGTTTCAGTTTTCAAATTTCATACCTCTTCAAGTTTTTATTCCACTGTCTTTTCTTGTTCCTCTTCCTTGCAAATCTCCATTATTCTTCTCAACTGAGCTGATTTCTTCTTCCGTCGTATCTGTTCTTAGGACTCTTTGTGTCCTCATTCTGTAATCTCGTGGTCCTTCCATTATCATTTCTTCTTCTGTCTCAATTCGTTCTTCCTATCATTAGCTTCTTTCTTGCATCTCATTCTTTAATCTGCTTCGCTTCCAGCTGTGTCGATTTGTACAGTGGTGTTCCTTAACGTTCATTCTCGTTCTCGTTCTTTCCTCCCTCAACATCCTCAGTCTCGTTTTTTTGTAACTCAGAAGCTTTCTTTTCGCGTGAAGTTCCTTTCTATCTCCGCAATCCAACTGCTTTGCTTCTAAATTGTTCAACTGCTCAGCTGGGCTCCTTAATCGTTTCATTCTCTGTTCTCTTCCTTTCCTCTTTTAACATCCTTCAGTCGTTTTGTAATCCTCTTCTTTGTTTTCGTGTTCTGTTAGGACTTAGAAGCTTTCTTTTCTAATTCCTTTTCAAGCGGTCCAGGCTCATCGTAATTCCTTCTCTTGTTTTGGGTTTCTGCTAACTCAGTTTTCTTCTTCTTAATTCTTTTCTCATCTCCGTACACTCCGACCTTACTTTTGGCTTCTAACTGTTCCTTCCGGTTCCCCTGTGTTGCTATCGTCTTCCCAGTCCTCTGTTCTCAGTTTTCCTCCCGTCCAGATCATTATCAACCTAATTTCGTCATGTCTGAAGTCTTTTCTACACTCACTATTTTTATTTCCTTCGTGCACGTCTTCCGTTCACCCTCAGATAATTTTTCACCTTCTCGGTTACCGCTCACTTTTTCCTCACTCGTCCACGCTTCCGTGCGCCAACACGTTCTCCCCGGATTTATTTTTTTCTCACCCGCCCTTTACCGCGGGCCCTGACAACCGTGCACCTCCCTCCCAGCTCGTTCTGGTTCGTCCCACACGGTGCGTCGCCATTACGCACTTCGCTGTTGTTGCCTTGAGCCTCCGCTGCAGGCTTCGGCCCTTGCCTTGCGTTTTCACCGCGCATTCTTTTATTGGTGGCTTCCTCATTTCGTTTTTGTTTGTTTCTGCATTTTGAGGTGCGTTCCATCCTATTTTTCGTTCATTCTATCCCATTGCCGTTCATTCTTATTCATTCTCCATTTGTGGTTGTTTTCCATCTGCTTTTCACCTCCTTTTATTTACGCGTTTTCATTCGAGCTGAGTTGTTCATTGCTTGTTACTCCTTTTATTTCGCGTGCGCTTTCCATCATTTTCGTTTTCATTTCTGCTTTAGCATGGCGGAATTAGCCGCGGCCGATGTTCGGTGTGACTCAGCTAGCCTGATGCGGCCAGGCATCGTGGGGCGTTTTGGTGGTGGGAGGGAG
>CM068958.1:13347687-13364962 GCA_035128595.1 Eptatretus atami | reverse complement strand
TATATATATATATATATATATATGTGTGTGTGTGTGTGTATATATATTCTTTTTAATTTTCCACCATTTTGAAGAATGTATAAGATTGTTCGTTACTTTTATATTTTTTATACTTTCCGCACATTTTGAACTGTTTGTAACATTGCTTATTGTTTTTGTCTGACTTTCCCCCATTTTTAACAGTTTATACCATTGTTTATTGTTTTTTCTGACTTCTCCACATTTTGAACCATTTATAACATTGTTTGTTGTTTTATTCTGACATCCCCATATTTTGAAGTGTTTATGGCATGATTTATTGTATTTTTCTGACTTTCCCCTCATTTTGGAACTGTTTATAACATTGTTTATTGTTTGTTCTGATGTTCCCCATTTTGAATCATTTTTACCATATATATATATATATTATATATATATATATATATATATATATATATATATATATATATATATCTACAGTATATCTATATGTACACTACCAGTCAAAAGTTTAAGAACACCCCCATTTTTCCAGTTTTTACTGAAATTTAAGCAGTTCAAGTCCAGTGAATAACCTGAAATGGTACAAAGCTCAGTGGTAAACTACCAGAGGTTAAAAAAAAATAGTTTAGGTTACCAAAAACTGAAAAATAATGTAAATTTCAGAGTTGTTAAAAAAAGGCCCTTTTCAGGGAACAAGTAATGGGTTAGCAACTGCAGCTGTTCTGCAGCAATGGAAGTAAATTAAGCCTTGAAAGTTGATGCAAACAATTCCTACAGGTGTCCCAACTTTTGTTGATTAGTTGCAAACCCTGTGTTGCTATGCAAAGACTGTGTTGCGACACCTCTGAAGCATTATTTGGACAATATTGCACTGCAGGAAGTGGTATATTGCTATCATAATGGCGAGAAAAGGACAATTAACAAAGAAAGACAGACAGACATTATAACCCTTAAAAGTGTAGGTCTTTCCTTTCGAGAAATTGCAAAGCAAGCCAAGGAAACTCTGACGGAAACTGGAGGAAACTCTGACAGGAAGAGGTCTGGCAGACCCAAAGCCACAACACAATCAGAAGACAAGTTTCTGAGAGTCAACAGCTTGCATGATAGGTGGCTCACAGGACAACAGCTTCAAGCACAGCTGAACACTGGTCGAAGTAAGGAAGTCTCAGTTTCAACTGTGAAGAGAAGTCTTCGAGCTGCAAGTTTGACAGGTTGAGTGGCAGTAAGAAAACCATTGCTAAGATGTCAAATAAGAAAATGAGGCTGGCCTGGCCATGAAGCACGCCAGTGGACTACTGAAAACTTGAAGAAGGTCTTATGGACCAATGAATCAAAATTTGAAATCTTCGGTTCATCACGCAGGGTTTTTGTACGCCGTCGAATAGGCGAAAGGATGGTTCCTCCGTGTGTTTCCCCAACTGTCAAACATGGAGGAGGAAGCGTGTTGATCTGGGCTCTTTTGCTGAATCCAGAGTTGGCGACTTGCACAGAGTGACTGGCACCTGAACCAAAAGGGCTACCACAGCATTTTGCAGCGCCATGCAATACCCTCTGGTCTACGCCTTGTTGTCAGGGTTCATCCTACAGCAAGATAACGACCCAAAACATACCTCCAGGCTATGTCAGAACTACCTTAGAAGAAAAGAACAAGACGGTTGGCTTCAAATCATGGAATGGCCAGCACAGTCTCCAGACTTAAACCCCATCGAGCTGGTTTGGGATGAACTGGACAGAAGGGTGAAAACAAAGCAACCTACAAGTGCAACACATTTGTGGGAACTTCTGCAACAGTGTTGGGAAGACTTTCCGACAATATTTGATTTCCATTGTTGAAAGAATGCCACGAGTATGTTCGGCTGTTATATCTGCAAAAGGTGGCTACTTTGATGAGTCAAAAAGTTAGATTAAATTTTGTTCAACAAAACGATTCCATGATTTTATTTTTATCTGCAATTGTTTATTTTTCTACGCTATATATTTCAGAGTACATTGAAACATTAAAACTGCTTAAATTTCAGTAAAAACTGGAAAAATGGGGGTGTTCTCAAACTTTTGACCGGTAGTGTAGTTCAGTTCAAGGTATAGGGAGGGAAATGCCAACACACAATGACACAATGAGAAGATGGTGTTTAAATAGCTTAAATAAAATCAGGGAACTATCAAAAATAATAAGAAAAATCTGAATTGGGAATATACAGAACAACGTTGTGAAGGACAATGATAAAATTACGGGAGGAAAATGTGTAAAGTGGTGACTAGGAAATTGTTTCCACACATAGCACACATTTTTGGGTTCAGTTAAAAAAAAAATTCGGGTTCGGTTTGAAGGTTTTCACGGTCTCTTGTTTTCAGAAGTTTTCAGGAAAATTAAAATAGAAAAAATAGAAATAGAATTAGGAAATTTCCAGAATCCTTTTTTTGTTCGGCTTCAAGGCTTTCGGGCTCATTTTAGAGATCTTTGTTGTGCAGTTTGAACACTTTCAGGTTCATTTTAAATATTTTGTCCCTTTTAGATATTTTTGGGTTCTGTTTAAAGATTGTCAGGTTCCTTTTATATATTTCTGGGTTTGGTGTAAAGATTTTCAAGTTCATTTCAGAGATTTTCAGGGTCAGTTTAAATATTTTAGGGTTTATCTTAAAATATTTTCTTCCTTTTAGATATCTTTGTGTTCTGTTTAAAGATTTTCAGGTTGCTTTTAGATATTTCCAGGTTCAGTTGAAAGATTTTCGAGTTCAGTTTAAAGATTTTCGGTTTCAGTTTAAAGGTTTTCGGCTCCCTTTTTGGCGGGTTCATTTTAGGTATTTTCGGGTTCAGTTTAAAGATTTTTGGGTTCATTTTAAAGATTTCCAGGTTAATTTTAGTGATTTTCAGGATCAGCTTAACTATTTTCAATGTTCATTTGAGAGATTTTCAGGTTCCTTTAAGAGATTTCAATGTTCAGTATAATGTTTTCAGGTTTATTTTCGAGATTTTTAGGCTCATTTCAAAACTTTTGGATTAATTTTAGAGATTTTTATGGTTCATTTTAAAGATTTTCGGGATCAGTTTGCAGTCAGTCTTTATAGGACTTTTTGTAATGTCCAACAAGAGCATATTTTTGGCACAGGGCATGGCTGCATAACAAAAGTTTTGCTCTGTGTTGATGGTTATTTATCTCAAATCATCCAGTAATCCATCCATTCTCCGTTTTATCTGCCAAGTGCCATGGAGAACCCTGGTGGCTCATTGGTGAGGACACTGAACTGGCATCCCAGAGATTGTGAATTCAAATCCAGCTCAAAGCATGAGCACAGAATATTAGGGATTTGGATTCTAAGCTTAAAGAAGTCGAGTTAGTTTCAGGAGAACTTTCAAGTCATGATTCATTTGTCTGAACAAATGCAGTTGGCTCATGAATGAACTTTAGGTTGGAGATAATCTGCCTGCCATACCTGGTCTGGTCCACTCATTGTGGTTGACTCTTATTCCCTTCTATTGTGTACATAAGGTCGTTCTTAATTACTATTGGTATTAACCCTTCTCCTCTGGTAGCCAAAGCTTTTCAACCACCTCCCCTCCTTTGTCCTGCTTTTCTCTCACCAGTGGAAATATCTCCCTGGGTCTGTTAAATCTCCCTCTTCCATCCACTCCTTCGCATCTATTGTCCGTTTGTTGATCTTACATCCTTTTTGGCTCAACCTTTCCACGAACCTCAACCTCTATATTAACCTGCCAAGCATACTGTACTTAAAGAGGAACCTTCACAGTATAGCTGAATACTGTGATCTTAAAATATTTCAAGTGTTTGTGTGTTTGTTTGTTATTCTTTCATGGCCGGACCATGGCAATGGTTTCGCTGATGTTTATGGACAGACTGGACAAATAGTCAGTGAGCATGTGCTGAGTAACACAATCGGTAGCAAAATCGCAACTATCCACTCCGTCACACTACAGGTTCATCAGTGTTAACTGGTGAACTACATCAAGCAATCACTTGGAAGCGGTAGTTGTAGAGGTCGCTGCATGGTCAGTGAAAAGATTTTCAGAAGGGCAAAGCAAAAAACAAACAAACAAGGCTTCCATTGCATTGGCATTAGGAAGGTTACACATCTGGGAATGAAGCAGGTGTGACACTGGCTGAAAACACCAATGCATCGGATGAACATCCATGCCCCATGTCACTGGTCCATGCAAGACCTTCATGATTGTGGGGACACCTTTTGCCCTCTCACCACCCTGCCCTGCCATGGCACTATATGTTCCAGAGTTTCAGAAGTGGTGATTGTCGGCTTGTGTGTAGGTGGTGATTATAGTTTTGCACATAGCATTAGGGGATTACACTTATTAGGCTTGTTTAACAGTTGTTGTGGATTTTTTGGTAAGGGGCAGTTATCATGAGAGGTTGTGTGAATGTGCTGGTTGTTATCTAATGATAAAGTGGTGGATACAGGGTTATGTGAAAAAGCTGGTTATCGGCTTCTATGGAAGTGGTGGTCATGCGACTGTTGAGAATTGGTGCTCATATATGAAGTTCTGCATGTGGAAATAGTGCTTGTGATGTGAAGTTGCTTGGAAGCGGTAATGGCAACGCGGATATGTGAGGAAGCTGTGGTGATGAAACTACAGGTAGGTTGCGGTTGAGTGCGGTTGTATACATTTTTGGTTCAATTACACGAAAGACGTTAAACCTCCGGAGGTGTCTGCAAAGTGTTCACACCAACCATTGTCTGTCAAATGAGGAGTGAGACTTGCACCTCCTCATGGTGTCCAATTGACCTGAAAGCAAAGCAATATGTGGCTCTTTCATTGATTATAATCGCTCAAAAGTAGCAAGTTTTGGATCCAAGAGATATAAGATCAGGTTATTGATCGTTGTACTGTGTCCCGTGCCTCCCGCGTGCAGAGAGTTGGATCGAACGCTGCCTGAGCGAGAGCGACTCCCGGAGTCGCTACACGAGTCCCCATAGTCCTCTGGGCTCGTTCTCAAACGAGGAGGAGCGTGAGTCGAGGAAACGCCACAAAGCGTGCTTTTTTTGTATTCAAATCTTTGGACACCTGTTTAGGAGAGCATGAAAAACCTTTTCTTTGTCATGTATGTAGATTTACAGGTGAACGCTGCGTATGATGGTTTGTTTTTAACAAGTCTTGTGTTGAACCTGTATGCAGAAGACGAGAAGGAAAACAGTCGCGCGTCAAAACCGCATTCGACTCCAGCGACATTACAATGGTACGGAGAACTTTCAAATGTCAGAATGAGCGATGGAAGTCTTATTCTTTCAAAAGTCTGTTGGGATATTGCCAGTGCATTTTGATTTCATGATTTAGTCAATCTTCCATGAGTGGTGCTTCCAAAAATGTAGTGAAATAAGGGATAATCGACATATTACGTAGTCTGTTGATAATCTACGTCCACTGTTGAGTGGATGGTGATGAAAGAGATCGGGGGAGAAAAGACAAATGAGCTTGGGAGGATCGATGTAACAGATCACTTAACTCTGAACCGTCTAGTTTGACGTTAGATTCCTGACCCGACTATGAACTGCTGGATTGGTGCTTTGGAGGCATTGCGTCATATTACTCGTATCACCAAGTATGTCATCCCACGGATGGATGTTAAACTGGGTGTCCCATCCCTACGCTATCGTTGGTGGACGTTAAGGATCCCATTGTGTCTTTCCCGAACAGTAGTCGTAGCTCAAACGTTGGCCTTTCTTGGACTATCGTGAGTGTCCTCATGCATTGTGGATGATTGAAAACGATGTTGTTTCGTGGAAAATTAATCAAAACGTTATTATATATCGGTATTTTTTTAAGAACTGAATGTGGATACTGGAGGTCATGTTTTGAATCACCACCTGGAGACAACCTGTTCCATCACAATTGTTGGCATTCCCAAAGGAACCATTTACACTTTGAGAATAACCCTGATGAAAAGTAATTCGGCAGATCAGAACCCAAAGGGCACACGACTTAACGGGACGAAAGAGGTCAGCATGTAGCAAAGTTGAAACTGATAAGTAATTAATTAATTAAACCGTTCGTCTCCTGGTTGAGGATGATGACCATGAGTTATGGCTGCATCACAGACGAATAAAAGGGTTAGAGCCTGGATAGCAATGAGGTAGGGAGGTCCATCCTATTTCTTCATGGTGTATGTATTGGTCCAAAGGGTTTTCATTGTCAATAAGGACAACAATAAAATCTTAAATGAATTTAGTCCCATATGGGAGCTTTCCGCGCCTCCATGGCGATAAAGCTATAAACCGGTGCTTCATGTACAGCAGAGTCTCGTTAAGAGGAGAACGGTCTCCCAGAGGAATTGTGGCAATCTCAGTTGTACATTGACATCACTAGGGAAAGAAATCTTTGTTTTCGAGCGTTTACACTCATTAGGCGTGAGGGAGTGTCGTTGGTCGGGCCTCTCGGCCTTTGTGCGGGGCGCGCGCGTTACGGACGTGCCGTGCACTCACCTTTGTGTGCGCCGTGCCGGGAGCTCTGAATGCACGGTGCGCTCATTTTAACGCTGCCTTTCCACCAAAACGCAAACAAATTGAAGTGAGCTCTATGGAGATGGGAGTGAGGTGGCTGGATAGGGGGAAGGGGGTTGTCTGGATCGGGGTAGTGCCGAGATCTGGATCAAAACTGATGATAATATGTCGCTTACATGGGGGAAATGTAGTCGGAGATCTTGTATAATGTTTACGTCACTCAAAGAGCAAGTGCTAAAGGCTTGAAAAGGCCTCTGCTTAAGGCTCTTACATGGATATAGTTCCTGTAACAACATATTACATTACAATCCATGGAGCAGTGATAAATTACTTTCCACAAGTAGCACTTCACTTGGTATAGGTTATTTGTGTTACATCATGGCATCACTTGACTTATCAAATCCTTGAGAAGCTCCCATACCATAATATTAGGCAAGACGACCCAGGCTGTGTCATCATTTCGTAAAGTATCTACTCTGAACGTTTGCATTGCATCATGAGGAGGGAGAGAGGGGAAGAGGAGAAAGAAGGGACAGAGGAGGAGAGAGGGGTATGCAGAGGAGATTGGGAGGGGAGAGAGTGGACAGTGGGGAGAGAGAAGGGGGAGACAGAGGTGAGGGGGAGAGAGAGAGAGAGAGAGAGAGAGAGAGAGAGAGAGAGAGAGAGAGAGAGAGAGAGAGAGAGAGAGAGAGAGAGAGAGAGAGAGAGAGAGAGAGAGAGAGAGAGAGAGAGAGATGAATGAAGGTTCTGCATTGCTCTAGGAAGTTCCATGCTCTGGGAATCCAAGGATGAGTATCGATAAAACAGCTGAACAGACCGGTGAACTCCACCTTCCAAAGAGTCAGGTACCAGTACCCATATTCCCTTTGACCAGAACTGTGATGATCTGATGATGTCAATGAGCCATGAATGTTGCAGTTTTATTTTAGTCCCCAACCAGTTTCACCAGAAGGGACTACAGGTTCACTGTCCATCCGTCTGTGCATCCGTCCCACTTGTGGTTTTTCAGACTTTTTTCCCCATACCCTTTAACATATTCAACTCAAACTTGGTACCCCCCTTTATTGTGATAAGTTACAGAACAAGCTCGAGTTTCAGGAGGTTTCGTCAATTTTTCACCGAGTTTTACCCTTTTTGGACTTAAGAAAATATCACATCGGTAGCGCACATGTATCGCAAAGCAATTCTCGCTCTTGTTAACAATTGTTTTTCAATATTGCACTGCCATGTGTTTTTTTAATGACAATCATTTTGATTATTTTTGGTGGCTAACCACCTGAGTATGCAGATAGGTACTTCCATTCACTTGGACGCTTATTCTTTCCATTTCGGTCTTCTGATCGACCTACTTGGGTGAATTTATATTCGATGCATTTGGCTCTCATGGCACTCGAGCTGTAGTTTACGGATGGATATGTCACCTCGGTATCCCACCCTGGCCGGCCGCTTGACTATCGCGGATATTTGTGACTTGACAACAACAAACAGGCTTGGCAAACCACAAGAAGTCACATCCCTTCTTTTACTCCCCCTCTTCTCATCACCTTTCCATCCACATCACAACTATCTACACATTCTGGGTGAACAATATAAGAGGTCTATCTCAGAGTTCAAACCATCTAGTTCAAGCTATCTTGCCGTGTAAGTGAACTGAAGTTGAAACTGAGAAACATGTAAACTTGAAACTCAGCCCCATTGACTTATGGGAAAAAATGGCAACCTCCCTGCTTCAGAATTTTTTTTTATTAAATATTCTGCCCCAACTTATTGTTCTGTTATGATTGTGACAAAAAATGTGCTTGAGGTCCCAACTGTAATGGTTAGAGTGTCCGCTCCAAATCTGGGTGGTCGGTGGTTCGAACCCCCGCCGAATGGTCCCAAAGACTTTCAAAATGGTACGTGCTGGTTCCTTGCTTGAAGTTCAGCATTTAAGAGGTTAAGAGCACGCACATGGAGATGGAGAGATTCACTTACCTTGGCAGTGATATTGGTGTCTCTGCCGGCTGTGAGTCAGAAGTCAATAGACGTCTGGGTCGGGCCTGGGGAGTCATGGATTCACTGGATAATGGGGTGTGGCGCTGCCGGTATCTGTGCGGGAGGACGAAAATCCCAGTCTTCAGGTCCTTGGTGCTTTCAGTCTTGCTCTATGGATGCGAGACTTGGACTCTGACCAAGGATCTGAGACGGAGACTTAATTCCTTTGGTACCAGGTCTCTTCGGAGAATCCTTGGCTATCGCTGGTCGGACTTTGTGTCCAACGAGCGGTTGCTGAGAGAGACTCATGAGATTTGTTACCTGCATAGTCCGTGAGCGTCAGCTGCGGCTGTATGGACATGTGGCTCGTTTTCCTGACGCTGATCCTGCTCACCAGATTCTCTCAGCGAGGGAGTCTCCTGAGTGAAGGAGGCCAATGGGCCAACCACGTGCCTCGTGGTTACAGCAGGTTGATCGGCATCTCAAGGAGATGGGGATGGGCCAGGCATCTGCCTGGGGGATGGCCAGACGGAGGCCCCTTGAGTACCGGCGGAAAGTGGATGCAGCGACGCGCTGCTCCGGCGCATGCTCCCATACCAGGCCTGACTTAAGCACGCACAATTCTCACAGGTTGGCATCAATGGGGAGGAGGAAATTCCTCCTTCGGAAATGCTCCACTGAGTGTGCAGAGAAAGCGGTGCCATTGTCACTGGTACCCAGAGTGCCCCTGGAAGTGACGTCACTTCCCCCAAGCTCAGTGGCTGTTCATCTCGTGTATTCGTCTGTATGTCCATGTGTGTGAGGTGTGTGTGGTAGCCTCCTCTACCAGCCTTACTGAGATCCTGTAAAAATATAAATGTCATAAATAAACAAAACATTAACGAAATCGAACGTGGTTATGGGCTTTTTGCCTTGATCACAGGAAGGTAAGGCCAAAGCAAGGTGAGAAGTCATTCTGTAACCTGTGAGGAGTATTTCAACATTTCCTTCCGATCGACTCGTATAAAAGCGCCGTGCTGTGTACATGTCTGTCCAGGCTGGAAGAGAACTACGAGATAGCAGAAGGGGTGTGCATTCCGCGGAGCGCGCTCTACATGCACTACTTGGACTTTAGTGAGAAAAACGACACACATCCTGTCAACGCCGCCAGCTTTGGAAAGGTTCACCTGTTGGGCAGCACCATCTGCTCTGAATGGTTACCTATTTGTTATTAGGGGATATCTACTTATTGCATACAGACTATGGCAGAAGTTTTGTCCCTTCTTTCGACCCTCTTTCCCCTTCCAGTGCACTACGTCCTTCCCATCACTGTCCCTCTCCCTTCCTCTTGAATAGCTTTTTTTCCCCAAACCTTTACTTGTCTCCTCTTTCCACATTACTCTATACCCCTCAACCTCTTCCTCACCGCCATGCCCACTGCCCCCCATTTTGTGTATGCGATATGTAGATTTTACACTACTCTACACCCATCGAATGAACCCCTCCCTCCTCCCCGCTTCTCCTTTTGCGTACGTGATATGTAGAGAGCATCTTAGGAGTTGTTTTCAATGTTTTTTTTTTTCATTCTTATCACTGATATTATTATTCATTATTATCATTATTATTCATTAGAAATACAACATACATCATAAAAAATTTTTTACTTTGTATAAAAACTAAATACAAACTGAAGAACATTTTGCACGTGATTGTTGTGTACAAACGCACGTAAAATGTGGACAACGATTGCATTCCAGTATTCTGAACCTGAAATATGGAGTAAATATCTGGGTCACTTAAATCCATTATCAAAAAATAAAAAATGAGGGGGGGTGGGAGTTCGTCATCACCAGTAACTAATAAATTACGGATTAATACAAATTTAATCCATAATTATTATTTAGCTTCAATTTTTTGGTGGGGTGCGTGTGGGCGGAAATATGAAGTCACTTTAATCCATCTTCTTATTCTCATTAATGGCCACAATTATTCCCATGCTCTTGTGGGGTTGGCCGAGGGAAGTTTTTGGCCCAAGTCTTTCACGAACCGGCTTTTAAATGTATAGGGTGTGGGTGGCATCTCCAGGCCAATTTAATGCAACATTTATTAATCCCATTCAATTTGGAGATGTGGGTACGAGTGGTATCTCCAGGTCACTTTAATCCCTCATATTATTTTAATTTGTGTGTGTGGGTGGTGACCCCAGGTTACTTTAACTCATAATTTATAAAAGTAGGTCATCGGGTTGGAGTGAGTGGCATCTCCAGATCACTTTAATCCATCATTACCCTGCGCTCACGAAGTGAAAAGCAGGCTGAAGCGATCAGTCGCGTACGTATGTCATACATCATACGTCGTACGTGTCTGCATTTTGTTAAGAGCGTACATCGAAAACCGTTCAGCAGAGGAAATTGAAACATGACCATGTGATGTAGCGGTCACTCTTTTAAGGTCAACATCGGCCAATTCCAAAAATCCCACTTTTTCATCTGATTGACGAGAAATTTGAAGAATAATTGCATAGCCAGTCACTGAATTCAACCACCAACTATTTTTGAGGTCAACATAGTCCAAAAGGTCAACATCGGCCAAATTTATAAAATTATCAATTTTCATCCGATTCACTTGAAATTTGAACAGGATTTACAGATCAGGTCACTGACTTCATTACCCTGCGCTCACGAAGTGAAAAGTTAACATTGAAAAGTTAACAAAGTTAACATAACAATGTTGAGGTCAACATTGGCCAAACGGTCAACATAGGCCAAATTTCTAAAATTCTCAATTTTCATCCAACTGACTTGAAATTTGAGCAGGATTTTCATGTCAGCTCACTGAATTCAACCACATATTATTTTTGAGATCAGCATCGGCCAAAAGGCCAACATTGGCGAAAAGGTCAACATAGGCCAAATTTCTAAAATTGTCAATTTTCATCTGATTGACTTGAAATTTGAAGACGATTTTCATATCAGTTCACTGAATTCAACCACCAATTATAGGCCAAATTTCTGAAATCCTCAATTTTCATCCGATTGATTCGAAATTTGAACAGGATTTGCAGATCAACTCACTAAATTCAACCACCAATTATTTTTGAGATCAACATTAGCCAAAAGGTTAACATAGGCAAAAAGGTCAACATAGGCCAAATTTTAAAAATTGACAATTTTTATCTGATTGACTTGAAATTTGAAGAGGATTTGCATATCAGATCACTGAATTTAACCACTTTTTATTTATGAGGTCAAAATGTCAACATCGGCCTGATTTCTAAAATTGCGAGATAGAGTTAAAAACTATTGATGTCGTGATCGCTCAAAAAGTTGTGGACGAGTTATGACAAAACTAGGTGGATTTGAGTTGGTTCAGTGACAAAATAATTGGCTCGCACCAAGTCCTTCTCAAGTTTATAAATGTTAGGGAGTGGGTTTGGTGTAAGTGGTGCCTCGAGGTCACTTTAATCCATCATTTGTGAGCAGCACTGCCATTTAATGGCAACCTTTGACTCGCTTTTGTTAATTGTCAACTGCTAATTGTGGTATTGTGCCTGTAATATAGACTGGGTGGTTACTAATGAGCCAGCTGGGCTTTTCTTTCACTGACCATCCTTTCGTGATTGCAAATTATCCCAAGACCAAGGGCATAGAGTACATAATAGGATTAAACCCTAATATATGATACTAACAATAAACCTTTCATTAACGTGAAGGCTTTCTTAGTTTCTGAACAAATATATGTCTGATTTATATGTATCATTGACGTATGACTGATAACATATGAACTATGCTCTGATTTTGTACAGATCATCCGTCAGCAGTTTCCACAACTCACCACGCGACGCCTGGGGACTCGTGGACAGTCCAAGTGAGTTGTACATGTCATGCATAGGCATGTCAAGCCTTCATTACTCTCATTCCAAGGTCAATCCGACGTTACTTCCCCTCCCCACAACGCCTACTTCGTGACGAGCACAAAGCATTCTGACGTCAGGGAGATGTCTTCCTAAAAATATGATCTCACCGTCGTGCCATGTATCAGGACTTATGGAATCACTAAGAATGGAATCTAAAAATCCTCCTTATATTATTCCATGATTATCATCCCAATAACAGACATAAGGCAGTGAGACATTATTCATATATCGTCTTCCAAATATCCTTGCGCTGACTAGTTTAGCGTTTCCCATGTGACCGATATCTCATGATGCTGGGAATGCAGGTTCAAATGTCACATAACACAATTATGTCTGTCACTGTCTATTAATGTCCTTGTAATTCATATAGAGGCAAACTGATATTTATTGATGTCCTTAGAATTCATTTAAAAGTAAACTGATGTTTACTGATGTCCTTGTAATTCTTATAAAAGTAAACTGATGTTTACTAATGTCCTTGTAATTCATATAAAAGTAAACTGATGTTTACTAATGTCCTCATAATCCTTATAAAAGTAAACTGATGTTTACTAATGTCCTTGTAATTCATATAAAAGTAAACTGATATTTATTAATGTCTTTGTAATCCTTATAAAAGTAAACTGATGTTTATTAATGTCCTTGGAATTCATATACAAGTAAACTGATGGTTACTGATGTCCTTGTAATTCTTATAAAAGTAAATTGATGTTTACTAATGTCCTTGTAATTCATGTAAATGTAAACTGATGTTTACTAATGTCCTTGTCATTCATATAAATGTAAACTGATATTTACTAATGTCTTTGAACTTCATATAAAAGTAAACTGATATTTCCGAATGTCCTTATAATTCGTATAAAAGTAAACCGATATTTATTAATGTCCTTTGTTATTCATGTACAGGTAAACTGATATTTATTAATGTCCTTGTTATTCATATAAAGGAAAACTGATATTTACTCATGTCCTTGTAATTCAGATAAAATTAAACTGATGTTTACAATTGTCCTCGTACTTCATATGAAAGTAAACTGATATATACGAATGTCCTTGTAATTCATATAACAGTAAACTGACATTTACTAATGTCCTTGTAATTCATATAAAGGTAAACTGAAATCTATTAATGTCCTTGTAATCATGATAAAGGTAAACTGATATTTACTAATGTCCTTGTAATTCATATAAAAGTAAACTGATATTTACGAATGTCCTTGTAATTCATATAAAAGTAAACTGATATTTATTAATGTCCTTGTATTTCATATAAAAGTAAACTGATAGTTATTAATGTCCTTGTAATTCATATAAAAGTAAACATGTCTATTAATGTCCTTGTAATTCATATAATAGTAAACTGATATTTACAAATGTCCTTGTAATCATGATATTGGTAAACTGATGTTTACTAATGTCCTGGCAATTCATATAAACACGAAACTGAGGTTTTTCTAATGTCCTTGTAATTCATATAAATGTACGCTGATGTCTCCTCATGTGTGTGTGTGTTTGTTTGATTGTTTGTCACGCTACTCCTCATACAATTCGGGCCCGATTACTTCCAGACTTGACCCTAGTTAGTGTATCGGTGTGATTTTATCTTTGCCGTTGGCCTTGAGGTAGTGTGGGTTGGGTAAGGGGGGACGTAAATTATCTATGTAAATGTATATCGTGTAGCGCCGCCCTGAGGTGGGAAAGGTATTACAAGTCTCCATCCTTTACAATACTGTATTCCTGCCCCACGTTTTCCAGTCAAGTGTGGTTTTTGAATTGCAGGCAGTAGGCATGTTTTTGCTTTATTCATATAACCCGAGTTATAATGCATCCTTGGCACATGTTAAGCACTCCCAAAAATTGTAACATGGCACATGTCAAGTACTGCCCTTGCGAAACAAGTGTGATTTTCGTGCCTTCCCTGCCAAAGTCGCCGGTGGCATCATGTTTTTGGGTTGTTCATCCATCCACATGTTTTCCATATTATGTCCATGCTAATTTTCTCTGTTTTATCTGCAACCGCTTATGCGATTGACACAACATTTTCACAATGGGTTTGGCTACTCATGGAGAATGTTTCAATGATAATTATGGCATCATAGGACACGTGGTGTTACAGCCATGTTGTAGAAAACGAAAAACTTTTCACCACTGTATCTCTGAAACTGCTCCATGGAAAAAATTTAAACTTGGCACATTTCAAGTACTCCCCATGGGAAAGAAGTTGATTTTTTATGATGTCATAGGTGGCTTCATTATGATGTCATAATTGCATATGTCAAGCACTTTCCCGATCAGTCTGAAAATTTTTGAGGGTCACCTAGGCCTAAATTGTATGGGGAAAAAATTGAATATGTCATCGGTCATATGGTTCGGCAGCCATATTGTATTTAACATAAAAACCTTCAAAAATCCTTGTTACTGAAATGGCGGAACAGATCAAGGCAAAACTTTACAGGTATGATCAGCTATCCATGAGGAACAAAAAGTTCTCCAACTATGATGTCATAAACTATGATGTATGATGCACCTGGTTTGGCAGCCTTATTGGATTTGCTCTCAAACCATTAAAAATCATCTTCTCCAGAATGGCTTGACAGATCGAGGGGAAACTTCAGCCTAATGTTCTCCAAGCCTTGCGGATTATAAAACCAGGGTGTTTGCAAATACAGTAATTATTAATAGGTCACATGGTCTGGTAGCCATATTAGGTTGAACTAAAATCTTTGACAAATTATTTCTCTTCAAATGCTTCATCAATTGATGTGAAACATCAAATTATGATCTAATAGTCAGGGCAAATATAACTTTTATATTTCAACCTGATCGAACACATGGTCTGGCAGCTAGAATTATTTAATATTTTGAATCTGGGTTCAGGGATTTAAATCAAACTTGGTACAAGTCTGTTTTATGATGTAATAATGTGGGCAGAGGCATATCTGGCAATGTCGCGAAGTTGAAGAGTGTCCGACTAGTTTTTATTTTATTTTTTGGAGCGATTGAAGCAGCTATCAGTTGCCTATACACTGCCCAAATAAAGGTATGTGTCAGAAGAATGTGCTGCTTGCTTCGAACAACATCGTCCGTGGGGTTGGTACTCTGCTAGTTACTACAGAAGTGCACTGATGTCTACTATCGTCCTTGTTCTGCGTGCGATTGATGTAAAAGCCCCTCCATCGTACATCATTATGACGTCATCATATTGAATCCCATTTCCTGTTATCTTCCAGATGTAATTGCTGTATAATACTGTGAATACTATCCCAAAGTCATGCAAATACTGTAGAATCTTTACATGCACAGAAGTATACCCACAACGAGAACGGCACTCGCTAGAGCACATACCTCTGCTCGGCTGACCAGTTCATGTTTTGTATCCCACTGATAGGCCGGATCTGGATCCGGACGTTAACCAAAATCAAATTGGCTTGTTCTTGTCACCTACCCAACTCATACACAAAGTTTTGTCATAACTCATCCACAACTTTTTGATATGTCATGCTATATACCGTTTTTGGCCTCATCTCTCAATGATAAGCCTGGTGTTGGCTTAGTGGTTAGGGTGGCAGCTTGGGATCCTAGGGTCCTGAGTTCAAGCCTCGTTGCCCGCTGAATTAATTCACCAGGGGGTTGACTCAGCCTGCCATCCTTCCGAGGTCGGCAAAATGAGTACCAGCTTGCTGGGATGACCGAGTCATTCAAGTATCCTGCGTCGGAGTGGCGACCTGTCCAGGATTCTGCCCAATAGCCAAGGAGACTGCTTCGGCAGCACCGACGCTCTGTACAGAGTATGGTCCCAATGAACTGGACTCAATGGTGAAGAATCACTTGAAAAATTAAAAAAATTCTCGTATCCAGATCCGGATTCGAATCTTCACCAAAATCGAATCAATTTGTCCTTGTCAGATACTCAAGATGCCCACCAAGTTTTGGTCGAATCTTTTGAGATATCCTGCTCACAAATGAACAGCCAGCCAAACAGGGGTGAAAACATAACGTTCGTCCACCTTCAGTGGCACAGGTAATAATCTCAAAATCTTCTAGATATCCCTGTATCATCATCCTGTGTTGTCTGCATAGCAAACAAACGTCATTTTTATACATTTCCGTACCATTTCTACGAGACATGAACAATGAACATGCCATTATTATCTCACCAAAATGCCGTGCTGTGTGCTAGGTATGATACTGTTCCTGCTCTATACGCTGAGCCCCGGCCAGGAAAGAGCAAAATGTCTAGCAGG
Source organism: Eptatretus atami (assembly GCA_035128595.1). Taxonomy (NCBI): domain Eukaryota; kingdom Metazoa; phylum Chordata; class Myxini; order Myxiniformes; family Myxinidae; genus Eptatretus; species Eptatretus atami. Next base: position 13,348,399 of record CM068958.1, on the reverse strand, counting down.
CATCCCCTTGTCTACTCGGTGTAAGCAATGAAAGCGATCTGCCTCTGTTGTTTAGTATTCATGAAGGGGGGTCATCAGGTTGATCTAAAATGAGATAGTTTGAGACCATTTCCCTCTTTTTGATTGGAAAAATGGTTCTGCAACAGGAAATATCAAAGGAGTTTACCCTTTTGCCAAATGGGAATTATCATGGCCAGACCCCACACCTTCCAACCAGGTGCTGTTGAAGATATAGCCATCTTGAACTCAATTGACACAATAATACTACACCGTAACCCTTCCAGCAGATGACACATTTTCCCACCGAGATATTTCCCCCCAGTACTCTATGTTATTTGAGAAGCTAAATTACGTTGCCGAAGCTTGAAAAACTATTGCCATTTTCCGATTCATTGTTGCAATGGATGTGGCTCTCCCACTGGTATAATCACTCTCAAGGAGAAGATGTAGATATTAGTGGATGCCAAGGAATTATCGCCAAAGAACCATTGCACCATTTTATCACCCAATAAGTATTGCAGTTGTACCACTCCATTACATGGTCCTCCTAAAATGCAAATCTCACCTATTTAAAATTATATAAGGTCTAGGCTCCTGGTGGAGCCAAACTACAAAGGGCAGCAGTCTTACAGACTACCACAGGGTATGGGGGGGAATGTGGGGGGAGACATACACAAGGAGGAAGGAAGGAATAATACAAAAACGAACCCAA
>CM068958.1:13338377-13347677 GCA_035128595.1 Eptatretus atami | reverse complement strand
AATGGGAAAGATTCAGCATGGGTAGAAGAGATCGTGGATGTCCTTTGGTGAGCCAATGAGGTAGTTGTGAATCACACATTTGAAAGATTTGTCTGTTGAGGAGGATAAGACAATGGACAAAGAGAGACAATTCCACAGTGAGGGGAATAAGGGAATTAATTAATGAAAGTCTGTAACTAGTCTCGACTTTGGTCGGGTGAGCAGGTGAGAGTGTCTCGAGGAACATGTGCAATCTGGGGTGGCTTGCGGAGGGCAGAGGTGTATACGCTAAGGTTGTTTCACCACTTATATTGTTGTGGGCCGGGGGTCGGTGGCGAGGGAACGACCGCTAGATGGAGAATAGGGCCGTCTCCCACTGAACACCCGGAATTAAAAGGTCGTCACCCCGGATAACTCCGGAGTCGACGGGTCACTAAAGGACCGTGGTCGCCAATATTTCGACGGCGTGAGGTAGGGTCCACTTGTCTATTCCAATTTACCTAAGTACTCTACGCCGTCTAGCTACCGGGAAGCCACATCCTCGGCCGACTCTGTCCGAACCGAGTCGCATGTACCGACTCGGGTCCGGCGTAATGGAGCGGGAGTTACCAGAGCCGCGCCGGTCCCAATGACACTTACGGCCCAAACGGCCTCACTATTCTCAAGCCCGCACCGTGCTAGGCCAATGAAAGAAAACATGGACAACGAACTGGAACATTTAACATGGAGGTTTATTTATAATGGGGAGAGGGAGACAAAGAGCAGAGTTATCCGAATAAAATATATGCAATTTCAATGAACACAGGCACTTGACGGTCTCGCTTACAGGACCGGGTGCCACAGACACACACACACACACACACAACACACACACAACAACAAACACACACACACACACAAGAAATGGGTCCGGTTGGCCTTTATTGACCATTCAGCTCGCGAGGGAAGGCGAGCTGAGGGTAAGAGTGCAGTCGGGCACCATTCCGCCTCGTGCAGTCTGGTCGAGATGAGCTGGTTCGGGGGGGGGGGGGGGGGACTCAAACCCACACCTTCGTCGCTACACCAAGCACCAGGACCGGGAATGACGCAATGGACACCAGCCAGCACGAGAACGGACGAGATGAGACGAGCACTTGCGGGCAAGACGAGAATGCCACAGGCAAGACGGAATGCAGCAGGCAAAGCGAGGGCAAACAAGGTGACGAGGCTTCTTCTTCTTGCCAGCCGGATCACCCCCACTATTATTCATTCCTCACGTGAGGTGGGAGGGGTCCGTCCTGAGGTAACTCGCCTCCTCATTGGACGGGGGCATGTCGGGGTGTGTGTTGGGGCGTCTCGGTGGCCTGCCCCCCGAAAGAGCTCTGTCGTTGTTTCAATTTTTGCATATGTACTGCCGAAGCGAGTACTGGTATTCTGGCTTCCCATTGGCTGGAGGAAATGCTCCATGCCCTTCTTCGGAGCGGAGCCTTGATCTGAGGCGATGGAGGCTCCGCTCACGCCTTCAGCCAAAAACACGTGGGCAATGGAGTCGGTGCGCGAAGGTTGTGGTTGGGTGGTGGAACAAAGCAGGTGGTGGTGTTGTTGTTGGATATAAAAAAAAAACTAACTACAAATAACTCGCAGCGCACATGCACTTAATCACCCATTAAACATAGGGACGGGACCCTAACTAAAAACACATACTTATCGAGATAACTGACTACCGGGGACCACTGACTGTCTGTGTGCAAAAGGCTTCCAAATCCGTAACAATATATCTCTCAATATGTTCCACTTATAGAGATCATTCACCCTTCGTTACTAATAACATCATGTACTTTCATTCTGCTATAACATACCTTTTATCCCCCACGATCTAATTATGCCTGGTGTTGGCTTAATGGTTAGGGTGGTGGCCTTGGGATCCTATAGCGTCCTGAGTTGAAATCCCACTTGGCCATTGAATTAATACCAGCTCGGATTAACTCAGCTTGTCATCCTTCTGTAGTTGGCAAAGTGAGTACCAGAGTACCAGAGTACCAGAGTACCAGCTTGCTGGGTTGATTGAGCCATTTGAGTATCCTGTGTTGGAGTGGTGACCCATCCAGGATTGTGCCCAATAGCTCAGGAGACTGCTCTGGTAGTACTGATGCTGAGTACAGAGTATGGTCCCAATGGATGGATAATCACATTATCCTGATGAAGTTGCAATCATTTTTATGACCCTCACACCATCCCATTGCGATCTCCTGCAGCTTTATTTAAGTGTCATAATTATACCATCCCAGTGTCACTTTCCTATCATTATAGTGTAGATTTTCCATCAGTACAGCAATATATTATAACAACAAAGAAACTTCAAAGCATTGACCACTGAAGAACTATTGTTGTGTGGGTGCTTGTTTAAAAATGGCTGTAAATCTCATGTTTTTGTTTTAAAATATTAATCATTTACATGACCTTTTAAACACTTACCCACAATCATCCCACATCCTTACCCACAATCTTTATTACCCCCATTAACCTTCCTAACCCATCCCTCTTAAGTACAGGCTGCAGTTTCCTTTCCTCCTCTTTCTCTCCTTTTTTCCTGTTCATTCATTCCCTTGCTTATTGTATCCAAGAGCTGCCTTGCTGCCCCCACTGTTGGTTGATACTCTCCATCACCGTGCTCTTCTATGAGCCTTGATGTTATGGAGAAGAAAAAATAAGGTTTGATTCGTTGTAGGACACATAAAGTGAAATCAGTAGCTATGTTTGAGTATTTTGTGAGCTAGTTTAATAAGGAGTACTTTTTAAGAGGCACTCAAAGTTGACTTCTGGTGAGTTCGTTTTCTTGAGGAGTATGCAGCCCTTTTTTGGAGGATCCATGAGCTAGTTTATTAGGAGGTACTTTAACAAGGATCTTGAAGCTTATTCAGCAGGATCCTTCGATAGACTTATCTTGATAACTGATGAAGTTGTCATTATAATTCCATCACATATGAGAAGTACGCCACTTTCAAAATGACGTAATCCACCCAAGATTGCTTGGCGTGCATGTGCAGAAACACTCGAGTAACGAGGTCCACTGGGGCGGCCTGGACGTATGTCATGCGTGCCAGATAATGATTTTAGCATGAAACGGCTCACAAAGATTTTGAGAAATCTCTGATCAACTCGTCTAAAAAAATTGGTATCTTGCAGCCTGTACTGCAAAAACTCACGAGGATATGGGCCTGAGAAACAAGGAAGGTTTCTAGAGAGGCGCGTTCTACCCGAACCTTCGTGCTTCCTAACACCGACGGCCAGGTCACACGTAGGCTTTGTTGGTGCACAGGGTAAGTTCAAAATGATGATATTTACTATTAATCATGATTGGGATGAGGGGGATGGGACGTGATATATATATATATATATATATATATATATATATATATATATATATATATATATATATATATATATATATATATATATATATATATATATACCAGCAGGGGTTACACAGCATTGCCCAGCTGGGTGAGCATTTCCTGGTGGTGGTTTCAGGATGTATTGGACATTAAAAAATTATGAAGTTATTTTCCTCATGGTGGTTACCGTTTACCTGTGGGCCGGCGGCAGCACTACCTGACCCAACATCCCAATGTACACTTTATAGCAGCCTCTGTGGCCTCAAAACAGACGTCAAAGCTAACGTGTGGTACCTAATGACGATGCCCAGATTCTGAAGTACATACACCCAAAAATTAGGCCTCTAGGACCTACGATCCGGCCATGAAATAATAACATGCAAATGCGTGAATGTAAAAACACACAAACGCACAAACGCTTGAAAATATCTATTCTCTATTATAATACCAAGCTTGCACACTAAAAACTCGGCTCGCCGTCACACCATCCCTATGAAATTGCTGTGGCACTTAGCGGACATGCCGACAATGTTTGGGAAGTCTTGGCGTTCCATAGTACCACTTGCATTTTGCACAATGCGTATTTTTGTCATTCCCCGTGTACGGTCTGTCGTCTGCTACCAGCTATGTTGTACTGCTATCCCGTGCATGTGCACGGGTATCGCTAGTATATATGTAACTCACACTCAGGGTGTGAGTCTTGGTTCAGTAGGTGCGCATGGTCTGTCCGGAGTGGGGGTGGTCCTCCTCTGCTTCCTCAGCAACGATTACCGCACACGGCACATATATATATATATATATATAGTATATATATATATATATATATATATATCTATGTTGTTGCAGACCCAGAGTCATGGGGGTACAAGGGTGGGGGTATCCACGATTCTCCCCGGACTCACTGGGAATTGAGGCCGTTGCACACGTATAACTTTATGTTGTGGTGGGTCGCGAATCGACCGCGCATGCCAATAACTTGACCACATGATTCTGTGTCCTCAGTCTGACAACCGTTTACCTATGAACACGTGATCTCCTTACCGGGGAATTGCGCCCTTGGCAATTGTGCTGTTGTTATCTTTATTTGATCTTGATTAATGCAGCCGAGTGTTCCGCTAGCACAATGCCGGACTGATATGAAAGCCAATTAGTTGGGGAATTATAACCTCCCAGCTAATCTACATTCTGACATTGCTGGACCAATGGAAGAAAGGCCAACCACAGGCAGACTGGAAATACAACAAGAATAATTTATTTACAATAAGTGTTGAGGGGTACGGGAAGGAGGGAAGGGAACTCGAGGGCTTTATTGACGTCAAAGGGCAACTGGGGCAGGAAAAGGGGAAATGCAATGAAAAGAGCAATCAAGATGTGTATTTACAAAAGAGAAAGAGAATGTACAAGATGCAGACTTAGCTTAACCTCTACCTTATCTCCCGGATAACAAAACAGGGTTCCCATCAGACCACACACACACACACGGGAAGGCAGTTTCTTCCCAGAGAGCCTCATTGGTATGCATTGCTGTTTGCGCTGTCGCTGATGATTTGCCAATAAGTGATAAAACCGCTCCGGCAGTTGAGGGGGTGTGTAGCATTGGGATTCTCATGTGTGTACTATTTGTGAATGTCTTTACAGTTGCGAGAACTCTGGGAAGGGTTTGAAACAGTAAAGGACTTACCTTGGTCGGCTTTTTTGGTTGCTTTATGCAGCTTCTTCGGCTGGAAGAGCATGGGAGGAATCAATTTATAATATATATATATATATATATATTATATATATATATATATATATATATTATATATACTATATGCACCATGTAAAAAACAAGTGTGTTTTGAGTATTGTTGTGTTATGTCTGTCCCCCTTCAAAAGGATTATTTTCGAGGGTTTTTAAAGGCCAATCATTTAACAGGACTGTAGGTTCACTACGGTTTATTTTTTCGGGATTAAAAAAACCTCGAAATACATTTTCTATTAAAGAGTAATTACATCTCTTCTTTTTGGAAATGTAGATGGTGACTTTCAACTGGGCCTCAATGGCGGTGTACAGAGGCATTAAAAAAAACTTGACAATAAATACAAGGTGTAGGGAGGTTAAATTCTTGCACATGATGTGTGTAACGCGTGCAGAGTAAAGCGAGTGTTCATTTACATACGTGCGATGTCTAATACATAAAGAAGATATAATCATCCAGTAATCATTATATCAGAAGATATAATCATCCTGACGCTAGGCCGAGGCTTCTGACTTTGGCACGCTCATGACACTGTTCCCTCAAAATGAAAGGTCCCAGAAGATAAAGAAAATAGGGCAACATTTGTACACGTAGGGTTATAAAATAACGCTTTTTCTTGCTAAAAAACATGAAATCTTCCAGTCTCTGAATATTTGGAATAAAATAATTCCACTAGTTGTTTTCACTAGTTTGTGGTAATTATAGCTAAAAACTAGTTTTAGGTGGAGATAAGAACTAGCTTTTCACTAGTTTGTGTGAAGTTCACTAATAACTAGTTTTATGAGGAGCTCGGACCTATCCTTTCACCATTTTGTGTTAAGTGTTGGTAAAAACTAGATTTAGGTGGAGTTAAGAACTAGATTTTTACCAGTTTGTGTTAAGTATATGTAATAACTGGTTTTATGAGGAGCTAGGACCTATCTTTTCACCAGTTTGTGTTAAGTGTAGGTGAGAACTAGATTTTGGTGGAGTTAAGAACTACATTTTCACTAGTTTGTGTTAAGTAGAAGTAATAACTAGTTTAAGGAGGAGCGAGGACTTAGCTTTCCACGAGGTTGTTTTATGGATAGCTTTGAACTAGTTTTAAGAGGAGATTGGAGCCGATTTGTGATGACCTTTCAACAAAGGTCCTCTGAAATGTGATGATATTCTTATCAGATTTCCATGAGATCTCATGATTCTATCCTATCCTATCCTATCCTACTATATAAAATAAGGCAATGTCTGTATGTCTGTATGTCTGTTCGTTGTAGAATCAAAATCGGCTTGGCCGACCTCCACCACATTTTGCAGTTGTGCTTGGGTACCCAGGGTCAGGTCATGGGCATTAAATTAATCTCCCTCCCCCTGCAAGTGTGGTGGAACAAATTGCGATTTTTGACTGTACACATGGAACAGTGGAAGTGCTTTAACCACTGACTCCTGCCGGAACAAGAGGTATCGAGGATGCGAAACAATGCCAATTCTGAAAACAAATTCTCTCGCTCCCAAAGGGAGTGGACATTGATCAGTTGACTTCTACTTGGATGAAGGGAGTTAATTTCATGAAGAGTTTGCATCTCATTCTGGAGGAGCTAAGAGATAGTTCATTGTATTTAGTTTCAGAGCACCTAACAGCTAGTTTATTAGTCGGGGTTTTCAGGCTTCTATAAACCCACAGAACAAAACCATCGTTTTCCCATCATGAAGCCCTTGTTGGTTAACAAGTGTTTAATACCGAATTTAATATTTATTCCGCTTATAGTTTGCTCACATACAATCTGTCAGGTTCTAGGTCAAGTTTCCAGCAGAATCTGGAAGAATTCCAATCTGACACAATATCAAACAGAAATCACAATCCATGTTCTTGAAGAGGGCACTCTTGTCTTCGTGATCTGCTTGTATTTGGTCATGTGTGCAAAAGTTCTCTTGCTATCCTTCATAGATGGTAGGGTTTTGAGCTGGTTCCTACCCAAAAATCAACTTTTCCTCATCTTTGGAGTCAAATGAGTGATGCTGTTTAATTTTGTTGTTATTTTTGGCCACAGTTGAGGTTGTCATCCACAAATATAATTCTTGGATGAGGCTCAAGTCCAGTCATTGTGAATATGCAATTGCATTAATGACTATTAAGTAACTTATAAGCTAAATTTGATTTGTAAATTCTCTAACATTTCTGAGCTTATTTTTTCTGAAAATATTTTGATTAATTCTTTTCAGGTACCATTACTATGGTATTGCCGTCAAGGAATGTTCGCTTTACTACGACATCATGTACTCCAAGAAGGGAGCAGCTGGAGTCCCTGAGGGTGGCAAGAAAGAGACTCCGAAGCCAGCTGTGGCGTATTCTCCACGCTCCAAGCTGGGCACCTTACTACCCGAGTTCCCCAGCGTACTCGACCTCCATCTTCCATCCAATGTTCCTGAAGAGAAGGTGATGGTGTTGATGTTTGCTGTTGTTGTTAAATGTATTTTCCAAAAAATTGAAAATGGAAATCATTTCTTCCATCGTGTTCCTCGTTTTTCTGACCGTTATGGTATATTCATCACTTATACCGGTGAAGCATCCGGCAGTATTCTTTTCTAGCATCTATGCTAGTATCCTAGTCAAAGCCAGTGACTCAAGGAGGTTACAATCAAGGAAGGGTTCTATTGAAGTAAAAAATAAACCCCATTCATGATACATGAACTTAATTTGTAATTTTGATGGATACCAGCCCCCAGCATAGATGCGAGAAAACAATACTGTCGGATGCTTCACCGGTATAAGTGATGAATATTCATTCCTTTATATGTCTACAGATAGATTTGTAGGTGTGATACATTCTTGATAAATAACTCAAAGAAGTAAAAATCAGATTATTTTTCAGGATGTGAACAAATAATTAGATGACAAATACAGGGAGTTCCAGATGAAATGCCATCACTTTATCAATTTATTAGCAACACCGATTTAGGACACAAACATAAAACTGGTACCCATATACATCAGATAGTGTAATGTGTTTTTAGGAAGGACGTGTTCAATGTGACGATCATTCTGATTAATCACGGAACATATCGATACGCTCGCTCCTATTGTCCGTAACCTTTCCGAAAGTGTCTCAGCTATTACAAGGTGTGCAATATCAGATCACTGTTTTAATGTTACTGTCAGCCCTGGGGGACATCTTGTATACTTACTCCATAAGGAATCCTGCACAAGAAGAAGTAGCATGGATTAAGGTCTGGCCTTGTCAGATCCCTCACCACTGTGTCAAAGCGTACATGGAAATGGTTCGATATGACCATATCTCTGAGTCAGAAATGGAGGTAATCCAAGACATTGTATATGGTATGTGGGTTCACGGCATCATGTCGAAACCATTGGCATCTCAATGGAAAATATTGACATCACAATTCCACAAAGAATATCTTGCATTTATTTGCAAGTAGCCATTCCCATTGAACGAACCATCAAAAGAAAAGAGCACAATCACTCACAGTTTAGACGGTGTATTGGACCAACACCTTCCCTAGATGGAGTGGCCTCTCATGCAGGTTTTCAACTCCCCAAAATCTCGCATTCTTCCTCTTGACATTGAGTGTTAGATGGAAGTACAGCTCATCTTGACATCATAGCACATCGATAATGGAAGGAACGACCTCCATGAACTCCAAACATCCCTTAGCAGAGGTTCGACGCTTTACTTTACTAACAGCTGTTATTCTCGAAATAATCTGAAAACATGAAACAAAACTTTAAACTCCAATTTGTATAGCGGTACCGCATTTACATGTGTAAACTAATGGTGTTTCATCTGGAATATCCTTTACGAAGTGTACGTTATAGAATACAGGATTAAACTTCCGCTCCTCATTGTTTTCCCATCGGATTGTGAACCTGTGGAATGCCTCATCAATTGCTGCGTGCCAATTGGATGCCGTATGGGCCCAGTTAGTCCGATACATATTTTAGCCTTTCTGTCGTCATCCTTTTTACATTCTCCCCTTTTGTAATATTTTTTTCTGTTTTTTAAAAAAATACTTTTTTTGGCAACTGAATCTTTGCCCATACCTAGTTGATTGTCAAAAGGTGCAGTACTGCACAATTGTAACTTGTGAAACCCACCCATGAAAAATGATCATCATGACATCAACGGCCCGACAAAGATCATATCCACAATGACGAAGATGAATATAGAGGGAATGTGCCATGGAAAATATCACATTTCAGTATTGATTTGTAT
>CM068958.1:13306138-13329756 GCA_035128595.1 Eptatretus atami | reverse complement strand
CACACAGAGAGAGACGCAGAGAGACATTAGAGAGACACAGAGAGAAGAGAGGTGGGGGTAGGGGAGTTAGCAGAGAGAATATGTTATGCTTTCTGAACAACACACACGCACAAAGTTCTTGGCCGATATCGGCAATTTTTGGGGGAATTGGCAGGTTGGAGTCAGTGCGATTACTGACTACAGTATATACTGCATACAACCCAAAAATGTTGAGTAGCTTTCAGCAAAAAACAACGTTGCATGTATATAGATGTTCCAGGGATATGTTCGCAAACATTATTCTTTATAAACAGCTGCATGTCACGGGTCGAAAAAAAATTTGGTTTGGTAATTTTGAAAAGACGTTAATATGGCAAATGGCTCAGAAATTGGGTGTGACTTCACAACAACTCATTCAGGGTGACGGAGCATGAACCACCCACTCAGGGTGATGGAGCACGAACCACTCTCTCAGTGAGACGGAGCACGAACCACACTCTCAGGGTGACGGAGCACGAATCACTTGTTCAGAGTGACTGAGCTCGAACCACTCGCTCAGGGTGACGGAGCACGGACCACTCGCTCTGAATGACATGGCATGGCAAAAGCGTCCACAGTGAATGAACGTTTCACTCAGAATGACGTAGCGCATTACCGCTATCGACAATGGGCACTCAGCAAGTGGCTTAAGCATTCATGCAAGCACTCCAATTTAATGGTTGATAAGGAATGGTTGGCCAGGCTGTCGCTGCATACCATGTAGTATCTCATTAACTTTAAAGCCGGTCTTCACCGCACATACAGCAGTTAATGAAATAAAATGAATTAATGAAATCAACTGACTTTATCCACAAAAGAGTTGCTGCTTAATGCAGGACAAACCTGGAGACATCGCAAAGTTCAATCACCCGTGAAATAAACATTGCAGAAAATCGACCATTTTGCCTGCTCATCTGTGTATGTATCATGTGGTACATTGGTTCGGGGTCCGCGCAAATATTATAATCTCTTTTTAAAACATCCGTTTTTTACCAGATTTGCTCTGATTCCCTATAGAGCACCTCACGAAACCTCCAAAAATATAAACACAGATCTGGCGGACGCTATGGATCGGCAGTCCTTCTGGGGGACAGGGCATATAGCTCAATGAAGCTCGTTAATTTTGGCACATTCCTAAATTTTTGTACACTCAATTTAATTCTCCAAACAGTAGCAAAATAAAAGTTTAATACTTTGGAAATGTCACACTTTCTTGTGTATGTTTGGAGAAGGAGGGACCATAGCCTTGCTTGCTTAAAGTAAATAGGTATATTGGTTTAGTTATAAGACTCGTTATTTCTTTAAATTATCAGATTTCACAGCAGATTTCGACACTTGTTTAATCCGGACGATATCCGATCCTCAAAACCGAAATAATATTTCGATGAGGTACTTCAATTAGTCCGTGAGAGTAGAAAGTGGAAAATCCTATCACATAATGCATGAAATCGCTCCAAGCTCGTAAGTTGAAAATTATAGGACATACAAAAGCGATGTATACAGCAATGTGGAGCTTTGATGAACAGGCATTTGATAATAGGAGTGAGGAAAGCGAAAAAAAAAAAAAACGTTATCATTAAAAAATCATTGCGGCCTGTTCCAAGTCAGGGCATGGTTGAGCAGGCCAAAAAACATGGTGGCTTCAGACTCCAGCGTGGCTACCCAGGAAACGCCTTAAGACCCCAGAGAGCGAGGTGGCCGAGGATAGCCTGATGGATATCATTAAATACAGCTGTTAATTATCTTCAAAATGGGGGTTTTAATTAACCCAAACACAGAATTTTCAGTCATGCACTTCCTTGGAGTTTTCTTAGTATGCATGCAAAGTTTCAGACTGATAGATTTCATGGTTTTGGCATTTATGGGAGACACACTGACACATAAGCACGCACACACACACACACACACACACACACACACACACACACACAACACACACACATGACATTTATTCGTACAGATAAGATATATACACATACATCTATCTATAATTCCAGCAATCACTGTGTGTGTGTGTGTGTGTGTGTGTGTGTGTGTGTGTGTGTGTGTGTGTGTGTGTGTGTGTGTGTCTGTCTGTCTGTCTGTCTGTCTGCGACCGCAGTTTCTCGATGACCGCCGGTCCGATCGGATTTAAAACTTGCCAGGAATATTGCCGGGGCCCCGCGGATGTGCCTTTTCGAGGTTTGATATCAATCGGACGAGCGGTTCCCAAGTTACGGACATTTATCTGTCAACCAATGACAAGACACGGTGCTATGACGTCACGAATGACGTCACAATTAATGTTTATTTATTTATTATTATTAATTTTTTTGCACGATTGACGGTCCGATCTGATTGAAACTTGCCAGGAATATTGCTGGGACCCGCGGATGTGCCTTTTCAAGGTTTGATATTAATCGGATAAGCGGTTCCAAGTTACGGCCATTTATCTGTCAACCAATGGCAAGACACGGTGCTATGACGTCACGAATGACGTCACAATTAATGTTTATTTATTATTTATTATTATTATTATTTTTTTTCATGATTAACGGTCTGATCTGATTAAACTTGCCAGGAATATTGCTGGGGACCCACGGATGTGCCTTTTCAAGGTTTGATATTAAGGTTTGACAGTGGGGCGAGAGAGAGGGGCGAGAGAGGAGGGGGAGAGAGGAGGGCGAGAGAGGGGGGGGAAAGAGGGGGGCGAGAGAGAGGAGCGAGAGAGGAGGGAGGGAGGGGGTGAGAGAGAGGGGGCGTCACAATTCAAGAGAGGGGAGAGAGACGGAGGGAGAGAGGGGGTGTGAGAGAGGGGGCGTCACAATTCAAGAGAGGGGGAGAGAGGAGGGGGCGACAGAGGGGGGGTGAGAGTGGGGGCGAGAGAGGGGGGTGAGAGTGGGGGCGAGAGAGGGGGGTGACAGTGGGGCGAGAGAGAGGGGCGAGACTAGGGGGGAGCAAGAGAGAGGGGCGTCACAATCTTCTTCTTCTTCGTTTGATATGACGTCACAATTGACGCTGGGGACCTGAGTATGTTTCCCAGTTATGCGCATTTATGATACGGTTGGTCCGATCTATTTGAAAAAATGCCCCAATCCAGTCCGTTCGTTTACGAGAGCGAAGGAACGAAGCTGCACATACTGGCACGCCTCACCCACGAGAGAGGGTACTGGCACGAGAGAGGGGAAGAGAGGGGGCGAGAGAGGTGGGGGGGGTGGGGTGAAAAACTGCCCCAATCCAGTCATCGTTTACGCACCTACGGGCCCGCACCTATGGGCCCGCACTAGTATATCTAATATATAAAGCTGATTTTTGCCACTCACTGATTGACTTACTCACTCACTCACTCACTCACTCACTTATATTAATGTTCGGTACCTTCTGGGTGGCGCTGAAAGCTGAAGTTTTGCGTGCCGATGGTCATTGAAGCTTTTCGACCTGTAAATATTGCAGAACCATCAGAAAGCGTCCATTAATGAAAATATAAATAAATGAATATAAATAAATGAAAATAAATAAATGAAAAAATAAGTGCAGGCGAGTGACCCGAGACAATGGGAAAGCACAGACATTTCACGTCCTGATGGACATTGAAGCCAATACACTGGGAAAAATAACAGATCTGTCAGAAAGTATCCGTAAATGAAAATATAAATAAATTCAAAAATAGATGAAAAAATAAATGAAAAATCAAATGCAGGTGAGCGACCCGAGACAATGGGGAAGCATACCTCATAGTACTGTGTAAAACTCTTTTTAACTGCTCGCTCACTTACGCATTCACTCATTGATATAAAAGCTTTGTACTTTGTAGGTGGGGTAAAAAGTTGAAATTATGCCTGTAGATACAACTCAAAGCCAAAATCCGAGGAAAAAATCACAAAACTATTGGAAATTGTCCGTAAATTAAAATATCTGAAAATAATAGTTTGCTGGTGCAGCCTCTGCTCACTGTGGGTCACGTGTCCCAAGACAATGTAGTTGACACTGGAACTGTTTGCTAGGCAATGCTAACATGCACCTCTTCCACCCCTTCTTTTTTTTGACTTTTGCCGTATTTACTTTAAAAATTACTGCAATTGTCAACTTTAAAATAAAGAGCTCTTCCTAAATCACTAATTATTGATTTACTAGAGTTATATAGTTGCTTGCAGAATGTAAGAACAACACACTTCATCCAATATATAAAGCTTTCTCACAATCCACATCACATAATTATGAAGTTTGTGTTTATTATGTATGCAGGTCAGATGCACCTGAGTAGTTGCTTGCAGCATACATATCCAATTACAAGGACAATAGTCGATAATGGACAAATACATGTAAATGAATGGTATATAAATGGTATTCGAACCTATGCTCCATGCATCATGAGTCTTGAGTTAGATCGGAATGCTAAACAAGTCTTCGCTATTGTGGAGGTCATATGTTTGGCCACTGTGTATTTCCATATTTATTTCCAATATCATAACACTCGATGTACACGAAGTGTCCACAGAATTAATTAACTATTAATTGCATGATTATTAGGAAATCAAATGAAGGATGAGTTGCTGAGACTCGAGTCTGAAGTAATTAACTTTGTAATTAGAATAGTAATCTCGACCATATTACCGAATGAATAAAAGGCAGGATGAATGAACAACGAAGGAAAAACTCAGCGAACCAGAGAGTATTGATATTTTTGAGAAAATGGTGTCATGTGATTAATTTTGTGAGGAAGAGGAATCAACGTGCTGCTCGGCATAATAGTTTGATTTGAATTTCAATTTTCATCTGGATATTTTAATTATTAATGTTATCGAAGACCAGGCCTCAACGCGGACCCTTTTTTGTATGAGGCAGGCAAATGTAATTTGTATATTAATTGTGATCTCAATAACACACGCCGTGTGAGGGAGACAATGGGCAGCATTTGAGGTGCTATACTGTGTAGTGTAAACGATTTTTGGCATGGCCTGCAGGCTTCGCGGACAGTGATCCACAGTGCTGACATCACATCCCAGATGCTGGAAGACTGGCACAGTGTGGATCTGATGAGCATCAGCAAGCAGACACTGTACACACTGTGCGACTGGGGGAAGGAGCACCGAGTACTCATCGAAGCGCGTAAGTCACAAACACGTCTGATTTTGCACAGATTACAGGCAGTGTTCACGAGGCTCCTTGTAGAGCTTATTTTAAAGTTGAGAACATAGATACTGCGATGTTGACATGGTGCTGGTAGGAAAGCGTTGTATCGCTCAATATTCCATACAGTCGTTGCTGCGCCTCCTCCTTATACCTGTAGCTGCATTGAGCTTTGAAGATTAACTGCTGAAATCTATCTATCTGGATTCTTCCTGAAATCCTTGACATTTGGTCCTTTCTCTTTCACATCTCTCTTCAGTCTTTCACACTTTTCTACTTTTTCCATTCCTTTTATTCATGCTAATTCTTGTTTTTCTTTTCTTCTTGTTCATTTTCCTCGATTTTATCTCGACTTTCCTCATGATTTCTCTCTTTATTTATCTCCACCTGTTGATGGAGAGGTGAACTCTTGCAAGTTGCTTGGATGGGTTTGAGGGTAGAGGAGTAGCAGCCAAAACCCGAATCTTATCCAGGTTCCTTCTGATGACTCAAATGCAGTATTTGGTGTTTCATATGATTAGAAACTGGTGTTTTTTCCAAGTAAATTCAATGTCCAATGTTATATGTTCACACTTCGATGACTGTCATAACGAGACCATTTGTCTCATGGTTCCTCTAATAGATGCAGAATCTTAATGAAAATCCAATTAACCCCAGTTAACATGATCCACTTTGATGAAATGTTCTGAAACGTTTGAGAAGACCAGAAGTGCTGTTAATTAGCTAAAGGGTTATAATATTTGTGAACATTAACATTTCCAATGTGCTCATCAAGCTAAAATTGATTTAAACCACCTATTTAATATTTGGGATTGGACCACTTCCCCCAAGGCTGATTAATCACAAGTCAAGTCATCGGGAAGCAAATTGTTAAATCCACACTGGGAGCAGGCAAAGTGCTAGAGTGAGGGAAGAGGTGCGATTTACTTTCTGCTTTTTAACCTGCTAAGCATTACACGACACATTTGTAGAAAAACTATTCACAAGAAAATACCCGACAATCGGTAGAGTAGAAAATAACTGAACATTCTGCAATGTTGTTCGATGAGATTGAAATGTTTATTTTGAATTGGTGAGCATGCTGAAAGGCGACCAGAATCATTCAAGGTTGATGTGGACTTTTTATTGTATAAAATCAAAAGGTACATCTGAGTTTTTAGCTTATCTGGAATGTAAATTCCAGATAAGGTATTGTCATCGCGCACTGTCCGTCCGTCTCCTTTTTTGACTTCTCTGGCCAAAGCACTGCACTGATCCGGCTGAAATTTTGCAGCAAACTCCTGACTGGTAACAGGAATTGCAAAGCTCATTCTGGTCACATGACTTTAAGTAGGTCAAAATGGCGGACTTTGTAAATTTCTTGAAAAATCTTCTCCAGATCTACCAGTCAGAATGCTACCAAATTTGGGTTACAACATTAGGCCAGGGTAGGGATGTTAAATTGTGGAGGTCATTCCGATCACTTGACTGGAAGTGTGTCAAAATGGTGGTTCTGCAAATTCCTTCCAAAAGCTTATTCTCCTGATTCACGAGTCAGAATGCTACCAAATTTGGGTTACAACATTAAGATAGAGTCCTGGTGTTAAATTGCAGAGGCCACGTTGATCACATGACCAGAAGTGTGTCAAATGGCCAACAGTCAATTTTTGTGAAAAATGCATAAATTCCTTCAAAAAATCTACTTCTCCAGACCCACCATTCATAATCCTACCAAATTTGGGTTATAACATTAGGACACAGTCCTAATGTTAAATTGTGGAGGCTATGCTGATCACATGACTGGAAATGTGTCAAAATGGAAATCACTCAAATTCCTTACAAAATCTTCTTCTCTCGACCCACCAGTAAGAGTGCAACCAAATATTGGTTGCAACATTAGGCTAGGGTTGGGATTTTAGTTATATTGTGGAAGTCATGCAGATCATGTGACCGGAAGTGTGCCAAAATGGCCGCCTTGGTCAACTTTGGGGAAAATCGCATTAATTCCTTAAAAAATCTTCTCCAGACCCACCCATCAGAATGCTACCAAATTTGGGTTACAACATTAGGACAGGGTCATAATGTTAAATTGTGGAGGTCATGCCAATAACATGACTGGAAGTGTGTTAAAATGGTGGACTTTGTAAAAAAAAAATTGGAAAATCACGTAAATTCCTTCAAAAATCTTCCTCGCCAGACCCACCAGTCAGAATGCTACCAAATTTTGGTTACAGCATTAGGCCAGGGCCCAGATAAGCTACAGATCCAGTGTGATCCTATTTTTTTCGACACAAAGTCGAAGCTTGTGGAGGAGCTAGAACATAGAATGGATCAGGACATAACAGAACAAAAGGAACAACAGAAAGAGAGGGGACTAGGAACACACAAGAGCAGGGAGGAGGAACGAAATAGAGAGAGATTAGGAAAAATAATGCATGTGGGAAAGAATGAGGAGTAGGAGAGGAAACAGGGCATAGACAAGATGGATACAGAAGCAAACTCTTTGGAAGGAAAAACTAGAAACATGGAAAGAGGTGGGGTTGGGGAGGGGGATTAATTGGGGCAAGTAAAGATCATGGTTTTGGGTGGGGATGACCTGAGATGGTGGTGAACAACCGTTTTGAAGACCTGGAGCGAAGAATGATATTGAAGAGAATGCAGAAGTTCATTCCACAGGCAGGAAAAAAGAAGAACTAATTAGTGGAGGACGGCAGTAATCCTGGATTTTGGGAGTTTCAACAGAAGGGGGTTGAGGGTGGATTGTGCATGCCCTGCAGAAACCTGGAGGGGGGAGCAAAGCATGGAAAGAGCAGAGGGTGCAAGGGTTCATGAAATCTCACCTATTTCTCACTGTATTCTCCCGTGACAGAGACCCAATTGTCCCAAGGATGTGATAGGGCCCTAGACACCATCTCCCTGGAAGTATTTGGAACAGATATGCAGCCATTTCATTATATACATGACACATACTCTCGTGCGCAGCCTTGTGACTACTGGCTGCATCATTGGTTCGTGACACGGCAATGCCGCTGTACACTGGTATTATTACCAGTACACTGGTACTCATTTCACCGACCTCAGAAGGATGGCAAGTTGAGTCAACCCCACCTGGTGTTAATTCAGCGACAGACGGGGCTCAAACTCAGGACCCGAGGATCCCCAGCCAGCCACCCAAACCGCAAAGCCAATGCCAGGCTTATTATGTACGCTTTGACATCATCATTCATAAACTCAACACAAAAGAGATGTTCATCGAGTGTGAAATTTAGGTGACCAAATCCACACTGGTGGTTTCGAAATCCCCAACCCATCTCCACTGGAGTAGTAGTGGATACATTTGCGGTGGGAATCCGAGTATTATCATGCAATAAACCCAGGGATGGCTTTCCTAGGGACAGGATATCTGGTCACCATGTGCATATTGTTTATTTCACATAATCGGGTAAAAATCACTGTAGTACCGTGCATTGATGGATTCCGCAGGTTTAAAAAATTCCACAAAAATTAACCGCTGAGGTCTGAAAACACTATTGCCATGAGCTCTCCGGCGAATGGCTTAACCTTCAAGATTTTATTGGTGGGGACCAAGAATGTCTCTACTCTGTGATGGCTTGCTTTGACTTTGGTGTGGAATGATTGACTTCGGTCTCATCACATGTCAAAATGTGATGAAGAAACCATCTCTCTCCCTAGTCTAGTTGTCTTGCACAAGTTCTATTTCAATAATCACATGAATTGCTTTTTAATTAAATGTGAAGTTCTTTCGTACTTACCTTCCACTCACCTTGTTGAATCGCGAGCAAGAATGAAGTCTTGTTTTCACAATTCCAACACTAACATCCAATTCTTCTGCAATATATGGTAGAGCAACCCGTCAATTCTCCAAAATTATCTGTTCGTTCCGCACGTTTGATTTTTTGATTGAGTGATGGCAGATTGTTGCACGTGAGAATGCTCAAGGTCATGTGTCAGTACATAGCTATACATTCAGACCCCGGTTTGTGTCGTGGATGCGTTCATGAAAAGTGCGACGAATATCGAAACGACGTAAATCAAAGCAATTGTTTTCAAAATAATTAATGGAATAAGTGGGGGACAACATGCATTATATTTCACTTTTTATACGCCCGATATATATATATATATATATATATATATCGGGTGTATTATGTGATACCGGTTGTTCCGTCTGTCCGTCCGTTCCTGTCCGCACACTAACTCCCAAAGTTTTCAACTTTCACGTTTCATTTGGTACATAGGTACAGACTGTGGAGACGGTGTGTTGCAACATACGTTCATCATCTAAAGCGGTTGCCATGGCAACCAGGATGCTGTTTTCCATGTAGTAGCACAATTCTGTAATACCTTCTTGTTCGGCGTATATTGTGCTCATTGACTCTTGTTAACTATATATTATCCTATTTTTGATTAATGCACGTTGTACAATGTTCAAGTACACAAATGCATTAATGGAATTTAAAAAAACAAAACACAATTACCAGACTTGAATAAAAACAAGTGAAATCCTTCAATACAGGCGTGTGGTGAAGCAAATGAGTAACTAATGTTATTGAAAGAACCACTTATCACTTTGCCACAATATCTACCATAATTGTAAGTAAATTTCAACTACTAATGCATACGAAACACTTGTTTATGGCTAATATTAAAGAGAATGATGGCATAAGAAGAACTTAGCTTTCAGCGTTCGTTGCGCGAAATGCCATGGTGGGCGGAAATGACGTCTTTTTCGTCGTACATGAGAGGGGAGCGTTTCTTGGTTTTTTTTCGCTCAAGCAATAATTCAATGGTTTTCACATATATACAACATTAGTTTCAACAATTTCATTGAAATACTCGGGTATTTCCATCAATTGTCGCTTATCCTCTAGGTTACGCACTGCCATCTACCGGACGGCCATCATTGCAGTCTGCCTTGCTGGCATGTGGGGGGGGGGGGACACCGGGGACATCGGGGACATTTCAAACTTGGTGCAATTTACTATCAGGTCGAAGTTGGCAGTAGCTCTTCTCATTCCTCTTCCTTAAATGAACGGCGGCATTTTTATGGTTCCTGGAGGGAGGCAACAGTCATTGCGTCCACGGTGTCCTGCTTTTTGGAAGAAAAAAAAAACAATTTAAAAAATGTTTGTTTTCATTATGAGGCAGAATTTTCAGTGTTACAAATTGGCTCGTATTACGGGTTGGCGGTATCGGGAACAATCGGCAATCTCCGATATCAGCCCTCGAGTTATAGATGACGTGCATCGTATTCGGAGGCAAACTTAATAACCCGGCAACATCAATGGCACGGTCACCAGCATCCATTTGACGAATAACATCGAATTTCACTTCTAAGGTAACACTATTGCAATGCCTCTTAGCCAATCTACAGCACAGTACATTTCTTTACGTGTGAAGTAAAGGGCAGTAGTTCTTTCGGCCATTTTGTGATCTTCTGATTTGATACTTTAATGACATATTATAGCGTCTTTATCAGTCTTGTAAGTTCTGAAAACGCTCAAGAAGAAAAGGTATGGCTTTTAAAGCGACGTAAGTGTGAGTTGAGGCAACACGAATTGGGTCGTGCCATAAATAACGTCGCAACGTATTTTCGAAACGACGTAAAAAGGGGAGACGTAAATTGGCGTACGGTTTTACTGTATTTGAACTCACTGCATCATCGAACCACACTGGATTCTAAAATACATGTATCACCAAATTGTGCAGCAAGTTTACTGTAATCTCAACTGGTTTGATGTTCTCATTCACAAGGAACACCTCTGTTCTACAGCACACGTGCTTATGTTGGCAGTCATCTTGGTTTCGCCAATAATGTTTTGACTCGTGTTAACATCACTTCCTGTCTAATTTGCTCACGGTATGCAATATCATTACACAATTTTTTTAGCATTTATTTATTTATTTATTTTACATGATTTCAAACAAAAGTCTGGGTCAACCTACAATGACCCGCGTACATCACCCCGCATCCCACTTCTAACCTTTCTGCTAGTTAGCCCGTCCCCTCGGGTAGCAGGAGACGGGATTTTGCGATTGTGTGTGTTGTTGGTTGTTAACACCATATGCAGGTTTAAGAAGATGGAAGAGTGTGTGTGTGTGTGTGTGTGTGTGTGTGTGTGTGTGTGTTGTGTGTGTGTGTGTGGTGTGTGTGTGTGTGTGTGTGTCCAGTCTATAAGTTTTTACCATTTGGATTTGTCATCAAACTTTCCACAAACCTTTAATATAGAATATGGAGAAAATAATTAATAATTGTGTCAAAATGTAAAATGGCAAGTCATAGTAACTATAAAAAGCCATTATTAGCCACACAGTGCGCGGGGATGGGGATGGGGGGCGGTTTCGCCTTCGAGACGATTTCTTGGAATGTGGTTGCTCTGGGAAAAGCACAACAACATTGAGGCCTCTCTCCATAAACTGTTGATTTATCTGTGAAGAAAACGATCAAATGTGTTTGTGTTCTTCGCTTTATCCAGCAGATGTTGAGCAATTAGTAGTCAAGCCAACAGCAGCCTCGAAACACTCAACGGGAGGTCGTTGTTCCAAAATAGGCGTTGGGACGTAACGGCATTATATCCATCTCACAGCATCGTCATGTTTTGTTATATTTAAAGAAATTGAGAGGTTCCTCTCCATACGTAAGCTAAAAGATCCTTGAATGCTTATACGACTCCAAATTTTACAAAGAACAACTAACAAGCAAAGCAACATGGCTTCCATACAGCTCACCATTTCATTTTGAATACATTGTACCTACACATGTACGGATTATCCACTTGTGAGCATTGTATAGGTTTCTTTAATAATTCATTTGCTCTGGTCCATCGTTGTGTTCCCAGGTCATGAGAATTGTCCTGCCTTGACACATGAGCTCAGATGAGGTATGACCTGACCTAGAACCATCAGGTCTTGAAGGACAGAGATCAGGAACTTCATGGTTTCAGTCACTGGTGCAGAGCTCTGATTTATTTTAGGACATAGGAAGTTATATATGGTTACTTGAACTCAGCAGCCTCAAGCGAGGCTGTAAAGGGCAAGCGAAGAGGTGAGGCTGTTGGCAAATGCAGTGGAGGGAGGAACAGCAGATAATTAAATATGGACATTGAGAGATTGAGCAGGAAGGATGAGCAATTTTTAGGTACAGAAAAGGTAACTGATGGATTGAGTGAGGAATGATTTCTCCCATAAGGTTAATGCTGGACCATTACTAGTTGTCAATGATTAGACTGTAATCTAGCTAGTAGGAAATGGCTACAGGTAAAGGGGGATAGGAGTTGGTGAGGAGGAAGGGGATGGTTAGTTGTCGTATCTTGTTAGTAATGAATAGGCCGCATATGGTGTAATCATTACTCGGAGGATGACACACCACAAAGCATAGAGTGTGGTGGATGGTATTGTTGATGGAGACTGTGACTGTCATTGTGGAGGAAGGGTTACCTGTAAAAGGTGAAGAATATGCTACATGAGGAACATTTCAGGACAACTGAAAATGGCTGTTGGAGGGTTCACAACTTAGCATGAAAGTTCTGTGATATCTGAGTCGAGTTACTCGATGTTTAAGGTAAACATGGGAAGGGTTTGTTTCAGGGAGCACAAGAGAATGACCAAGAAGGAGGAATGGGATAGTTTGTCGACAAGTGGGGAAGCAGGTTAAGAGTTAGAAGATGTTGAGGAGGGGTCGGAGAGTGGAAGGTGTGGGAGATTGTGGCGAGGGGTAGGAAATTGCAGGAAAGGGGAAGGGGTGAGGAGAAGGAGAGAAAAAGATAGGGAGAGTGAGGAGTGGAAGAGTGTGAAAAATATGGAGAGTATGAGGAGGGCCAGATAATGCGAGCAGGGAGGGAGAGTGTGGAGGCGCGGGTGAGAGAGTCAAAGAGAATCAGGAGAATGTGAGAAAAAGATGGAAGAGTGTGAGGAGGGGTGGAAGAATGTGAGATAGTGTGAAGAGAGGCAGAGCCAAAGAAGGCAAGGAAAAGCAAGGAAAGGTGGGAGAACATGAGAAAGATGGGAGTCTGTGGTGTGAGAGAGAGAGAGAGAGAGAGAAGAGAGAGAGAGAGAGAGAGAGAGAGAGAGAGAGAGAGAGAGGAGAGAGGAGAGATAGAGATAGAGATAGAGATAGAGATAGAGATAGAGATAGAGATAGAGATAGAGATAGAGATAGAGATAGAGATAGAGATAGAGATAGAGATAGAGATAGAGATAGTAGAATAGATAGAGATAAGGTGGGAGAGTCCAAGGAAAGTGATTGAAAAGCCATTGAGCAGGGCAAGTAGAGCATAATTTTTCAATTAGGGTGAGAAAAGGTTGTATTTGCAGCAGGAGAGATGGAGGCAGCAACCGCATAGTTACGCAATTAGTCTCATACAAGCAGAAGCCATGGTAAATATACCGCGATAGAAAATCAGAAAAAACAGGAAACCTTTTACTCTTGTGCTGGTTCAAAGAGCTCAAAACTGGAAGTTTAAGAAGGAATGTCTTGAGTTGTTGGATGCGCCTAGCTCTGAAAGAAAAGAAGAGAGTAAAATGAGATGAACAACTCTTTGATTGATTCAAAAAAAAATTGATTGAAGAGGACAAAATCGATAAATACGATAGCTGATGCTGTCAGATGCTGGATTTGTCGGTTGTCGCGACTAAACCGTCTCCCCCACCAGGTTTCCTGGTAAGGAGGGTGTTTGGATATGGACACCCAGCAGGATAAAAAAAAACCTGTAAAGGACGGAGGAGCTCCTTGTGAGCCAAGGCCATCCATATCTAGTGCCCAACTGTGTCTGTGACGTCCTCATGCAGTTGGGTTACTTATTATTAGGAGGTTGGTGGCAGGATTTGCACTCTGGCACCGAAAACCCTTCATTCCACAAAACATTCTCGAAGCATAAAAAAATCTGAAAAACCACTCCGTGGGAGTACTCCGGTGCAGCTTCCCTTCGCAGGGCAGCTCACCGGATGACGGATTGGGGAAACCTTGGGACCCAATCTTTGATTGGAAACCACGGGGTAGCATTCTCTGGTCAGGTTGCGGAGAGTGTGTCGGAGTGGTGCTGAGGTTCGTCCACCAGACGGCGGTCTCCTTGGGTTAACCTGAGGCGGTCCCTTCGGTGGGTGCCTGAAATGTCCTATCCCTAAAAGAGGATGATCACCTGTCTCTGTTTACATCTGAGCTCAAGTGTTTGGACATCGGTATTGCAGCACTCTCTGAGGTTCGGAACGGATTGCGGCGAGATCATGGTGGTGGTTAACCTACTATTGTTTGGTCGCTCTGATGGTTACCATCCCAAGAGTTGCTGTAGCTGTGTCCAATAAGCTGACCCAATGATAATTGAGGTAACACCGGTCAACGGCGTAATATAACGAAGGATTCATCACTCCTTGGGTGTCATTTCCCTGGTCTCTGTATATGCTCCGACTGAGGGGCGTGATTCACTGTGAAGGACGCATTCTACCCACGCTCGAGTCTGTGGTTGATCAGTGCCCCAGGCGAGATACATTGTAGTCTTGGGGATTTCATGCATCGACTGGAACTGATAGGATGGTTATGAGACGTGTGTTGGGCCCATGGGTCTGAAACTGTGAACCATAATAGCACAATTCCTTGACTTTGCAAGAAGTCATGGACTTTGGGTGGCTGTTTCATGGTTTCACCGCCACAGGCTCATCGCTGGACTTGGTATTCCAATGCTGGAGGTGTGGCAAAGGAGATTGACCATGTCCTCATTGATGGTCACTGGAGGATGATCCAGAACTGCAGGGTCTACCGGAGTGCTCAGTTCCTCAATACTGACCACCGGCTTATTGTGCAATCTTAAGTTGCAGCTTAAATCCAGGAGAATGGTACCATCCCACCTCGCTCGGATGTTGCAAGCTCAAGGATGAGGGGTAGCTGAGGAGTTTGCAACAAGCTGAGTGGAATTTGGGGGTCTGTGTGCTTTGGGGATCCTGAAGAGTTGTAGAGTGCCTTCACTACCACCATCCTTGATGTTGCCGTGGATGTCTTGGAACCACCGTAGGGCGAAGAAGAATTTTGTCTCTCAAGGGACACTGGATACCATTGACCAGAGTCACAGGGCCAGGCTGAATGGCAGAGTGAGCTGTTCAGGGACTGAGGTGTAAACTGTACGTGCGCTAAGGGTGGACAAGGAGGCCTATGTGCGAGGAATCTGAGGGGGTGAGCATCACTGTGGTCAAGTGATTCTCTTCTTGCTTACAGGGAATTCGCGCATTGCGTTCATCCAGCCATCCCTCGGTGTACTGCAGTTAGACAGAGAGTGTAGGCTCTTGACAGAGGAGTCCGAAGTGAAGGCCCGCTGGGCGGTTACTTTGAGCGGTTATACCAGGCTGATCCACCAGCTGTCGAGTTGGACGTCATGGGTGTTACAATCCTGTTGCTGCCTCCAATCAACTGTGGTCCACCTTCGTTTGTGGAAACACAGGCTACTGTGAAGCATTGATTTGGGTAAAGCTCCTGGGATCTGTGGCATCCATGCTGAACTTCTCAAGACTGGTGAAATGCTGCACTCGTGTCGTTGCATGCAGTTCTGTGCTCTGCCTGGAACACAGGCATCATCCCAACTGACTGAAGGGGACCTTGTGTCCTCTCTGGAATGGGAGGGTGATCGCCAGACTGCAACAACTACCGAGGGTGACGCTGCTCTCAGTGCCGGGCAAGGTCTTGCTCGATATTCTTGATAGGGTTCCCACCATCTGCTTGAGCACCAGCGTCCAAGCAGTCAGGCTTTACACCAAAGAGGTCACGATTGACCATCTCCTTGCTCTTCGGGTCCTCACAAACGCAGGCAAGAGTTTCAGCAGTTGCTGCTGCAGCCATGTTGATCTCTGAAGCGTTTGATTCAGTGAATCGGATCCCTCTGGAGGATTCTTGGTCTTCTTGGGGTGCCACCAAAACTGATCGATCTGATGTCTGAACTATACTCTGGTACTGAGAGTGTGTGAGGTGTGTGGTACCATCTCTGACTTATTTCCAGTTGTACTGGAGTTTGTCAGGGGTGTGTACTGACTCCAAACTTTCAGCACTTGTATGGACTGGATTTGGGGGGATGTCGAGAGATCAAGCTGTGGTGCATCATTGGGAATGTCAAAATCTCTGACCTTGATTTCGCGATGATGCAGTCATCCTTGCGTGACTTTAGATATCCTTTTGGAGGCCCTCAGGTGCTGAATGAGGAGACGGAGCCGCTGGATTATGGGTTCCTGGGTCAAAACTAAGATCCAGGCTTTCAATGACATCTTGGATGCTGCTGTCCTGTCTGAGCCTGTTTGTGGTGAGGATGTTGAGGTCGTGGAGAGATTCCTTACCTTGGCAGTGATATTCATGTCTCTGCTGGCTGTGAGTCAGAGGTCAATAGACTCTGGGTCGGCCTGGGAGTCATGGATTCACTGGATCATGGGGTGTGGTGCTGCTGGTACCTGTGCAGGAGGACGAAATCTGAGTCTTCAGGTCTGGTGCTTCCAGTCTTGTTCTATGGATGTGAGACTTGGACTCTGACCAGGGATCTGAGACAGAGACTTAATTCCTTTGGTACAGATCTTTTCGGAGAATCCTTGGCTATCGCTGGTCAGACTTTGTGCCAACAAGCATTTGCTGAGAGAGACTCAAATGAGATTTGTACCTGCATAGTCCGTGAGCGTCAGCTGCGACTGTATGGGCAATGTGACTCGTTTTCCTGGCGCTGATCCTGCTCACAGATACTCTCAGCGAGGGAGTTTCACGAGTGGGGAGGAGCCAATGGGCCGATCACAGTGCCTCATGGTTGCAGCAGGTTGATCGCATCTCAAGGAGATGGGGATGGCCAGGCATGCTGGGATGGCCAGACGGAGGCCCTGGAGTACTGACAGAAAGTGGACGCAGCGATGCGCTGCTCTGGCGCACGCTCCCATACCTCACCTGACCTGACTGATGCTGTCTGTCTGTCTGTCTGTTTGCTTGTCCATCCCACCCTGAAACATGAAAATGCTCCTCGAGAGAGAAAAAAGTAATTACGTTTTTTGCATTTTGTCAAAAATTTACAAAGCAAATGATTGTTTGTTTGCATTTTGTCACATCGTTCATAAAGTTTGTTGTGTTCTTCAGTGCTCCTCAACATGTGCACCTTGAGTGGCACGTAGCACCTCCAATTGATGATCCACTTCAATGCATGTGTTGGCCAACATATCCCTCGTCACACTGCTGGTTGTCCTTGCACGAAATGGGAGTGTGTGAGTTGTGTGTGTGTGTGTGTGTGTGTGTGTGTGTGAGAGAGAGAGAGAGAGAGAGAGAGAGAGAAGAGAGAGAGAAGAGAGAGAGAGAAGAGGAAGAGAGAGAGAGATATAGAGATATAGAGATATAGAGATATAGAGATATAGAGATATAGAGATATAGAATATAGAGATATGAGATATAGAGATATAGAGATATAGAGATATATATATGAATGTTTCAATGTGAACAACAGAGGTTTGGGAAAACAATCCTTGACATTGCTTTCCAACCAAGAAGAAGTCTAAAGGCATCACATCGCGTTCTGCATCGTACATCGAGGACTGCCCCAACATTTTCAATCCATTTACCAGGGAAGTTCTTGGTTCTGAAGGTCGCACTATCTGCACTTAATATGAGTGAAGAGGCAATCCTTTATATACAACTTTTGTTTTTTATATTATAATTTCCTGTAGGTTTGGATGAATTTTAAGCAAATTTTACTGGATACTTTTTTTTCTCGGAGTATTCCGTGTTTCAGGAGACAGACAGCATTAGTGTATTATATATACTGTATAGAGTAGTGTCAAATTCTAAATTCATCATATTTCTTAAGAGAAAAGACATCGTGGCATATTTCTTAACAGCAAAGAAAAAACAATTTTCAGGAGAATTGAAGCAGTGGTCTGTTGACTATACGCCTCTGGATTTTTTTTTCGGATTGAAAAAATATATAATTTTCCCATAAGTTTGGATTATATTAATTTGAGGCAACTTTTACTTGAATAAATTTTTGTCCTTCCAATCGACTCCAGAATCTATTGTGCCTGATGAAGGCGACTGCGAAGCCGGCGAAACGTTGCCTGAGATTGGGTCTGCTCTCGCTTTTTTGCTCAAATTAGCGGAGTCGATCTAGTTATCTTGCAAAACGAAGTTTTTGCAAGATATGTTAGTCAGCTTGTATGTTTTTTTTTTTATTTTAATTTTTTTTTTTTTTTTTTTGTCTGTAATCACGAATAAAAATTCTGCAGAGCACAGTTATCATTGGAAATTTTTGTAACTTCGCATATCAGAGGCCTATGGAGGTCCCTTTCACCGCACAAAATTTTGAAGGTCAAGGTCAAAGGTCAAGGTCACTTTGTCGCAAATCAGGGGAGTCGACGAAACCCTTATTTTTATGGTAATTTTGATCGATCGTCTTCAAACTTCATGGGAATATAGTTCATGTCTGGCGCTCAGCTGATTAATTTTTGGTGGCGATTGGCCTTGACCTTCATGGTTAGCGCCTAAGGTCAACATATTTGACCCAAGGTCAAATTTTCAAGTTTTAGGAACCATATCGTGTAGTACCTCAAATTGAACACCTCGATGAGTGCTTCTTGATATGTCAAGCTTGAGACATTATGACGTCATTTGGTGACATTATGAGGCAAACGCATATTTTTCATGGTTATCCTGTAGAACGATTCTCATCGGAATCTCTCGTAGGCAGATATTCCTCAAGGAGTCGCTCCTGGTGGATAGCAGCTCTGTTCACCTCAGTGTGACCTTAAGAGTCACACGTGGTCACTTTTGGCAAGATACGGTCACCCTGCGGTGACATTGGTTTATTTTTTATTTTTGGTTGGACCACCCTTCTTCTTTAAAAATGTGTCATCCCAACCACCCCAATCTTATACAATATATATCTTTTTCTTTTCAGCTCCAACCACAACACGACCCTCTTACAATAGCAGCTTAATTCCTTTTAGCTTAATTCATAAAATTTATTAAAAATTTTCCTTTCATAACAAGAGGTCTAACAGAATGGTGCATAGGTATAGCTCACTTACCTTTGAACTGTCTCATTGGGGTTTGATGCCCGACCCAATTATAAGCTATCGGGTTGGCATTTTGCTGTCAGGGTGTTGCATCAACAAAGTCTGCCTGTCCATCCAACAGATGTTAAGCTGGGTGTCTCATTTGTAAGCGTTTTAAGTGGTGGGTGCTGAAGATCCCACGTTGCCCTTCCCAAAGAATAAGCGAGCTCTTGCCGGCTACCTGAACAAATTAAAAATTCCTTCCCAAATCACCTTCGGTCAAACGTCAGGCCTGGAAAACCAGTTCGTGAAAAAGTTGGGGCAAAAACTTTTCCCAGCTGACCCCACGGGGAGGTAGGAATAATTGGGGCCATTAAATAAGGAGCGATAGTCGTCCTTGCCAAGTAAAACGTTGTAAAGAAGACATTTGCCTCCTGACATATTAGGCACCATTTGTGTTTCCTATTCTTCTTTTATATGCAGAACAAGGCTGCGGGGTAGCATCATTTGCTGATGGTGCAGCCGTGCCACTGATGTGATGCCCTTTGAAGGTTCGGGCAGGAATTTGGAATTTGTTCATGGTGCCGGTGATGGCTCACCCAGTTTAACGTCCATTGGAGGAATGGCACACAAATTGACAAATCACCTTGCCTGTGAAACACTGGGATGACAGTTTATAGCTGGGCCAGGATTCAAACCCAGGCTAGACAACCTAGAGGCGAGTGTGCATACCTCGAGGACACCCTGACAAGCCTCTGCTTACTCATCGAGGTTTCTTGAGTCTCAACTAAAATTCAACATCACTTTTCACAACCTCATTCTATACACTAGTTTCCAACTGTGGCCGATGCCTTCCCTACGTCCATTAAATTTGCTTAGAAGTTCTTTCTGCGCTATTTTCAAATGGATATGTTTGACAGTTCCTATGTACAAAATAGCTGATCTAATATGCCATTGAAGAATCCTGTGACGTTTGGCGTCGGGAAGAGCTCACCTGGCGGTGAACATGTAAATGGATGCAGACAGCGAAAGGGAAACAGTTCAAGTGTAATTCGACGTCTTTCAAAATTAGTTACTCTTTGGAGACAAAGACAAATCAATACCTAAGATTGAGCCGTCCACCGGTTTCACTCGAAGGCTGTGCCAAGCCGTGCAACGTAATTAACCTTTACGGTTAACCCAGGTCACCAGCCCATTTTGTTAAATGCCGACAGTGATTACAGTCATCCAGAGGATGCAATTGTGGAACCTTTAACATTTGTGTTCTGATGCCCTCTCTCCCCACACCTTCCAATTACCTCCCTCACCTTCTCAATGACACCGAGGCAAGCTGTTACAGAGATTATTGGGATGTACAGTATATTAACTGTGGGATTTCATTTTGAGATAAAGAATGATAAGGTGGTAATATACCGGAAGTTAATGGAAACGACTTCCTGTAACATCTGAGAGTAGTTTATCGTTACCCTCGCCGAAGGAGAGGGTATTGCAATTGGGTCTGATACTGCCTTTGTCTGTTTGTTTGTCCGCACAGAACTTTTGTGTTTTTCTCTGCAACTGGTTGTCAGATTGACACGAAATTTTCACCATAGGAGCCACTACTCATGTAGAATGTTTCAATGATAATTATGAGGTCGTAGGTCACGTGGTGCGGTAGCCGCATTGGAAAAAAAATAGAAAAACTTTGGACCTCTGTATCTATGAAACTGCACCAAAGAAAAAAATCGAAACTTGGCACATAGCAAATGCTCCTTGTGGGGAATGACAATGATATTTTATGACGTCATAGGTGCCTTTGTTATGACGTCATAATTGCGTATGTAGAACGCTACATCCGATCAGTATGAAAAATTTTGAGTGTCATCGAGGGATTAAAATGGTGCACAATTTTTTTTTTGATTACGTCATCGGTCACGTGATTCGGCAGCCATATTATTTTTTGAAAAAAACTTTCAAAAATCTTCTTCTCTGAATTGGCTGAACAGATCAAGGTGAAGCTTTTTACACACATGACCGCCTATCGATGAGGAATAAATGGCTCACACATATGACATCGTAGGTCACATGGTTTGGCAGCCATATTGGATTTACCATAAAACATCTGAAAATCTTCTCCATATTGGAACAGATCGAGGGCAAACTTCACAAAAATGTTCTCCAAGGCATGCGTGTGCAAGATTGTTAAGGAATAATTGATACTCACATCGTTTGGCAGCCATATTGGATTTAAGAAAAATATTAAATAATGTTTTCTCTGGAACTGCTTAATCAATTGATATGAAACCTCACAATTGTGATTCAGCAGTGATACAGAATAAATGTTTTAAATTTCCACTTGATTGGACACATGGTCTGGCAGCCAGAATTCTTTAATTTTTTGATGTGGGTTTTCTTAATATATTTATATATTTATTTATGTTTTGGTTTTGGAGTAACGCTCACTTGGTTGTGCCCGGATGGGTTTGAGGGTAGAGGAGTAGCAGCTGAAATGCGATTCCTATCCAGGTTCCTCCTGATGACTTCATCTTTTCTTTTTGCTTGTTTGGGATTCTTCTGATTACTCCAATACAGGACTGTACCTATTTGGTCTTCCATTTGTCCTGAATTGAATTTATTTCAATCGCATTCTAAATTCAATTGAATAAAAATTTTTAAAACTTCATGGGTCAGGGTCAGGTGTCCAATCAAAACAAGGTTGCATCAAAGCGAGACGTCTTGGTACCCGGTCATCACTGCCAGCAGTTATAAAGTAGCAGTTCTAATTATGTCTCGTTAATCCTGGTGAGGGTCTGCAATCTCTGATTGCTCTTTTTCTTGTTATAATTTCAGGACTATGCATGGCTTCAAGGTTTTAATCCAAAGAAAACAGAACTTAAGGGGAGTCAGGATTAAGGAGACACGAGAATTTGATATCCAGAATCATGAAAAGTGACCTTTGCTGTGCTTGAGCCCGTTAGTAACCGTTCGGAAGGCTAATGGATCTGGTCAGGCTTTAAGGAGTCAGTTAAAATGCAAACACCAATCCATCCCACCCATGTGCAGCTCTTCCATGAAGCAGTCTGCTCGATGGCACGTCAGTCTTGATTATCACTTGAAATGTTTTTATCTTGTTCGACGTTTGGAAGAAATCACAGGGAGTTGACCGGCCAACCAAAAGATCTCCATCAAAGGAACTTGTACTTGTGAAATGTTTCTCCCAAATGAAAGTTGTCTGAAGCTCTTCGATGACAAAACGCTCATGAATGGGAAATTTGTGTCTTGAAGTTCGGTTTGTCGTTCCTGGGACCCACGGTGTGAGATTTTGGACTCGATTTTTTGTTTTTCACACTTGAGACGTGGAGGAGAAACGACATGGGTTTCTCAAGGAGTAGATTTAGGCTGTTTGCTAATTACTGCAGATTTTAATCAACTTGGCCCCATGTGCCAATGCATGTTGCCTTACATTGTCATGATGAGATTGATTTCCATGTCTTTTAAATATATTAATAAATTAAAAATAAATAGTGATCGAAGGAGGATGTAGAAATATCACATGCAGGACAAAGGTATAGGAGATGTTCTCGTACATTGACAATAATTACAAATCAACACAATATGATAACATTGAAGATGAGAACCCAGCATCAGGAGATAAGTGATCAGATGTGAATATTAAACAAGCGTGACGGTGGTGGGTGGTGGCGGTGGTGGTGGTGGTAATACCAGCGTTTTCTAAATCACATATTCACTTCTTTACCCTCCTCAAACAATACTCCCTCCATGGACATTTGTCATGAACAGATATTTTAACACGGCTATCCTCAAAAGCACTAATGAGGAGAGATTATAATATAACTAATCACTGAACAAGAGATTATAATATAACCTTTCACTGACCAAGAGATTATAATTTAACTTATCACTGACCAAGAGATTATAATATAACTAATCACTGACCAAGAGATTATAATATAACTTATCACTGACCTGAGTGATTATAATATAACTAATCACTGTCCAAGTAATTATAATATAACTTATCACTCACATGAAATGAAGGGAATCAGACCACAGACCATATGTACGTGTGTGTGTGTGTGTGTGTGTGTGTGTGTGTGTCGTTGGTTGTAATCTCCATTTGCGGGTTTGAAGAGATGGAACAAAGTCCTCCCAGGACTCAAAGTATCCACCTCCGCTTCTGTAAGGGATCACAGTTCACGGACCAAGCTGTTCATCTTTGCTGTTCTCAGAGTTTTGTTCCGAGGGCTGTTTTCAGGATCATCAACCGAACACCAGACTGCCTCCAATTGTAGTTCTTTCGTAGTAATATTCCCGGGGATGGTTTTCAAAATCTCAGTGAGGTTCTTCTTTATTATTCCTGTTGCTCCAATTATCACTGGTGTAATTTCGATGCTATTCAGGTTCCAAGATCTCTTGATCTCATTTTTGAGGTCCTGGTATTTGGTCATTTTCTTGATTTCTGCATTATCTAAGCCAAAAATCGCTGGGAACTGATATCTCAA
>CM068958.1:13244396-13273440 GCA_035128595.1 Eptatretus atami | reverse complement strand
TCTAAACTATTTTTTATAAAGCATTGCAGTGAAGTCTGATCCAATAATTTTAAAGCAATTATGTGTTTGGATATTGTAATCAGTAAACTAGTACACATATTAAATGAATGGCAAGCATCTAGTATAAACAGGCGAGCATTGGGTGGCTTTGACACTATCTTAGGGTGAAATTAAAAAAAAATTTTTTAATTATTTGTTAATTTCAACTTCACTACACCAATAGTATACCCAAAGGAACCTCCATGCCAAATATCAGCATCCTAGTACACATATTAAATGAATGGCAAGCTTCTAAATAACTTGCACCAAAAACTTTAACGTTGATGTGCTACAAAAAAGTTAAGTTCAAAACAGGTCAAAAATTTAAAACATTTGAAATTATTTGTTAATTTCAACTTCACTACACCAATAGTATACCCAAAGGAACCTCCATGCCAAATATCAGCATCCTAGTACACATATTAAATGAATGGCAAGCTTCTAAATAACTTGCACCAAAAACTTTAACGTTGATGTGCTACAAAAAAGTTAAGTTCAAAACAGGTCAAAAATTTAAACATTTGAAATTATTTTTTAATTTCAACTTCACTACATCAATAATCCATTGAAATATTTGCATTTTGCACTACAAACGATCCATTGAAATATTTCTCTGACATAATAAATCCTGTCTTATTTCATTAACAGAGGTCAGTGGGCTGCTTTTATCATACAGGACAACAATAAGTCTCTCAAGGAGTTGGAAGTTATTGGAATCCGTGTCAGTTGCAGAAATAGATGTTCTGCAATATGGACGAAAGTTTCTGTACATCTTGATATGCGTGCCACGCCTCACACTGACTTTTTTTTCCCTTTCCCCGGAAGGCAGATGTCGTGTCGCACCCAGCTATTGCGTGGAAGACAGGCAGTGCAACTGATTTTTCTGGTCCAAGATTAGCGCTATAGAGTTTATGCCGTAGTATCTGTAATTCCTGCCATACCAAAGGCAACCCAGACATCCACTAAAGGCTGTGTCCTTGTAAACAGTGGAATTGGCCAACAAGTATGACGATAACATCAGTATCTACAATGCGTACTAAAACACTTTTGCTGCCTTGCTTTAGAGCATGAAGTATGTGAACAACAATCCACGTGTACGCTTACTCGTGATTACATTTCCCCATTTGTAAGGATGACCCTAGCGACAAAACAGACTCATCCGATGTGATGTGGAGAGATGTTCCTTCTGGATGCCTAAACTGTGCAACCTTGCCAGTTAGAAAGCTGAAAAGCTCCTTTTTATTCCCTGGATCATGTGAAGAAGCCTAACCAATTCCCTGGTGGCTTTGCCTGATCTGACACCTTCCTGCGAATACCATTTCCTCTTTTTCCTTGAGTAGATTCTTTCAAACAGTCTGAAATTATGTGCCCTAAACTATGTCTATCCTCCTTGTATCTTGTAGATGCTTCTGTAAGTGAGGAATAAATACTTTGTCAGCATACTCACTGAAGGTAGAAATTCCATTAGTTGGAAGGCAGTGAACAATTACAGCTCATCCAGTACCTTACAGTCAAAATTCCTGGTGGATCCATTTCATAAGACGGCTCAATACATTTCAGCAATCTGATTTACTGCCGGTGGATGAAGCTTTCCAAAATCTGATGGTGATGGTGGATTAACTGTATCTCATGGGCAAAAAAACTCTTCCAAATCAGATTCCTGTTTTGCATAGCAATGTATAGCTGACCAAACAGAGCTACATTGTTTTGCAACATCTTCATTTTCTTCTCTTGCTTTGACATTCCTTTTGCTGAGGTTTTCTGAACAAAGCCATGAATTCTTCTTGATAGTATCATGAATAGAATGGGTACAGTCCTCAAGAACACATTTCACATAGTTTCTGGTGCTGCTTTCTGCCAGTTTCCTGAGCGCATATAGAGAGGTTATCACCAATTCATCTGCACAGGTGCGGTTGTCAGTGAAACAAGTTCTGGGAAATCATCCCCAAATTTTTTTTCATTTCAAGACTGATTTAGGATGGCTATGCCTGTTATGTCTCTCTAGAGTGTGCATTGGTGTCTGATTGTTGGCCATCTTGGATTTCCATGTGTCACGTGACTTCTGTAAGGCATTGAAGGTGGTACGTGGTACCCACCCTGAAATCAATCTATAGGTTCTATAGAAACATCATGCAAGTTTGGTGCTTTTATCCACCAAGTAACGGTAATTTCTAAATATGACACTAAGCCACTTGAGATATAGATTACAGTCGATCTCGCTTGGGTCCATTAGTCTGTGGGTCACAAATAAGCAGATAATGCCTCAGGAACGTCAGGTTCCTCCCTTTCAGTTTAGTGTTTAACAGCAGTGGTATACATGGCAAGTTGGAGTGACAAATAAACGGGTTGTAGAATCAAAACCGGGTTATTTATTAATTTATTATACGTGATCGAAAGTGAGACAGCGTGTGGAATCCTGAGGATAGCCATTGAATTAACACCAGGTGGGGTTGACTCAGCCTGTCATCTTTCTGAGGTCAGCAAAATGACCACCAGTGTACTGGTCATAGGGGCACTGCATCAGTAGCATACCCATGTCCTTAACCAATGATGCAACCAGCAGCCTCAAGGTGCGCGTGTGTGTGTGTGTGTGTGTGTGTGTGTGTGTGTGTGTGTGTGTGTGTGTGTGTGTGTGTGTGTGTGTGTGTGTGTGTGTGTGTATGATGGGCTTTTGGGCTTTGCATTTTCAATGCTTTCTCAATATTTTTGTTGTAAGAAGCAGCCTTGGAAAACACCATGATAAGCTTTCTATACACCTTAACGTGGATTTGGGCCAAGGCGGAAAACCCCTGGGGAGGGGGGCAAATGATATCCCTTCAACCTCCATCATTTGACCCTTAGTCCTCCTGTCAAGTTTTGTTGAGTTTGAATAAGGAATAACTGAATGCATTTCAGTCAGACATACAGACTGACACCAAATTGTGTATTTCACAATGATAAAAAACAATTACAATGGACTCAGCTTGGTCCTTCCTCTGAGTGCGAGTCCAAATCTGAATTATACCTTCTGAGCTTATCAAAATCGAGGCTCAAGTCTGATAGTCAGCTACTGAGTCCGAGATCAAGAAATAATAGTGCACGTGCGCACACACTACCACACACACACACACACCACACACACACACACACACACACACACACGACGATTCAGGAAAGTAATGAGAACAAAAATAATAATAATAATAATAATAAAACATAAGGGTGATGTCACCTCATAGCCAGGTTGTAATATTATACAAAATCTTCCACGGGAAGCAAAGGGAAAGGAGGAAGGGAAGGGGATGTGACAAATCAGGAACATCTGTAAAGAGGAATAATTTTAGGAACTGACCACACCTGGTGATGCTGGTGTCACCTGGCATGAAAGATCAGCGAGGTTGGGCAGAGACGTCATGTTCGAAATCCAAAGAGTCAGGGATTGGGAAGGGGTTTAAGAGGTGAATCAAACTGGTCAGGGGGTTTGTTATTCTGACAATGACCCGAATGATGTTATCAATGTGATGAGAAGGTGATGCATGAGTGAGGTTGGGGGAGGTTGAGGAGGAGGAAACTCCTTTGTGAAGTTTCTTCACTCATGGAAGGATGAGAGCTATTACAGATGAGCCATTTTGCTCATCATGACTACACTCATCCATGAGTTTATCTGATTAATTTCACTTGGGGAAGGAGGAGGAAGAGAGTGCACGGTGCAAGTACAGGGACATCACTCATGTGTTTTTGGGGGCAGAAGGAGAGGAGTTGCGGATGAAATGGTTGGAAGTATTGAACCAACACCAACAGCACTTTCACATTTTGACGACACCTCTCACAGACGTCACAATCACCATACGTGTACACAATCACCCATCCACACAGAGCTACCCACCTACCAGTCCTACCAATATCCATGTACCCTCTATCCCCAATACTTTGAGGATCGATGACAACATTGTTATTTGACTTGGTAACGGAAGTTTACCTGATGTTACCTGCGTGTAAGATTATATAGACTTCAAGAGCAGGGGTGTTTGACCATTCCAAGGAGACCCATGTTGACAACACCTCATATTGCATTGCATTTGATGGAAAGGACTTATTCTACCTATCGATATGCAATCCATGAATTGTATAACCCTAAAAGGTCCCCTTAACCCTTAGTTTAAATTGCAGTTAATGATTACAACCCTGTGTGTGAAGGCCTACAAGCAAAATGGGACATCTGCTTGCAGTGAAAGGGCAACCAGAATTGCCTTCCGGTGTCCAAACGGTCTCAAGGTGTCACAATAGAGCAGTGAAGGTGTCCTTTGTGACATCATACTTCTTCCATCAACCGATTCCAAGCTTTTGAGTGCAAAAGTCCACCAATCGCCCTTAAGGGGCCATCAGCACACGGCATGAAACTTCACTGTACCACGTGACTTGCTCAAACTTTCAAACTTTTATGTTGTCCAAATTAGGAAGCAGTGCAAATTGTCATTCCAAGAAAATAAATCGAGTTTTCACCCCTGTTTGTGTGTCTGTTTGTGGGCAGTATATCTCAAAACGTTACGGACGGATTTGATCGAAACTTGGTGGACAGGAGGATAGGTGTGTGACAGGAAGAATTGAATCGATTTTTAGTAAAGAGATCCAGATACTAAAAATTTTAAAGTAATTCTTCAACATTGAGAGATGGTGCCAAAAACGATATTAATTGCACGATGTCTCAAAAAGTTGTGGACGTATTTGGACGAACCCTTCACCCTAACCCTAACACTAACTTGTGGGCAGGTTGGGTGGGTGACAAAAACAAGCTGATTCGATTTTGGTTAAGGTCAACCATTATTAAACTGTAGAACAATCAGAGTTTGCAGTTCCGGCCTATTAGTGGGCTACAAAATGTAAATTATTCATCCGAGTGGAGGTATGCGCTCTACAGAGTTCTGCTCCAGTTCCATCTGTTAAACTTAGCTCTAGCAGACAAGTTAAGGCAACTCTTACCACAATCCCACATGACTTATAATTCGATCTGATGGAAATCCGATGATATTTAATAACATCTCAGGGTTTTGTTTGTTTTTAATAAGGGAAAGACATGAATTGTGAGTAGCTCCAGATGTTGCATGTGAGGATGCATGTTCTATATATCTAGAGGAAGCTAGGCAGACTCACCAAAGCTGGGCGCGCTGTGCAGAGTCATGTCCCGGATAATCCTTGTACCGAAGCACGACCACATGAGCAGGACTGACGAGCCGCCCTCCGCAGACAGCCCGTTTGGCAACTGGCGGGCTGTCCCACAGGGGGAGTCACAGCACGATGTAGAACTTTATAGGTTACTGGAGAGAGTAAATACCTTAAGGTGGCACACTTGCTCAAAGCTTGAACATCTACCAATGATCTATGTAGCTTGTGACCATTCGGTACGCCTGGTGTTCTAGAATGCTCCTGTGGGATGATGTCAAGCATGTGTGGTGACATCATTGAACGGTTCATTGTAAAACATGGCACCCTATCGCTAGCACGACAGACCTAAAGCATTGGAGAGGAAGATTTTCTTGTGTAAATGTAAAATTTTTTGATGTGCTTCACATGACACTGCAAACTTATTGAACGGCCCAATTATTCCCACCTTCGGATAATCAGCAATGGAAAGTTTTGTCCCAAGACCAGATATTAACTTGTATGATTAATTTTACCCATAACTGGCTATTAAGTTGCAAGGCACGATTGCGGCTGATTTAGGCAAAAATTTGAAATTCGTTCAGGGTGCCGGTTGCCTACTCTTCATGAACACACTGTGGGCTCTTTAACATCCACCAACCACCAGTATTAGCAGAGGTCGCCTACGGTTTAACGTCCTTCGGATAGACGGTGTCCATGTTGATACTCGCCCTGCATTCGAAACACCGGGGTAACAGGTAGCTGGGTTGGGACTCAAACCGAGGCCAGATAGCTAAAAAGCGGCTATGCATACTTCTCAGGTCTCCCACTGAGTACTCTTAGACCAAACTCAGTAAATTGAACAAATTGCAAGCACTTTCAGAGTGAGGCCTCATCTTGATAAAGCCAAGAGATAACTGTCTGCCATTTGTTAATAAAATGAATAAGTATCTTTTCCACCAACAAATGCTGATTATCTCCCATTTACCCATTATTTGTACACCAAAGGCCAAAATGTGTGTGCATGGGATGTCTGTGAGGTAGGGTCCCTGTGTTTGTGTCACTGTGAGAGAAAAACCAGAATTGTAAAGAAATGTCTGGAACAATGTCTAACGATTGTATCATAGAACAAATCTCGCAAAGACACTTAACATGGCATGCTGTTCTAAATTAGCAAACCCACTACATCTAGTCTTTTAAAAACGATAAATGTATAAACAGGCGAGCATTGGGTGGCTTTGACACCGACTCTCTGGTTCCTTCTAGTGTTCTGCCCAAAGGCAGGCTCAGGGCTGCCAAAACAGCCTCACAGCAATGATGACACTCGTGGTTTGCCTTTGCCTTTCCAGTGGTAGTCAAGGCAATCATTTGTAATTTCTTCAGCATGTCGACGATAAGTCACCTACACTTCACGAAGGACACGCTGGGATATTTAACATCCACCAACCTAATGTCGTTAGACAGGACGACAAATTTAACGTCAATCCGAGGGACGGCATACACAATGATGACTTGTACTGCCTGCGAAACACCAGAATGACAGTTTATAGCTGAGTCAGTATTCAAGCCCAGGCTGGACAGCTCAGGTGAGTGTACACACCTGTAGGCCATCGTTTCTCCAAAATAGTCATATTCTTTTTCAGTCGTTTTTCCATAAAACAGATGGGGAGGGGGGGGGTGGTTGGAATGTACATAGATAAAGCCATCAGTCTGGCTCTCACTTCGACACATGTATTCACCAAATAACCCACTGCTTATAAATTTAAATCTTTACCACGATCCCTTGTTTCCTTTTCTTCTGCCTCGAGAACCTCCTTCCTGTCGTCCATTCCCACTCTTTCCTGCAGGGCTTAGCAACGGAATTCCATGTCACATCATCCCCGTGCACCTACCCATGATCTGTTCTCCTCTCGTTAACCTTGTCCACATCTTCCTATGTTCTCCACCAATACCTAAACTCATCCACATTTTTACTCTCACCCCAGTCCCCCTGGGTTTGTTTTCATGCCCATGAACAAACTCTCATCATATTCCTTTCTACATAAGCGAGAGTTCTCGGAAGGAAGTGCAACACAAATACAACAAGCCAAATGTCCTTTTTGTGAACCAATTTCCTTTGTGACTTGCTATCTCTTATACCCACTAGCTTGCGTATGGTTCAAAAGCACTGGAAACCGTTCCCATAACAGCATGACTAATTAGGTTTCTGATTTCGTTTTTGCCGAACTTTTTTTGTCTGGGGTTTCCGAGGAGGTGGTAGAAGGTTAGAACGAAGGGAATGTTTTAAAATTGGTATTGCAGGCAGTTTTAATAGATTAGCATCAATATACATTATCGATATTGCACCTTCTTTCGCAAACCTTGCTGCACCTTTTTGGGGGTTTTTTTTCCAACAAACCGTAAGCTGACTGTCACTCTCGTGTTTGGTTCTGCCTTTTCCCATAATTCTTTCCGACCGAGCTGCCTTTCACTTGCAAATGAGCGCGGCTCCAATTGTGTGAGAGTTCTCTAAGGCTTCCTCACTGCACACGCCATGTGCCAACACCGTGAGGGGGCCCTCCAGCTCACGCGCGCCACACTGAAAACAAAAATCCCAAACCCATCGGCATACACAGGGCCTGCTTTACCCTTTGGTCATAATTTACTGTTCCGCAACCGGCAGTTTGTATGAGCTCCTTATTGCCTGCACTCCCTCCCACCCCTCCCCCTGCCCCCCCTGCCTTATCCCAATCCTTCCCTCCCCATCTCCTGTGCCTCTTCCGAAAGGTTCCTTCCATCTCATCCACCTCATGTTTGATGACTACGTCCTCTATCTTCTCGAATCCCTGCACTTCCAGGAACGTGCTGCTGACTTGCTGAGGGCTATGAAGGGAGAGGAACCTATTGGTATGGAGGAATTTGGACATGCATTCAACCACTTAACTCCACCCTCTCTATTGTCCTCAAAATCTCATCCAAACTCCATCACAACATTGGCTGCACTGTTTTCAGTTACACCCCACACATGGGAATTCCAAAAGCAATGTTCAACTTATTTGCATGGAAACCTGTTCAACCGGAACCCTATGCAGTTGTTTGAGAGTGACAACAGGTTTGGGATGGCGGATAGCTTTAGGGACAGGTGGAGATTTGTTTGACTGCATCTCACAATTCCGTGTTTGTCTTCCTCACAATTCCGAATACTTTTCATTCCGTAAATGCCATCAACAATACCTGATAAATATATTCCTCC
The DNA here is from genome assembly GCA_035128595.1 of Eptatretus atami. Classification (NCBI taxonomy): domain Eukaryota; kingdom Metazoa; phylum Chordata; class Myxini; order Myxiniformes; family Myxinidae; genus Eptatretus; species Eptatretus atami. The sequence goes on along the minus strand of CM068958.1, from coordinate 13,265,051 downwards.
AAAGCCAAAAAACATAACTTCTGTCTCAATCAGGAAGCTCACCTCTGATTGGAGAGTGTGACACTGGGAATAAAGTGGGACATTGTGTGTGGAAATTCCATAAAAAGGATGAATATCTGAACAGAGTTTCACTTCATGGTCAGGGGGAGAAAAATGCAATATCGGCCTCGTACATGACGTCATCATGTGAGGCCAAGTGGTTAGTGTGGTTTTCATGAAGTTATGAAATGATCCAACACCTCCATAGGATCTAAATGGCTCATTATGAGAAGCATACAGTGCTTACAGAAAATCTACCCCCCCCACCCCCTCCATCACCCTTTCAAAATTTTCACCTTTTGTTGCCTTATCGGCCGGAATGAGATTACATTAAATCAGACTTTTCACCTTTATTTGCATACGTAACCCACAACTTCCAAGTGTAAAACAAATTCTACAAATTTCAGAAAATTAATTTTAAAAAACAAAACTAGAATATCGTGGTTGTATGTGTCCACCTCCCCCGAGTGAATAGTTGGTGGAAGCACCTTTGACAGTAATTACAGCTGTGAGTCTGTTGGGATCGGTCTCTACCAACTTTGCACACCTTGATTGGGCAATATTTGCCCATTGTTCTGCACAAAACCGTTCAAGTTCAGTCAACTTGCATGGGGAGCGTTGATGGACAGCAATCTTCAAGTCATGCCACAGATTTTCGATTGGATTTATGTCAGGGCTCTGACTGGACCACTCAAGGACATTTATCTTTTGCTTCCTTAGCCACTCTAGTGTAGCTTTGGCTGTTTGCTTCGGGTCATTGCCATGCTGAAAGGTGAACTTCCGTCACAATTTCAGCTTTCTTGCAGAGGGCAGCAGGTTTTTCCTCTTGGATTTTTCTGTATTTTGCTCCATCCATTTTCCCTTCGATCCTGACAAGTGCCCCAGGCCCTACTAATGAGAAACGTCGCCACACCATGATGCTGCCACCACCATGCTTCACAGTAGGGATGGTGTTCTTTGGGTGATGTGCTGTGTTGGGTTTGCGCCAAACATAACATTTTGCATTTAGGCCAAAAAGTTCCATCTTGGTTTCGGCAGACCACAAAACTTTTTTTCACATGGCTTCAGAATCTCCGGAGTGTTGTTTTTGTGCATATGTCAAGTGGGACTCAAGGTGGCCTTTTTTGAGTCGTGGCTTCCTTCTTGCCACCCTTACATACAGGTCAGACTTGTGGAGTGCTTGGGATATTGTTGTCACATGCACACAGTGACCAGTCTTTGCCAAAAAGGCATCTGGCTCTTTCAAAGTTGCCATTGGGCTCTTGCTGGCCTATCTGATCAGCTTCCTCCTTTATTGGTCATCCAGTTTGGAGGGACGACCTGATCTTGGCAAGCAGGGTCTTGGTGGTACCATACGCCTTCTACGTCTTAATGATTGTCTTGACTGTGCTCCAATGGATATTCAAGACCTTTTGAAATATTTCTATACCCATCCCCTGATCTATGCCTTTCCACAACTTTATCCTGGAGGTCTTTGAAGCTCCTTGGGGTCAATGGTTGAGTCTTTGCTGTGAAATACACTACCCAGCAGAGGAAAGTTACAGGAACAGCAGATTTTATTCTGAAATAATCAGAATCACGACAACTTAGCACAGGTGGAGACCAATTAACTTGGTGTGTGATTTTGAAGGTGATTGGTTACACCTGAGCTAATTTACAATTGCTATTATATGGGAGGTGGACACTTATCCAAACAAGACATTCTAGTTTTGTAGTTTTTACTTAATTTCCTGATATTTGTAGAATTTGTTGTTCACTTGGAAGTTGTAATGGATTACAATGTGTAAATGAAGGTGAAAAAAGACATTTAATTCCAGGCTATAAGGCAACAAAAGGTGAAAAATTTCAAAAAGGGTGTCGAGTTTCTATAAGCAATGTATACAACAGAGCTGAAAAGCTGAAAGTACCTTCCAGGTGGGTTAGAAAGCTGTATACATTGCCTACAGAGAGAAAACACCCCATTTCAAAAATTTTCACCTTTTTTTGCCTTCTAGCCTGGAATTAAATTGCATTAAATCAGACTTTTCCCACCTTCATTTACACATCGTAACCCACAACTTCCAAGTGAAAAACAAATTCTACAAATTTCAGAAAATTTCTTGAAAATACAAAACTAGAATATCTTGGTTGGATAAGTGTCCACCTCCCACATAATAACAATTGTAAATTAGTTCAGGTGTAACCAATCACCTTCAAAATCACACACCAAGTTAACTGGCCTCCACCTGTGTTAAGTTGTAGTGATTCTGATTATTTCAGAGTAAAATCAGCTGCTCCTGTAGGTTTCCTCTGCTGGGTAGTGTATTTCACAGCAAAGACTCAACCAAGAGCCCCAAGGAGCTTTCAAAAAACCTCCAGGATAAAGTTGTTGAAAGGAAAAGATCAGGGGCTGGGTATAAAAATATTTTGAAGGCTTTGAATATCCCTTCGAGCACAGTCAAGACAATCATTAAGAAGTGGAAGGCATATGGTACCACCAAGACTCTGCCAAGATTAGGTCGTCCCTCCAAACTGGATGACCAAGTAAGGAGAAGACTGATCAGAGAGGCCACCAAGAGGCCAATAGCAACTTTAGAAGAGCTACAGGCCTTTATAGCAAACACTGGTATGGTAGGGTGGCAAGAAGGAAGCCATTGCTAAGAAGAAAAAAAAATGCCCACCTTGATTCCCATTTGAGGTATGCAAAACACTACTTAGGAGATTCTGTAGCCATGTGGCAAGAAGTTTTGTGCTCTGACGAAACCAAGATGGAACTTTTGGCCAAAATGCAAAATGTTACGTTTGGTGCAAACCCAACGCCCAAAGAAAACCATCCCTACTGTGAAGCATGGTGGTGGCAGCATCATGTTATGGGGATGTTTCTCATCAGCAAGGCCTCGGGCACTTGTCAGGATAGAAGGGAAAATGGATGGAGCAAAATACAGAAAAATCCAAGAGGGAAACCTGCTGCCCTTTGCAAGAAAGCTGAAATTGAGACAAAAGTTCACGTTTCAGCATGGCAATGACCCGAAACACACAGCCAAAGCTATACTGGAGTGGGTGAGGAACAAAAAGATAAATGGCCTTGAGTGGCACAGTCAGAGCCCTGACCTAAGTCCAATCGAAAATCTGTGCCATGACATGAAGATTGCTGTCCATCAACGCTGCCCACGGAACTTGATTGAGCTTTGAACAGTTTTGTTCAGAAAAATGGGCAAATATTACCCAATCAAGGTGTGCAAAGTTGGTAGAGACCTATCCCAATAGACTCACAACTGTAATTGTTGTCAAAGGTGCTTCCACCAAGTATTAACTGAGGGGGGTGTGCACTTATGCAAACAAGATATTCTAGTTTTGCATTTTTAATTAACTTTGTGAAATTTGTAGAATTGTTTTTTTCACTTGGACGTTGTGGGTTATGATGTGTAAATAAAGGAAGAAAAAGTCTGATTTCATGCAGTTTAATTCGAGGCTACAAGGCAACAAAAGGTGAAAAATTTGAAAGGGGGTGTAGACTTTCTATAAGCACTGCATATGAAATGGTTTAAATGTATCTAATGAAGTCAATTACAACCAATCAAAATTTGCATGTGATTCCTGAGGAAGCAGAAATGTAACCACAAAGCTGTGGTTCTAATAAAGCACCAGCATTGTTTTTTGAGCTCTGCTTCCTTCAGAGTCTGCATGGAGTCGGCAGTCCCATCTGCGATACTTTTAGCGTAAAATCACCAATAACAACTTTTGAACACTACAAGTCCACTGGGTTGATACTACGGTCATACTCACCCTGCTCGTAAATTGCAGAAATAGGATATTTATGTGAATTGACTTGTGAGAAAAGTGAAGCTTTGTTTTCATGCTGATGCCCTGCAGATTTTGTTGACTCACCGCTCATGAACAAGACCAGGTTGTCAACTCCACTGCCCTTTGTGACATCAGATTCGGCTGCCCTTGATCGGCAGTCTGTGACATCATCACTCAGTGGGCATTCTCCCGAGCCTTTGTGTGTCACCTCACCGACAGGTGAGCACCTCCCCCCCCCTCCTCCCCAATCACCCAACTCCAAATGCAAGTTTATGAAAATTGGAACATGAAGAGAAACAACGGAGCTTACAATCGAACTAGTTGCCAGGCAACATTAACACGTGCTTCATCTGCCTCTTGTTTTGTAACTTTTGCCAAATTTACATTTAAGCTTACGAGAGCTGTAAACCTTTAAATAAAGAGATCATTTTACTCATTAATTCTTGATTTACTTGAATTATATAGCTGTTTGCAGAATCCAAGCAAAATCCACATTTGCAAATATATGAAGCTTATATTTATTACTAGCGGGGGATGATTACACTTTGTAAGCAATAACGTGCTTCCCCATTGTCTCAGGTTGCTCACCTGCATTTGATTTTTTTCATTTATTTATTTTCTTTTTTCACATTTATTTATATTTTCACGAGCAAATAGCAAATACCACCCGCCACTTCACTGACTGGAATACTGGTGTGGGGGGGGGGGGGGGGGAGAGAAGGGGGGGAGGAGGGAAAGAAAGAGGTGGAGGAAAGAGAAAGGGGGAGAGTGAGGTGTGAGGGAGAGCCAGGAGGGAGAGTGAGGAGGGGTGAGGGAAGGGAAGGCAGCGAGAGGTGATAGGAAGGGAAGGCAGATGTGCGGTGGAGTGTTAATTACGATTTATACTGTCTAATCAAAATGCCTCTGCATAGAATAACAGTGAAAATGGAAAAAAACAATGTCAGAAATCCATTTTCTCCCAGTCATACTGGAAATACCACCTGGAGACAAACTCACGTTCGGAGATAAACACCGTCTGGACGTAAACACCACCCAGACACATTTGGCGACATGCATTCAGAGCTAAGCTGTCTGGAGACAAACGCCACCTGAACACGTCCAGAAACAAACACCACCCGGATGTGTCCAGAGCCAAGCTGTAAGGAGAAAAACACTGCCCGGACACATCCAGAGACAAACACTTCCTGGAAATGTCTTGAGACAAACACTGCCCAAAAACGTCCGGAGATGAACAAATACTATCCGAAGACAAACACCGCCCGGATGTGTCTGGAGACAAACACCATAAGGATGCATTTGGAGAGAAACACCGCCCGGACGCGTCTGGAGACAATCACTGCCTGGAAATGTCCGGAAACAAATATAAACACACTTGAGATAAACAAACACTATCCGGAGACAAACACTGCCCAGTACAGATGCATCAACACGGTACAGATGCATCTGGAGACAAACACCACCCAGGCGTGTCCAGAGACAAACACTGCCCAGACACGTCCGGAGACAATCACAGCCCAAAAACGTCTGGAGACAAACACAGACATGTCCAGAGACAAACACCACCTGGCCAAGTCCAGAGACAAACAAACACTGTCCGGAGACAAACACCACCCAAACATGTCTGGAGATAAACACTGCCCGGACACGTCCGGAGCCAAACACCACCACCTGGAGATAAAAACACTGCACGGATATGTCCGGAGGCAAATACGCCGGAGAGAGAGAGAGAGAGAGAGAGAGAGAGAGAGAGAGAGAGAGGAGAGAGAGAGAGAGAGAGAGAGAGAGAGAGAGAGAGAGAGAAGAAGAAAAATAGATAGATAAGAAGAATATAAAATAAAATAAAAGATTGAGATTATATATACTGAAATGCAAAAGAAACTTACACTTGTTTGAAATGTAATAAATTGTAACAGTTCAAAATAAAACAAACCAACATTGCTAATTGAAACATTGGCATTTTATTGATGACATGTCAAGTTTTTGACCAAGATACACCATCTCATAAGTTTGTTCTACAGTACAGAACAGCACAGGGTGCAATGTCAGTCCCCTTCAATAGCGTGTGTGGCCACCATTGTTTTAGATACAGGCAGTGCATCATCGGCGCATACTGCCTACCAGTCTTTGGATGGATTGCTGCTGGATTCTGTCCCACTCAGTCCTCAATGTCTGAAGCCATCTGACTTAGGACCATCTGCCTGTCCTGCCTTGCAGTGGTGACTCTTGGCCTCCCTGATCGAGGTCTGTCATCTGCAGAGTTGTGGAGGGTGCTCTGTCCACCAGGGCCGATATCGTCTGGTGTGAACAGCCAAGGCGACGTGCCACTCATGGTAGCTCAATCCGCCTTGCAGTATGCCCAAGGCACACTGCCGTTGATCCCTTGACAATCGTGGCATGTTGATTGAAATGCCCATTTTGCACTGGCCTTTTTAAGCCAATATCAAGACATCACGTGCAGCTCATTAAAATCATCCCATACCCCTTGGCTAATCACTGACAGTCAAAACGGCTGTTCAACAGCTGTGCTATGAAGTGACCATTGAAGGTTCAAGTGACATCCGTGATCGTTTTGTCTGACAGTGAGGACACTATTGTCCACAAATAAGTTCACACATTGACTCACGCAGTGTTATTGTTGATATTTGAAGGTTTAAAATGTGGTAAGTTTCTTTTGCGTTTCAGTATATATATATTATATATTATATATATATATATATATATTATATATATATATATATAATATACATATAATATATATATATATAGAGATATGTGGGAAAGTGCTGCACTGTATTAGGTGGGGCAGAGCAAGGATGGAACAGAGAGAGAGAGGGAGAGAGAGAGAGACAGCGAGAGACAGATGGCAGGAGGGGAGTTAGCAAAGAGATAAGTTATGCTTTCACCAGACAACACACACACACACACACACACATGCACACACATACACACTGTAATAGTGCTTGGCCAACATCGGCAATTCTTCACGAATCACCAGATTGGAGTCAGTGTGATTACCGACTACAGTACGTACTTTGTACAACCCAAAAGCCTTGAGTTGCTTTCACCCTTGTTTTGGGGGAATTCCAATAAACAAATTATAAAAACAATGTTGCATTATAGACGTTTCAGGATAATAGTTGTGCATAACCATTAATCTTTACAACACCTGCTAATTGTCATGTGACAGGGGGAAAAAAATTGGTTCTGTAATTTAGAAAACACGATAATATGGCAAACGGCTTGGAAATTGGTTGTTATCAAAAATATTTTGCTTTGAAACTCACAGAGAAACCATATAACCGTTGCAAATCATATATCTCTACCTGATGGCAACTGCCAACTGTACATCCCGATCGGGATGCAGTTTGCTGCATCGAACTGCACCGCTACCAACTGCAGTTTGCTCGGCAAGTGGCATAAGCACTCAAGCAAGCACTCCAATTAGATCATTGATAAGGAATGGCTGGCCAGGCTGTGGCTGCATAACATATAGGATTGCTTTATCTTTAAAGCTGGTCTTCAACATGCCTGCAGCAGTTAAAGAAATTAAATGAATTCACTGAAATAAAGACTTTATCCACAAAAGTCACTGTTTAACATAGAACAACCCTGGAGACCGCAAAGTTTAATCGCCCATGAAATAAACATTGCAGATAATCCGGCACGTTGCCTGCTCCTCTGTACACGCGTCACGTGGTACATCAGTTCGCGGTCCACGCAAACATTATAACTTTATTTGAAAACGTCCGTTTTTCACCAGATTTGTTTTGACTCCCTGGAGAACACCTTGCAAAACTTCTGGAAATATGGACGCTGCTCTGGCAGGCGCCATGGATAAGCAGTCCCTCTGGGGGAATGCATTAAAATATATCACTCAATGAAGCTTATTCATTTTGGTATGTTCCGAAAATTTTTGTTCACTCAATATAATTCTCCAAACAGTAGAAAAAGATAAGTTTAATGCTTTGGAAATTTCACATTTTCTTGTGTATATCTGGAGGAGGGACTAGAGCCTTGCTTGCTTAAAGTAAATAGGTATGTAGGCTTAGTTATAACTCATTATTTCTTTAAATTCTCAGAATTAACTCCAGATTTCGAAACTTATTTAGTCCAGACGATATCCGATCCTCAACGCCGAAATATAATTTCGATGGTCTACTTTAATTAGTCCGTGAGAGTAGATCGTGGAAAATCGTATCATATAATGCATGAAATCACTCCAAGCTCCTGATTTGCAAACTTTTGCACTTACAAAAGCAATGTGTATAGCGATTCATAGCTTTGATGAACTGGCATTCAATAATATGAGTGAGGAAAGTGGAAAAAAGAAAACTTTATCATTAAGAAATCATTGCGGCCTCTTCCAAGTCAAGGCATGGTTGAGCAGGCCAAAACACATGATGGCTTCAGACCCCAGCGAGGTTACCTAGGATACGCCTTAAGATTAATCTTTACGATTGATAATCGAAAGCGGTGACCGAGGATGTGCCTGATAAAGGATATAATTAAATAAGGCCGTTAATTATCATCAAAAGGGGTGTTTTAATTAACCCAAACATCCAACTTTCAGTCATGCACTTCCTTGGACTTTTCTTAGTATGCATGGAAAGTTTCACGCTAAATAGGTTATCATAGTTTTGGAGTTATGATGGAGACACATTGACACACAACACACACAAACACCACACAACACACACACACACACACACCACACACACACACACACACACTTATTAGTATAGATTTAAAGACACTTTCTGATGGTTCTGTGATTTTCCTGGTGTATCAGCTTCCATGTCCGTCAGCACGCAAAATTACTGGGGTTCCCCATTGTCTCGGGTCGCTCACCTGCATTTATTTTTTTCATTTGAATCAAAATATGTGGATTGGGATGAGCACTCCACTGAACTCCAATGGAAATAAAATCCTACACCAAAGCGTCACCTCCAATCCGGAGGCCTCTACCTGGCGACTCTGTCAAACAGACAAAGATTACATGGTCAACATCAGTTAAACATCAAACGGAGCTGCCTATCCAGATATTGGTCTTATTTACCTCTGATGGAGGCACCTTTTACAATGCAAAAAAAGGTAAAAAAAAACAATCTCGAATGAGCTAAGATCCTCGTCCTTTTAATGATGACGTCATAAAAACGAATATGACGTCATTGTGATGTATCAGGTTTGCGATAAATTATCAGTGCTAATGCCCGGCTTGATTCCCGCAAACAAAATTCAAACAGCTTGCTAGTTTCGGAGATAATGGCATAGGCGATTTCCATTAGCGGCGATATTATGACGTCAACTTTTTTCTAGGAAGAATTTCCAAAATCGGAGATGGTTCCTGCCTGCGCGTGGGCTTTCTGCATAGACATGGCAAGTTTCACGAAGATCCGATGAAAACTCTGGGTTGTGAAACAAAATGTCAAAAATAGGAATGACATCATAAAAATTGTATGACGTCATAGTGATGTATCATATGTGCGGTAATTCATCTCTGCTAATGCCCTGTTCAACTCCGCAAACAGAATTCAAAAAGCTTGCCTAGTTTCGGAGATAATTTTCGGCGATTCCCATTAGCGGAGATATTTTGACGTCATAACTTTTTTTCTAGGAGGAATTTTCAAAATCGGAGATGGTTACCGTCTGCGCAGGGTATTTACATATATATGCCAAGTTTCAGGAAGTTTCAATGAAAACTGTAGGCTGTGAAACAAATGAAACAAAAAACAAAAAATGTCAAAAAATAGGAATAACGTCATAAAAATTGATATGATGTCATAGTGATGTATCATATGTGCGGTAATTCATCTCTGCTAATGCCCTGTTCGTCCCGCAAACAGAATTCAAAAAGCTGCCTAGTTTCGGAGATAATTTTTAGGCGATTTCCATTAGCGGAGATATTTTGACGTCATAACTTTTTTCTTGGAGGAATTTTCAAAATCGGAGATGGTTACTGTCTGCGAGGGTATTTTTACATATATATGCCAAGTTTCAGGAAGTTTCAATGAAAACTGTAGGCTGTGAAACAAATGAAACAAAAACAAAAAATGTCAAAAAATAGGAATAACGTCATAAAAATTGATATGATGTCATAGTGATGTATCATATGTGCGGTAATTCATCTCTGCTAATGCCCTGTTCGATTCCCGCAAACAGAATTCAAAAAGCTTGCCTATTCGGAGATAATTTTTTAGGCGATTTCCATTAGCGGAGATATTTTGACGTCATAACTTTTTTCTTGGAGGAATTTTCAAAATCGGAGATGGTTACTGTCTGCGCAGGGTATTTTACATATATATATGCCAAGTTTCAGGAAGTTTCGATGAAAACTGTAGGCTGTGAAACAAAAAAGTCCACAAGAACAACAACGTGAGTAAGACTTAGAGATCCTCCACGAGGATCTAAAAAATGAGAAACATTTAAACAGCTTGGGATGTGCACCTTGACCCCATGACCCAAGCACACAGTCCAACAAGACTGTCCCCTTGGCATACACATGCCCCCCCCCCCCCGCCCATAGGCTGAAGCATGTGGTCAAACAAACACGTCCTAACCCCGAAGGGCCAGAATGCATAGTCATACAATTTGACCCCTCCATAGGAGTGAGTCCTCATGACCTTCACGCATGCCACCCCAAATTTTTGTCAGGACGGCATACCAATAAATATCGAACCAATGAAGACCACATTCTTCACTGAAACATCAATCACAAATCCTGGTTGTAATGGCGAGCATCAGCCATGGATTATGTCTCACGTGGTAAAACTGCATAATCCGCAAAGAACAACAGTCTGTCTGCCACTCAAGCAATTGTTCCCACTAATGCAAACCAAGAAACCAGAAGGCAAGTGCAATCGGTGGGGAAATCAACATGTGCAGAGCTTGACGAGCTCTCCCTCGATCTCCATTGGATGGAAGTCCGGCGCATGCGCCCACCAAAGTATCTTCTCCAACCTGGAGTCATTGGCCCAGCCGCTCCAATCAAAAGACAGAGATTTTATGGTCACCATCGGTTAAACATCAAACGCAGTCGCCTATCCAGATTGAATGACATTTACCCTCATCAGGATGGCATACCGTATTAATATCTAACAAATGATGACCACAGTCAGTTAAGTCTTGAATTGTATCTCCTGTCTGTAATTGGTGAGCATCCAAATGGACGGATTCATGTCCTTCATCTATCATACATTTGCCAGCAATTCTCTGTGTCGTCGTGCTGGGTGTGGTGTGTGCTGGTGTGCGGAGTGCCACTTGTTTGTTGCTGTTGTCAGTGTCGACCACTGCTTTCTCGACAAACCACTGGTCACTGATCTATATTGAAACCTTCGCGCCATTTATTATTGCTGGGGCCGAGCCACCTTGGGATGTGCCTTTTCAAGTTTGATCATTATCGGAAAGTGCGTTCCCAGTTCATGGCCATTTATTACCAAACAAGAACCAATGACCAAGAACACGTTGTTGCGTCGGCCAGTGCAGCCGATGGGGAAGGAGCTTCAGCCGGTTCCCCCCAGTGTACAGGCTTACCAACGTACGGGCTTTCCGGAGAGTGCATGCTTCGTGTATTGTAATAATTGTCTCGACGTTCTTATGCGCATTACTAGATAACACATGACCCCAGGTTCATGGATCGTTCCTTCATATTAGACCGGCTGCCTGTATAAATTCTCCAGTAAAATTCAGAGAGTGCTGGTATGCCTTCGAACAGGAAGTAATTTTTTTCTCTCTCGTTCCCTTTCTTCTTTTCTGTTTTTCCTTGCATGACATGCGAAAATGCGCAACAAATACTGGTTGGCCGCTCGATTGATAATTGCGCCGATTTAAAACCTCAATTCGCGAATCATCCCGTAACTGTGATATGCGAACGTTCTGCGCCACGCACGTACGGGCACGCGAGAGCGAAGAAACGGCCTGTGTGGTTGTTGTTTGTTGCTTGCGGTTCGAATATTTATTTATTCTTTTTTTTTATTTTTATTTTTTTACGGGCACGTACTAGTGTGATAAAACCGCATAATCTGCAAAGAACAACAGTCTGTCTGCCTGTGAAGTAGCAACACTCAGACGGCAGACAGAATAACAGTCTGTCTGCCGTCTGAGTGTTGATAAACAACACTCAAACAATTGTTCCTGCTATGCAATCCAAGAAATCAGAAGGCATGTGCAATCAGTGGAGAAATCAATGTGTGTGGAGTGTGACGAGCGCTCTCCCAATCTCCAATGGAGGTAAATCCTGCGCATGGACCCACTCTGTCTTTGACATGAGTGGCCGGGCTTATGCCTCCAGGTCGAAGTTGACGCTTTGGTGGGCACATGTGCAGGACTTACGTCCATTGGAGATCAGGGGATTGCTCGTCATGCTCCACATATATATATATATATATATATATATATATATATATATATATATATATATATACAATATACATATGTTTGTATTGTTGTGGATTTCGAAACTTACCCCAGGGGAGAGCATACATGGTCACATCGGTGACCTGAGGATTAGTTATTTAATTAGTCTTTATGTAGATCGTCCTTAGCTCCTTGTCGAGGTGTTGTTCAGGGGGCATGCATTCGTTAGTTTGTATTTACCCAGTGTGGTGCCTTTCTACCCCCCCTCTCCCCCACCTCCCCGCTGCTTTCAATCTTTCCTCCTTCACCCGATCAGTCCATTAAAACCCTCTGCTACTTTCAATCTTCCCTCTTTCACCTGATTGGTCTTACATTCGGCCCCGCGGCCATTTGTTCCGGTGGCATCTCTCTGTTTTCACTCCATTCCCACATTGCTTTATTGGGCATGTTCAATCTATCTCTGGTTGTTAATCCTTCAGGCCGATCAGATTACCGTCACCACATTGGACTGTGGTCATTCTTACATGCATGTTCGTGGTACGAGGTGCGGCGCTTTTCCCGTGCATGGTGGGTTGCAGAACATCTCGCAGGTGTGATACAGTGAGGACTGTACAATGAAGGCTTGTGCATGAGTGAGGAGGTTGGGGCTCTCGTGGTGGCCTTAGGTGAATGAAGGGAGGGGTGGGGGCTGCATTGAAGGTTCCCTCAGAATGACGCAGCATTTCCCACAAGCTGCATTGTGGACCCGCCGACATCGGATGTGGACCAATGAGAAAGAGGCTCACATGAGCCGAGGCAGAGAAAGCTCAGAGTCAGGGGAAGAAGAAGAGGGCAGGAGTACAAAGTACGAGACAGAGAAAGCTCATGAGAGGAAGAGAAAGAGGACAGGACGGCATGAGCAGAGACGGGAGAAAAAGCTCAGAGTGAGAGAAGGAAAGAAGAGGACAGAAGCGCATGAGAGAAGATGGAAAAAAGTGAGATCTTGTGAGGAAAAAGGAGCTTGGAGCTGGTCCTCGTCCTTGTGGGAAAAAGCCATGTCCTAGGAGCAAAAAGGAGCTCAAAGGTTGTCCAAAGAAAGGGTCCTAGACCATTAGGGACAGATAGAAAACAGAATGATAACTGATGCAGAAACATGGACAAGTTTAAATGCACTCACCTGCAGCAATATGGACCCAAAACCTTCAACAATTGATGAGCATGTTCCTGGACCTGAGAGCACGCAGAAGGGCAAGTGCAACGCTTGTTCAAGAGCTGTGCTATGAAGTGGACATTGAAGGTTCAAGTGACCATCCGTGATCGTTTTGTCGGACAGTGAGGACACTTTGTCACACAAAAGTTCCACACTATGTGGACTTACACGCAGTGTTAATTGTGATACTTTGAAGGTTCTAAAACTGTGGTAAGTTTTTTTGCGTTTCAGTATTATACTGTACGTCTTTATATATGATATATATATATTACTTATATATCACTATATGTATATAGTATACTCACCTATAATTATATTACCTATTATTATGATTGGATAGTTGTGGGACAAGTTGTTGCAACTGTATAGTGTGGCAGCAGCAATGGATGGAACAGAGGACGAGCAGATGGGGATTGAGGGAGAGGAGACGGAGAAGCAGCAGAGAGGACATGGCAAGGAGGGGAGAGGTTAGCCAAAGTAGATATAAGTGTATTGGTCTTTCACAAGACACACAAACACACACGAACACAATGCAACACAAGATAACACACACTTGTATATATGCTATGGCACATTCGGCAATTCTTCTAACGAATCTACCAGATTTGGGTCAGTGTGATTACCAGGACGTACAGTTGATCGCTACTTTGTACAAACCCAATAGACTTGAGTTGTATTTTCACCTTTGTATGTGGGGACATTCCAATAAACAAACTTATAAAAACAATGTTGCATTATAGACGTTTCAGGAAAATAGTTGTTGCATACACCAATTTCATTCTTTTACAACACCTGCTCTAATTGTATGTTGACATAAGGTGGAAAAATTGGTTCTGGTGCAATTAGAACAACACGATTATATAGTGCAAACGCTTGGCAATTGGTTGTTATCAAAAATATTTTTTTGAAATCACAAGACAACCATATAGGGCACGTTTGCTAAATACATATATACTCTAGCTGAGTGGAACTTGCCAACTGTACATCCGAATCGGGATGCAGTTCTGCTGCAACTGCATCGTGCAAACCGTCTACAGACGTGCGTTTGCTCCGGACAGATGGCAGCACTCAAACAAGCAAGCAAACCCAATCTAGATTCATCTGATAAGGAATGGCGGCTCAAGGCTGTGGCTGCATAACTATATGGTAATTGCTTTTTTATCTTTAAAAGCTGGGTCTTCAACATCGCCTGCAGCAGTTTAAAGAATTAAATGATTCATGACGAATAAAGACTTTTATCACACACAAATCACTGTTACATAACACCACTGGAGACCCGCAAGTTTAATCGCCACATTGATTGAAATAAAGATTGCGAGATAATCCGGCTCGTTGCTGCTCCCTGTACGGCGTCTACGTTGGCATAATAAATCAGCTTCGCGTACGCAAAACATTATAACTTTATTTGAAAAACGTCCGTTTTCACCAGATTTGGTTTTTGACTCCCCTGAGAAACCTTGCAAAACTTCTGGTAATAGGGACGTGCTCTTTGCAGCGCCATGGATAAGCAGTCCCTCTGGGGTGTAAGCATTAAATATATCACCAATGAAGCTTTTATTCATTTTGTATGTCCGAAAATTTTTTGTTCCAATCGAGTAGGTTTTATTAATTCTCCAACAGTAGAAAAAGATAAGGTTTTCTTAATGCTTTGGAAATTTTCCCACATTTTCTTGTGTTACTCTTGGATGGTAGGGTAGCGAGACCTTGCTTGGGTAAAGTAATATATGGTTCTGTAGGCCTTGTTATTAAAACTCATTAGTTCTTTATAATTCTCCAGGTTAACCGGATTATCGAAACTATTTAGTCCCAACGATATTCCGATCTCAACAACGCGAATGCAGATAAGGCTATTCGATGGTCTCACTTTAATTAGTCCGTGTAGAGGAGAGTGGAACCATTCGTTCATATAATGTCATGGCAAATTCACTCAGCTTACCTCTTTGCAAACTTTTTGCACTTGACAAAGCAATGTGTTAGGCGATTTCATAGCTTGATACTACTGGCATTTCAACTAATATGAGATGAGGAAAAAGTGGAATAAAGAAAATTGTATTCAGTTAAGTTAAATCAGTCTAGCGGCCCTTTCTGCCAGAGTCAGGCATGGTTTGAGCAGGCCAAACAACATGAGTGGCTTAGACCCAGGAGTTACCTAGGATACGCTTAAGATTAATCTTCGATTTGTATAACTCGAAAGCGTTGAACCGGGATGTGCCTGAGAAAAGGATATAATTAAATAAGCGCTTAATTATCACAAAAGCGGCGTGTTTTTAATATGGTAACCCACAACATTCTCAACTTTCAGTCAGCACTTTCTGGGACTTTTCTTAGTATAGTTCATGAGAAAGTTATCTACGCATTAAGGTGTATCAATAGTTTTGGAGTTTATGTGGGTAGACACATTGACAATACAAAGCAACACCAAACATCACACACAATACCGACACAAACTACACCACACCTTCATCACACACACAACACTACATCACACGAGTCCGATGTACTCCACTTATTAGCTATAGATTAAAGGCACTTTCGAGGTGTCTGTGGGTTTCCTTGGTCGTGATAGCTCATTTTCCGTCGCCGCAGCAAATTTATTCTGGGGTTCCCATTCTCGGGTGCTCACTCTGCATTTTATTTTTTTTCATTGAATCAAATATGTGGATTTGGATGAGCACTCCCACTGAATCCAAATGGAAATAAAATCCTACACGAAGCGTTCACCTCCAATTCCGGAGGCTCTACCTGGCGACTCTGATCAACAGACAAAGATTTACATGTCTCAACAGCAGTTAAGAATCACACAGGGAGCTTGCCTATTCCAGATATTGGTCTTATTTACCTTGATGGAGCAACCTTTTTCAACACAAAAACAGCGTATAAAAACAACAACAGAGCTCGAATAGCTAAGATTCCTCGTCTTTATGATTGAACGTCATAAAAACGGAATATGACGCATTTGTGGATGTATCAGGTTTGCGAATAAATTTCAGTGCATTGGCCGGCTTGATTCCTGCACAACAAAATTTCAAACAGCCCTTCGCCCTAAGGTTCTCGGAGATAATGGGATATGGCGATTCATTGCGGCGATTATTCATGACGTCAACTTTTTCTTCGTAGAAAGAATTTCAAATCGGAGCATGGTTCCTGCCTCGCGTGGCTTCTTGCATAGACATGGAATTTCACCGATAGATCCGACCGGAATATTCTTGGGATTGTAAAAAATAAATGTCAAACAAATAGGAATACATCATAAGAAATTTGATGTATGACGCCCCATAGTATGTATCATATGTGCGGTAATCATCTCGGCTAATGCCTGTTCGATCCCGACAACTATGAATATTCAAAAGCATTGCCTCTCGTTTCGGAGATCAATTTTTTACGGATTTCATAAGCGGAGATTTATTTGATGCTAACTTTTTTTCTTAAGGGGAATTTTCACATCGGAGGATGTTACGTCTGCGCGCGGTATTTTTACTAATATATACGGCGTCAAGTTTTCGAAGGAAGTTTCGAATGGAAAACTGTAGCTGTGAAACAAATAAAGCAACAAGAACAAACAAGTGCAGTAAGACTATAGGATCCTACAGGTCTTAAAAATGATGGAATTAATGTCATAGTAGGATCATAGTGGGATTGCCACTCTTGTAATCCCATTGATCCAAGCACACAAGAATCTCAACAAAGTGCCGCTTGGCGATCACATTTGCCCCCCCCGCGTCCATTCTAGTGGAGACATTTGGTCTATATACAAATTTTCTTAGAACTCCACGATATGGTCAAAGTTGGCAGGTATGTCTTTTACATTTGACCTGCCTATTTCAGGTGACATAGTCCAATCTGTACGTTGTCAAACGCATCAACAACAAAGTCAAAATTCTATATTGTTAGTGACGGCCTATAGTGAAATATGCGAATCTAATTGATTTTGTACACATTGCCTGTTCATCCCGAAACACAATTCAACAAATCCTGCCTGTATTGCGGAGATCACCATTTTTAGCGATTATGTCTCTCCGGAGTATGAAACTGCATCTATCTTCTGAGAGTAGACAACTCTTGTCATGGATGGTTCCTCCTCTCAAAGAGTATTGTTCCACATATAATGCACACCAAGTCAGAAGGGATCGTGCAAAACGGTGTTGCGGGAACATCAAAATGTCAAGAAACGGACATCGTGACGAAGTCAATCCCTCACGCATTGATGGAGGAAAATCGCGAACATGCGCTAAACCTCTTGGATGTTGCATTACCCTATCTCGGCACTTGCCAAGATGGTGATCACATTGCCGGCCTCAGGTCAGCGAAGCAGTGTAAAAAACGTCCAATCGAGGCAATACAAAAGACCAATTGACCTATTTAGTGAGTAATCTCATCGATTAACACATCCCACGCATGTATCCAATCTTTGTGGAGGATGCATATTAATCTCAGGCAGACATGAAGTACCTATTATTATTCTGTGTAAACCAATGATACAAATCCAGTTGTAAGGTCGGAACTCGAGATTGAATATCTCTGCGTAGTAAATGCTCGAGATCCGCAATGAGGAGTTTGTACTGCCTTCGAATCTCAGTCCTAGGTTATTCCACAGCTAAGTGCACACTCCGTAAGGTTTGTCAATGGTTGGTGTGGAAATAGCGTTGTGCGGACGCTGTTTCGACAGCAACTCACTGGTTCGATCTAATGATAACTGAATCCGCCATGCCCAGTGATTTTGCTGGCACCTGAGAGTCATTGCGCCCAAGCGTTTCCTGACAAGAATTTAGCACATCGGTACAACGTCAGTGTTCCAAGTTGATGCATTTACTCTATCGGAGCTATAACCGATATGACAACAAATAAGACACGAGTGCAGTCTCGAGAGTTGAATGCTCAGCTCCGTTGCCTTCCAGGTTACAATACGGGCTTCCATGAGTGATTATGTCGTCCTGTATTCTTAATTCAACAATTCTGTGTCTCGGTGTAGTGTGGGGTTTGTAGTGTGGTGTGCTGTGCACTTTCCGAAAACGGTCGATATAAACTGCCATATGTGCCGAGAGTGTTAATTGAATTATCGACAGTGTCCGTATTCCATTTATTTACACATGAAGACAGTGGGCGGCGTGGGTCAGCCGTGCTTAGAAATTATCAAGTAACGTTCCGGAGAGTGCTGTATTGTCGAACTATGGTAATATTTTTTCGATTTCTTATCTTAGTACTCCAAGTAGATCTTTTCATTGCTGTAATATCAGTACATGTCTGTTGCTGCCGTTCTTTCTTCCTTTTGTTTCCGGATGACATTGCGAAAAGGCCAAAAATACTGTTGGCGCTCATGAATAATTGGCATAAAAACCTAAATCGCGATCATCGTAACTGTGATATTGCGAACTCTGCGCCACGCACCGACGGGCACGCGAGAGCGAAAGAACGGCTCGTGTGGTTGTTGTTTGTTGCTTGCGGTGTCGAATATTTATGTTATTCTTTTTTTTATTTTTTGTTTTTTTACGGGCACGTACTAGTGTTGTATAAAACCATAATCTGCAAAGAAAACAGTCTGATCTGCCTGTGAAGTAGCACCACGCAGACGGCAGACAGAACATCAGGTCTGCTGCCGTCTGAAGTGTTGATTAACAACATCAACATTGTTCTGCTCTGCAAATCCAAGGAAATGCAGAAGGCTGATGTACAATCAGTGGAGAATCAATGTGTGTGGAGTGTGACGAGCGCTCTCCCAATCTCAATGGAGGTAAATCCTGCGCATGGACCCACTCTGTCTTTGACATGAGTGGGCGGCTTATGCCTCAGGTCGAAGTTGACGGCTTTGGTGGGCACATGTGCAGGACTTACGTCCAATTGGAGATCAGGGATTGCCTGTCATGCTCCACATATATATATATATTATATATATATATATATATATATATATATTATATGTATATATTGATATATATATATATATATAATACAATATACATATGTTTGTATTGTTGTGGATTTGAAACTTACCCAGGGAGAGCATACATGGTCACACGGTTAGACTGAGATTAGTTATTTAATTGGTCTTTGTGTAGATCGTCCTTTAGCTCTCTTGTCGAGGTGTTGTTCAGCGGGGATGCATTCGTTAGTTTGTATTTACCCAGTGTGGTCCTTTCTACCCCTCTCCCCACCTCCCGCTGCTTTCAATCTTTCCTCCTTCACCCGATCAGTCCATTAAAACCCTCTGCTACTTCAATCTTCCCTCTTTCACTCTGATTCGGTACATTCGCCCCGCGCCATTTGTTCGGTGCATCTCTCTGTTTTCACTCCATTCCACATTGCTTTAATGGCATGTCAATCTATCTCTGGTTGTTAATCCTTCAGGCCGACAGATTACCGTCACCACATTGGACTGTGGTCATTCTCTAACATGCATGTTCGTGGTACGAGGTGCGGCGCTTTTCCCGTGCATGGTGGGTTGCAGAACATCTCGCAGGTTGTGATACAGTGAGGATGTACAATGAAGCTTGTGCATGAGTGAGGAGGTTGGGGCTCTCGTGGTGGCTTAGGTGGAATGAAGGAGGGGGTGGGGTGCATTGAAGGTTCCCTCAGATGACGCAGCATTTTCCACAAGCTGCATTGTGGACCGCCGACATCGGATGTGGACCAATTGAGAAAGAGGCTCACATGAGCCGAGGCAGAGAAAGCTCAGAGTCAGGGAAGAAGAAGAGGGCAGGAGTACAAAGTACGAGGACAGAGAAAGCTCATGAGAGGAAGAGAAAGAGACAGGACGGGCATGAGCCGAGGACGGAGAAAAAGCTCAGAGTGAGAGAAGGAGAAGAAACAGACAGCGCATGGAGAAGATGAAAAAAGTGAGATCTTGTGAGGAAAAAGGAGCTTGGAGCTGTCCTCGTCCTTGTGGGAAAAAGCCATTCCTGGAGCAAAAGGAGCTCAAGGTTGTCCAAAGAAAGGGTCCTAGACCATTAGGGACAGATAGAAAAACGAATTGATAAAACTGATGCAGAAACATGGACAGTTTAAATGCACTCACCTGCAGCAATATGGACCCAAACCTTCAACAATTGATGAGCATGTTCCTGGACCTGAGAGCACGCAGAAGGCAAGTGCAACGCTAATATTATTCATAGAATGCAACCTTGGTGTTGTGACTTCAGTTGCATTAATAAAAATCTCTCTCTCTATATATATATTATATATTATATTATATTATATATATAGATAATATATATATAATTATATAACCTTTCTTTTCTGCTTTGAACCTTCCTTTTGTTCCATTTTTTTTTTTGGGGGGGGGGGGGACAGCGTAAGAC
>CM068958.1:13223646-13244371 GCA_035128595.1 Eptatretus atami | reverse complement strand
ATGCACGCTAATTATTATACATAGAATGGCACCTTATGGTGTTGTGACTTCTCAGTTGCATAGTAAAAATCTCTCCTCTTATATTATTATATATTTATATATATTATATTATATATATTAGAATTTTATTAAATTATATAACCTTTCTTTTTGCTTTAACCTTCCTTTATGTTCCATGTTTTTTTTTTGGGGGGGGGGCAGTAAGAGTGTTGCTTTGAAATATTGTCTTTTGAAAGTGATGTTGGTGTCTGGGTTATACTCAGATATAAATGTGGAGAAGTAATCTCTTGCCCGATCACCCCACATTTTGCCTCATTGTATTCATAACGTCATCCTCATTAGACACCTATTAGAGTCATTGCTGCAATAAAGCTGTTATCATTATATTAACCGGCTCAAATAACCAGAAACTGTCATCAGTTTGTCCTAAATCGGATCACTATTATAGTCAATGCACCCCTAAAAAGGACCATTATTATCGTCAATATACCTGTAAAAAAGGGCCACCTATTATAGTCCATGCACCTAAAAAGACCACATTATCGTCAATGCACCCCTAAAAAAGATCACCTAATTATTCGTCAAATGCACCCCGACAAAGACCCATCTGTTATTATCCATGCACCTTAAAAAGGACACTCGATGATAGTCATCCACCCTAAGACCATCTATGATATTCAATGCAATCCCTAAACAGGACCATCTATTATGTCGCTGTACCTCAGAAAGGACCCTGTTTACAGTCAATGCACCCTGAAAGGACCATCTATTTGTCGATGTTCCTCAAAAGGACCACCATATAATCGTCAATGGCCTCAAAAGGACCACTTATGATTCAATGACCCCTAAACAAGGACCACATATTATGGTCAATGCACTAAAGAGGACACCTAATTATAGTGAATGCACCATAAAGGGACACATATTATAGCCATCACCCTAAAGAGAGCACACCTAATTATTAGATGAATGCACCACCTAAAAAGGACTCTAATTATAATAACATGTACCCTCGAAAAAGGACCTCCTATCTTACATCAATGACCACCGCAAGGACCATCTATTATCAATGTACCCGTAAAAAGACGACTACTATATAGTCAATGCACCCCTAAAAGCGACGACTGTATTATACGTATTTGGACCCTAAAAGAGCACCTATTACAGTAAATGTACCTTAAAAAGGACCCCTGTTATAGTCAACTCATCCGAAATCCACAGTTTGTCGTTTACAATCACCAACGAAAAATATATATCTTTTCCTGTAATATACCAAGTGGAACCAAGTGGAACCGTGGACCGATGTGTGTCTACTGAAGGATCAAATGACAAGTTAGATTGACATTATCGAAGTGAAAGGATAAATGAGTTATTTGAAAAATTCCAACACGACCACAAGTTTGTTTGGGAATTCCAAAAGCTTCAGATTGAAATGATTGCAAAAGTTTGAAATAACCACAAAAAGCCATTAATTTCCTCTGTTGTTTGCAGGTAGCTCACGTCATCCCTTGTTCTCCAATCCTTCCCGGCTGTTCGCCTGCACACACACCTATCCCTTACCGAGCCCTCCAGGCAGCACCATGCCCGCACTTCGCACCCACTACGTTTGCAACACCAGGAGACCAGCTTACGACTTACCTGAAGGCACGGTAAGGAAGGCACGAAACCATGATTTAGAAAGACAGTATTATGGTACTTTATTTTAATTTGCTTGTAGTGTAGAATAAGCAAATAGGTGAACATACTATGCTTACGTCAAAAATTACAAGGTAAGAGTGCAACCATTAACACCCACAGGGCCACATGCCGGCTCTATGATGACAGTTTGATTGTTACTCATTACCTCTGATGTTAAAGCCATGAACCTAGCAATACTTACTCTCATATGTTCATATTAGTGAGTAATGTGGAAAAAGCAGTGGAAGTTACGTGCAGGGGGGGGGACTGATCGGGTGAATGGAAAGACTCATTTATCCCCCCAAAAAACAAGGATTTGTTTTCCCCCCCAAAAAAACCACCCACTTTTTTTCTCCAGAACCTTCCTTGTTTCCATTTTCTGTCATTCCTTCTTTTATCTTATTATTATCAGGCTACCCAGTCAAATGCTGGGTAACCTATTGTTTATTCCTCTGTTATTTCTCTTATTTTGTATTTATACTCTTTTTCCGCCGGCAATTTGCGGGTTCTTTCGCTTGTTAAAAATCATTTTCCGAACTGTAGTCCATCGACAATGATATTTATCACCATTAGCTATGTATCATTTATTGATAGCATTACCCATTTATATATGACGTCTAATACGTGGTTACGCGGTGACACATCTCTGAAAAAAACCGAGTAACTTTGGACACCTTCTGATCACTGAACGGACTGCAATGGAAAATATTCGCCTTACCATTACATAGTAAGACCCCCAATCGGGGAGCGGTTGATTTTTCGTAAGTCATCCATTGATGAAGCTGATCCCGGTGAAAAAATTCTGTTAAGATAGAAACGTCAGACGCAAAAATCTGACACATTATTGCAGAATCATCAACACAATCACCGGAGAAAAAAAAATTATTGATGTCATAGGTCCTGGTATCGCAACCATTCCTTGTTTTGAATTTTTTTTATAAAAATTGTTTTGTTTTCTCATGAGAACGGGTGTGTGCAGAACTTTACACACACATTCCCCATGACAACCTTTTTTCAAGTTTCATGTTTTAATTTTATGATAGTTCACATAGGTTTTGGTGGCCATCTTGAATTTACACCTAAACCGTTCAAAAATTTTCTCCAGACACGACCTGGTCAGATCAAGGGAAAACTTCACATCGTATTGCTCTAGCGAGTAGTGAAACTAGAGTTGTTAATTTCTACAATTGATACGGTCGCGATGGTTTGGCGCCATTTGGATCAAGAAAATATTAAATTAGTTTTCTCTGGATACACATAACATTATCGACAGCGCAAAATTTGAACATCATCTTTCATTCCACGCTGCAAAAACACCAAAAATCATATGACGTCAAAAAGTGCACATGGTTGCCGCGCATCTTGGAATAAAAAACGCACAATTATCGCATTAACACGAAAACTCCACACACGTATTCCACTCTACGGATGGAGGCAGAATGTAAACTTTATGAGTACTAGGTACATGGTTCGTCACCATTTGCGATTCGAGAATTAATAAATTTTTAAAAATCTTCTTCTCCAGACAGGCATAAAACAGTTGAGCAAAATTTCACATACACTTCACAAGTTGGTTGAATTCTAATTCGAATAGGTCACATAGTTTGACGTGGCCATATTGAATAACGGAACAACCTTCCAAAACATTTTTCCACAGAACTTCCTGTCAGATCAAGGGAAACTTCACAACTATCACACAAAGTAGTGAAATATAATTTTTTGTTAACTTTCTAATTGATAAGTACATGGTTTTGGCAGCCATGTTGGATTCAAGACATTAATATAAATGATTTATCTCTGACCACATAACCCTATCGAGCAAACTTGTGCTACTATAACTCTAACCGCATGCCATGCATATGAACGTAAAAGGAATATGTCACAAGTCACATGTTATGGAGGCCATCTGGATAGGAAAAAACGCACCTTGTCGATCACACAACAAAACTTAACAGCATAATCCACTTCGCCTTAGAGGAGATTTGACTTATGTTTAATTAGTTCACTGTACAGGCACCATATTGGATTGACAATTAATACTTTAAAGATTTCTTCTTTGAAATGGCTGAAACCAGATCGAGAGCGGCACACTCCAGAAGTATGACCGCCCTCTCATGATGAACAAGAAGTTTTTACCGCCTTTTGATGTAACGACCATCGTTTGGCAGCCATATGGAATTGAAGGGAAAATATTAACTTAAGTTTACTCTGGAACTGCGACTCAATAAATAGTGGAAACTCAGAGAGTTGATCGCAGCGAACTGTGGGAATCAACAGTTATGTTTTAAATTGTTCAACTCGATCAAGAACCCCATGTGTTTGGCCGCAAATGTTGGATTGAAGAGTAAATATTACATTAATGATTTACTCTGGAAAACGCTGCGTCAATGATATCGCGAAAGTCACATATAATCTAGCCGACATCGGGAACGTCAGATTTATAAATTCCACCCGATCGTGCCATTTGCGTTTGCAGCCAATTATTTAATGTCTTGCATCTGAGAACTTTTAGATTTTTGTTTTTTCTCCAAAAGGACTCACTTGGGCTCACTGAAAGCGTTTGAGGGTACAAGATAGCAATTCTACTTGATACACCAATGCCCCAGGAAAGGCGCTGACTTACCAATACATAATAATTAGATGAACACTTGTGCGACCCGATTCCTAACTCGCAGTCACCGCTTGTTATCGAAAGCAGACCTGTATGTGTCACTATTAAATAATGTCTTTCTCTACCCAACTTAGTCCTATCGAAGGAAACTTTGCGACTATCATCTTAAGTCTCATGTTGTTTCAAGGGCAGACGTATTCTTTTTTATTTCTGGCTACCCGTCATCACTGCCACAGATATCAAGTGGCAATTCTAGTTCTTCTTTCTTCTTTTTCTGATCACTTGTCGCTTTCAATGATACCCAGGATGTCAAGATCAGTTTTTTGGTGCAACTCCGGCCCTTAACCTCCTCATGACATACAGAGCAAAAACAGGTAAAAAATCCAAGTATTTTAAGCCATAACCCGCTCCCATGCCTTGGAGAACACTCAGCTCATCAAATAATACTAATATATTTGATGTGTGTGTGTGTGTGGTGTCATCAAGTTTCAGTGGCTCTCCATAACCCCAAAACCATGAAACCGGCAGCCTGAAACTTTGCAACGCCTACTAATGGGAACTCCAAGGAAGTGCCATGAGTGCAAATGGATGTTTGATTAATTAAACACACCCCTAATTGATCACTATAATTACAGACCCTATTTAAATTTATCTTATCAGGTGCATCTCGGGCTACCTCACCTTGGAGTCTTAAGGCATCTCCAAGTATAAGGGTCCCAAACGCCTTGTGTTTTTGTCAACCACTACCTTGACTTGAATGCCTCAACGATTTTTTAATGATAAAGTTTTTTTTTTCAATTTCCGTCACTCTATTAATCGAATGCCATGTTTAAGCATAAGCTATGAATCATGCGTAACATCCTATTTGTAAGTATTATAGTTTTCAAATTAGGAGCTTGGAGCGATTTCATGCAAAAATCATTTGATGCAATTTTGCAGCGATCATACTTCAGGATAATTAAAGTATTCCATTAAATACGATATCTGTCCACCAAATAATGTCGAATCTGTGTGAAATCTGTTAATTAATAAAATATTTAAAAAATACACGAGTTTTATAACTAAGCCGACGTATACCTATTTACTTTAAGCAACAAAGCTAGGTCATACTCCTTACATACACATCGAAATGAGAAATTTCCAGCACTTTAAACTTATTTTATTTCCTGTTTGAGGAGAATATAATTGAGTGAACCAATAAAAGTAGAACGTGCCAAATTAACAGCTTCACCGAGCTGTTTTATTTCAAGTGAATTCAACTGCTAGACCTCGCACACCTGTCCCCCAGAGGCCTGCGCTAACCATAGCGTCTGCCAGATCATGGTCATACTTTAGAGGTATTCGCGAGTGCTCTCAGGAAATCAAAGCAAAAGTTCGTGAAAACACATGCTCAAAATAAGCCATAAACATTTGCGCGGAATGCAAACGACATGCACGATGCACCACTGTGATTGACATGCACGACTAGCAGGCACGTGAGTGGAATATTCTGTAATGGTTATTCACAGGCGTTTGAACTTGTGGATGTCCTCAGGTTTGTTCACACATAACACACTCTATTCGTGAGAATGAAGTCATTGCTTGATAAATTGAATTTAATTCTTTTAAATGCTGCTGGGCGTGGTGAAGACCCGGCTTTAAAGTTAAAGGATCTATTTGTACTGCAACCACAGCCTGGCAACATCCCTATTGAAGCATATTAATTGGAGGCTTCTTGAGTCTTAAGCCACTTTCCAGCGCACATGTTGATAGCGTAGACACGCAACGTCATTTGAGCAAAATGATTCAATCACTGCGGATTCTTTTGCCGCACCCGTGTATTCAGAGAGTGGTTCGTGCTCCTTATATTGAGGGCAATGGTTCCTGCTCTGTATCATGACGTGGTGTTGTGCTCTGTCAAATCCTGAGTAGTGGATCGCTCGTCTCTTCACCTGAGCGAAGTGTTTTGCTCTGTCATCCTGAGTGAGTCGTTTGGCATTTCATCTGAGTGAGTGGTCGTCGTGCTCCGATCATCTCTGCAGCGATGTGGTTCCGTGCTTGTCATCCTGAGCAAGTTGGTTCGTTCTCCTCATTCCTGTGCGAATGGGGAGTTCAGTGTCACTAATCCTGAGCAGTGGTTCAGTGCTCTGCATCCTAGTGAGTGGTCGTCTCCGTCATCTTGAGCATATGTTTTTGTGCTCCGTCATTCCTGAGTGAGTTGTCTTGTGCTAACGTCCACCTTGGTGATTGTGTCCATGCTCCCATCATACTGAGCGATGTGTCGTGCTCCATCATCTGACGAGTTGTATCTCTCCGTCCTCTTGAGTGAGAACTGTCCATCGCTCTCATCCTAGAGCGAGTGTGAAATACCAGCCATTTCCAAGCCAATTTCGATCTTATGATGTGTTTTCTAAATACATGGCCAATTATTATTTTCTTCTCACACGTATGCAGTCTTATAAAGAATAATTTTTCTGTAATATATCCTGAAGTGTCTATATAAATGCAATGTTCGTTTGGATGACTATTCAGACCCTGATGATTCCCCAACAAATTGCTGATTCGTCCTAAGTTGTTGTGTGTGTGTGTGCTCGTGATGTGTGTGTGTGTGTGTTTAGTGTGTGGTGTTCATAAAGCACACATATTCTTGCTACATGCTACCCCCACCGCTCTCTCTCCCTCTCTCTCTCTTTGATCACATCCCTTGCTCTTGCCCCCTCCCAAATACAGTGCAGCACCTTCTTCCCACATAATATCTCTATCTCACTCTCTCTACTCTTCTCTCTCTCTCTCTGGACATATACAAGATGGTACTTACACTCCGATGTGAGTTTGTTCGACAGTGTCGAGCAGTGTTTGTGTCTGGGACAGCTTGATCTCCTGATGCGGTGCGCAGTGTTTTATATCCTGATGGAGTTATCTCGAACTGTCGAGCATGTTTTCTCTGGACGCTTCAGCTCGGCCGTACTGAGCAGGTGTTTATGTCCGAATCTGGAGTTTGTCTCTAGCATTCCGTGCGGTGTTTATCTCTTATGTCTTCGCACGGACGCATCGAGGACGTTTGTCTTTGAACGTGTCGGCATGTATTTATGTACCGGACGGGAAGTTTGTCTTGGACGTGCCTGGCATGTTTATCTCCAGGTTATTTATACTGAATGTAGAAAATCAATTTCAGACATTATTTTGTTTTCGTCTTCACTGTTATTCTATGCAGATCATTTTGATGTAAACCGTATGTCTAATTCATGCTCACGGCAGTCTGCCTCACTTCCTACTCACTTCATCATCCTTACCTTATCACTGCCTTCCCTTCCCCACCACTTCGCTTTCCATCCTCATACTCTCCCTTCTCCATCCTCTCTCTGTTCCATCCTCCCTCCATCCTCTCTCCCCTTCTCCTCTTTTTCCCCCCACCTCACTCACTCTCTCTTTCTCTTCATCCACCCCTCTCCTCCCCCTCTCAATATTCCCATAGTGAGCGTGCGTGAGGATTTCGGCTTTATTTAAACAAACCACTGCACCGTGTGCATGACAGCGGGGTAGATAATCGGGGGATGCACGTCACGAGCAGCTCCGAGATTCAAAGTGTTGAACACTCACCTTTTCAGTCGAAAGGAGCAATAGCGTCCTCCCCCCTGAAGCTACCTGAGAGATCACTTCTTTTTACCATAGCATACTAATCATCATCAATGTGTATACAATTACAGACATTAGTGCAGCCAAAGCAGTGCCTGCAAGTTATACTCTCCCCTCCGCCTTCTGCCTTTTCTTCCCCACCCGATCACGTAGTGAGTCCAGCTAGAGAGTTTCGTAATCCATTTGGACTGCCCTCTCGCCTCCCTCCTCTGACAACGCCACCCCCTATTTTAGCTCGACTCTGATGAGACAGACTTAGCAACTCATGCTCGGTGCAACGATCTCGAGGCTATCCTACCAAGCCTTACCATGCTCGAGTCACCAAGTTATTTTCTACAATAGTATTAATCACTTTCAATATTTATAGTATCTTACAAATATTTAATTTGCAATTCCATCCTATTCGATTTGCTGTACGATACCCGTCCCTGGTCAGCATCATTTTGCTGCGGTCTGTCGGTTTGCTGCCGCCAGCAGGTTTCTTGAAAGGTTATTCTAGCGCGGTTTCCATTGATTCCGCCAGAAGTTAGGCGACAGAATTAGTAATTTCGGGTACGAGTAGCTCTCTACTCTTCACGAAGACACCGTGGGATCTTTGAAACATCAACAACTATCTTTGCAGCTTTCCATCTTCTTGTGCGTTCGTGATGTATAAATTACTTAGTTTATTGAATTTTTTGTGGGAAATGTACAGGCAGTAATGCAGAAATTTTACTAAACATACCCATTTTTCTTTCTCTTTCTCTCTTGCATTTATCTCAACACTTCTTTTCTCTTGCAATTGTCCCACCATCTTTCATCTTAACGACACCCACCAGCAATTGTTTCTTATGACAAACCGTGTGCCTTACATATCTGCTCTCGGATGTATTAAACATGTTGATGAGTTCCGATCGACAGTCTACTCTTTATGTAGCACAGGGCAGTTTGACAGCCAGCATAACATGACAGAAACTTCTCGAACATTTGTTGTACAACGCTTTCCTCTATTACCCCCCCAAGGTAATCGACAATTACAGCTACATGGTTATGGAGTGGAACACATCATGGGCGCAGCACCTCACAACATCCGTACCGACAATCCATACCATCTCAGCCAACGCAGCCGTTGCACTACCTTCTTCGACACCCTCACTACCATCGACACAGTTTGCTCCTCAATAAAAATGTCCATTTTTTCAAGAGATCTCTCTTAGAAGAGGTGTTGCTTTGAAATATTGTCTTTTGAAAGTGATGTTGGTTGTCTTGGTTATACTCAGATATAAATGTGGAGAAGTAATCTTCTCTGCACCTGATAACCCACATTGTTGCCTCAATTGTACTGTCATCAACTCATCCCTCATTAGACCACCTATTAGAGTCAATTTGCTGCAATAAAGCTGTTATCATTATATTAACTCGGCTCCAAAATAACCAGAAACTGTCATCATTTTGTCCTAAATCGGATCACCTATTATAGTCAATGCACCCCTAAAAAGGACCATCTATTATCGTCAATATACCTGTAAAAAGGGCCACCTATTATAGTCAATGCACCCCTAAAAAGGACCACATTATCGTCAATGCACCCCTAAAAAAGATCACCTATTATCGTCAATGCACCCCGACAAAGACCCATCTGTTATTATCCATGCACCCTTAAAAAGGACCATCTATGATAGTCAATGCATCCCTAAACAGGACCATCTATTATCGTCAATGCATCCCTAAACAGGACCATCTATTATTGTTGCTGTACCTCTAGAAAGGACCACCTGTTACAGTCAATGCACCCCTGAAAAGGACCATCTATTATAGTCGATGTTCCTCAAAAAGGACCACCTATAATCGTCAATGGACCCCTCAAAAGGACCATCTATTATCAATGACCCCTAAAAAGGACCACATATTATGGTCAATGCACCCTAAAGAGGACCACCTATTATAGTGAATGCACCCATAAAAAGGACCACATATTATAGCCAATCCACCCCTAAAGAGGACCGACCTATTATTGAATGCAGCCATAAAAAGTGAACATATTATAGTGAATGCACCATAAAAAGGACGACAATTATGAAGTCAGATGCACACTAAAAGGACGCGACCTAATTATAGTAGTGAATCCATCGCATAAAGAGGACCACATTATATAACCAATCCACCCCTAAAGAGGAACACTAATTATAGTGAATGCTCACCCTAAAAATCAAGGACATCTATTATAATGATGTACCTCGAAAAAGGACCTCCTATTTTAATCAATGCACCCCGACAAAGACCATCTATTATCAATGTACCCGTAAAAAGGACGACGTATTATAGTCAATGCACCCCTAAAAAGGACGACGTATTATAGTCATTGGACCCCTAAAAAGACCACCTATTACAGTCAATGTACCCTTAAAAAGGGACCCCTGTTATAGTCAACTCATCCCGAAAACATCCACAGTTTGTCGTTTACAATCCACCCAACGAAAAAATATATATCTTTCCTGTTATATATACCAAGTGGAACCAAGTGGAACCAAGTGGAACCCAGATGTGTGTCTACTGAAGGATCAAATGACAAAGTTAGATTGACATTATCGAGTGAAAGGATAAATGAGTTATTTGAAAATTCCAAACAAACGACCACAAGTTTGTTTGGAAATTAAAAGCTATCAGATTGAAATGATTGCAAGAAGTTTGAATAAAACCACAAAAAGCATTAATTTTCCTCTGTTGTATGCAGGTAGCTCACGGTCATTCCCTTGTTCTCCCACATCCTTCCCGGCTGTCGCTGCACCACACCTATCCCTTACCGAGCCCCTCCAGGCAGCACCATGCCCACGCACCTTCGCAACCCACTCACCAGTTGCAAGCACCAGAGTACCAGCTTACGGCTTACCTGAAGAGCACGGGTAAGACAGGCAGGCAGAAACCATGGATTTAGAAGGACAGTACTTATTGGTACTTTATTTATTTTGCTTGTATGTAGATAACGCAACATAAGGGAATACTATTGCGTAGTCAAAAAATTACAGGTAAGAGTGCAACCCATTAACCACACAGGGCCACTGCCAGGACTCTATGGATGCAGTTTGATTGGTTTATCATTACCTCTTGATGTTAAGCCATGAACCTAGCAATACTTACTCTCATATGTTCATATTAGTGAGTAATGTGGAAAAAGCAGTGGAAGTTACGTGCAGGGGGGGGGACTGATCGGGTGAATGGAAAGACTCATTTATCCCCCCAAAAAACAAGGATTTGTTTTCCCCCCCAAAAAAACCACCCACTTTTTTTCTCCAGAACCTTCCTTGTTTCCATTTTCTGTCATTCCTTCTTTTATCTTATTATTATCAGGCTACCCAGTCAAATGCTGGGTAACCTATTGTTTATTCCTCTGTTATTTCTCTTATTTTGTATTTATACTCTTTTTCCGCCGGCAATTTGCGGGTTCTTTCGCTTGTTAAAAATCATTTTCCGAACTGTAGTCCATCGACAATGATATTTATCACCATTAGCTATGTATCATTTATTGATAGCATTACCCATTTATATATGACGTCTAATACGTGGTTACGCGGTGACACATCTCTGAAAAAAACCGAGTAACTTTGGACCTCTGTATCTCTGAAACGGTGCAATGGAAAAATATTTCGCTTCATACATTGTAATGACCCCCCAATGGGGAAGAGGGGTGATTTTTCGTGATGTCATCAGTGAAGCGGTATCCCGGTGAAAATTCGTCAAGTAGAACGCTGCATACGAAAAATCTGAAATTTATTGAGCATCATCAACACAATTCACCGTAGAAAAAAAAATTATGATGTCATAGGTGACTTGGTTCGGCAGCCATCTTGTTTTGAATTTTTTTAATAAAAATTTTTTTCTTCTCCAGAACGGTTGGACAGATTGAGGGGAAAACTTTACACTACACATTCCCATGACAACCTTTTTCAAAGTTTGTTAAATTTCTTATTGTAGGTCACATGGTTTGGTGGCCATCTTGAATTTACCCTAAAACCTTCAAACATCTTCTCCAGAAACGACTGGTCAGATCAAGGAAAACTTCACATACGTATTGCTCACGAGTAGTGAATATAAGTTTGATAATTTCTAATTGATAGGTCGCATGGTTTGGCAGCCATGTTGGATTCAAGAAAAATATTAAATAATGTTTTCTCTGGAATCACATAACCTATCGAAGCGAAAATTTGCAATCTATCATCTTCATCATGTCTGCAAAAACACCAAAAATTATGAACGTCAAAAGCACATGGTTTGGCGGCCATCTTGGATAGAAAAACGCACCTTATCCGATTAACAAGAAACTTCACACACGTTATTCCACTACAGGATTGGAGGCAGAAATGTAAACTTATGATGTCATAGGTCCATGGTTCGTCAGCCATCTTGGATTGAGAATTAATAAATTTTTAAAATCTTCTTCTCCAGAACGGCTGGACAGAATTGAGGCAAAATTTCACACACACTTTCCCAAACATCCTTTCACAAGTTTGTTAATTTCTAATTGATAGGTCACACGGTTTGGTGGCCATATTGAATTAACCCGAAAACCTTCAAACATCTTCTTCCACAGAACTTCTGGTCAGATAAGGGGGAAACTTCACAAACCTATTGTCACGAGCAGTGGAATATAATTTTGTTAATTTCTAATGTGATAGGTCACATGGTTTGGCAGCCATGTTGGATCAAGAATTATATTAAATGTTTTCTCTGGAACCACATAACCTATCGAAGCGAAATTGGCTTCTATAATCTATCCCAGGCCCTGCATATACCTAAAAATTATGACGTCACATGTCAGTCACATGTTTGTGGCCGTCTTGGATAGAAAAACGCACCTTGTCCGGTAAACACGAAACTTCACAACGTGTTTAACTACACGATTGAAGCAGAATATAAATTTATGATGTCATTGGATCACATGGTTCGTCCAGCCATCTTGGATTGAAAATTGATAAATTTTAAAAAGTATTCTTCCAGAACAGCTGGAACAGATTGAGGCAAAAATCACAACCACTATCCCAAGACATCCCTTTCAAAAGTTTGTTAATTTCTAATTGATAGGTCACATGCGTTTGGCGGCCAATATTGAAATTACCCTAAAATCTTCAACACTTCTCCAGAACGCAGACAGATCAAGGGGAAAATTCACAAAACATGTTGCACAGAGCAGTGAATATAAGTTTGTTATTTCTAATTGAGAGGTCACATGGTTTGGCAGCCATGTTGGATTGAAGGATAAATATTAATTAATGTTTACTCTGGAACCGCTGCTTCTATATATGCGAAACTTCACAATTATAATTGAGGCCGACATGTGAAACGTGGGTTTAAAATTTCAACCCGATCAGCCAACGGTTTGGCAGCCAGAAATATTTATATTTGAATCTGAGAACTTTTAGATTTTTGTTTTTTTTCCAGAAGGCTCACTTGACTGCCAACCTGAATGCGTTTGAGGGTACAGGAATAGCAATTAAATTGATACTGACAATGTTCAGGAAAAAGGGCTAACTGCATACGTAAGAATTAGATTGAACACTTTGCGCTACCCGGTTTTCCGTAACTCATGTCAGTCCCAGCGCTGTCCGAAGCAGGGCTGCATTTTGTTATCACGATTAAAGTAATGTTTTCTCTGCACCACTTATCCTATCGAAGGGAAACTTTGCGACTATCATTTAAGTCTCACGTTGTATCAAAGGTGGACGTCTGGGTACCCGTCATCACTGCCACAGTTATAAAGTGGCAGTTCTTAGTTATTTTTCTTCCAAACGGCAATTTGCGGTTCTTTCGCTTTAAAACATCATTTCTCTCAGGAACGGTAAGTCTGATCGACCACGAAATTTTCACATACTATGTATCTTTTGATGCATACTTAATTGATAATTATGACGTCATAGGTCACGTGGTACGGGCACCATCTTGAAAAAAACGATAAAATTTGGACCTCTGTATCTCTGAAACCGTGCAATGGAAATTTTTTTTGCTTCATACATCTTAATAAGCTCCAAATGGGGAACACAGGTGATTTTTTTGTGACGTCATCGGTGAAGTGGTATGCCGGTGAAAATTCGTCAAGCAGAACGCTGCATGGGAAATAATCTGAAATTTCTTGAGTGTCATTCTACACATTAAATCACCGTAGAAAAAAATTATTATGACGTCATAGGTGACGGTCGGCAGCCATCTTGTTTTTGAAAAAAATAATTAAAACATCTTCTTCTCCAGAACCGCTGAAACAGATTGAGGCGAAACTTTAAAACCATTTCCACATGACAATCCTTTTACAAGTTTGATAATTTCTTATTGAAAGGTGACATGGTTTGGTGGCCATCTTGAATTTACCCTAAACCTTCTAAAACATATGCTTCTCCAGAACGCTGGTCAGATCAAGGGAAACTTCACAACTCTATTTCTGCACACATAGGGGATATAAGTTTGTTAATGAATAATGATAGGTCACATGGTTTGGCAGCCATGTTGGATTTAAGAAAAATATTAAATAATGTTTTCTGGAACTGTACATAATCTATCGAAGCGAAAATTTGCAACTATCAGCTCCTCAGTCTGCATGCAATGTAAAAAATCATGATGTCACAAGTCACATGGTTGTGCGGCAATCTCTGGATAGAAAAACGCACCTTATCCGATTAACACGAAACTTCACACAACTTGTCCAGACACGATTGGAAGCAGAATATAAATTTATGATGTCATAGGTCACATGGTTCGTCAGCCATCTTTGGATTCAAAATTAATAAATTTAAAAAATCTTCTTCTCCAGAACGGCTGACAGATTGAGGCAAAAATTCACACACACTTTCCCAAACATCCTTTCACAAGTTGTTAATTTCTAATTGATAGGTCACATGGTTTGGTGGCCATGTTGAATTACCCTAAAACTTCAAACATCTTCTCCAGAACGGCTGGTCAGATCAAGGGGAACCTTCACAAACATATTGCACATGAGCAGTGAATATAAGTTTGTTAATTTCTAATTGATAGGTCACATGTTTGGCAGCCATGTTGGATTCAAGAATTATATTAAATAATGTTTCTCTGGAACCACATACACCTATCGAAGCGAAACTTGGCACTATAATCTAACCGCATGCTTGCATATAACGTAAAGGTATGATGTCACAAGTCACATGGTTTGGAGGCCATCTTGGATGGAAAAAACGCACCTTGTCCGATCAACACAAAACTTAACATGCATAATCCACTTCCCCATTAGATGGAGAATTTGATTTATGTTTGTAATAGGTCACATGGTACGGCAGCCATATTGGATTGAAATTAAAAACATTAAAAGTCTTCTTCTTTGAAACGGCTGAACAGATCGAGGTGACACTCCACAAGTATGACCGCCTCTCCATGACGAACAAAAAAGTTCTCCCCCTTTTGATGTACGACACTCGTTTGGCAGCCATATTGGATTGAAGGGAAAATATTAATTAATGTTTACTCTGGAACTGCTTCCAAAAATGTGAAACTTCAGAGAGATGATGCAGGACACATGTGGAATAAAGTTGTTTAAATTTCAACTCGATCGGCCCCATGGTTTGGCAGCCATGTTGGATTGAAGGATAAATATTAATTCATGTTTATCTGGAAACGCTGCTCAATATATGCGAAACTTCACAATTATAATCTAGCCGAATGTGAAACATAGATTAAAATTTCAACCCGATCGGCCATGCGGTTTGGCAGCCAGAATTATTTAATTTTTGAATCTGAGAACTTTTAGATTTTTGTTTTTTTTCTCCAGAAGGCTCACTTGGCTGCACCTGAAAGCGTTTGAGGGTACAGGAATAGCAATTCAATTGATACCACCAAATGTCCAGGAAAAAGGGCTGACTCCATACATAATAATTACATTGAACACTTTGTGCGACCCGATTCCAACTCGTCAGTCCCGCGCTGTTTCGAAGCAGGGCTGTATTTGTATCACTATTAAATAATGTTTTCTCTGGAACCACTTATCCTATCGAAGGGAAACTTTGCGACTATCATTTAAGTCTCATGTTGTTTCAAGGCAGACGTCTGGTACCCGGTCATCATGCCAGCAATTATCAAGTGGCAGTTCTAGTTCTTCTTCTTCTTTTTCTGATCACTTGTCAGCTCAATGATACCAGGATGTCAAAGATCAGTTTTTTGGGTGCAGGACTGCCTGGCCTAACCTCCACATGACAAAAGTAGCAAACCAGTTAAAAATTCCAAGTTATTTTAAATCAACCCAGCTCCTGCCTGGCGACACACCCAGCTCATCTATACTAATAAATATTTGTGTGTGTGGTGTGTGTGTGTGTGTGGTGTGTATCAGTGTCAGTGTGTCTCCTCCATAACCCCAAAACCATGAAACCTAGCAGCCTGAAACTTTCCACGCATACTAATTAACTCCAAGGAGGTGCATGAGTGAAAATGTTTTTTGGATTTGGTGTTCAGATATTGTCCGACCTAAAATAAATGTCGAAATCGGTTGTGAAATCTGATAATTTAAAGAAATAACGATTTTTTATAACTAAGCCGATATACCTATTTACTTTAAGCAAGCAAAGCTATGTTCACTCCTTCTCCATAAGATACACAAGAAATGTGAAATTTACAAAGAATTAAACTTATTTTATTCTCCTGTTTGGAGAATTATATTGAGTGAACAAAAAATTTAGGAACGTGCCAAAATTAACCAGCTTCACCGAGCTGTATGATTTAATGCATTCACTGCTAGACCTCGCACCCTGTCCCCCAGAGGGACTGCCTAACCATAGCGTCTGCCAGATCTGTGTCCATACTTTTGGAGGTTTCGCGAGGTGCTCTTCAGGGAATCAAAGCAAATTTCGTGAAAAACAGATGCTTCAAAATAAAGCCATAACATTTGCGCGGAATGCAAACCGATGCACCGATGCACCACGTGATGCATGCACAGACTAGCAGGCAACGTGGTGGATTATCTGTAATGTTTATTTCACAGGCGTTTGAACTTTGTGATGTCTCCAGGTTTGTTCCACATAAGCAGCAACTCTTTCGTGGATGAAGTCATTGCTTGAATAAATTAATTTAATTTCTTTAACTGCTGCGGGCGTGGTGAAGACCGGCTTTAAAGTTAAAGGGATCCTATATGGTATGCAACCACAGCCTGGCCAACCATTCCTTATGAAGCATTTAATTGGAGTGCTTGCTTGAGTGCTTAAGCCACTTTCCAAGCGCACATTGTTGATAGCGGTAGCACGCTACGTCATTTGAGCAAATTGTTCAATCACTGCGGATTCTTTTGCCGCACCGTGTCATTCAGAGTGAGTGGTTCGTGCTCCGTCATATTGAGCAAGTGGTTCCTGCTCTGTCATCCTGAGTGAGTGGTTTGTGCTCTGTCATCCTGAGTGAGTGGTTCGTCGTGCTCTGTCATCCTGAGCGAGTGGTTTGTGCTCTGTCATCCTGAGTGAGTGGTTTGTGCTCTGTCATCCTGAGTGAGTGGTTCGTCGTGCTCCGTCATCCTGAGCGAGTGGTTCGTGCTCTGTCATCCTGAGCAAGTGGTTCGTGCTCCGTCATCCTGTGCGAATGGTTCGTGCTCCGTAATCCTGAGCAAGTGGTTCATGCTCTGTCATCCTGAGTGAGTGGTTCGTGCTCCGTCATCTTGGGCAAGTTGTTTGTGCTCCGTCATCCTGAGTGAGTTGTTTGTGCTCCGTCCCCCTGAGTGAGTGGTCCATGCTCCATCATCCTGAGCGAGTTGTTCGTGCTCCATCATCCTGAGCGAGTTGTTCGTGCTCCGTCCTCTTGAGTGAGTGCTCCATGCTCCATCATCCTGAGCGAGTTGTGAAATAACCCCGATTTCCAAGCCATTTGCCGTACTGATGTGTTTTCTAAATTACCGGGCCAATTTTTTTCTTCCACACGTCATGCAGCTGCTTATAAAGAATAATTTTTGTGAATATATCCCTGAAGTGTCTATATAAATGCAATGTTGTTTGACTGACTTCAACCTGATGATTCCCCAAAAATTGCTGATATCGGCCAAGTGTGTGTGTGTGTGTGTGTGTGTGTGTGTGTGTGTGTTGTAAATGTTGTGTGTGTTGTTCATAAAGCACAACATATTCTCTCTACTTGCCTACCCCCACCGCTCTCTCTCCTCTCTCTCTCTTTGTCCCATCCTTGCTTGCCCCCTCCCAATACAGTGCAGCACCTTCCTCCCACATATATCTCTATCTCTCTCTCTCTCTCTTTTCTCTCTCTCTCTCTCTCTCTCTCTCTGGACATATCCAGATGGTACTTATCTCCGGATGTGAGTTTGTCTCCTGACGTGTCCGAGCAGTGTTTGTGTCTGGACAGCTTGTCTCCTGATGCGTCCGGGCAGTGTTTATATCCGGATGGGAGTTTATCTCCGAACGTGTCCGAGCAGTGTTTGTCTCTGGACA
Source organism: Eptatretus atami (assembly GCA_035128595.1). Classification (NCBI taxonomy): domain Eukaryota; kingdom Metazoa; phylum Chordata; class Myxini; order Myxiniformes; family Myxinidae; genus Eptatretus; species Eptatretus atami. The sequence goes on along the minus strand of CM068958.1, from coordinate 13,226,065 downwards.
GCTTGGCTCCGGACGCGTCTGAGCGGTGTTTATGTCCGAACTGGAGTTTGTCTCTAGCCATTCCCGGGCGGTGTTTATCTCTTGATGGCTTGGCACCGGACGCATCCGAGCGACGTTTGTCTTTGAACGTGTCGGGGCGGTATTTATGTCCGGACGGGAGTTTGTCTCTGGACGTGCCTGGGCAGTTTTAGTCTCCAGGTGGTATTTATAGTCTGACTGGTAGAAAATCAATTTCAGACATTATTTTGTTTTCGTCTTCACTGTTATTCTATGCAGAATCATTTTGATGAAACAGTATGAATCATAATTCATGCTCCACGGCACGTCTGCCTTCCCTTCCTCTCACTTATCACTGCCTTCACTTATCACTGCCTTCCCTTCCCCCACCCCCTTCGCTTTCCCTCCCTCATCACTCTCCCTTCTCCATCCTCTCTCTTTCTCCACCTCCCCTCCCTCCTCTCTCCCCCTTCCTCCTCTTTTTTTCCCCCTCCACCTCCTCACTCTCTCCTTTCTCTCTCTTCCCCACCCCTCTCCTTCCCCCCCTCTCAATATTCCCATCAGTGAAGCGATGCGTGGTATTTGCTAGTTATTTAAACAAAGCCACTGGCTACACCTGTGCTGCATGGACAGGGGGGAGATTAATCGGTGATGCTACGTCACCGGAGGCAGTCCGAGTTCAAAGTGTTGAAACATCACCTTTTCAGTTCGGAAAGGAGGCAATTGGTCCTCCACCCTGAAGCTACCGAGACGATCACTGTACTGTTTACCATGCAATCATCATCATCATCAATGTGTATACAATTTACAGAGCATTAGTGCAGCCAAAGCAGTGCCTGGGCAAGGGTTATACTTGGTGGTTTGCCATTTTCTTCCCAGATCCCAGTAGTGAGTCAGCATAGAGGAGTTTGTAATCCATTTGAGGGACTGCACCCATCGTGATGAACACCCTCCCTGTGAAACGCCAATCGAACAGTTTATAGTCGACTCTGAATGACAACCAGATTAGACAACTCCATGGCGAGTGCACGATCTCGAGGCTATCCTACCAAGCCCTTACCATGCACTCTGAGTCACCAAGTTATTTTTCTACAAAATTAGTTTTTCACTTCAATATTTTTACAGTATTCTTACAATATTTAATTTGTCATATTCCATCCTATTCTGATTCTGCTGTACGAGTACCATCCTCTGTCAGCATCATTTTGCTGCGGTGCTGTCGGTGCTGCCGCCAGCAGTTTCTTGGAAAGGGTTATGCTGGGCGGTTTTCCATTGACTCTCCAGCAGAAGTTAGGCAAGAATTAGTAATTTGTTCAGGGTACCGAGGATAGCTCCTAACTCTTCACGAAGGACACCGTGGGATCTTTAACATCAACCAACTAATCTTGCCAGCCATTTCCATCTTCTTGTGCGTCGTGCATGTAATAAATTATTTAGTTTATTGAATTTTTTTTAGTGGAAATGGACAGCAGTAAATGCAGAAATTTTACTAAACATACTCATTTTATCTTTCTCTTTCTCTCTTGCATTTATCTCAACATTTTCTTTTCTCTCTGCAATGTCCCACCCATCTCTCATCTTTACAGAAACACACCAGCAATTGTTTTCTTATGACAAACCGTGTGCTTACATCATCCCTGCTTCGGATCGGTATTTAACCCATGTTGATGAGTTCCGATCGACAGTCTACTCTTTATGTAGCACAGGCAGTTTGACTGCCAAAGCAGAAACATTGACAAGAAAAACTTCTCGAAACATTGTTGCACAACGCTTTCCTTCATTACCCCCCCAAGGTACTCCGGCAATTACAGCTACAGTGGTTATGGAGGTGGAACACATCATGGGCCGCAGCACCCCTCCACGAACCATCCGTACCACCATCCATTAGCCAGTGACTCAGCCAACGCAGGCCCGTTGCACTACCCTTCTTCGACACCCCTCCACTACCATCGGACACAGGTTTGCCTCCTCAATAAATTGTCCATTTTTCAAAGGGAGATCGTTTAATTGTTTTCATTCCCGATAACATTTTCATCGATTTGCCAATAAATGAACAGGTGGGCACTTTTGTTTTCGAAATGCATGATTACGTAATATATTTGCAAGTTGTTGTGTTTGTATCTGAGCACATGATTCTGGGATCTCAGGTTCAAATCTTACATCCTAATGAATTGTCCATTGACTCATAACGTCCTTGTTTTCATGCAAAAGTATACAAATGTGTCCGAACCTCCTTGTCCTGTACCCGACTTGTAGGCAATAAGAGAGGTACAGTATTGAGAACTTGTTGTTTTGTTAGTGCCAGATCCACAATTGCCTCCACAAAGGCGGTTATTGCATAGGGAGGAAGTGGGTAAGTGCTGGGGAAATGACAGCCCGGCTTACTGAGATGGAAACAAAGCCTGGCAGTGACTGTCTCTGC
>CM068958.1:13195818-13205842 GCA_035128595.1 Eptatretus atami | reverse complement strand
GAGATTCGAACCGAGGCTACACAGCTCAAAGGCAGCGTCCATACCTACAGGCTCTCCCGCTATACCATATAGGCCGTTCATAGAATAGCAATATGAACACTCCCATCCAGCAAGACCTCTCCACCCTGCCAGAAATACAACAGCAGCAACAACAACAAATGCCCGACTGCCAGAATTAAGACCAATTAACCCACGAACAACCAACGTTAACCTTGTACTTATAATTTAATTATTTTTGCAGATCCTCTGCTACAACAAGATGCACACGCCTTGCAATCATCTCCCACGAGAGTGGGTGTCCACGAGAGTGCAGGGCCACGATCCCGACTCGACACAAGGACACCCACCCACGCACCGCATAGGGGGTGGGGGTGGGGAGTTGCAATCTTGTGCATTTTGTTCTCCTGCATCATGAATCGTCGAGCTCCCATTCGAGTTGCAACAATCTTTTATCATAAGAGCAAGACATGTGAAAGCTACTCGAGATGGATACAAAGGGGGTGGGGCTGTAGGGGGTCGGCACATTGTGGAATTTGACGCACTTCACGCCATATACATTTGAGTAACAACGTGTATGCCGTTCGTCAGACCCCGAGATATTTGGATATGCTCGCGAGACTGATACCACGAGGGTTTGCACACATCCCCACCATTACGGCTTCGCAGATGGAACAACCAAGTTAAGTCCACCGAGGACGACGCCGAAGTGTGTATATGCAAGTCTATATATGTATGCAATAAATTCGATTTTATCTTTCAATTTTAATCTAAGAATTTTCCTGACGATAGAGGCTCATATAAGAACAAACATGCTCCTCTTTCCGCTTTCGTACACGAAGTCGATCGAGCGAGGATTAATCTCTGCCGAGCCGCAATGGCCCGTGTGCAAAGCACAGCCCAGCCGCAATTTCCCCAAAAGCATTTCGATTTGCTAATGCGTAATTGCTAACGTCCTTCGCCTGTTCTTGGGATGTCTTTTCATTCATATAAGCAAGGATATTCATCTGCCTTCATTGACATAAAGTTGCATGGGTGGTCTGCCATTGCTTCCAAGTAACTGAGATTCAAACTACACACTCCACTGCACACCTTTCCCCATTTGACCGCTTGGGCCAAACCTCGGTATCTCAAGGGTCCGGAGAATCCTAGACCCCTTGCTCACCTGTGTCTTGAAATGCCACTTTCCGTTTCGATCTTATCAAACAAGCAAATACAAAATTTCGCCTTTTCTTCCTCACAATCCTCCCCCTTTCTTCTCCCTCCCCTTCCCCCTCCACATTTTAATATATAAACCATGAGGTAGATGGTATTAAATGAAAAACACTCCCTAATGATCACACCAGGAGCCCACATCATCACTTTAATTAGTCACAATCACAATCATAATATCATTATCACAATCCCTCGCAAATGGAACAAAAAGGCACAATATGAATTGCGTGCCAGCAAACCAATATGTCTACGTGATCGCGGTCAGGCGAGCGACCTCCGCACAGCGAAATTTCTCCGAAATACGTCCCAGTCCACTCGGCTCACGTCACTCATCGTACATACCTCTATCACCATGCGCCGAGCTCCAGTGCAAACAAGACAAACCATCAACCACTTCAACACCAGATCAAACACGCCACCTTCACAGACCTCATGGGGCTCAATTCACCAACTCCGCCTGTGTACTCTATACAGACCCAACCAATAATAACGACGACTTGATCTTTGACTATAGACACATACCAACCTCACATTACGACGCAACCTGCCCACAGGTTCAATAATCACCGCTACTCATCACCGTGCTAGAAGCTGCTACTCGCGTCCACCGCATGGCAAACTCGGTGACTACGGCATGACCACGTCGTGTTGGGCGAATATCCCCGGTCAGTCTTGCGTGATGGAGTCACCCCACATAATCGCGACAGTTTATCTCTTCTTACATATCTATAAACTTCATTCGTTTCATTATGCTTAACATCAGTACAAATGCTCATAATATATCAGTCTTTTCCCTGTCAGTCAACAATGACTTGCAGGGAGATGAGAGTAATGTCTGAACACGACACATGGTTAAGTAATAACAGTTACGTATATTCTTCTGCATTGCAATGCCAGCTCACATTTAATCTAAATAAACGGATGTCACAAAATAAGTAGTTCTATTTACTTTCAAACGCGAGAAGGAACGCCTGCTGACGCAACACGCTCACAGCATGAGGTCACCAACAACGCGCCGTTTGTCGCCCCGATACGTCATCGCGCACACGTAACGAGTATTATGCTTACACTCAACCCTCTAGCTGCCGTGCGGTCACTAGGACAAATATTTTTACAAAACTAAACGTCATTTTTCACCGGATCTTACAAGCAGCCAAAGAGTCCCAAACTTGTACATGTAAATTCATCTCTCAGACCCTCCAGATAACAGTCTTCCGGGAACAATTCTCAGTCTGTCGTGCCTGCTCACTCGAGCTTCTCACGGCCCCAGCTGGCTTCGTCTGTGTTTGTTTTAATGTCAAATATTAGTTCACATTTTAAAACTCACTCAATGTTTCTTTCGATGAGAGGTGACCGATTGAGCTAACGCTCCTTCTCCCTCGGATTCCTTAAACGGAAGCCAAAAGCTGTGAGCGCAGCCCTAACTTCAGTGATCAAACTTGGTGTGTTATTTCATATGAGATGGGCACCTTATTACTTCCCTGAGCTCCGCCCTTGCATGCAGTTTGATGCGAGGCGGAGGGGGCGCTTGTGTTTTGGCAGTATGTCGACCCTTTATGCTCTCTAAAGTTCTATACACTCAATATGTAATCTCACAGGCTAACATTGACTTATCTGTTATATTTTTAGTGTGTAATGCTGCTTCCTGTGACAAGCTTTCAACTTCAAGAGTGTTTGGTTCGGGGCTTTCTGATTATCTGTCGATTGAATCCCAAAGCAAAACGCGGACATCCTCATAACGTCATTAAGGACTCTGATTATAGTACAAAGACATTCTTACTCTTTTATAGTTCGAATTTGTTATTTCTACTGTATGCTGTGTTCCCATGAACTCACGCTGACAGCGGATGGTTATTCCTGTCTATGTGTCTTGTGAACAAATCTCAGAAGTTCTCAATCCTGTAAAAGTCTATGCGTGCTTATTCTTTGTTTGTTCCTGTGTGTGTAGCAGTGGGGGACGTTCCTTTAGATCTGTTTGAACCCAAACACAGAATCCTCAACTGAGTAGATCAATTGCCTTACTTTTGTCTTGTATTGGTGTGGGTGTTGGCGTTGGGCTGGCGGCTCGCGGCCACTGTTCTGTGTGTAGTCCTGTCGTCGACTAGCGCTGTCTCCACACTTCCCCCACCCTCACTCGATGTCTTTTTCAAAATGGCACATCTCGTCCATACCGCTTTTAGAGTGTGTTTTAGAGTGTCTATTACTTTCTTTCTCCTTCTCCTCTGCTGATCTTCCTCTTTCAGCATTTTCATCGTACTTGAATGCTCCGTAGAAGATTAGCTGGGAGTTGCCTCTTCTCTAGTTGTCTTTCGACTTCAAAATCCTAACTGACCCGATAACTCATTTCCCGTTTTTATGTTTTTTTCTCTTCTTCCAACATGCTGTCTTTTCAGCCATTTCGGTTTGATTCTCTCCGCCAAGTTGTGATGTATCAAGAAAGCATCTCTCCTTCCTTCTCCGTATGGTTCATGTATATCCTAAAGAAGCATATCACAAAAAGCGAACCTTGATTCCCTGCGTTCTCAGAGAAAAGATGTCCCAATGATAATATCTACCTCTATCGTAAGTTTCGCCGGTCGTCTCCCTCATGTGTCACAAGCTTCTTTTTCTTTTAGTCCATTCTGCTTTTGAAGTCGTGTGCTTCACGGAAGACAGATTATGTAGATATCAGATCTATAGGCGGTGTAGAGAATCAAGCAATTATTTTGCCCCAACTTTCTACGAAGTCGGTAAGAACGAAAGTCTGTAAAACCTTCTATCATGTTCATGTGGTTTCTCATGACATACGATGTACGATAGCTTTGATTGCTTATTTCGTCAAGCACAAGCAATACAGCTAATGTTCTGAGTCTCTCACATGCGCTGCGCATAATGCATCTATCCAGACTCTAGGTACATTGGAGTTAGTAACAATTTCAGAGGAATAAAGAACTAGCTTTGTTCCGTAGTTGTCAGAGAGGTGAAACATTGCTTTATCGTCAACACTCACATTGTAGATAATATATTGAGATGTGCGCCGCTGAGGAGTTTGAGGCAGGGTCTCAAACGAGCATTCAATGTGTGTACCGAATTTTGATGGCTCCATTCAAGTATAATCAATAGTATAACTGTGGGTAGCAAAGAGCAAATCTAGTGGACACTTTTCTCTGGCAGTAGTTTATCGGTGGGTAGCTTCCAAGTTGATCTCATATGAAAGAGTAATTGCGACCTTGTGCATCACGCACACATGCCTTCGCACAAGGAAAATCTCCATTTTTCAATTTATTATGAGGTTCATTAGGATAATATCTAACATGGAACGAGTATATAATCTGTTTTGGGATTTCATCAGGTTCGCCATTCTCTTGTGATTGATTTCGAGATAGCGGTTCTCGCAGTCATCAGACTCTGAAATTCGATTATCAAACTGATGGAGTTCTCCATCGCGAAACTCCGTCTTTTCACATTCGTCTGCAGTTGTGAGTGCGGTTTCGTCCACTTAGCTGTCAGACAAACTGTGTCTCGTGTGGACCTCCTGTTCAAGGCGTGGTAACCCGTTTCGTATCACGGGAGAGTAATCTCTGTGTCTTAATATACTGTCGCGCACATGAGAACAGGGTCTCACGTTACTATTAGTTGTAAACTCTTTTTCAGATTTTGCCCTAATGCTCTCCAACGTGATAACAACTTGCTTATTTACTAGCCGCTCCTCAGCACAGGTATATTAACTTCCTAAGTGTATGTGATCCTTTACTGAACTGCTTAACATCGAAGATGCGAGGCGACACGCGCGGTACTCTTGTTTCGGTCAAGATTCCTTCTTTCAGAGATTTATGAGTTGTCTCCAAGGTTTTTTTGAACGCTCCGACTTCCTTGTGTGGGCTGATATGTCCAGTACGATCCCTGCTATCTATTCGACTTTGGTCTTAGAGTGTCGCTCATTGAACGTCTTCGACCACACAACCGTCAACAAAGAAATTGTACGACCACAGCCGGTGTACGACACACAAAAGAGCGTATTCATTATTCACAAGCATAGTTCGATACAATTGTGGCCTGTTGGAGACAGAAGTCAATAGTGAATGTTGATATAATTGATTATACTTAATTGATAGAATGAGCTCTATGTCGTAAAACGCTACCAAACTGAAAATGGAAAGGCACTATTAAGTGACAATCTTAACCCATACTACACGAATGAAAGACTTGGGTCAATTGAATACCAACACCTTAATCGTTGAGTACAGATATGATAGTGTCCTCAGTACAGCGTATTGTAGATCAGTCCAAGGGACGCTCCCTTCAGTCGATCTCCCGCACTCAAGGTCACTTCGCTCGTCTAGGGTCTTGGCTATCGTGCACCACTCCACAAGGGATCTTGCCAGCCCAACGACGTCAAATCAAATTATCAAGCGCAAGGCAAGACAGTTGTGCAAACATCGAGCGTATTTGCAATGAACTACATTTACGAAAGATGTTCAATAGGGAGGAAGTCGGCGAGTGAGTTGCCCAAGCAGAGAGAAACAGCGCAAACTCCTCCAGAAAAACGATATATCGCCCTCCCCGTATTCCGAACGGACGCATAGCGCGTCATATACTGCTCTTTTAATTTTAAGCGCTCTATCTCATAAGTGAGACATAGATGCAGTTACATTCATCTGTTCTAAATCCATTTTGAGGACACGCTTACGCGGTGGGAGACAGTGCGTCGATCTTACACGGCTCTAACGGTCAGTAGAGTTAAATATCGACTCCATACCCGTTCTCTCGTCATTACTGTCGTACAGGCTTAGTGTCTCATTTACCAAGTCATGTAGTAAGTGTCCCAGGCAGCTAGACGCAGTATCATTCGTCAGTTAACTGATAACCGTCTATGTCACCTTCTTAAAATCGCGGGGCTTGCTGGGACCATGTAGCGAGTTTATACTTTAGAGAACGACTAGCGGACATGTGGGGGAAGTGAGTCGCCCTGTGGGACCGCTTTTCTGGCCTAGGGTCGAACGCCGAGGCATGCTTTCGTTCGGAATTTCAAACCATAAACTTGAGGTAGATTTTTAGTAGAGTTCTCTGTAGTGGGTACAGAGCACCTGAACACTGGCACTTTTGAGGTGTAAGAGTAGTGGGGTAGAAAGTGGGCGGGCTTAGAGAAGTTGGGTGGCTTAGTGGAAAGTCGATACCTCACGAAAAGTGGAGCCGGGGCTTATGAAAGTGGGCGGGCTAGCAACTGGAGGGTTGACTCCTATGAAAATAGCCTCATTGACCAGATAGCCGAATGTGGGGAACTGTTTCCAAAAGGTGGGCTGGCGGGGTTATGAGGAAGTAGGTTCTATAATGAGCAGAGCGGCAGTTCGATTGCAGAATTTAAAGTGGGGTGGTCTTACGAGAGAAGTGAGCTGAGCTAGGGAACATTATGACAACAGTTGAGCTATGCGAGACAGGTTATAGAAAGTCGGCGTCGCGAGTTTGCAAGATAAACAACTGAGTCTTTCGAAGAGGCGATCGGAAGAGCTTGGTTGTCAGACATGTGAGGCTTTCTCATATATAGCAGAAGTTAATCCTATTCATAAATGAACAAAAGGGTGATATCACTTTGTTAATATAATAATAAAAGATATTTCACCAGAAATGTATTTGTATTTTATAATTGATTATAAAAGAGCGAATATATGAGATATATGACATAGTATAAATTTCAAGTTGCAATAGAAAATTGAGATAATCCTATCTTATGATAATGAAAGGTTACACAAAGTCGAATCACCGTCCGAGGGCAGGATGAACAAATGCTCGATATACGCAAGTGAACGTTGAGTCATACAGACAAATCTATCGACCTGGCCCATTTGGTTACTCTAACGACAAGTGATGATTGCGCAATAATGTCAGGTTCTGACCTCTCACAAAGGGAGACGAATAAATATACCCTGGAAGATGAAAGGGGCCTCTGTCCGTAATTCTATTGTGATAGGTGCGGAGAGAAAACAATAGTTGATTCGGCTGAGCAAAAACTCACCATTACTCATCATGGCGAGCAAAGTGCAACTACTAATCAGTCACTATCCCCTCGTAGTGAGTATTTAGCTTACAAGGGGTTGCTGAAGAGTCGGCTCTCGCCAAATACTTTACGACAGCCAAACCAGATAATGTACATCGTCAAAAATGCGAGCAAGATGTAGCTAAAACAAGTTTTTTACCAAACAATATTTTGATCAACTTTTTGTTCTACTCTCTGATTGGCTCCGCCCGAAACGTTCCCCTTTATAGTGTGGACACGAATAGTACGCTGATAATCTTGTGCTTCAAGTTTGCATAGCGTTCATGAGGCATTTATCAACCGAGAATAAAATTTTCTGACACGTAAAAGCATCAACATAGCTAAACGACAACATTCTTTTTTTCACACGACAGTAATAGCACACGTTTCGAGCAAGTTTCTGACTTACCATTTTGGATTGCATATCATTAACGCGTCATATTTCTGAAAGCAAGAGAAAGACACAGCGAGTCCATTTAATTAGCAGGTACGTCGGCACAATATTTTAAGGCTCTCACGGTGACCGTTGATAAGACAAGATTCCATCATTCCGAAGAATATGGCTCAAAACGTAAACATACATGCTGACCGAATATCATGAGACAAAACTAAAAAGCAACAAAGGCTTTTTTCACGAAACAACAGGTCGCAGATTCTAATTTAGTGAATCAAGTTCTAGAGTGACTGTTACTTCAACCTTCTCTCTGTAAACGACCAAAAAACACATCAAGACAAAAAGCAAGAGATCTATTAAAAGACCCCCGCAGAACATAGAAGAAGATAGTTGGAGTATGTGTCGTTCCAGTGCAAACCATCCGGCCGTGGGTACATCTTGTTGGCAGGAAATAGAACCTTGCGGTATACCGATGAAACCAAATGCTTGACAATTATACCTCAGCCCGTATTTAGATTGACAGTTTTTTCACCAAACAAAAATTTTTGACTCAACTTGATTGTCTTATCACCACTCTGCAAATCGGAACGCGTATTTTATTGACAGATGGCGGGCAGCCCTCAGTAGTTAGTATCAGTTACGCTTCTACAAGTTCTCAGACATTTCGCTGTTCCGCATCTTCACTTCCAGTAAGTAGCTACTTCTCTTGAACCGCTCCGTCGCTATATTTATCCTGCTACAAATTGGCCTTGCTAGAAACCATAGCTGCTTCTTCTCACCAAACAGGACGCATTTCTCGTGCCTGAACCTTGCTACTGTCGATAACTCTTTTTACACATGACGCCGAGACGTCGCCGGTCTCCATTTGTTATCCTGAACATACCAGTGCGCTAACTTTTCATTAGCCTTGCATGCCAGTTGCAACGACCACACACTGAACGTTTGCACTCTCACACAGACTTCCAACTTATGGTACGTTGAACGTTTGAAACGACCGCATGTCGACGAGCCATACATCTTATGCCTTCAACACTTTGTTCATAGTCTCTCCTCATCTTCGCCATAACAGAAAAGACCCCATTCCGTCTGATCGTGAGATTTGATCTCTTAGCCTTCCATCCACTATTCTCGTAAGCTCCGGAACGACGAAACGCAGTCTCATTTCTTCACATTGATGTGCCATAAGTGATTACTTTTAGACTATCACAAAGTTGCAACATACCCCGGTCGACTTGCTGATCTTCGACACCGAACAGAGAGATTGCGTAACGTTACCAGCAGCCACCGGGCGATCGCCTAATTAGCATTATTAAACAGCTTTCTTACCAACAAAAGCAGGGTATGTTGCGTGACTCATTGTTGTTTTCTAATCCTATAGTTCTGAAATTAGCGCAGGTTTCTGACAAGCTGGTGTCTCGTGTTGGAAGGAAAGCACTAGAGGTCTTCGTTACTTGCATTCGCAGTTGGGCGTTTAGTATGATAGGAATATACGTGATTACGTTGGAAGCACATGTCCCTTTGTATTCTTCTGCTCGTGACGAAATGAGAAATCGCATGTCACAACCGGAATTGTTTCGCGAGTGTTGAGAAACGTCTCTCTGTGTATCCGCTTAGGTTAACTTTACCCCTTTTTGGTGTGGCGATTAGGCTCGGTTAGTTGTTTGTTCCCTTTTTTTTTTAGGGCTGGGTGGGGATAGTATTTCAGTGGTAGACCGAGTGAGTTTGTCTGTGTTTAGCTCAAGCCGTTAACCTAGAAGGACTTGTGTTTCATTCTCAAATGCCTTCAATAGTGTTAAGTTTCTCTCGTTGTAGGCATAGTTCCCCATCTATATTTAAAAACAACATTTGTTTGTATTTATATTGTTGAAGTACCATAATAGTATGTGCGGCATGTTTAAGTGATAGTGTGGTTGACTTTAGTAGTGTGTATCATTGTCGAATGACGTGCGCTTTGAGTTGTTATTCATTGTGTTAGCAATTGTATGTAAATTGTGTTGTTCATTGTTATGATAACCTCAATATTTTTCACAATCATTAATACGAGTAGATAAATTATATAATAATCGTCTGTGATAATTCGCGTGGACAACTTCAGTGTGTCTCTTTAGGAGTTGATTCGAAGGCTCGTATTTGACTAATTCTTTTACGTTTGTGTTAAGATTTCATATTACTTCAAATAAGACGTAATTTTTAGCAGCATAATTATTCTCCACTTAATCATTCAGTTTTTCTTAGTTGATGATTTGAATTGCTAAATCCAACGACTGAACGATATTTCACCTATTTAGTTTGATTATACAAATACTTGGTTTTATATCGACTTATATCTATCGTAATAGAAAACGTAAATAGTGCGTAGTAGCACTTTAAAGACCCATGAAGCCATTTTTGCCTTATTATGTTAT
>CM068958.1:13176391-13190830 GCA_035128595.1 Eptatretus atami | reverse complement strand
TACTCCTTAACACGGGAAGGCAAAGCTTGAGCACAGGCCATACCTTCCATTCGGATACAAACTTGGTGGTTTATTCACATATGCAGATGGCACCTGCATTACTTCCCTGAGCTTCCCGCCCTTGCACTCAGTTGACCAGGCGGAGGCCGGTGCCTTGTGTTTTGGCAGTATGTCGACCCTTTATGCTCTCTAAAGTTCTATACACTCAATATGTAATCTCACAGGCTAACATTGACTTATCTGTTATATTTTTAGTGTGTAATGCTGCTTCCTGTGACAAGCTTTCAACTTCAAGAGTGTTTGGTTCGGGGCTTTCTGATTATCTGTCGATTGAATCCCAAAGCAAAACGCGGACATCCTCATAACGTCATTAAGGACTCTGATTATAGTACAAAGACATTCTTACTCTTTTATAGTTCGAATTTGTTATTTCTACTGTATGCTGTGTTCCCATGAACTCACGCTGACAGCGGATGGTTATTCCTGTCTATGTGTCTTGTGAACAAATCTCAGAAGTTCTCAATCCTGTAAAAGTCTATGCGTGCTTATTCTTTGTTTGTTCCTGTGTGTGTAGCAGTGGGGGACGTTCCTTTAGATCTGTTTGAACCCAAACACAGAATCCTCAACTGAGTAGATCAATTGCCTTACTTTTGTCTTGTATTGGTGTGGGTGTTGGCGTTGGGCTGGCGGCTCGCGGCCACTGTTCTGTGTGTAGTCCTGTCGTCGACTAGCGCTGTCTCCACACTTCCCCCACCCTCACTCGATGTCTTTTTCAAAATGGCACATCTCGTCCATACCGCTTTTAGAGTGTGTTTTAGAGTGTCTATTACTTTCTTTCTCCTTCTCCTCTGCTGATCTTCCTCTTTCAGCATTTTCATCGTACTTGAATGCTCCGTAGAAGATTAGCTGGGAGTTGCCTCTTCTCTAGTTGTCTTTCGACTTCAAAATCCTAACTGACCCGATAACTCATTTCCCGTTTTTATGTTTTTTTCTCTTCTTCCAACATGCTGTCTTTTCAGCCATTTCGGTTTGATTCTCTCCGCCAAGTTGTGATGTATCAAGAAAGCATCTCTCCTTCCTTCTCCGTATGGTTCATGTATATCCTAAAGAAGCATATCACAAAAAGCGAACCTTGATTCCCTGCGTTCTCAGAGAAAAGATGTCCCAATGATAATATCTACCTCTATCGTAAGTTTCGCCGGTCGTCTCCCTCATGTGTCACAAGCTTCTTTTTCTTTTAGTCCATTCTGCTTTTGAAGTCGTGTGCTTCACGGAAGACAGATTATGTAGATATCAGATCTATAGGCGGTGTAGAGAATCAAGCAATTATTTTGCCCCAACTTTCTACGAAGTCGGTAAGAACGAAAGTCTGTAAAACCTTCTATCATGTTCATGTGGTTTCTCATGACATACGATGTACGATAGCTTTGATTGCTTATTTCGTCAAGCACAAGCAATACAGCTAATGTTCTGAGTCTCTCACATGCGCTGCGCATAATGCATCTATCCAGACTCTAGGTACATTGGAGTTAGTAACAATTTCAGAGGAATAAAGAACTAGCTTTGTTCCGTAGTTGTCAGAGAGGTGAAACATTGCTTTATCGTCAACACTCACATTGTAGATAATATATTGAGATGTGCGCCGCTGAGGAGTTTGAGGCAGGGTCTCAAACGAGCATTCAATGTGTGTACCGAATTTTGATGGCTCCATTCAAGTATAATCAATAGTATAACTGTGGGTAGCAAAGAGCAAATCTAGTGGACACTTTTCTCTGGCAGTAGTTTATCGGTGGGTAGCTTCCAAGTTGATCTCATATGAAAGAGTAATTGCGACCTTGTGCATCACGCACACATGCCTTCGCACAAGGAAAATCTCCATTTTTCAATTTATTATGAGGTTCATTAGGATAATATCTAACATGGAACGAGTATATAATCTGTTTTGGGATTTCATCAGGTTCGCCATTCTCTTGTGATTGATTTCGAGATAGCGGTTCTCGCAGTCATCAGACTCTGAAATTCGATTATCAAACTGATGGAGTTCTCCATCGCGAAACTCCGTCTTTTCACATTCGTCTGCAGTTGTGAGTGCGGTTTCGTCCACTTAGCTGTCAGACAAACTGTGTCTCGTGTGGACCTCCTGTTCAAGGCGTGGTAACCCGTTTCGTATCACGGGAGAGTAATCTCTGTGTCTTAATATACTGTCGCGCACATGAGAACAGGGTCTCACGTTACTATTAGTTGTAAACTCTTTTTCAGATTTTGCCCTAATGCTCTCCAACGTGATAACAACTTGCTTATTTACTAGCCGCTCCTCAGCACAGGTATATTAACTTCCTAAGTGTATGTGATCCTTTACTGAACTGCTTAACATCGAAGATGCGAGGCGACACGCGCGGTACTCTTGTTTCGGTCAAGATTCCTTCTTTCAGAGATTTATGAGTTGTCTCCAAGGTTTTTTTGAACGCTCCGACTTCCTTGTGTGGGCTGATATGTCCAGTACGATCCCTGCTATCTATTCGACTTTGGTCTTAGAGTGTCGCTCATTGAACGTCTTCGACCACACAACCGTCAACAAAGAAATTGTACGACCACAGCCGGTGTACGACACACAAAAGAGCGTATTCATTATTCACAAGCATAGTTCGATACAATTGTGGCCTGTTGGAGACAGAAGTCAATAGTGAATGTTGATATAATTGATTATACTTAATTGATAGAATGAGCTCTATGTCGTAAAACGCTACCAAACTGAAAATGGAAAGGCACTATTAAGTGACAATCTTAACCCATACTACACGAATGAAAGACTTGGGTCAATTGAATACCAACACCTTAATCGTTGAGTACAGATATGATAGTGTCCTCAGTACAGCGTATTGTAGATCAGTCCAAGGGACGCTCCCTTCAGTCGATCTCCCGCACTCAAGGTCACTTCGCTCGTCTAGGGTCTTGGCTATCGTGCACCACTCCACAAGGGATCTTGCCAGCCCAACGACGTCAAATCAAATTATCAAGCGCAAGGCAAGACAGTTGTGCAAACATCGAGCGTATTTGCAATGAACTACATTTACGAAAGATGTTCAATAGGGAGGAAGTCGGCGAGTGAGTTGCCCAAGCAGAGAGAAACAGCGCAAACTCCTCCAGAAAAACGATATATCGCCCTCCCCGTATTCCGAACGGACGCATAGCGCGTCATATACTGCTCTTTTAATTTTAAGCGCTCTATCTCATAAGTGAGACATAGATGCAGTTACATTCATCTGTTCTAAATCCATTTTGAGGACACGCTTACGCGGTGGGAGACAGTGCGTCGATCTTACACGGCTCTAACGGTCAGTAGAGTTAAATATCGACTCCATACCCGTTCTCTCGTCATTACTGTCGTACAGGCTTAGTGTCTCATTTACCAAGTCATGTAGTAAGTGTCCCAGGCAGCTAGACGCAGTATCATTCGTCAGTTAACTGATAACCGTCTATGTCACCTTCTTAAAATCGCGGGGCTTGCTGGGACCATGTAGCGAGTTTATACTTTAGAGAACGACTAGCGGACATGTGGGGGAAGTGAGTCGCCCTGTGGGACCGCTTTTCTGGCCTAGGGTCGAACGCCGAGGCATGCTTTCGTTCGGAATTTCAAACCATAAACTTGAGGTAGATTTTTAGTAGAGTTCTCTGTAGTGGGTACAGAGCACCTGAACACTGGCACTTTTGAGGTGTAAGAGTAGTGGGGTAGAAAGTGGGCGGGCTTAGAGAAGTTGGGTGGCTTAGTGGAAAGTCGATACCTCACGAAAAGTGGAGCCGGGGCTTATGAAAGTGGGCGGGCTAGCAACTGGAGGGTTGACTCCTATGAAAATAGCCTCATTGACCAGATAGCCGAATGTGGGGAACTGTTTCCAAAAGGTGGGCTGGCGGGGTTATGAGGAAGTAGGTTCTATAATGAGCAGAGCGGCAGTTCGAT
This sequence comes from Eptatretus atami, assembly GCA_035128595.1. NCBI lineage: Eukaryota > Metazoa > Chordata > Myxini > Myxiniformes > Myxinidae > Eptatretus > Eptatretus atami. The sequence goes on along the minus strand of CM068958.1, from coordinate 13,186,872 downwards.
TGCAGAATTTAAAGTGGGGTGGTCTTACGAGAGAAGTGAGCTGAGCTAGGGAACATTATGACAACAGTTGAGCTATGCGAGACAGGTTATAGAAAGTCGGCGTCGCGAGTTTGCAAGATAAACAACTGAGTCTTTCGAAGAGGCGATCGGAAGAGCTTGGTTGTCAGACATGTGAGGCTTTCTCATATATAGCAGAAGTTAATCCTATTCATAAATGAACAAAAGGGTGATATCACTTTGTTAATATAATAATAAAAGATATTTCACCAGAAATGTATTTGTATTTTATAATTGATTATAAAAGAGCGAATATATGAGATATATGACATAGTATAAATTTCAAGTTGCAATAGAAAATTGAGATAATCCTATCTTATGATAATGAAAGGTTACACAAAGTCGAATCACCGTCCGAGGGCAGGATGAACAAATGCTCGATATACGCAAGTGAACGTTGAGTCATACAGACAAATCTATCGACCTGGCCCATTTGGTTACTCTAACGACAAGTGATGATTGCGCAATAATGTCAGGTTCTGACCTCTCACAAAGGGAGACGAATAAATATACCCTGGAAGATGAAAGGGGCCTCTGTCCGTAATTCTATTGTGATAGGTGCGGAGAGAAAACAATAGTTGATTCGGCTGAGCAAAAACTCACCATTACTCATCATGGCGAGCAAAGTGCAACTACTAATCAGTCACTATCCCCTCGTAGTGAGTATTTAGCTTACAAGGGGTTGCTGAAGAGTCGGCTCTCGCCAAATACTTTACGACAGCCAAACCAGATAATGTACATCGTCAAAAATGCGAGCAAGATGTAGCTAAAACAAGTTTTTTACCAAACAATATTTTGATCAACTTTTTGTTCTACTCTCTGATTGGCTCCGCCCGAAACGTTCCCCTTTATAGTGTGGACACGAATAGTACGCTGATAATCTTGTGCTTCAAGTTTGCATAGCGTTCATGAGGCATTTATCAACCGAGAATAAAATTTTCTGACACGTAAAAGCATCAACATAGCTAAACGACAACATTCTTTTTTTCACACGACAGTAATAGCACACGTTTCGAGCAAGTTTCTGACTTACCATTTTGGATTGCATATCATTAACGCGTCATATTTCTGAAAGCAAGAGAAAGACACAGCGAGTCCATTTAATTAGCAGGTACGTCGGCACAATATTTTAAGGCTCTCACGGTGACCGTTGATAAGACAAGATTCCATCATTCCGAAGAATATGGCTCAAAACGTAAACATACATGCTGACCGAATATCATGAGACAAAACTAAAAAGCAACAAAGGCTTTTTTCACGAAACAACAGGTCGCAGATTCTAATTTAGTGAATCAAGTTCTAGAGTGACTGTTACTTCAACCTTCTCTCTGTAAACGACCAAAAAACACATCAAGACAAAAAGCAAGAGATCTATTAAAAGACCCCCGCAGAACATAGAAGAAGATAGTTGGAGTATGTGTCGTTCCAGTGCAAACCATCCGGCCGTGGGTACATCTTGTTGGCAGGAAATAGAACCTTGCGGTATACCGATGAAACCAAATGCTTGACAATTATACCTCAGCCCGTATTTAGATTGACAGTTTTTTCACCAAACAAAAATTTTTGACTCAACTTGATTGTCTTATCACCACTCTGCAAATCGGAACGCGTATTTTATTGACAGATGGCGGGCAGCCCTCAGTAGTTAGTATCAGTTACGCTTCTACAAGTTCTCAGACATTTCGCTGTTCCGCATCTTCACTTCCAGTAAGTAGCTACTTCTCTTGAACCGCTCCGTCGCTATATTTATCCTGCTACAAATTGGCCTTGCTAGAAACCATAGCTGCTTCTTCTCACCAAACAGGACGCATTTCTCGTGCCTGAACCTTGCTACTGTCGATAACTCTTTTTACACATGACGCCGAGACGTCGCCGGTCTCCATTTGTTATCCTGAACATACCAGTGCGCTAACTTTTCATTAGCCTTGCATGCCAGTTGCAACGACCACACACTGAACGTTTGCACTCTCACACAGACTTCCAACTTATGGTACGTTGAACGTTTGAAACGACCGCATGTCGACGAGCCATACATCTTATGCCTTCAACACTTTGTTCATAGTCTCTCCTCATCTTCGCCATAACAGAAAAGACCCCATTCCGTCTGATCGTGAGATTTGATCTCTTAGCCTTCCATCCACTATTCTCGTAAGCTCCGGAACGACGAAACGCAGTCTCATTTCTTCACATTGATGTGCCATAAGTGATTACTTTTAGACTATCACAAAGTTGCAACATACCCCGGTCGACTTGCTGATCTTCGACACCGAACAGAGAGATTGCGTAACGTTACCAGCAGCCACCGGGCGATCGCCTAATTAGCATTATTAAACAGCTTTCTTACCAACAAAAGCAGGGTATGTTGCGTGACTCATTGTTGTTTTCTAATCCTATAGTTCTGAAATTAGCGCAGGTTTCTGACAAGCTGGTGTCTCGTGTTGGAAGGAAAGCACTAGAGGTCTTCGTTACTTGCATTCGCAGTTGGGCGTTTAGTATGATAGGAATATACGTGATTACGTTGGAAGCACATGTCCCTTTGTATTCTTCTGCTCGTGACGAAATGAGAAATCGCATGTCACAACCGGAATTGTTTCGCGAGTGTTGAGAAACGTCTCTCTGTGTATCCGCTTAGGTTAACTTTACCCCTTTTTGGTGTGGCGATTAGGCTCGGTTAGTTGTTTGTTCCCTTTTTTTTTTAGGGCTGGGTGGGGATAGTATTTCAGTGGTAGACCGAGTGAGTTTGTCTGTGTTTAGCTCAAGCCGTTAACCTAGAAGGACTTGTGTTTCATTCTCAAATGCCTTCAATAGTGTTAAGTTTCTCTCGTTGTAGGCATAGTTCCCCATCTATATTTAAAAACAACATTTGTTTGTATTTATATTGTTGAAGTACCATAATAGTATGTGCGGCATGTTTAAGTGATAGTGTGGTTGACTTTAGTAGTGTGTATCATTGTCGAATGACGTGCGCTTTGAGTTGTTATTCATTGTGTTAGCAATTGTATGTAAATTGTGTTGTTCATTGTTATGATAACCTCAATATTTTTCACAATCATTAATACGAGTAGATAAATTATATAATAATCGTCTGTGATAATTCGCGTGGACAACTTCAGTGTGTCTCTTTAGGAGTTGATTCGAAGGCTCGTATTTGACTAATTCTTTTACGTTTGTGTTAAGATTTCATATTACTTCAAATAAGACGTAATTTTTAGCAGCATAATTATTCTCCACTTAATCATTCAGTTTTTCTTAGTTGATGATTTGAATTGCTAAATCCAACGACTGAACGATATTTCACCTATTTAGTTTGATTATACAAATACTTGGTTTTATATCGACTTATATCTATCGTAATAGAAAACGTAAATAGTGCGTAGTAGCACTTTAAAGACCCATGAAGCCATTTTTGCCTTATTATGTTATTTTGTCTCACCAGAGCAGTTCCTTTCTCCTTGGTCTGCTTATCCTGTCCATGATGCCAAATGTTGAGATCAGGTCCAAGGCTGATTGAGATGAAGCAATGTCCACACTGATCGCGGTAGAGAAGAGCTTTAATTCACATCAACCATGTATACATGAGAGTTAGATTGAGCTCGACTACTGTGGGTATTCTGTGTCTCACTTTCTCTCTCATGTATACATGGTTGATGTGAATTAAAGCTCTTCTCTACACGATCAGTGTGGAATTGCTTGATCTCAACATATAGTATATATATATGAGGCGCGCGAGGAGAGTGATGCAAGGCCACATCAGGCAATTTGGATTTAATGCCATATACACTATTTTAACCCTTCCCTTCATCTGAGGCTATCATCATCATATCATTAAAAAATGTCGCTTACATCACTCCTCGCAGCGCCTCATATATATTATATATATATATATATATATATATAATATATGGCAGTATATATTTTGTGGTTCGCGGTATGGTCGCCATGAGCACGACCACCCAAGATGGAGCAGTGGAGTCGTCTCGGTCGATCGCGCCGGAATCCAGTCGTAAGCCTTCCACGGGAAACTCCGGAACTTGCTCCGGGTGCTCAACGCACCATAAACTGTCAATATTCTTGTCCGTGGCGGTACGGGTCAATCGCCGAATCTGATATACTTAATTATCCGCGCAGACAGAATACGAGAATTTATACCTCGACGGAACTCGTACGGAAGCGAGCCGCTTAGCGCGCTCGTTCGCGTGCGTTGCCAAGCGGTTTTATTGCCGAGTTCGTCGGCCGATTATCTTGTTACTCGGCAAATGGGCCAGTAATTCCTCACACGCACGACACAACCAGTCATGGCAGAAAATGGACACAACGAGCTGAGTACAATTCAAACACATAGATATTTATTAGCAAGCAATGGGGAATTGCTAGGAGCACGTAAGGGAAGATTAAACCGTTTATTAGAAGACAACGTATGTACGGCACGGCACTTATGAATTCACTACTTGGCCAGACTGGCGCCACAAACAGACACACGTACCCAGACAGAATGAATTGGACCCCTGAGGGTCCTCCTTCTGGGCAGCTGACGTCTCTTCTCTTGGGAATCGGGTGGATCGTCGAACAGCAGGCGGAGCCTCCAGCGACACAGGAAAGCTCAGTAGCCGGGGGGAGGTTCGATGATAGCGGAAGATTTTCAAAGTGAGGAGCCGGGTGAGGTTGATGCCCAGAGCAGAGAGAAAAGCAACCTCGCCAGAAAACGATCTTTATCGCCCTCCGTCCAACGACCTTCGCGATGCGCCCTCGCATCCTCCATTTGGACAGGAAACAGTCGTGTTGACTCCTTTGTCCCTCCCCTTTGGACAGGGCGCACGGTGGGCGGGGCGTCCCATCAAACTCTGGCGGGTCCCAGCGGGGGCGTTTGGTGGCTTCTGCCTACCGTTCACTAGACCGTGCTTATGGCGATTATCTTGGAACGGAGGCGGAGCATGAAGACGCTGCTCTTGCCGATTGGCCACGGAGGGACGGCTGTCTGTATTGGACTCGCCCATGCACGTGCCTGGAGAACGTCGAAGCAAACAGTTCATGCCAAACGCAAGAATGGCGCCGATGTCGTATTTATTGTAGTTCTAAAAATCGTAGCGCATTCACATTTAATTTTACCATTAGACTAGGGAAAGGCTATTATAAAACACGTACTTATGAGATAACTTGATTATTAGGACCTGAATGTCTGTTGTGCTCATGGCTTCCAGTTCGCAATATATATATATGTATATATATAATATATATATATATACATATATATATATACATATTATATTATATACATATATAATCATTATATATTATATACATATATACATATGTTACGAATTTCCGGAACCGCCCGGCTGTCGATCGGCCAACGTAACTCAAATCGCGACCGCGTCCACCGGAACGGTTTAACAATTCAGTCGTGACGCTCATGGAACTACGCCAGGAGGCTAGTCTGGGTGGGTTTCCGACACACCACAAATCGTGCCAATTCGGCCTACCCGCGCAGGATAGGGTTTGGTTCGCCCAAACTCGAACCTACTAAGTACCTGCGCGGGTAGTTAACGGGCGATCGTAACGCGCCGCTGGCCGCCTAGGAACACGAACCGCTTAAGCGGTCCGTTCGTGCTTCAGTGATACACCAAGCGGTGTTATCGCGGCCCAGACGGACATGATTATTACGCGGGTGCTTACACCTTTACCAATTCCTTTCCGTGATTGCAAAGATGGAACTTTCAAACAAGGGAAAGGACGCAACGAAACGGGGAACAGTTGACAAGCACATTTATTGCAGCACTCATACATTTATTATACAAGCACTGCAGTCAGGAATGCAAAACACTACCATGCACGTATCAGAACAAAAGCAAAGCAAAAGGTGCTACGACCGTCTATAAGCAATTATGTACGTCAATTATAGGGTTTTTACTTCAGGCTCGCGCAACAACACGCATTCAAAGAAAAGCAAGAAAGACCCCTCATAGACAAGGGAGTCAGACTGGGCCCGTGGGCTAATGCATGAACTGGATGAGCGGCCCAGGCGTCACGAGACGAAGGGTCTTACCCGCGCCCTCGTGGCGCGATGGCGGGCAATGCCGCGATGTCAGCGTAGCTTGCAACCTGGCTTCGTGCCCTGGCGTGGTCGGTGAGGCTCTCTCGGCGCTCCCCGTCTGCCTTTCCCGTCGGTTCGAGCTCCGTCTCCCCGACTTGACTGCCCCGCCGACACTGCACTCGATTGACTGCCGTCTGCCGCTTCTTCAGACTGCAAATCCACCGAACTCCAGACTTGGCTGCCGCGACCAGATCACTGCTTGACTTCCCACTCCACAGACTCCCAGACTTGACTGCCATTTTGACTGCCGTCACTGCTGCTGCCACTTCACTGCTCCACTTTTCTTGCCACTTGAAATGCCAACACTCTCGCCATCCCCACTTGACTGCCATTTCACTGCCCTCTGCCGCACTGCTGCTGCCATCCACTGGCTCCACTTTCTGGCCGGACCGCACTTGACTGCCCGTCGCACTGCTGCTGCCCACTTGAACTGCCAGGAGCTGCACCGTGGCCTCGCGCTTAATATAGGCCGGGGAGGGGCGTATATGCAAATTTCTGGATCACAGCGGGTTCGGAGGGGGGGCCACAACCACCGATGCCTCAGCCATTGGGTGGATGAAGGGGGCGTGAGCATTCCTGTCGCTTTCGAGCGAAAGGAACGCTTACAACCCATGGTAACGACCGTGTGGGTAGAAAGGCGAGGTGGTGGGAGTTTTGCTGCGGTGGTTTGGGAAGGGTGTTGGTGGTGACGATTTGGTTGCTGGCGGGCCGTCGTTGAGAATGGCGGTGAAGCGATGTTTGCGGGGTGGAGTTGTGGAGGTAAAGAGGCGAAGGTTTGGTGGTGTTGAGTTTGTAGTTGGTTTGGGAATGATGTTGGTGGTGGCGATTTGTTGTTGGGATGATTGGGTTCCAAAATACACTAGAGAAAAGAAAAACGGCTTTAACTCAATGGATCGCAGCCCTGTGACACGGACAATTCCCTCTAAACAACGTGGGAATCTATAAACACAATTACTTATCATCAAACTATCTAAGGACCCTTTATGTGGTAATTGCGAATTTCCACAGCCGTAACAATATATATACATATATATGTACAGTATACTATATATATATATATGTACAGTATAGAATTATATACAGTTATTATATATATTATAATAATAATATCATTGATTCTTACACTGAAAACCTATATTCAGTACTTTTAAAACTATTGATTTACATTCTCAAGCAAAAGTGATGTAAACTCCAATAAGATGAGAGGAGTTTGGATTTTCAATCAAAAGCCATGAAAGGTCATTCACATGGACAGATTGAGTGTCATTGTAATGGTGGAAGGATGCCTCTCCATGGGAGAGCAAATGCTCCTGCATGATTCATGTTGAAGCTGGCTAGTCTGGGTTGATTCCAGACCTGACTGATATCAAATGTTAGATTCGTGTTTCGCATGCATTGTGACAAGTGTGCGGCCACCCTTCAAAACCAAGTTAACTGGGTGTCCATTCTTCTGGATTAGCTGGTGAATTTGAAGATCGCTTGCTGTCCTTCATGAAGTGTCGGTGTTTCGGCGGCTCCCTGCCCAAAATCATCTTTATTCGAACATTATGCCTGTCTCGCGCGGTTCATGAAAGAACTGGGGCAAAACACTTTCCCCTACACACCTAAAAATTAAATCTTCAGTAGTGTAGTAATAAGGTAGAGTTGGGTGGTAGTCCGTTATAATATATATCCGGGCGTAGTTGGGTGGCACCTGTAATCCGGCTCTCGGAGGTCTTGGTTGGGAGGATCCCTTGAGGACGGGGAGGCTGCGCTGGGGCCATGCTATGAGAAGGGTGTAGGCAGCCCGGAATCAAATGGGCGAAACGCCAATCCTTATCCTGTTGTTGTAAGTTGTAGGGTTGCCGTCAGGAAGGGCATCCGGCGTAAAACTATGCCAAATCAGTATGCCGGATCATAACGATGATCCGCTGTGGGCGACCCGTACGGAGCAGCCGAAAGAAGAAGAAGAAGATATATGTATGTATGTAGTATGTATGTATGATTATGTATGTATGTAGTATGTTGTAATGTATGTAATGTATGTATGTTATATATATATATATATATATATATTATATATTATATATATATAATATATATATAAATAATATACATCAGTGTGCAGCCACCTCAAAACAGAGTTAAACCTGGGTGTCTTCTTCTGGCATTCTAGCTGGTGAATCTCTGGCAAAAGATGTTGTGTCCTTCATGAAGTGTCGGTGAGGTTATCGCCGGCTCCCTGATCAATCATCTTTATTCGACATTAGTGTCTCGCCGGTTCGGTGAAAGACTGCGGCAACACTTTCACCAAAACAATCAAAATAAATTTTCCAGTAGTCATAGTAATAGTGGAGTTGTAGTAGTCCGTTATATATAATTATGTATTATATTGTTACCTATATATATAATACACACGTGTGTGTGTATAGTACATCATGCTTTGGCCTGTACAATAATCAATAGTGTGGGGCAGACAATTTTTGGGTGTAAATCATCTTATGATGGTGTTACGCTTATTGCAGTTCACCTAAGGGGGAGGGGGGGGCATCGATCCACCAATGGGTTCCCATACAATCCCGGCCAGTATGAACTTGAAGCTGGAAAATAACCCGATCTCAAGCTCAGTGAGTTGAGCAACCCAGCACCCTGATCTATTTGTGATCTTCACAAGATTTATCAAGTACATTGATAAACTCCCAATAAGGATGAACCTTACCATGATGGTTGACCATAAAAAGCAGTTTGCTTGAATCCTTCCATTTAAACCATTGCTCGATCAATAAAGGAGGGGAGGGAGCAGTACATTTTTCCAACAGGTGTCTTATTGGTTGTCTTCGATTTCACAGTCGACCTTATTTGTACGAGAAGAGATCATATTGTGTCCAGGACTGAAGTTTTGAGGCAAAAACCAAGGGTTAGGAACTTTGGCAAATAAGAACGAAGTCCTTATTCGGTCATCCTCGAAAAGGCCACGTAAAAGTAGGGGTTTTTTTGAATGGATGCGAGGGGGGTGGTTTATTCAGCAAGCTTCGTTAATACAGTTGCACGTCGTCCACAGTGGAGCGGACTCTACCGACAGTTGCGCGAGCGTCGCAGGACAAAGAGATCTGGCAACTGTGCCAGTGGCCCTCTTTTACAACAAACCGTCCGCCGCGCCTTCGCCGTGCGGGGACACACCACCGTTGTTTCCACGCATATAAATAGGGGGCGAGCAGAAAGCTGTTTGGCCTGTTTCGGAGACAGTCTGGCAGCGCTCCAAGCACGGCAAAAGGATTGAAAAAAATCTCCTGCCTTTTTTACACGGACGGTCAGCCCACGGGTCAAAAACACGCGGGAAAAACCCGGGCGTCCACACGCCACTAGTTGAGCCCTTCTACACGTGCACGCCGCTCACGGGTACCGTTTTGAAAGGGGAATGAAACATTTTGTCTGTGACATTAATTCCTTAGAGTGCGTGAAGAGGCATTTCAGATTTTTATTTGTTTGCTTGCCCTGGCAAGTCATGTTGATTCCAATGTTGAATCAACATTTCATTGGAAGTTCAGGTGTGCGTGTGTGCGTCAGTTTAACTGGTGACTATTTGTGTGGCACTTTGTCTCACAGATTTCAACATCTTCCCTCATTGGTGGGCTGTCAGAATTGTTTTTTTACTGTCGTCATGTTTGGGAAGTGCTTGCCTGTATTGCGCTGTTAAATGTCCATATTAATACCGTCAGAGTTGCAAGGTAGACCCCATTAGATGATATCGTGACGTCCTCTCAATGAGGTCCAAATTAAAGGAAGCTTCGGGTCAGTTCTGTCAAGTAGCTGGCCTTATGCCATTTGTTTGTCGTTTGAGTCGAATGTTTCAGGGTTGTAGGGATCGTAGCGACATGTACCAACAGAACGCAAGGACTCAGTGTCCTCCGATTATCCAATGGATAGTAAGTAGACGATGGACAATTCAATCAGCATATGAAATTTTAACCTGGGATCCAGCATCATAAATCAGGTGTTCAGTTGGGAAGACAAAACAGGCCAACTCAATGAAAATAACCACTCCTTTCATGCGCCAGGCTCCATAGGGCTGCCGAGGCCAGTTTCATTGGGGGCGACAGAATACTGGACAGGTCACTCACTCTTGACACAGGATATCAAATGGCTTGCATTTTCCCAGAGCCAGTACTTCATTTTGCCAACTCAAGAAGGAATGGACGGGGGCTTCATCAATCTTTTGGGGGTGTTTTTTGTGCACGGGCAGGGGCTTTGAAGCTCTAAGACTTTGATCTTAAGCAGCCACTTACCGTATTTTGGCACGGCGGGCTTGAAAACTCAGGACCTTAAGATCTTCAGGCCACACTTAACCCGTTAA
>CM068958.1:13149376-13167906 GCA_035128595.1 Eptatretus atami | reverse complement strand
CGAACCGCTTAAGCGGTCCGTTCCGTGCTTCAGTGATAACCAAGCGGTGTTATCGCCGGCCCCGACGGACATGATTATTACCGGGTGCTTACACCCTTCTACCAATTCCTTCCGTGATGCAAGATGGAACTTTCAAACAAGGGAAAGGACGCAACGAAACGGGGAACAGTTCGACAAGCACATTTATTGCACACTCATACATTTATTATACAAGCACATATGCAGTCAGGAATGCAAAACACTAACATGCACGTATACAGAACAAAAGCAAAGCAAAAGGTGCTACGACCGTCTATAAAGCAATTATGTACAGTCACTTATACGGTTTTACTTACAGGACTCGGCGCACAACACGCATTCAAAGAAAAAGCAAGAAAAGACCCCCTCATAGACAAGGGAGTCAGACTGGGCCCGTGGGCCTAATGCACGTGGAACCTGGATGAGCGGCCAGGTCCACGAGACCGAAGGGTCTTACCCCGCCCCTCGTGGCGCGATGGCGGGCAAGCCGCGATGTCAGCGTAGCTGCACCTGCTTCGTGCCCCTGGCGTGGTCGGTGAGCTCTCTCCGGCGCTCCCGTCTGCCTTTCCCGTCGGCTTCGAGCTCCGTCTCCCGACTTGACTGCCCCGCCGACACTGCACTCGACTTGACTGCCCCGTCTCCCGCTTCTCCAGACTGCCACACTCCACCGACTCCAGACTTGGCTGCCGCGACCGACACTGCTTGACTTCCACTCCACAGACTCCAGACTTGACTGCCACTTGACTGCCGTCACTGCTGCTGCCACTCCACTGCTCCCACTTTTCTTGCCACTTGACTGCCAACACTCCGCCACTCCACTTGACTGCCATTTCACTGCCCCTCTGCCGCACTGCTGCTGCCACTCACTGCTCCCACTTTTCTGCGCGACCGCACACTTTTACTGCCCCGTCGCACTGCTGCTGCCCACTTGACTGCCGCGAGCTGCACCGTGCTCGCGCTTATATAGGCGGGGGAGGGGCGTATATGCAAATTTCTGGATCACAGCGGGTTCGGAGGGGGGGCCACAACCACCCGATGCTCAGCATTGGGTGGATGAAAAGGGGGCGTGAAGCATTCCTGATCCGCTTTTCGAGGCGAAAGGAACGCATTCACAACCATGGTACGACGTGTGGTAGAAAGGCGGAGGTGGTGGGAGTTTGCTGCGGTGGTTTGGGAAGGGTGTTGGTGGACGATTTGGTTGCTGGCGGGCGTCGTTTGAGAATGGCGGTGAAAGCGATGTTTGCGGGGTGGAGTTGTGGAGGTAAAGAGGCGAAGGTGGTGGTGTTTGAGTTGTAGTTGTTTGGAATGATGTTGGTGTGGCATTTGGTTGTTGGGGGATGATTGGTCAAAATAACAATAGAGAAAAGAAAAACGGCTAACTCAATGGATCGCAGCCCTGTGAACACGGAAATTCCTCTAAACAACGGTGGGGAAATCTAACTACACAATTACTTATCATCAGAACTGATCTAAGGACCCTTTATGGTGTATTGCGAATTTCACAGCCGTAACAATATAATCATATATGTACAGTATATATATATATATATATATATAATATGTACAGTATAGATATATATATATACAGTATATATATATATATTATATATATATATATATATTTATATATACATTGATTCCTTACACTGAAAAACCTATAATTCAGTATTTTAAACTATTGATTTGACATTCTCAAAGAAACAAGTGATGTAACCTCCAATAAGATGAGAGGAGTTTGGATTTTCAATCCCAAAAGCCATGAAAGGTCATTCAGCAATGGACAGATTGAGTGTCATTGTACATGGTGGAAGGATGCTCCCCATGGGAGAGCAAATGGCTCCTGCATGATTCCATGTTGAGCTGGCTAGTCTGGGTTCGATTCCAGACCTGACTGATATCAAATGTCAGATTCGTGTTTCGCATGCATTGTGACAACAGTGTGCGCGCCACCCCTCAAACACAAGTTAACCTGGGTGTCCATTCTTCTGGCATTAGCTGGTGAATCTTGAAGATCGCTTGCTGTCCTTCATGAAGTGTCGGTGAGTTATCGCCGGCTCCCTGCCCAAATCATCTTTATTCGAACATTATGCCTGTCTCGCCGGTTCATGAAAGACTGGGGCAAAACACTTTCCCCTACACACCTAAAAAATAATCTTCCAGTAGTCGTAGTAATAGTAGAGTTGTGGTAGTCCGTTATATATATATATATCCGGGCGTAGTGGCGTGCGCCTGTAATCCGGCTACTCGGAGGCTTGGGTTGGAGGATCCCTTGAGGACGGGAGGTCTGCGCTGGGCCATGCTATGAGAGGGTGTAGGGCAGCCCGGAATCATGGCGAAACCCAATCCTTATCCCTGTGTTGTAAGTTGTAAGGGTTGCGTCAGGAAGGGCATCCGGCGTAAAACCTATGCCAAATCAGTATGCGGATCATAACGGATGATCCGCTGTGGCGACCCGTAACGGGAGCAGCCGAAAGAAGAAGAAGAAAGATATTGTATGTATGTATGTATGTATGTATGTATGTATGTATGTATGTATGTATGTATGTATGTATGTATGTATGTATATATATATATATAATATATATTATATATATATATATATATATATATAAATATACATCAGTGTGCACGCCACCCTTCAAACAGAAGTTAACCTGGGTGTCCCTTCTTCTGGCATTAGCTGGTGAATCTTGAAGATCGCTTGCTGTCCTTCATGAAGTGTCGGTGAGTTATCGGCCGGCTCCCTGATCAAATCATCTTTATTCGAACATTATGCCTGTCTCGCCGGTTCGTGAAAGACTGCGGCAAAACACTTTCACCAAAACACATCTAAAAATAATTCTTCCAGTAGTCATAGTAATAGTGGAGTTGTAGTAGTCCGTTATATATATATTGTATATATATATTGTATAATATATATATATACATCGTGTGTGTGTATGTACATATGCTTTGGCCTGGTAACAATAATCAATAGTGTGCAGACAATCTTTTGGGTGTATCATCTTTGATGGTGTATAGGCTGTCGCCAGTTCACCTAAGGGGGAGGGGGGGCGCAATCGATCCACCAGATGGGTTCCCATCAACAATCCCGGCCAGTATGACTTGAAGCTGGAATACACCCGATCTCAAGCTCAGTGAGTTGAGCCAACCCAGCACACCTGATCCTATTGTGATCTTCAACAGATCTATCAAGTACATGATAAACTCCAATAAGGATGAACCTTCCATATGGTTGACCATCAAAAAGCAGTTTGCTTGAGATCCTTCCATTTAACCATTGCTCGATCAATAAAAGGAGGGGAGGCAGCAGTACATTTTTCAACAGGTGTCTTATTGTTGTCCTTCCGATTTCACAGTCGACCTTATTTGTCGAGAAAGAGATCATATTAGTGTCCAGGAACTCGAAGTTTTGAGGCAAAAACCAAGGGTTAGGAACTTTGCGCAAATAAGAACGCAGCCTTATTCGGCATCCTCGAAAAGGCCACGTAAAAGTCAGGGGTTTTGAATGGATGCGCAGGGGGGTGGTTTATTACACAAGCTTCGTTAATACAGCTGCACGTCGTCACAACAGTGAGCGACTCTACCGACCAGTTGCGCGAGCGTCGCAGGACAAAGAGATCTGCACCCTGTGCCAGTGGCCCTCTCTTTACACGTCCGCCGCGCCGCCGTGGCGGGGACCACCCACCCGTTGTTCCACGCATATAAATAGGGGGCGAGCAGAAAGTGTCGGCCTGTCGGAGACAGTCTGGCAGCGCTCCAAGCACGGAAAACAGGATGAAAAAGAATCTCCTGCCCTTTTTACACGGACGGTCAGCCCACGCGGTCACAAAACACGCGGGAAAACCCGGGCGGTCACACGCCACTGTGTGACCCCTTCTACAAGTGCACGCGTCACCCGGGCACCGTTCGACAAGGGGAATGAACATTTTGTCTGTGACATTAATCCTTAGAGTGCGTGAAGAGGCATTTCAGATTTTATTTGTTTGCTTGCCTGCAGTCATGTTGAGTTCCAATGTTGAATCAAAATTTCATTGGCAGTCAGGTGTGCGTGTGTGCGTCAGTTAACTGTGACTATTTGTGTGGCACTTTGTCTCACATGATCTTCAACATCTTCCCTCATTGGTGGCTGTCAGAATTGTTTTTTTACCTGTCGTCATGTTTGGGAAGTGCTTGCCTGTATTGCGCTGAAAATGTTTTTCCAATTATCCGTATCAGAGTTGCAAGGTAGACCTCCCATTAGATGAATCGTGACTGTCCTCCTCATGGAGGTCCATAAATTAAGGAAGTCTTCGGGTCAGCTGTCAAGTAGCCTGGCCCTTATGCCATTTGTTTGTCGTTGAGTCGAATGTTCAGGTGTAGGAACTCGTAGCCGTACATGTACCACACAGAACGCAAGGACATCAGTGTCTCCGATTATACATGGATAGTAGTAGACGATGGACAATTCAATACAGCATATGAAATTTTAACCTGGGATCCCAGCATCATAAATCAGGTTCAGTTGGGAAGACCAAAACAGGCAACTCAATGAAAATAACCACTCCTTTCATCCGCCAGGCTCATAGGGCTGCCGAGGCAGTTTCATTGGGGTGGCGACAGAATACTGGACAGGTCACTCACTACTTCGACACAGGATACTCAAATGGCTCATTTTCCCCAGAGCCAGTACTCATTTTGCCAACCTCAGAAGGATGACGGGCTTCATCAATCTACTTGGGGTTGTTTTTTGGCACGGCAGGGGCTTGAACTCTAGACTTTATGATCTTAAGCCAGCCACCTTAACCGTATTTTGGCACGGCAGGGCTTGAACTCAGGACCTTAAGATCTTAAGCCAGCCACCTTAACCGTTAAGCCACCACCAGGCTTAACTCAATGAAAATATTTCTGAAAATCTAGATTTACCAAATGGTCATGTACACTGCACAAACATGATCTTCTCAGTCACTTTCATCTTTCACTATCCTACAGCAACCTCTGCTATACCTATCATAAATCATAGGAAATCTTTGTCGAAGCTATCCACCGAAGACCTCGATGAAAATTTCATATACCTGCCCTACTGTTCAAGTTTCACTCCTGATTTGTTCTCAACTACTGGAGTTGGATTGAGAGTCTTGACCTGACTTTAACTGTAAAAGGAGTTATGTCCAAATGATAAAGAAGTCCTTGGTGGGTAGAACTGCCAAACATATGGTCAAGTATAGAAGACAGCTTGTGAGAGGACACTATATATGTCAGAACCACACTTTGGACCGTGAAAGCACCAAGCTCTTCTGGCAAAACCAAGAAGTAAAAAAACAAACAAACCCATCAGTGTTACCTGGTAATTGAGAAGAGATTTGTGCTTTGATGTTCTCGAGATCTTTCTATTTTCTCATACTTCTACATTATATGACAAGGGGGAACAGCTTGAAGTTGAACAAAAGTCGGACAGATCTGAGACGATGATTCATTTATTCGGAGATTAGTAAAGTATGTGGAAAGGCTTGCTTCGGAAGAGTTGCAGAAGGAACCACAGTTGATCTTCTTAGTGTATCAGGTCAGGTATGGGAGCATGCGTCGGAGCAGCGCGTCGCTGCGTCCACTTTCCACCAGTACTCCAGGGGCCTCCGTCTGGCCATCCCCAGGCAGATGCCTTGCCCATCCCCATCTCCTTGAGATGCTGATTGAAAGATCCTCGAGATAGTGTATGCTCTGTCCATATCCCACTCTGTCCAAAAAAGGACATGGTGGAGTCGATGAGTGGCAATTTGATTGGCCGAGATGATGTAAAATGCCGTAATATTGTGTCCAAGTACTACTAAATTAAAGGTTTTTTAAAGTGCCAAAAAGGCAATTTGTGTTCTACAGTGTTCAAGAATATATATTCCATTTACGTAAAAATAAAGATTTTAAAAGTCGCATAAATAAATAAATTCCAGAATTTACCACTGTTAACGCAGTGTCTTTTACACTACATTATTTAACACATAACATTAGTTCTTTGTGCCTGTTGTTTGGGTTCTTCATCCATCCATCCATCCATCCATTGGTACCATACTCTGTGTAGAGCATTGGTGCTGCCTATGCAGTCTCCTTGGCTATTGGACACAATCCTGGACAGGTCACCACTCTGACACAGGATACCAGCAAGCTGGCACTCATTTTGCCAATCTTGGAAGGATGACAGGCAGAGTCAACCCAACCTGGTATTAATTCAACAGCTGAGTGGCATTTGAACTCGGGATCCTAGAATCCCAAGCCCACCACCCTAACTATTAAGCCAACATCAGGCATGTTCTTCATGACCTCCTAAAAACAGCAAGTTACCTGTTTGGAATGATTTAAAATTTTGTTTGAATGCCAGACAGGCAGAATAAAAAATTATCTAACTCCTCTCTGCGCATGCGCGATCGGGACAAATTCAGAGCAAAAGTAATGTCGCGCCAATGGCTCAACTAACATCGAGCTCGTCGTGGCGGAGATTAAAAAATCTTGCTCTCTTGCCAAATCTCCCAGTGCCCCCAGGAGAGGTTTTTACATTGGGGTTTATACACACAATTCCTTTACCATAATCCCTAATTATACCCACACACACCACCCCCTGTATGCTGTACAGAAAACAAGACAATCCTTAAGCTGACGTGTCCCTACTTATTACATCGAGATTGGCTAACTACCCATACATGGATCATGCTACTCTATACATTCCTATCTGCTCTTTGGTAATAGCTAACACTCCCCCCCTCCCACCACCTGCGCACCCCCCCCCCAAACCACACACACAAATGTAATGGTACTGCTAAATCACAGCTTTGTTTTCCAATTAATGTTCAAAATATAACAATCAATTTAAATCAAGTTGTTCCTCCATCATAAACTGTCGTTTGTCGACCTATATACAGACAGACAGACAGAGTGAATCAATTGCTTAACCACACCTTTCGCTTAGCATGCGCGGTCATAAAACACGAGGGGAGCTTTAAAAGGCTCGGTCCTAGATACTCACAAGATTCCAAAAGAAGGCAAAGAAGATCCAACCCAAATGATCCCATTATCCCCACCTTCTTGAGGGGAAGCATTTTTTGGCCCACGTCTTTCCGAACCGGCTGGTCAAGCCTCACGTTCGACTGAAGGTGACAGGACAACTCGTATATGCACCTTCTGAAGGACACCTTCAGGGAATATATTGTCTGTTATTTCAAGGAATAATTGCAGAAAATCTGTATGGAGGAACATCAGGAAGGGTAATGTCATGGGATAAAACCAGGTGTGGTGGACAGAGGAAGTAGCGAAGGCAATTGGTGATGGGGAGGTTTGGAAGAGGATAGAGAATGCTCAAGAGGACAAGTGGATGCAGGGTTTTTACTGCAGCTTGTACAGGTAGAAGAGGAAAGGCAAGGCAAAGAGCTGTGAATAAGACAAGGAATGATATGGAAACAGATGTGTAACAGCAAGTGAGTCGAGGATAGTGGGAAGATCTAGAAATTGGCCGCAAGACAAGGATGAGGACCGGTAAAGATGGGAAAGGGGCGAGGGGTAAGGGACAGAGATCAAGGATGGAGACGGGAAGTTGGTGATGGAAAAGGAGATGGTGATGGGAAAGGCTATTTAATGTAGTGGTTGAACCAGGGAGGAAGCAACAGTGAGATGGAGCTACCAAGCGATGTAGACGGGAATGCAGAAGTCGTGGAGATTATGGAGGAGGAGGTGCAGACAGTGTGTTAAAGACAAGAAAAAAAGAAGGGGGGAGTGCCGTGTGCACCCTGCAGATATGTAAGGGGTGGAGGAGTGTATGTGATGAAGGAAAGTGGAGGGGCTTATTGTGGACAGGAAAATGAAGAGGAATGTTCTGGGGTCTTGTGTAATGCTGGCCTACCTTTACGGTCTGGAGATGGTGACAATAACAGAGAACAACAGCAGAGGCTGCAAGATCTGTGAAAACAACTGGGTCAGGATAGTAGAGGAGTGAAGTACGAACAAAATGAGGGAGATCAATGTGAGGATGAGCTTGGGCAGAGAGATTGGTGAAGAGCCGGGCAAGGTGGGCTGAGCACCTGGTACGGATGGAGGAAAAGAGAATGGCAAAGAAAACGGACGGGTTGGCAGAGGAGGAAAAGAGGAAGACCTCAACTGAGATGTGAAGATTGTACGAGGAGGGTTGTAAGTAAGGTGGTGCTTGTGGGAGAGTGGAGAGAGTTGGCTGGGGAAAAAGCAGTGGAAGAGTATTGCACAAAAGGTGGGGCAGCAGCAGCTTGTTACCATTAGGCCTCTCCCCATAATTGGAGAGGGACATTCATCTTTTTTCAACCCCCTCCGGAGAGGAGTGATTATTGAAGGGAACATCCTGTACATTGTGGTTTATGATTTTTAGATCTTTAGTGAACTTCCATTTTTCTTCCAAAAATGAAGCCATTTTATCACACTCGGAGAGCAAATCACCTATCATACATTGGCTTATCAGTCAATGCACTTTCAAAAGACTTTCCCTTCATTATAAGTACTCACGGACAACGGAGGGAGAACACAACACAACTCAGCTCAGGTCAACGAACAGAGAGCTTCTGCGCGTGACTCTCTTTCTTCGTTTTTTGTGCGTCGTCATTCATACCCGTCGGCTTCGCTGAAGGATTTCATCAAAAGACAGCATGTTGTACTCCACAAACATATTGCATGACTAACTGTGAATCTCAATGAGGAATTAAAATTAAGTGAAACACGGGAAACTGGAATGACACTCGGAAGAGCGCAACCTCTGTCAGGTTGAACAGTTTACATTTTGTATCCCACTGATAGGCCAGATCTGGATCCGGATCTTCACCAAAATGTAATCATTTCATCCTTGTTACCCCTCCCCCCCCCCAACCTGTTTCCAAATTTCGTCTGAATCGGTCAACAACGTATTGAGATATTCTGTTCACAGACAGACAGACATAAATAAAAATAGACCCCCGTCCACCTTGGTGGGGAAGATAAAAAGGATCTTTTATAACGGGCAAATGTTGTTGTTGCTTCTGGCATGTTGGCTGAGGTTGTTGTTGTATAGGCCCCGGACAGTTCTCTCAAACAGGCCCGCGGCATGGAGACCCCAATCGATCACCCACAAGAGACACCAAAAATACCCCAATCCAAGATGGTGAAGCCAGGGCCTTCGTGAAGTCAAGGCCACAAGAAAAAGAGAGGATACATAGACAAGAGGGAGTGGTATGGGTTCGTCCATCGGCACTGATCGGCATTCTGACCGTGGGCTGCGCTTTTCGACAAATCCGGCAGCAGTGAAGAGTGGGGAAAATTTTACCCCGACTTGTGGTTGTTCTTGGTGTGCTCCTTCTGTGGACTTTTATATATTTTCTATTGGCTTTGAGTATTACTTTATAGATTTTTTGTGCTCCTTCGTGTCCGTTACACTTTATTCTAATCTTAAAGGGTTTCTGCTGTCATAGAATAATCGTACTGCTACCTTTGGAAGCGCTGCATTAACCTCCAAAACACAGTTGTTCTTTCCAATAACGAAGAATAGTCTTTTAAAACGGTATTCCTGTGATTAAACGAACACAAATTATTCTTCAAAGGTAAATTGATGATACCTTTCCAACCAAGTAAATCGATGATTACCTTTCCAACCAAGTAAATCGATGATTACCTTTCCAACCAAGTAATGCGATGATTAACCTTTCCAACGTTAACATATTACTTCGCAACCAAGTTAATCGAATGATTACCTTTCCAACCAAGTAAATGACGATTCTTTCGAACCAAGTAAATAGTTATTCCTTTCCAACCAAGTAATGATTATTACCTTCCATCAAGTTAATCGATTATTACCTTTCAACCAAGTATCGATGATTACCTTTCCAATTAAGTAATCGATGATTACCCTTCCAATTTTATCGATTATTCCTTTCCACCAAGTAATTGATGATTACCTTTCAAACCAAGTAAATCGAATGATTACCTTTCAACCAATAAATCGATGATTACCTTCCAACCAAGTAAATCGATGATTACCTTTCAACCAAGTAATCGATGATTACCTTTCAAACCGAGTAAATCGATGATTACCTTTTCAACCGAGTAATCGATTATTACCTTTCAAACCGAGTAAATCGATTATTACCTTTCAAACCGAAGTAAATCGATTATTACCTTTCAAACCGATTAATCGATTTTACTTTCAACCGGAGTAAATCGATTATTACCTTTCCAAACCGAGTAAATATATCGAAATCGTATTACCTTTCAACGCAAGTAAATCGATTATTACCTTTCAAACCAAGTAAATCGATTATTACCTTTCAAACCAAGTAAATCGATATAACCTTTCAAACAAGTAAATCGATTATTACCTTTCAAACCAAGTAAATCGATTATTACCTTTCAAACCAAGTAAATCGGATTTTACCTTTCAAAACCAAGTAAATCGATTATTACCTTCCAAACCAAGTAAATGATTATTACCTTTCAACCAAGTATCGATGATACCTTCAAACCAAGTAAAATCGATGATTACCTTTCAAACAAGTAAATTGATGATTACCTTTCAAACCAAGTAAATTGAGATTACCTTTCCACCAAGTAAATCGACGATTACCTTTCAAACCAAGTAAATCGATTTAACCTTTCCAAACAAGTTAATTGAATATAATCAATTATTAGCATTTCTTAGTTTTTCTTAATAATAAGATTATTAGCTTTCAACCAAGTTAATCGATATAAGCTTTCCAACCAAGTTAATCGATTATTACTTTTCCAAACAAAATAAATCGACTATTACCTTTCCAACCAAATTAATCGATTATTACTTTTCCAACCAAGTAAATCGAGTATTTATCTTTCCAATCCTGAAACAACTTGCCTTTGCCTCATGGAAATCAAACCCAACTGAGGGTAATCTCATTTCTTCCATAAAGCTCGGAATAAGTGTGTGTCTACCTCAAGAGAGCCAGAAAACAACATCTTCTAAGCTCAATTCTGAAACTTTCAATCCTCTCCCCTCCTCCAAATCTGTGGCATCTAATCAAATCTGTTTCTGGTGTATGTTCCCCTCCATCCCCTCCTTACCTCAAATGGCGCCGACTGGCTGATACTGCGTAAAAAGCTTGAAAATGCTAAACCTCGTATTGCACTAAATCTTGTGTCCAAATCCGTCGCTTCTGTAGGCCCCCTTACCCCAGCCATCAACTGTCCCTGGACTCTGTGGTCCTTTTCTCCTGACAAGGTGGAAGAGCTTGCTGTCAAACTCGACTCAGTTCTGCCAACTCGGTCACGGCATCGAGCCGCATGTCCAAAAAACCTGCTCCTCTGCTCTTGCTCACCCTCTCTTCTGTCTATTCACCCTTCAATCTTTGCGTCAAGGTCAATCTGCCATCTGCTTGAAAATCAGCAAACATTACTGCCGGCTGCATAAAAAGGTCGCAAAAAACAGATCCCTGCAACTACAGCCAATCAGCCTTCTCACCAATCATCAGCTAAGGTTAGAACTTCATACTCCTTAAAGACATTAGAATCCTTCCTCTTCTCCAGGCTTGATTTCAGATCTTCAATTTGTTTCACAGACCAGGGTCACTCAACCCTGGATATGCTGCTTCTGCTCTCCCACACAATGGATGGAGATCCTCAAATGCCGGACATGAAATCAGAGCCATATCCCCTAGACATATCGTGTGCTTTTGACACAGTCTGGCACCCTGCCCATGCTCACCAAAACTCTCTTGCCTAATGGTATCCAAGGTCATCTCCACTCATGACTCAACAGACTTCCTCTCCTGTCGCACAAACGTGTGACCCTAAATGGAGTTTCTTTCATCCCCTCTTCCTTCCAAGGCTGAATTCCTCAAGGCAGCTTCTGGGCCTGTTCTTTTTCTGGTTTTCATCAATCATCTCTCTGCACTCTCTGGGAAATCCTCGTATATCTCTTTGCTGTGACTCCACCCTCTGCCGTACATGTGTCATCACCTCAGACCCGGCAAGCAGCAGCTTCTTCCTCACTGGCAGATCTGGATAAATCCACTGCTCAACGTCATTGGAACATGTCTTTCAATCCGGACAAATTCACACTGTCATGATTCTTCCAAAGACCGTTTGGGCAACCCCCCCCCCCCTTACCACGTTCTAACAATCCTCTTGAAGAAATCTTGTCTTTCAAGCTTATGGGTCTCTCTATCTGCCATATCTTTCGCTGGGAAACCAACATTTCCAACTAGGCCTCTAATCCAGTCGCCGACTGAATCCTCCGTCGTGCAAAGTCCTTCCTTGGGCCCACCTGAGCTCCTGACCACATATAAAAGCTTTTGGCTGCAGCCTGAATGGAAGTACTGCTCTCCTCTCTGGGCTGGTGCTCCCATCTCTCACCTTCTCGGCTTCCACGCTGTGGAAACAAGGCATGTAGGACTATTGTATCTCCCACGATGAGGCTGAATCTTTGGGCCTCTCACTCTGCTCACTGCAGCATCGTTCGGTGTCTTTCTGTCTTCTCCCGTCTCGCCCCCCCCCCCCCCCCCCGCTGTGTCATGCAATTTGTCCCACCATATTTCGGGCAGGGCCTCCAAAGGTCCGCCAACAACCCCTTCTGGTAAAAACGTACCAAAATCATGCGATCACTGCTCACCTTCACTCTTTTCATTCCTCTTTTTCCCCCCGCTTTGGATAAACCTCCCTCACTCTGTTCAATCCCATTCCTCCCCTTCAGGCTTCAAAACAAGCTGTTCACCACCAATCCTTGTCTTCCCCATCACAAACCTTTTCTTTCTTCTTTCTTCCCCCGTTAATCTACCCCAAACCCACCTCCTTCAAAATTCCTGCTTTCCTTCTAGAAAGTCCCTTGGGTGTCCTCTTGTGTACCCCATGTTCCCCGCCCCAATCCCTCTTACCCTTCCAACCAGATCTCCAAATGTCTCTGTTCCCGCACTGTTTTGCTCCTTCCCCACGCCCTCTTGTAATCATGCCCCCTTGCTGTGTTGTTGTGTGTTAGCTCTCATACGAGCCTTGACAAGGTAAAGCAAAAAAAATCCAAAGTAAATAATTTATTCGGTTTCCAACCAAGAAATCGATTATTCGGTTTCCAACCAAGTTAATCGATTATTCCGGTTTCCAACCAAGTAAATCGATTAATTCGGTTTCCAACCAAGTAATCATTATTCCGCTTTCCACCAAGTAATCGATTATT
Source organism: Eptatretus atami (assembly GCA_035128595.1). Lineage (NCBI taxonomy): Eukaryota > Metazoa > Chordata > Myxini > Myxiniformes > Myxinidae > Eptatretus > Eptatretus atami. The sequence continues at coordinate 13,154,741 of CM068958.1, read as the reverse complement.
CGCTTTCCACCAAGTAAAATCGATTATTTCGCTTTCCACCAAGTAAATCGATTATTCGCTTTCCAAACCAAGTTAAATCGATTATTCGCTTTCCAACCAAGTAAATCGATTATTCGCTTCAACCAAGAAAATCGATTATTTCGCTTTCCCACCAAGTAAATCGATTATTCCGCTTTCCAACCAAAGTAAATCGATTATTCGCTTTCCAACCAAGTAAATCTATTATTAGCTTTTCCAACCAAAGTAAATCGATTATTACCTTTCGCAATCCCAAGTAAATCGATTATTCGCTTTCCCAACCAAGTAATATTGATTATTACGTTCCAACCAAGTAAATCGATTATTAGCTTTCTCACACAAAGTAAATCGATATTACCTTTCCAAACGAAGTAAATTGAATTATTTAGCTTTCGCAAATGGTACGATTTTTACTGTTCGAAATTGACAAGAAAGCACCCTTTAAAGTGAAGTGGTGATGGAGACATTGATGGACGGACAGTTCTTCCTTTCACTAATACACGTAATACGAACGTATAAATTGTTTGACCTCCAATAACCACGCACAATGCGTTTATTGGAGGTGGGGAGGGAGTGGTGTTTATTTTAGCTTCTTTCCACAATTGTGAAACAATACGAGCCGTGCTTCCCTATGTCTTGGAAAGCGGCTCACTTTACATATTCGTTTAGGGACGCTTTCCAAATGGTTTGGAAGATTTTTCCGCGGTGTATCGACTTCGATGTCGCGGGGCATGCAAAAATTTTAAGCTTTCTCGGGTCATTGAGGAAGGTACCAAACATTAAATATCAAGTGAGGTCATTGATCAGTCGGGGTGGTGAGAATGAACCTTATATTTTTGGGTGGTCGCGAGAACTACCGTTATGCTCAGGTTTTCCGTCTGTCTGTATGTAATGGACAGCTCTGGAGGCCAGAGGAGTCTCAACCAATTTTGATGAAACTTGAGCTGGTAGGTATCATACGCAGGAATCTAGTTGTATGTTTTGAGCACCGTTACTATGGACGCCCCGTTTGCCTAGCAACGGGACTTTGAAATTTTGAAAAAAAAATCCGAAAAATATTTAATAATATATATATATATATTTTTTGAAAATCAAAATCGGCTTCCGCGCTTTTATGCGCACTATATATCAACCTCTTTGTCAAAAATTTTCAGCCGCGATCCGTCAAAAACTGTATGACTAGTATGCAAATTATATAGCGACCACCCATGTCACACCTAACCGGCTTGTATATATACAAAGTAGTAGTGTATGTTTGTTTGTCCTCTTATAACTCGAGAAACTATGCATCCCCAGAGCAAATCTAAAGGCATATTTGGAATCAGCAACGTCTCAGAGTACTCGGCAGCACACCTTAAGATGTTTAATAAATTAAAAAAAACCGAAAAAATGATTTTTTTTGGCCGTTTTCAATTTTTCTGCCGAAATTGATTGATTTTCCAACGTCGCGACTCTTTGTTATTACACCTGATCAAAATAACACAAGACATACGCAGTGGATGGACAGACCAGTCAACGTTTACAAAGTTTTCTGATGAAATTTTGAGCTTTCTAAATTTGGGAATGCCTGAAAAAGGAAGACCTCCATTGGTCCCAAGGCAGCTGCAGCTATGCGAAAACCACGAAGAGACAACAGGAGACCTGAAGGAGGAGCAAGATGCCAGGCTAAATGAACAGGCACAGCGCAACAGGCAGCACAGCGACAAAATGAGACTGAAGAGGAGCGAATCAGCCAGGCTAAATGAACAGGTTCATCGGCAACAACAGCGGTGAGCAAATGTTGACTGAGGAAAGAGTGGTGATGGGAAGACTTGAGGCAGTGTATCAACCGCACTGCAGAAGCACGAAGACTGGCCGGGCAACAAGAGCACAAACAATGCCAACAGGGTGGCATTCCACGTATGACCCGGCTGAACCCAACAACTCATGCAGACATCGGCCCGAATGGACGCAGTTGCACCCACTGCTCTGCTTACAAGTTCAATGGAGAGACCAAGGTTGTTGTGTTGCAGTAAATGGCATAGGTTCGTCCTTTAGCCCTCCTCGCTGCCCTTCCTCTCCTTGCTGAAGGAACTTCTCTCAGCAAAGCTCCCCTTCGCAAGCACTTCCTTGACACATTCGGACGTATAATGGCAGCTTTTGCGATGACGAGCTTTGGGCACAAGTAAGCTGAGTCAGGGCTGTAACCCGAGTTTCGCGGATCCAAAGGTCAAGTGTTCCACCGCATTGGCAGCTTGCTCCAGCCTGTAAGAGGGCCAAGCCAAGTTCCTACAAAGTCTACTCCCGAGCTCACACGCCAAGGAGCTGACTGCTAGGAAACCACAGCGGCCTCAAAACCAAACACATCCTTGATGCTCACAAAGTGGTTTCATGAGAATAACCATCTGGTCTGTGAGGCTCAAGACTGCAAGAGATGTACTTGCAGAAGAGGCAACTCTGAAGAGCGCGGCAGATCATCATGCATCAAGAGAAACAAGTGAACCGCAAGGAGATGCACACGGCCCGCTACAACGCCCAGTCTGCACGCCAGAAGTCCGCCATCCTATGGCAATGAGCCAACATAACCCAGAGACATTGTCCTCAGACTTCGCGATGGGGAACTTGAAAAGGATCAGTGAGGCTTGCATGCATCTTTATGATGCACTCCAGTATCTCATAAGTGTCCGCATAATGGAACAGATGGCTAACAGCAATCCCATCTGTGGCCAGCGCTGCTACTTGGAACATGGATGGACGAAACTCAACAAAGCTGGCATATTACAGCTTACACATCATGGTGAGAGAGGGCAACCACATCTGCAAGATGCGAACGACTCTTAAGCAGTTCTGGTCGATGTCTACTGCAAGATCGAGACAGAGCGACTGGGCTTTATCCACCAGGAGCAAAAAACTTGTTGCTAATAACTACGAGCAACCTCCGTGACAGCCTCATGACCAGCGACGGGTGGTGACCCTCACAATGTTGGACAAAGGGTGGCCTTCCAAGCACCCAATACAACGGTGGGCAGAGGTGAAATGCATGAGAAACAGAAGTGATGCCTTGGCCTATGTGCATTGGCATGGGAGGCCTGACTTCATCACGATGAACCACGATCACCAAAAAGGACCGAGGTCCAGGAAAACCTCCTGCCAGGACAAGATAGCCTTCACGATCGCCCAGACATCAATTGCCGTGTCTTTTGGCCAAAGAACAAGAAGCTCATGGAGTTACTAAAGAAAGGGAGCTTTGGCGGAGATGAGAGCCTTAACTGTACACCAATTGAGTAACAGAAGCGTGGTCTTCTTCATGCCCACATCCTCCTGTGGGTCGCTCCAGAGGACAAGGTCAAGCCTAAGACATTGACCCGGTCATCAGTGCTGAGATTCCCGACAGGACAAGAATCCATTGCTGCACAAGATGGTCATTGGCACACAATGATCCCACGGTCAATTGCGGAAACCTCAACGCAGAACAGCCCTTGCGCGAAGGACCGCAAGTGCTCAAAGGATTCCCAAGCCAATTCCTGCAGAGTACTCGAAGCAAGGAAATGAACAAGCTACCCCAAGTATCGGCAAGTCTCGAGCAGAAGATGGTGGGTCACACTCAGTGAGATAAAGATGCGCAGCAGGGAAGGTGGTACAGGTAGTCAACAACCTAGTGGGTGGTACCCTACCAAACCGTTCCTCCTCCGCCATTCAATTGCCACATCATCGTTGAGATCTGCTTCTGCATCACAGCAATCAAGTATATCATAAAGTATGTCACCAAGGGGACCGATCAGGCAGTGTTTAAACGCAGCGAGCCAATGGAGGAGGCCAGAAACCGTCAAATGGATGGGTAGCTCAGTTTCAGAATGCACGCTAACGTCGACAGCAAGGCGAGGCAATCTGGAGGATCCTGGAGCACCACCAATTTCCAAGCATCTCCTCCAGTCATTGGCCTAGCCGTCCACCTTGGGAATGGCCAGCGAGTCTACTTCAATGTGGACAATGCTGACCCCCCCCCCCCCCCCCCCCCCCCCCCCCCCCCCCCCCCCCCCCCCCGAGAAGGGCAACAGCCACCACCGCCAGCCACTGCTGACTGCCTTCTTCGACCTCTGCAGTCATGAACGTTTTGCCAAGACGCTCAAATACCACGAGGTACCTGAGTACTACATGTGGGACAAGTGCGCAAGAAGTGGGCCGCCACAAGCGAGGAGAGGTGGTGCGAAGGTCCACATGCAATCTGGAAGGCGCCGGCAATTGGCCGCATCTACAGTCATCAAAAGTCCCCGAGCAGGGTGACTGTTTACGACGTACCTTCCTCCTGACTGAAGTCTGTGGCCCCTCCTCTTTCACTGCTCTGAGAACCGTGGATGGCCAGGAATTGTCCTTTTTCCGTGAAGCCTGTTTGGCAGGGGACTCCTGGAAAATTACCAGGCACCTTCACCTTGCTATGGAAGGAGAGGCATCAGCGAGTCTGACCACACCTCTCATGTCAAATCTCATGGCAGTCATCCTCACCACCCTGTTTTCCCTAAGCAACCATACGCACACTCTGCGATCAAGTTTTCCATGACCTCCTCTCATAAAAGACTACCTGTTCCAGCACGCATCACAATGTTGGCATCCTGATGCTTGACTACAACGAGGTGGTCTACAACCCTTGCACTTTGCTCCCTCGAGGACAAGGTGATATGATGGGTGGCCGTCCATCTCAAGTTCATATGACCTACCTACCAGAAGAGGGGCTCAGAAGATAGGCTCGAGAGAGTACTTCAGGGAGTGGACTACAACGCAAAGAGCATTGGCTGTCCAGGCCTGATGACCTCCCAACAGCACCTGAACAGATGACGCACATCAGGTTAACAATGCAGTCCTTTGAACTGGTGGCAGCAAGTAGCATCAATCAATGGCAACGGGAAAGGCAGCAACATCATCTCCTCGATGCACCAGGGGGCACAGGCAAGAGCCTTCATCATCAACACGATACTGAAAAAAGATTCGGCTCAGGGGCAAAATGGCTCTTGCTACTGCGTCCAATGGAATTGCCAACAACACTGCTCCAGGGAGGAACGAACGCTGCACAGCACCTTCAAGATCCCCCCTCGACATGGCACCTCAAAGAGCACACATGCAGCATCAAGCCGGTGGAACACATTCCAGGTCATCAAGGATGCTGCTGCCATCATTGTGGATGAGGCCCCGATGACTCACAAAGTCAGCCTATCGAAGCTTGTCGACCGCACACTTGCAGGACATCACAGGAGTCCAGCAACCCATGGGAGGCATCCCCACACTGCTCTGGCAGAAGACTTCAGGTAGATCCTTCCAGTGGTCAGAGAAGGCACCAAGATCCAATATTGTCAAACGTCAAGCCTGAAGACGT
>CM068958.1:13038517-13062703 GCA_035128595.1 Eptatretus atami | reverse complement strand
CTATAGATCAGTTATATCGGTAAGTATGTGTTTTTAGTAAGAATCCATCCCCTGTGTCTAATGGAAATTAAATGTTCATGCACTGCAGAGTTATTTTGATAGTCAGGGTTTTCTTTTACATTTTTACATCACCAACAACAATGACAACAACACTATGGACCATTCCCCGCACGATGGCGTGACGAACACGCATGTAGGCGGAGTTCCCTCGGTCACCGAGGTTCTGACTCCACGCTTCAGCCAATCGGAAGGGTGCAAGCGCGTTTGCCGCCTTTCAGCCAATGGGCACAGAGCGAGCTCCAAGAGAAGCAGAGCCTCTTTGGGGGGTGGGGGATCGAGACGCCCCGACTCGCCCCCCAACCAATCATGGAGAGACGACGAATTTCCCCGGCGAATGAGGTGTGCCGAGAGGTGAGACACGTTCCCCCCGCCTCCGACGCCAGAGAGGGAAGAAATAGACGGGACAGCGTGGTCATCTGGTTTTCTGGTCTCGTCTCGTCACTGGTTTTCTGGTCTCGTCTCGTCGCTGGTTTTCTGGTCTCGTCTCGTCGCTGGCTTCTGGTCTCGTCTCGTCGCTGCTTCTGGTTCTCGTCTCGTCGCTGGCTTCTGTCTCGTCTCGTCGTCTGCTTTCTGGTCTGTCTCGTCGCTGGCTTCTGGTCTCGTCTCGTCGCTGGCTTCCTGGTCTCGTCTCGTCGCTGGTTTCTTGGTCTCGTTCGTGCTGGTTTCTTGTCTCGTCTCGTCCTGTTTTTCTGGTCTCGTCTCGTCACTGTTTTTCTGTCTCGTCTCGTCACTGGTTTTCTGGTCTCGTCTCGTCGCTGGCTTCTGGTCTCATTTCGTCGCTGGCTTCTGGCTTCTCGTCGCTGCTTCTGGTCTCATCTCGGCCTGGCTTCTGGTCTCATCTCGTCGCTGGCTTCTGGTTCGTCCCGTCGCTGGCTCTGTCTCGTCGCGTTGCTGGTTTCTGGTCATCTGGTCTCGTCTCGCTCGCTGGCTTCTGGTCTCATCTCGACGCTGGTTCTGGTCTCATCTCATCGCTGGCTCTGGTCTCGTGCTGGAGCCCGACGCTGCCCTCCGTACCCAGTGCTTGCAGCGGCATCGAGTTGCGGGTTCAAGTCCCCCGCCGAGCCGGATCGTCAAGGGCCGCACGAGGCGGGAAGGTCTAAGATAGCTCTGGTTTCCAGCTCATCTTCCCTCAAGCTGGGAACCTTCAATAAAGACCATTGGGGTCCATTTTCTTTTGGGTATTTGTGTGTGCGTGTGTGTGTCCTTGGGCCCCGTCTTCAAGTAGAATTGTTTAAGTGCCTTGTACATTGACTGCATTTCTTATAGTCGGATAACTCTGCTCTTTGTGTGTTCCCTTTCCCCCCATTATAAATAAATACCCCTTTGTTGAATGTATCAGCCCGTTTTTGTGTTTCTTTCATTGGCTTAGCACTGTGCGTGTTGAGAAATTGGGAAGTGGCAAATTGTGCATTCGGTCCGGCACGGCTCTGGTAACTCCGCTCGGTTATGCCGGATCCGAGCCGTTACCGCGACTCGGATTGGACAGAGTCGGCCGAGGGTGTGGTTTCCCCGGTAGTTGGATGGCATGAGTACTTAGGTAAATTGGAGTTAGACAAGTGGACCCTACCTCACGCCGTCGAAGTATTGGCGGCCACGGTCCTGTAAGGGACCCGTGCCTCTCGGAGTTCTCCGAGAAGCACGATCTAGATTCCTGGTGTTCGGTGGAGTCGACTCTACTGCTCCACCTAGCGGTCGTGCTCGCCACCGAAACTCGGCTCCACAACACTGCAATCATTGTAAGTAATGTTGTCTGCATCCTCTCTGAAGCCCTTAGCACTCAATCGGGATATGGCCGCCAGGCTCGGAAATTTCATCAAATCACTCCGATTATAATTAAAGCACTTCATCTACTTCCTTTTCACCAATACATTGATTTGATTTTTAAAATCTTTAAAGCCCAACTTAAGTTGGTTCCTGTCTATATTTGACCTATTCACATCTTACACCCAAACAAGAAATCTGCGATCTAACAATGGGAATCTCAAGGAAGTTCCTTGCATGAGTATGAAGACATTCTTCCAATATGCTCCTCAACATGAGAACGCGCTGGCCTTTTAAAATTCACAACGTCATCAATTACGGTTTTAAAATCTCTATTTAAATCCAGTCTTTTTACATTTGCTTTTTCTTAATCATCATTCTTATTAGCTTTTCTTTCTTTGTAAAATGCTTTGAGATTTTACTTGTAAATAAAAAGTGCTGGATAAGAAATTGCTTGAGTGACATCCTGGAATGGCTGCGTCCACATCCCGAAGATTTCTCGGAGGATGACTTCAAGGTGCTACCACGTTGATGGGACAAGTGAGTAGATGTGGCAAGGGATACCACAAGAAATAGGTGAAGTTCCATGAACTTCCCTGTGATTTTCCCCACTGAAAAAAGGTGGAGCCATGGGGAGGGGTCGATGCCGGCTCGACGTCTTCCCTGCCAGGGTTTCCCTCTCTCCCCCCCCCTCCTCCACACTCTAACGCATTTCAGGTGTTGACCACCACGGTGCAGAGGCGATTGACTGAAGCTCCAGACCACCGGAGTGGACGTCTGTGGCAGTTTGGGGCCGTGAACCATCCCAATATTGGTTCACCTGTGGTCCCCTGCGATGAATGTGGACCCAGTGCCCAGATACAGTTCATCGGATGTGCACAACTGGCGTGGTGGGCAAGACCATCTGCCCAGAAGGATACAGGGCACGATGCTCACTGAAATTACTGGGCCGGCAGTACAAGGCACACAATGACGCAGTGGTTAACCATGTATGGCTCGGCCAACCCACGGCTAGGGTTGGTCTGCGGCTACAGCTATGGCTAGGCCGAGAGCCCACATTAACCCTGATCTACCCTCATAGTATATCAATGCAGAATACAAAGTGGATATAGACATGTCTAGAATAATACTTATACACAAAATACAAATTAATCGTTCAGTTATTGAGCATGACACTTCAAAGGTGTTATTAATTTCAATGTCAACTTTTATTGCCTTCAATCAAAAGTACATAGAAACTTATTCATCAACCTCAAGATGATGTTTTCAATTGATCGATTTGTGGCAGGAAAGGTGAGGTGTGTGAGCAGGACCTTGGCATGACTACGAGAATGCACCTTGAAGGAGACTACGAGAATGCACACACTCTTCCGAATGCAAGTTGAAGCATGCAAAAGCAGGTCAATTGCCTCGTGATGTCCATTTCATTGCATTTGGCCGAGACTTGTGTTTATTAAAAAGGACAAACCATTAAAAAAAGTAATGCATGCGGATTAATAATTTTTTGGGAATTTCTCTTTGTAGCGTTGGTCACCAATACCTCGAGGTACGCGCACTCACCTCTCAGCTGTCTAACCTGGGTTGAACCCCGACCCCGTGATAGTGTCATCCTGGTGTGTCTCAGGCAGGGCGAAGGATCAATGTGTCAGTTTCCAGCAGTCAGTGAGGGTAGGAATTTATCATTTGTTCAGGTCACTCTTTCTTTAATGTCTATTAATGAATGCTGGCTGACGGGACACCAAACTTAACGTCAATCTGAGTGACGGCACACTTTTGGGATCAACGCCTCACCGGTGAAGCACCAACCTGACAATTTGTAGTTGGGAATCGAACCCAAACTAGACAGCTTAAAGGTAAGTGCACTTCCTCTGCACCTGCCTGTTGAATTTTTGTAAACCAAAAAAAAAAAAATTAATAAAATAGATGCAAGTACTGGTAGGTATCGACTGTCTCAACCACCTGTTTCGATTCATTTATACAAAATGAACTTCAGCACCTCGAAAATCAGGCTTCGCATAAGACCCAAAGGTCACACTCTATTGGGCATGGAACAAATCCTCAGACGTTATTTCACATCACGTTTGAAGGCAGTTATTATGCGAAACCTGCTGGGCTCAGCACACTAACAAGAGCGAGTAGCTCTCATTAGAGATCGTACGGTGATAATAAATAAATGCTTTTATTCAACCGAACCATTAGTACCGTTAAAGCTGTGTTACACACCTCGAGAAACCACCAAAACGCCAAGCAACGAGGCAGGCCGGTGCGGAATGCCGTTCACCGACGGCTTAATTAGGCGCACGCGCTCATTATCGCGGCCGTGTGCTCGCCATTAATGCTATGGCGAGGGTTCGCGGAAAGCCTCCGTGCACTACATCCCACCTTGGACCATTGCGAGCAAATTCACAACAGAATTCATCGGCATTACTTTTGAGCACAATTCCTTGGACTCGTCTCGCATACCTCAAAAGAAATCCTACCCCAGGAGGAAGAAAACAAAAGGAAGAGAAAATAATGATATTGATAAATATCCTCCAGACATCTTATACAAACATGTTCAACAAAAATTATGTGGAATAGTCACTTCCATGAAGTTCCACCTGCGATGTAGGCTTCGTACCCTGCTCTAAGAAGCGTGAACTTGATTCAGCCTTCTGATAATGTGTCCAGCTGTGTGGAAGGGAAGATTTATCATCATAAAACAAGAAAACATTTCGTAACAAACTTCAACTAAAATGGCACACGGTCGAGCGCACATCCCCGCCAGGCTGAACATGCACTTAACGTTTCGTAGCCCACTGATAGGACGGATCTGCCTCAAATCAATTCGTCCCTGTCCAAAAAATTTCGTGTGAATCCGTCCATCACTTTTTGAGATATCCTGCTCACAGACAGACAAACAGACAAACAGGGGTGAAAACATGACCTCCGTCCACCTTCGGTGGCAGACGTAATGATTAAATTACACCAAGTTTTCTATCATTAGAAAGGCTACACGAACGTCATCTTCGGTTAACATTTCAAATTTCTATGTGTCCACTCTTTACTCGAGCCAGACTTCTGATGGCAGCGGTAGGCCGACGTGAAATGGTGGGTAATAGACTGAAAGTGACTGAAAGTCACACAGACATTTCCATCATCACGGCATTCTTCTCTGGCTAAAAAGCACGTGGCTGGCCTTTGTGACCTCCATCAGGAATATCCGATGGCTCAGGATGAGAAGAAGTGAGAGAAGCTTTGCATTAAACAGGCCACGGACAATACGCAATTGAAAAGATGCTGAAGAGTCAAGGCCTGTGGTGCTTGTAGCGCAGGCTTGGCTAGATCTTATTGGTTGAAAATTACCTCTATTGTACAACCACCTGTCTAAGCTTGTCAAAGATCAACTCCTCAAACGCCTTCGTCATGCAAAATCACTTTGATGGTGATCAATGGTCAACTTCTCGTACCTTTCTGATAGTGTGTGCCAGGGTGTTTTAGCTATGGGCAAGAACAAAGAAGCATGTAATCTCATAAAAGGTTCAATGAGGAATTCATGAGCCTTACCTTGGTGAATTTTATTTTCATATTTAGATAATGGGGATTTTAGGGAGCACTACCTTTTCGTAAGTAGCATTGTATTGCCCAACCAAAGTCGCGCTGGAGATATTAAAACTCAACCACAAGAGGTGCACTGGCATCACATGTAGACCAAAGCAGGCAGGGTTCGCAGATTACCCCCTCCCTGAAGGTCATCAACAAGACAAATGAATTTTTAAGGACAATTGATAGAGACATGGTAATTTTGCTTCCAGAAGCTTAGAATCCAAATCCGTAAATTGGGTGCATTCAGCCGTGTTTGAACCAGCAACCTCTGGGATGCCAGTCCAGCATCCTCACTCCTAGACCACTATCATTCCCAGCTTATAGAGTACACCTTCACTCGGCCACTATTCTGTTCAAGATTGGGAAATGTAGCCATATTATGGTGGATTATTCTGTATCAAAACCGATACGACTGGAAGTCAAACCGATGGTGAATTTTGACACGTTAACATGGAATGGGATCTGTTCACGATTGGTTACAGCCTCGAAACGTTTCTCGAATTGTCGTGAATGGCCCGAAGCTCGGTCAAGGAGTACGGGCCTCCTTTAGTATTTATGAGCCATAAAATCCACAGATTTAAAGAAATGTTGCAGCGCCGCCAATCTTTAATTAAAAATCCGCTCTGCCCAAAACAAAACGATCTTAACATCATCCTCATCCTTTCTTGTTTCCGACTCTCAACATCATCCTTTCCTGAAACTGTCATCCTCTCAAACTCCCGTTGATCATTTCCAAACTAAACCCATTCTTAGTTGACTGAAGGATGTTTTATGTACAGCTTTTTTTTTTGGATACATAGTCAAGGCTCATGGAAGGGCAACAACACTGAACATATCAGGATGTAAAAGAACAAAAGGAAAAGCAGAAAGAGGGGGAAAATGCCAACAGCAGGGTAGCGGGCAAGTAGAGCCGGGAGACTTGGACAAACAATGGGTGTGGGGAGGGATGAAGGGATGGGGATGATGTACGGGGTAGACAAGATGGATACAGAAGGAAACTCTCAGGTAGGGAAAAATGTAAATTTGGAAGGTGAGGGTGCAGGAAGGATCGGGGTAGAAAGGATCGTGGTTTTGGATGGGGGATGATCTGATATGGAGATAAACCGCTGTCTTGAAGACCAGGAGGGAAGAATGAGATTGAAGAGAGTGTGGAAGTTGATTCCACAGGTGGAACAAAAAAACAGAGGAACGAATGAGTGTAGATGAGCAGTAATTCTGCAGTTTTGGAGCTTCACCAGAAAGACGTTGATGGGGGACCATGTGCACCGTGCAGAAACCTAGGGGAGGACAAAGCACGGAGAGAGCGGAGGGTGCAAGACCAGAATGGCGGTGGTAGTAGACAATGTGACCACCGGCCTGTCTGCAATGGGAAGTCCTTTGTAATCTTTAGTCAGCACTTGCAAAAAGAGATTATACACATATTATCAACACAGCCCAAAATGAGGGAATCTTCAACGGGAATTGATGAATGCCCTTCTTAAGTGCTTTCAGCAAGACAAAAGGCTGAGCAGGATTGAAAGGCAATCCAGAAATGAGATGAGATTTGAAAAGAAGATAATAAGCACTTCGGCATCAACTGCCGGTAAAAGAAGCGAGAAGAAATTCAAATGGTGCTGTGAAGGTTCAGGGTACAAACTCCGCAAGGAAGAAAATAAAAACCACGAGTATCAGGTTGTTATTGAACTTCTCACCAAACATCCGTATATCATGAAAATTTAATTTTTTTTTAAGTGATTCTTCACCACTCAGATAGAGGGCCAAAAAGATATATAGCACAATATTTCAAAACATTGTGGACGGATTATGAAAAAAAAAACTTGGTGGATGAGTTGGGTAGGTGACAAGAACAAGCTGATTTTTGTTCAGATGTAGATCCGGCCTATCAGTGGGATACAAAACGTAAACTGTTCAGTCTGGCGGAGGTGTGCGCTCTACCGAGTGGCATTCTAGCTTTGACTGAGAATATGAGAAAGTCAGATGACAAGGTGGAGAGACGAAAATTCTGAAAGGACATTGAAGGAGAGGTTAACCTAAGGACAAGTCAAATACAAATGTCTCACCTTTGCAGTCTCATCTTTGATTAGCTCCGAAAGCTCGACCTGCCATCCGAGCTTAGCAACGAAAGCTTCCACCCGGGGGACGAGCTCTCCAAGCTCCACAAGGTCTGAAGGTGCTAGAATAGGGTGTGCAAATGGACCAACGGCGTGCCGATTGAATAGAATCCGTGGGATCCCAGGCCGTATTGCGTGCACCAAGCTGCCAAATGGCTCTACCTAGAAAATGAGAGGACGGTGTTAGAAGCTGTCGATTTAGTACTTACTGTCAGAGATACGGGGACGGGTGGGGGAAAGGACGATGGAGGAGGGGGCATAAGGGAGGTGGAATTTTTTTTCATCCCTATACATTGAGTTTTGTTTTCTCTGTCCCATACCTTGCATCCAGACAGCCGAGTTCTATCAATAATAGTGCCGCACACGGGAGTACGAGTCTGGAGACCGCACTGTATAATATGCTGCACTGGGGCAACATCTGTACTTTGCTTGTATGCTGGATTCTCTTTCTTGGTGATTTATTACAAAGTAAATAGAGCAAAACCAACATGTATGAGCCTTATTTTTCAAACAATAGCATTATAAATAGCATAATAGGAAGTTTAAATGCATACATATCTTTCAACCCTGACGATATCTCCAAGACTTGCCTCCACCCCTTGTCGCTTTTTCCAGGGGGAAAGGGGGGGAACCCAAAAATCAAAACCAAAAAACTTCAAACCTATTTTTTTCCCTTTTCCCCCGTGTCTGTCTGTCTGTCCTCTCTCTCTCTCTCTCTCTCTCTCTCTCTCTCTCTCTCTCTCTCTCTCTCTCTCTCTCTCTCTCTCTCTCTCGCTCTCGTCAGCCATTGGAAAAGGTTCAGTCTCCTGAACTTCTCAGCCTCCCCATCAGTTAGGACCTCTCCTGGGATGACCTATAGCATAGATGGCCTCCAAAGCCAGCCGCAAACTGAGCATCGTCCATAATTCCTTGCAAAAAAAACAAAAAAAATTCAGGACTACTCAACCAATAAGGACCATGTCTCAGTCAATGAAGTATTGCTCTCTGCCGTGGGCTGGTACCCCAGCATCACAACTCTCTCTCTCTCTCTCTCTCTCTCTCTCTCTCTCTCTCTCTCTCTCTCTCTCTCTCTCTCATGGATTCTGCACAATCTTTACACTCTCAACATCATTGGCATCTCTCATGATGACATTGAAGCACAAGGGCTGTGGCTGTCACATCACAGACAGGTCTATGGCCTCTGCTTTTTGTTTTTAATCGCCTTTCTTCTGATGCAGCTCACCCTGCTCTCACAGTCCTCTGACCCTCGCCACAAACTGCAGTACAAAGGTGTTATTCTAGTAACCCCATCCTGGTTAAATTTCAAAATCCAGACTTACAGCGCACTGTGCTTCCGACCATCCTCTTTTCTCCTATTTGTGGATTCATTCCCTTGCTTTTGTCCAACTGTTGCCCGACAATCAGTACACTGCCTTTCTACCCCCCTCTGTCACCTCGATGTTCCATAAGCCTCAATGTCGTATTAAAAAACAAAAAGCAATATTAATATATTTGGCAAGAGTATCACTATATAATGTGTGCTCTGATTATGTTGGTCTCGCACTTCACTTCTCAGTGCCAAGTTCTCATGCAATGTTTATTTATTTATTATTGTTATTACCTCCGCCTCCGAAGGTGAAGGAGGCTATGTTTTCACCCCTTTCTGTCTGTTTGCTTGTTTGTTTGTTTGTGTGCAGGATATCTCAGAAAGTTATGAACGGATTATGACAAAACTTTGTGGAAGAGTTGGGTAGGTGACAAGAACAAGCCAATTAGATTCTGGTTCAGGTACGGATGCAAGTCCGGCCTATCACTGAGATACAAAATGTAAACTGTTCAGCTTGGCGGACTCTACCAAGTGCCATTCTAGTTGCAGTTGCTATGGCATTGTGGTATTAAATTGTGCAAATAAAGTTGCAACACGTACCTTGTACGAGGGAACCAATAGCTACATGCTGCCTACAAGGGAGGGCTGAGTGGAAAAGGAGGAGGATTTAAAATTTCTCGTTATTCTTTTTTTCATACGGAACAAATATATGACCCCCTAACATTAACTACACGAGTACAACAAAAGCAAATGGCTGGGGCATAATGATGAGGCACATCCCAATCATAACTTCCATGAGAGTTGATAGATCATGACGTGCTGACATACCTCCAGTGACGTCCCCATCACAAGGAGCAAATCAGCTAATGGGAAGTCCACTTGGTAAAGATGGAAACGTTTTGGAAGTTCCTCACCAAAAAACACGATGTCAGGCTTGACAATACCTTGGCAAGTCTTGCAACGAGGGATCTCACCAGCCATGATGACACTCTGTCAAACAAGAAGTGGCACATACTCATCAACGGAATTCACTGTTGGGGTGGAGATGGGCTGGGGTGTGGGGAGCAGGGGAGGGCGTTGGAGTAGAGTCCCTATATAATAAGGAGTAGGGACGTGGCATGGCCCAAAATTTTCTGGTCACATGGGTCATGGGCACCATTTTGTTTCCATCGATCGCTTATTGAATGAGCACACAAGAGCTCATCATTCTTTTTGAAATGTCAGGATGCTGCATCATTGGATGCACCAATCGATCATTGAAGGATTTCAAAAAGATATAGATTCACTGCAGATGCCGGAAGGAAAAAAAAATGGGAAAATAATGTTAGTCATCTGAGATGGAAACCAACTTCGGGGTGATTTCTTTGCCAAGTAAGTTGGTGTCCCGTGTGTGTACATGTATGTGTGATGATGTACTCATAATTGTAGTTGGCAGTTTGGTGTAACTCGTAAACACACATAAATCATAATGGAAACATGTATAGATGATATATAACATGAAGAACATCATGCCAAAACTGGATATAAGGAAACACGTCACTTGTGGTCTGCAACGCAAGTTTATTTATTTATTTATTTTCTGATGAGTCAAGTGTGTTATTAAATGCCGTTAAACGACACGTCATTAGTCCATGACATGCTTAATGAGACATTTAATGGGAACATATAAACGAATGGCTTACATGTACATGCATTTTTCAGCATGTGTGAAAGGATTACATGTACATGCATGTTTTCAACACGTGTGAAGGATTACATGTACATGCATGTTTTCACACGTGTGAAGGATTACATGTACATGCATGTTTTCAACACATGTGAAGGATTACATGTACATGCATGTTTTCAGCACGTGTGAAGGATTACATGTACATGCATGTTTTCAGTGTGTGAAGGATTACTGTGCATGCATGTTTTCAGCATGTGTGTAGGATTACATGTACATGCATGTTTTCAACACATGTGAAGAGTTACATGTACATGCATGTTTCAAAAGTGTGAAGGATTACATGTACATGCATGTTTTCAACAATGTGAAGGATTACATGTACATGC
This sequence comes from Eptatretus atami, assembly GCA_035128595.1. Classification (NCBI taxonomy): domain Eukaryota; kingdom Metazoa; phylum Chordata; class Myxini; order Myxiniformes; family Myxinidae; genus Eptatretus; species Eptatretus atami. The sequence goes on along the minus strand of CM068958.1, from coordinate 13,051,825 downwards.
TGTTTTCAACAGTGTGAAGGATTACATGTACATGCATGTTTTCAGCACGTGTGAAGGATTACACTGTACATGCATGTTTTCAACACATGTGAAGGATTACATTACGTGCATGTTTTCAACACGTGTGATAGGATTACAATGTACATGCATGTTTTCAGCACGTGTGAAGATTACATGTACATGCATGTTTTCAGCACGTGTGAAAATTACATGTACGCATGTTTTCAAATGTGAGGATTACATGTAATGCATATTTTCAACAAGTGTGAAGGAAATACGTACATGCATGTTTTCGCACGTGTGAAGGATTACATGTACATGCATGTTTTCAACACTGTGAAGGATTACATGTACATGCTGTTTTCACGCAGTGTGAAGGATTACATGTACATGCAGTTTTCAGCACGTGTGAAGGATTACATTTGTACATGTTTTTCAGCACGTGTGAAGGATTACATTCATGCATGTTTCAGCACGTGGAAGGATGCATGTACATGCATGTTTCAGCACGTGTGAAGGATTACTGTACATGCATGTTTCAGCACGTGTGAAGGATTACATGTACATGCATGTTTTCAGCACGTGTGAAGGATGACATGTACATGCATGTTTCAACACATGTGAAGGATTATACGCCCATGCATGTTTTCAAACATGTGAAGGATTACATGTACATGCATGTTTTCACGACACGTGTGAAGGATTACATGTAATGCATGTTTTCAGCACGTGTGAAGGATGACATGTACATGCATGTTTTACACAATGTGAAGGTTAATTGCCCTGCATGTTTTCAACACATGTGAAAGGATTACATGTTACGCATAGTTTTTCAAACATGTGAAGGATTAATGTACATGCATGTTTTCACAGTGTTGAAGGATTACATGTACATGCATGTTTTAGAGCATGTGAAGGATTACATGTTTGCATGTTTTCAGCACGTGTGAAGGATTACATGTACATGCATGTTTTCAGCAATGTGAAGGATTACATGTACATGTACATGCATGTTTTCAGTGCATTGAAGGATTACATGTACATGCATGTTTTCACACATTGAAGGATTACATGTACATGCATGTTTTCAGCACGTGTGAAGGATTACATGTACATGCATGTTTTTCAGCACGTGTGAGGATTACATGTCATGCATGTTTTCAGCAGTGTGAAGGATTACATGTACATGCATGTTTTCAGCACGTGTGAGGATTACATGTTACATGCATGTTTTCAGCACGTGTTGAAGAATGACATGTACATGCATGTTTTCACACAATTGTGAGGATTACATGTACATGCATGTTTTCAACACGTGTGAAGGATTACATGTACATGCATGTTTTCAGTGCATGTGAAGGATTACATGTACATGCATGTTTTCAGCACGTGTGAAGGATCACTGTACATGCATGTTTTCAACAGGCCGAGGGTGTGGTGTTCCCCGGAGTTGAGATGGCATGTACTTTGAGGTTAAATTGGAGTTAAGACAAGTGGACCCTACCTCACGCCGTCGAAGTATTGGCGTCCACGGTCCTTGTAAGGACCCGTGCCTCTGAGTTCTCCGAGAAGCACGATCTAGTTCCTCTGGTGTTGCGGCGATGGGTGATCAGACTCTACTGCGTGTGCCACCTAGTGTCTGACTCGTAGGCTCGCCACCCGAAACTCGCTCCACAACACTGCGCAATCATTGTAGTAATGTTGTCTGCATCCTCTCTGAAGCACTGCACTCATCGGGAATATGGCCGCCAGGCTCGGAAATTTCAGTCAAATCACTCCGTATAATTAAGCACTTCATCTACTTCTTGTTCACTGCAATACATTGAATTTGATTTTTAAAATCTTAAAGCCCAACTTAATTGGTCCTGTCATATATTTGACTCTATTCACATCTTAATCCCAACAAGAAATCTGCGACTAACAATGGGATCTCAAGGAAGTCAGATCCTTGCCATGAGTATGAAGACTTCTCACAATATGCTCCCTCAACATGAAGAACGCGCTGGCCTTTTAAATTCACAACGTCATCAATTACGTTTTAAAATCTCTATTTTAAATCCAGTCTTTTTAATTTGCTTTGTCTTAATCTCATTCTTATTAAGCTTTTCGTTTCTTGTAAAATGCTTTGGATTATACTTTAAATAAAAAGTGCTGGATAAGAAATTTGCTTGAAGTTGACATCCTGAATGGCTGCGTCCACATCCCGAAGATTTCTCGGAGGATGACTTCAAGTGCTACCACGTTGATGGTGCAATGAGTAGATGTGCAAAGGGATACCAAAGAAATAGGTGAAGTCCATGAACTTCCCTGTGATTTTCCACTGAAAAAAGTGGAGCCATGGGGGAGGGGGTTCGTATGCCGCCTTCGACGTCTTCCCTGCCAGGGTTTCCATCTCTCCCCCCCTCCTCCACACTTTAAACGCATTTCAGGTGTTGACCAGCCACGGTGGGGGCCAGAGGCGATTGACTGAAGCTCCAGACCACCGGAGTGGACGTCTGTGGCAGTTTGGGGCTGTGAACCATCCAAATATTGTTCCTCGTGGTCCCTGCGATGAATGTGGACCCAGTGCCAGATTACAGTTCATCGGATGTGCAACACTGGCGTGGTGGGCAGACCATCTGCCCAGTTAAGGATACAAGGGCACGATGCTCACTGAAAATACTGGCGGCAGCTACAAGGCACCACAATGACGCAGTGGTTAACCATGTATGGCTCGGCAACCACGGCTAGGGTTGGTCCTGCGGCTACAGCTATGGCTAGCGAGAGCCACACATTAACCCTATCTACCCTCATAGTATATCAAATGCAGAATACAAAGTGATTATAGACATGTCTAAGATAATACTTATACACAAAATACAAATTAATCGTTCAGTTATTGAGCAAGACACTTCAAAGGTGTTATTTAATTTCAATGTCAAACTTTTATCTGCTTCATCAAAAGTACATATAAAACTATTTCCATCACCTCAGATGATGTTTTTCAATTGATCGATTGGTTGTGTGTGGCCAGGAAAGGGTGAGGTGTGTGAGCAGGACTTGCATGACTCGAGAATGCACCTTGAAGAGCTACGAGAATCGCACACACTCTTCCGAATGCAAGTTGAAGCATGCAAAAGCGTCAATTGCCTCGTGATGCCATTTCATTGCATTTGGCCGAGACTTGTGTTTATTAAAAGGACAAACCATTTAAAAAGTAATGCATGCGGATTATAATTTTTTGGGAATTTCTCTTTGTAGCGTTGGTCACCAATACCTCGAGGTACGCGCACTCACTCTCCAGCTGTCTTAACCTGGGTTGAACCCGACCCCGTGATAGTGTCATCCTGGTGTGTCTCAGGCAGGGCGAAGGATCAATGTGTCAGTTTCCAGCAGTCAGTGAGGGTAGGAATTTATCATTTGTTCAGGTCACTCTTTCTTTAATGTCTATTAATGAATGCTGGCTGACGGGACACCAAACTTAACGTCAATCTGAGTGACGGCACACTTTGGATCTAACGCCTCACCGGTGAAGCTCCCAACCTGACAATTTAGTTGGGAATCGAACCCAAACTAGACAGCTTAAGGTAAGTGCCACTTCCTCTGCACTGCTGTTGAATTTTGTAAACAAAAAAAAAAAAATTAATAAAATAGATGCAAGTACTGGTAGGTATCGACTGTCTCAACCACCTGTTTCGATTCATTTATACAAAATGAACTTCAGCACCTCGAAAATCAGGCTTCGCATAAGACCCAAAGGTCACACTCTATTGGGCATGGAACAAATCCTCAGACGTTATTTCACATCACGTTTGAAGGCAGTTATTATGCGAAACCTGCTGGCTCAGCACACTAACAAGAGCGAGAGCTCTCATTAGAGATCGTACGGTGATAATAAATAAATGCTTTTATTCAACCGAACCATTAGTACGTTAAAGCTGTTGTACACACCTCGAGAACCACCAAAACGCCAAGCAACGAGGCAGGCCGGTGCGGAATGACCGTTCACCGACGGCTTAATTAGGCGCACGCGCTCATTATCGCGGCCGTGTGCTCGCCTAACGCTATGGCGAGGGTTCGCGGGAAAGCCTCCGGTGCACTACATCCCACCTTGACCATTGCGAGCAAATTCACAACAGAATTCATCGGCATTACTTTTGAGCACAATTCCTTGGACTCGTCTCGCATACTCCAAAAGAAAATCCTACCCCGAGGAAGAAAACAAAAGGAAGAGAAAATAATGATATTGTAAATATCCTCCAGACATCTTATACAAACATGTTCAACAAAAATTATGTGGAATATCACTTCCATGAAGTTCCACCTGCGATGTAGGCTCGTACCCTGCTCTAAGAAGCGTGAACTTAGTCAGCCTTCTGATAATGTGTCCAGCTGTGTGAAGGGGAAGATTTATCATCATAAAACAAGAAAACATTCGTAACAAATTAAACTAAAATGGCACACGGTCAAGCGCACACCCCGCCAGGCTGAACATGCACTTAACGTTTCGTAGCCCACTGATAGGACGGATCTGCTCAAATCAATTCTCCCTGTCCAAAAAATTTCGTGTGAATCCGTCCATCACTTTTTGAGATATCCTGCTCCAGACAGAAAAACAGACAAACAGGGGTGAAAACATGACCTCCGTCCACCTTCGGTGGAGACGTAATGATTAAATTACACCAAGTTTTCTATCATTAGAAAGCTACACGAACGTCATCTTCGGTTAACATTTCAAATTTCTCTGTGTCCACTCTTTACTCGAGCCAGACTTCTGATGGCAGCGGTAGGCCGACGTGAAATGGTGGGTATAGATGAAAGTGACTGAAAGTCACACAGACATTCCATCATCATGGCATTCTTCTCTGGTATAAAAGCACGTGGCTGGCCTTGTGACCTCCATCAGGAATATCCGATGGCTCAGGAATGAGAGAAGTGAGAGAAGCTTTGCATTAAACAGGCCACAGCGACAATACGCAATTGAAAAAGATGCTGAAGAGTCAAGGCCTGTGGTGCTTGTAGCGCAGGCTTGGCTAGATCTTATTGTTGAAAATTACCTCTATTGCTACAACCACCTGTCTAAAGCTTGTCAAAGATCAACTCCTCAAACCCTTCGTCATGCAAAATTACTTTGATGGTGATCAATGGCAACTTCTCGCTACCTTTCTGATAGTGTGCTGCCAGGGTGTTTTAGCTATGGCAAGAACAAAGAAGCATGTAATCTCATAAAAGGTTCATGAGGAATTCATGAGCCTTACTTGGTGAATTTTATTTTCATATTTAGATAATGGGGATTTTAGGAGCACTACCTTTTCGTAAGTAGCATTGTATTGCCCAACCAAAGTCGCGCTGGAGATATTAAAACTCAACCACAAGAGGTGCACTGGCATCACATGTAGACCAAAGCAGGCAGGGTTCGCAGATTTACCCCTCCCTGAAGGTCATCAACAAGACAAATGAATTTTAAGGACAATTGATAGAACATGGTAATTTTGCTCCAGAAGCTTAGAATCCAAATCCGTAATTGGGTGCATTCAGCCGTGTTTGAACAGCAACCTCTGGGATGCCAGTCCAGCATCCTCACTCCTAGACCACTATTCATTCCCAGCTTATAGAGAGTACACCTTCACCGGCCACTATTCTGTTCAAGATTGGGAAATGTAGCCATATTATGGTGATTATTCTGTATCAAAACCGATAAGACTGGAAGTCAAACCATGGTGAATTTTGACACGTTAACATGGAATGGGATCTGTTCACGATGGTTACAGCCTCGAAACGTTTCTCGAATTGTGCGTAATGGCCCGAAGCTCGGTCAAGGAGTACGGGCCTCCTTTAGTATTTATGAGCCATAAAATCACAGATTTAAAGAAATGTTGCAGCGCCGCCAATCTTTAAAAATCGCTCTGCCCAAACAAAACGATCTTAACATTCATCCTCATCCTTTCTTCGTTTCCGACTCTCAACATCATCCTTTCCTGAAATGTCATCCTCTCAAACTCCCGTTGATCATTTCCAAACTAAACCCATTCTATACTTGACTGAAGATGTTTTATGTACAGCTTTTTTTTTTGGATACATATAGTCAAGCTCATGGAAGGCAACAATACTGAACATATCAGGATGCAAAAGAACAAAAGGAAAAGCAGAAAGAGGGGGGAAATGCCAACAGCCGGGTACGGGCAAGTAGAGCGGGAGACTTGCGACAAACAAATGGGTGTGGGGAGGACTGAGGATGAAGGATGGGGATGATGTACGGGTAGACAAGATGGATACAGAAGGAAACTCTCAGGTAGGGAAACTGTAAATTTGGAAGGTGAGGGTGCAGGAGGGATCGGGTAGAAAGGATCGTGGTTTTGGATGGGGGATGATCTGATATTGGAGTAAACAGCTGTCTTGAAGACCAGGAGGGAAGAATGAGATTGAAGAGAGTGTGGAAGTTGATTCCACAGGTGGAACAAAAAAACAGAGAACGAATGAGTGTAGATGAGCAGTAATTCTGCAGTTTGAGCTTCACCAGAAAGGGGTGTGGGGACCATGTGCACCGTGCAAAAAACCTAGGGAGGACAAAGCACGAGAGAGGGAGGGTGCAAGACCAGAACGCGGTGGTAGTAGACAATGTGACCACCGGCTGTCTGCAATGAAGTCCTTGTAATCTTTAGTCAGCACTTGCAAAAAATGAATTATACAATATTATCAACACAGCCCAAAATGAGGAATCTTCAACGGAATTGATGAATGCCCTTCTTAAGTGCTTTCAGCAAGACAAAAGGCTGAGCAGGATTGAAAGGCAATCCAGAAATGGAGATGAGATTTGAAAGAAGATAATAAGCACTTCGGCATCAACTGCCGGTAAAAGAAGCGAGAAGAAATTCAAATGGTGCTGTGAAGGTTCAGGGTACAAACTCCGCAAGGAAGAAAATAAAAACACGGTATCAGGTTGTATTGAACTTCTCACCAAACATCCGTATATCATTGAAAATTTAATTTTTTTTTAAGTGATTCTTCACCACTCAGATAGAGGGCCAAAAAGATATATAGCCACAATATTTCAAAAATTGTGACGGATTATGAAAAAAAAAACTTGGTGGATGAGTTGGGTAGGTGACAAGAACAAGCTGATTTTTGTTCAGATGTAGATCCGCCTATCAGTGGGATTAAACGTAAACTGTTCAGTCTGGCGGAGGTGTCGCTCTACCGAGTGGCATTCTAGCTTTGACTGAGAATATGAGAAAGTCAGTGACAAGTGGAGAGACGAAAATTCTGAAAGGACATGAAGGAGAGGTAACCTAAGGACAAGTCAAATACAAATGTCTCACCTTTGCAGTCTCATCTTTGATTAGCTCCGAAAGCTCGACCTGCCATCCGAGCTTAGCAACGAAAGCTTCCACCCGGGGACGAGCTCTCAAGCTCCACAAGGTCTGAAGGTGCTAGAATAGGGGTGCAAATGACCAACGCGTGCCGATTGAAAGATCCGTGGATCCCAGGCCGTATGCGTGCACCAAGCTGCCAAATGGCTCTACCTAGAAAATGAGAGGAGGTTAGAAGCTGTCGATTTAGTACTTACTGTCAGAGATAACGGCGGACGGGTGGAAAGCGAGATGGAGAGGGGCATAAGGGAGGTGGAATTTTTTTTCATCCCTATACATTGAGTTTGTTTTCCTGTCCCATACCTTGCATCCAGACAGCCGAGTTCTATCAATAATAGTGCCGCACACGGAGTACGAGTCTGGAGACCCACCACTGTATAATATGCTGCACTGGGGCAACATCTGTACTTTGCTTGTATGCTGGATTCTCTTTCTGTGATTTATTACAAAGTAAATAGAGCAACCAAACATGTATGAGCCTTTTTCAAACAATACATTTAAATGCATAATAGGAAGTTAAATGCATACATATCTTTCAATCCCTGACGATTCTCCAACTTGCCTCCACCCTGTCGCTCCAGGGGGAAGGGGGAACCAAATCAAACAAAACTCAAACCTATTTTTCCTTTCCGTGCTGTCTGTCTGTCTGTTCTCTCTCTCCTCTCTTCTCTCTTCTCTCTCTCTCTCTCATTCTCTCCTCTCTCTCTCTCTCTCTCTCTCGCTCTCGTCAGCCATTGGAAAAGTTCAGTCTCCTAACTTCTCAGCCTCCCCATCAGTTAGGACCTCTCCTGGATGACGCTATAGCATAGATGCCTACCAAGCCAGCCGCCAAACTGAGCATCGTCCTAATTTTTCCCCTGTTGCCAAAAAAAAAAACAAAAAAAAAAAAAATTAAAAAACAGACTAAACCCAAACCAAAAAGGAAACACATGTCTCAGTCAATGAAAGTATTGCTCTCTGCCGGTGGCTGGTAGTCGCCCAGCCATCAGCAACTCCTCTCTCTCTCTCTCTCTATCTCTCCTCCTCTCTTCTCTCTCTTCTCTCTCTTCCTCTCTCTTCCTCTATGGATTCTGCACATCTTACACCTCAACATTCATTGGCATCTCTCAGTGATGGACATTGAAGACAAAGGCTGTGCTGTCACATCACAGACAGTCTTGCCTCTGCTTTTGTTTTTAATCGCCTTGTCTTTGATTGCAGCTCACCCTGCTCTCACAGTCTCTGACCTCGCCACAAACTGCATACAAAGGTGTTATTCTAGTAACCCCATCCTGTTAAATTTCAAAATCCAACTTACAGCGCACTGTGGCTTCCGACAGTCCTCTTTTCTCCATATTTGCTGATTCATTCCCTTGCTTTTGTCCAACTGTGCCCGACTCAATCAGTACACTGCCTTTTACCCCCTCTTCACCTCTCGATGTTCCATAAGCCTCAATGTCAGGTATTAAAAAACAAAAAGCCAATATTAATATATTGGGCAAGAGTATCACTATAAGTTGCTCTGATTATGTTTGGTCTCGGCACTTCACTCTCAGTGCAAGTTCTCATCATTGTTTTATTATTTATTATTGTTATTACCCCGCCTCCGAGTGGAAGGAGGCTATTTTCACCCTTTCTTGTCTGTTTGCTGTTTTTTGTTTGTGTGCAGGAATATTCTCAGAAAAGGTTATGGAACGGATTAATGAAAAACTTTGCTGGAAGAGTTGGGCGGTACGGTGACAAGACAAGCAATTTAGATCTGGTTCAGGTACGTGAGCAAGTCCCGGCCTTCACTGAGATACAAAATGTAAACTGTTCAGCTTGGCGGACCTACCACGATGCCATTCTAGTTCAGTTGCTATGGCATTGTGGTATTAATTGTGCCAAATAAAGTTGAACATACCTTGTACGAGGGAAACCAATAGCCACATGCTGCCTACAAGGGAGGGCTGGAGTGGAAAAGGGGGAGGATTTAAAATTTCCGTTATTCTTTTTTCATACGGAACAATATATGACCCCCAACATTAACGTAACACGAGGTACAACAAAAGCAAATGGCTGGGGCATAATGATGAGGCACATCCCAAGTCATAACTTCCATGAGAGTTGAATAGATGATGACGTGTGTGACTACCTCAGTAACGTCCCCATCACAGGAGCAAATTCGAGCTAAGGGAAGTCCCTTGGTAATAGATGGAAACGTTTGAAGTTCCTCAACACAAAAAACACGATGTGGCTTTGACAATACCTTGGCAAGTCTTGCAACGAGGGATCTACCAGCCATGATGACACTCGTCAAAACAGAAGTGGCACCATACTCTCAACGGAATTCACTGTTGGGGTGGAGATGGGCTGGGGTGTGGGAGCAGGAGGGGGGCGTTGGAGTAGGTGCCTATATAATAAGGAGTAGGGACGTGGCATGGCCCAAAATTTTCTGGTCACATGGGTCATGGGCACCATTTGTTTCCATCGATCGCTTATTGAATGAGCACACAAGAGCTCATCATTCTTTTTGAAAGTCAGGATGCTGCATCATTGGATGCACCAATCGATCATTGAAGGATTTCAAAAAGATATAGATTCACTGCAGATGCCGGAAGGAAAAAAAATGGGGAAAATAATGTTAGTCATCCGAGATGGAAACCAACTTCGGGTGATTCTTGCCAAGTAGTGGTGTCCGTGTGTGTACATGTATGTGTGATGATGTACTCATAATTGTAGTTGGCAGTTTGGTGTAACTCGAAACACACATAAATCATATGGAAACATGTATAGATGATATATAACACAATGAAGAACATCATTGCCAAAACTGGATATAAGGAAACACGTCACTTGTGGTCTGCAACGCAAGTTTATTTATTTATTATTTATCTGAATGAGTCTAAGTGCTGTAATTAACATTGGTTAACGACACGTCATAGTCCAGACATGCTTAATGAGACATTTAATGGGAACATACTGTATAAACGAATGGTTACATGTACTTGCATGTTTTCAGCACGTGTGAAGGATTACATGTACATGCATGTTTTCAACACGTGTGAAGGATTACATGTACATGCATGTTTTCAGCAGTGTAAGGATTACATTTACATGCATGTTTTCAACACATGTGAAGGATTACATGTACATGCATGTTTTCAGCACGTGTGAAGGACTTACATGCATACATGCATGTTTTCAGCACGTGTGAAGGATATATGCATGCATGTTTTCAGCACATGTGAAGGATTACATGTACATGCATGTTTTCAACACGTGTGAAGGATTACATGTACATGCATGATTTTCAACACGTGTGAAGGATTACATGTACATGCATGTTTTCAACACGTGTGAAGGATTACATTAATGCATGTTTTCAGTGCATGTGAAGATTACATTTACATGCATGTTTTCAGCACGTGTGAAGGATCACTGTACATGCATGTTTTCAACGTGTGAAGGATTAATGTACAATGTACATGCATGTTTACAGTGTGTGAAGATTACATTACATGCATTTTTCAGCACGTGTGAAGGATTACATGTACATGCATGTTTTCAGCACGTGTGAAGGATTACATGTCATGCATGTTTCAGCACGTGTGAAGATTACATGTACATGCATGTTTTCAGCACGTGTGAAGAATTAATGTACATGCAGTGTTTCAGCAGTGTGAAGGATGACATGTACATGCATGTTTTCAACAATGTGAAGGATTCATGTACATGCATGTTTTCAGCGTGTGTAAGGATTACATGTACATGCATGTTTCAGCACGTGTGAAGGATTACATGTACAGTAGTGTTTTAGCACGTGTGAAGGATTACATGTCCATGCATTGTTTTCAGCACGTGTTGAAGGATTACATGTCACATGCATGTTTCAGCACGTGTGAAGGATTACATGTACATGCATGTTTTCGAGCACGTGTGAGGATGACATGTACATTCCATTGTATTCACACACATGTGAAGGATTACATGTACATGCATGTTTTCAGCATGTGTGAAGGTACATGTACATGCATGTTTTCAGCACGTGTGTAGAGATACATGTTACATGCATGTTTTCAACACATGTAAGGTTACACGTACATGCATGTTTCAACACTGTGAAGGATGACATGTACATGCATGTTTTTCAAACACATGTGAGGATTACATGGACATGCATGTTTTCAGCACGTTGTGAAGATTTACATGTACATGCATGTTTCAGCACGTGTGTAGGATTACATGTACATGCATTGTTTTCAGCACGTGTGTGTAAGATACATGTACATGCATGTTTTCACAGTGTGTAAGATTACAGTCCATGCTGTTTTCAACACGTGTGGAAGATTACATGGACATGCATGTTTCAGCACGTGTAGAGGATTACATGGACATGCATGTTTCAACACGTGATGAAGGATTACATGTACATGCATGTTTTCAACACGTTGAAGGATACATGACATGCATGTTTTCAGCACGTGTGAAGGATTACATGGACATGCATGTTTCAACACGTGTGTAGGATTACATGTTCATGCATGTTTTTCAGCACGTGTGAAGGATACATGACATGCATGTTTCAACACGTGTGAAGGATTACATGTACATGCATGTTTTCAACACGTGTGAAGGATTACATGTACATGCATGTTTTCAAACACGTGTGTAAGGATGACATTGTTCATGCATGTTTTCAGCACGTGTGAAGATTTACATGCTACATGCATGTTTTCAACACGTGTGAAGGATTACATGTACATGCATGTTTTAACACGTGTGAAGGATTACATGTACATGCATGTTTTCAGCACGTGTGAAGGAATTACATGTACATGCATGTTTTCAACACGTGTAAGGATTACATGGACATGCATTTTTCAGCACGTGTTGAAGGAGTACATGTTACATGCATGTTTTCAGCACGTTGAGGATTATACGCATATGCACGTGTCAGCACATGTGGAGGACAGGGAATAGTATAGAACTTATATAGAGGAGCTTGGATGTTGTACAATTATTAGAGAATTCTTTGAGGAGGTTCGGATGTGTTGGATTATTATGAACTTTCTTTGAGGAGGTTCGGATGTGTTGGATTAGTATGGAACTTCTTGAGGAGGTTCGGATGTGTTGGATATTATGGAACTTCTGAGGAGGAGGTTCGGATGTTGTGGGATTAGTATGAACTTCTTTGAGGAGGTTCGGATGTGTTGGATTCGTATGGAACTCTTTGAGGAGGTTCGGATGTGTTGGATTCGTATGAATTCCCTGAGGATGCTGAATGTGTTGGATTATTATGGAACTTCTTTGAGGAGGTTCGGATGTGTTGGATTAGTATGGAACTTCTTTGAGGAGGGTTCGGATGTGTTGGATTTAGTATGGAATTTCTTTGAGGAGGTTCGAATGTGTTGGATTCATATGAACTTCTTTTGAGGAGGTTCGAATGTGTTGGATTCGTATGGAACTTCTTTGAGGAGGTTCGAGTGTTGGAATTCTATGAACTTCTTTGAGGAGGTTCGATGTGTGGAATTAGTATGGAACTTCTTGAGGAGGTTCGAATGTGTTGATTCGTATGGAACTTCTTTGAGGAGGTTCGAATGTGTTGGATTCGTATGGAACTCTTTGAGGAGTTCGGATGTGTTGGATTAGTATGGAATTCTGTTGAGGAGGTTCGGATGGTTTGGATTAGTATGAATTTCTTGAGGAAGGTTCGAATGTGTTGGATTCGTATGGAACTTCTTTGAGGAGGTTCGAAGTGTTGGATTCGTATGAACTTCTTTGAGGAGGTTTGGATGTTTGGATTCGTATGGAACTTCTTTGAGGAGGTTCGAATGTGTTGGATTCGTATGGAACTTCTTTGAGGGTTGATGTGTGATGATGGAATTCTTGAGGAGGTTCGGATGTGTGGGAATTAGTATGGAACTTCTTTGAGGAGGCTTGATATGTGTTGATTCGTATGGAACTGTCGTAGTGATGGTGTTTCGAATGTGTTGATTAG
>CM068958.1:13027373-13038492 GCA_035128595.1 Eptatretus atami | reverse complement strand
TGTTTTAGCACGTTTGACGATTAGCAGCATATGCACCGTCGTGTCAGCAATTGGAGGGACACGAATTAGTATAGAACTTATTAAGAGAGCTTGGACTTGTGATTGTACAATTATTATAGAACTTCTTTGAGGAGGTTCGGATGTGTTGGATTATTATGAACTTCTTTGAGGAGGTTCGGAGCTGTGTTGGATTAGTTATGGAACTTCTTTAGGAGGTTCGATGTGTGGGATATTATATGGAGCACTTCTGAATGAGGAGGTTCGAGGATGGTGAATTCAAGTGTGGACTCTTGGTAGTCGATGTGTCGGCTAATTAGAGGTAGTCATGATGTGGAGTAAATAACTTTACATTTCGGGGTGACGGTTCGAAGAGAGGAATGCGCAGGGGTACACCCGTGTGCCACGATTCGTACATGGATACCATTCTGTTCGGGAGCCGGTCGTCGGAAATTGTGGATTTATTGATGTGAAACTTCCTTTGAGGAGGATCGGGATGAGTTTCCAGCTGCAGCGGGGTATAGTATATGGACTTCTTTAGGAGTTCGGAATGTGTTGGATGGTATGCTAGCAACTTCTTTGGAGGTTCATGTGTTGGATTCAGTATATGGAACCTTCTTGGAGAGTGAGGGGTCCAACTGAGTGTGTTTTGATATTATGAGAACTTCTTTGACAGGAGTCTGATTTTTTGAAAATTAGTAGTGGACACTTTATTAGAGATACTGTATACGGGAATTTCCCGTATGGATGGATTCAGTATGGCATATTTCGAATTGCAATGCAGTACGTTCTGGAATAACATTTCTCATCTATATCACCTATCTTCATCGGAATGTGTTCGTATTCTCCTTTAAGGAACTCCTCATGTGGGATCCTCGTCACACATGGGATCCCTGACTTTCCGTAGAACTTCTTTGAGCCTCAAGCTCTTCGGTATGTGGGTTGGATCGATAGGTTCACGATACCTCTTATTGAGGAGCGGTTTTGTCCGGATTTCTGTGTGGATTAGTTATTGGAACTTCCTCTTAGAGGAAGGTCGAAATGTGTTGGGCTTCTGCGAACCTGGATGACCTACTGGAAGCGTGCGCTCTTGTGAAAAAAGGGAGAAGTTAGAATAGGGGCTTCTGGAACTCGGGACCACGGCTAACGTCACTAATAAGGAGAAAACTTAGGGGTGTGCTTCGAGAGCGACGAGGTCTCGAGAACTGCGACTGTAGGATGAGCTCTGATGCGTGGCAAAAAAGGAAAAGTGGGCTCGGAACCCGGAAAACTTCTTTGAGGGGAACCGATCAGTCGCGCGTCGACGAAATAAGGATAAGAGAGGACTGTAGCTCAAATTCCCCGGGAGACATATCCTGGTTGAGACAGTGGTCGGATAACAAATTGGTTAAGAGATGCTCCCGTAATCCGGGACACGTGGCGCGGAACACCCTCTGAGGACGGGACTCACGTGCCGCTCGGAAAACCGGGACCACAATGTCGAGAGTAGAGAGGTGGGGAAAAGGATGCTCGCGTAAAATCCCGGGGGAACCACTGAGCTCGGGAGAAAATGCGATTATAAAGGAGCGTCGAAACCCGGGGTACCTCGGACGGGCTCGGAAGCTGCGCGAGGCAGACCACGCGCTCGGAAAAGGAAAAGGGGCTCGCGAACCCATGTAGGAACTCCACATGGAGAGTCCCTGGATCCCTAAAGGAGACCACGGTGCGGTCGATCGGTGGATTAGAAGAGGGATTTAGATAATAAAGGGAAACGTTCGTTCTCGACGGAGATACCCCGGGACCACATCGGCTCGGAAAAAGGTAAAAGGGGCTCGAACCCGGACCACGGGCTCCGGAAAGGAAAAGGGCCCGGAACCCGGGACCACGGGTCAGAAAAAGGAAAAGGGCTCAGACCCGTGGATCCACGGGCTCGGGAGGAAAGGAAAAGGGGCTCAGAACCCGGGAGCACACGGCCTCGGAAAAAGGAAAGGGGCTCGCGGAAACCGCGGACCACGGGCTCGCGAAAAAAGGAAAGAGGCTCGGAACCCCCGGACGGAGCACGGCCTCGGAAAAAGGGAAAAGGGCCGCGAACCCGGGACCACGGGACTCGGAAAAAGGAAAAGGGCTTGGAATCCCGGACCGCGGCTCGGAAAAAAAGGGAAAAGGGGCTCGGATCCGGCACCGCGGGCTCGGAAAAAGGAAAAGGGGCTCGCGAACCCGGACGCAGGCTCGAAAAGGAAAAGGGCTCGGAAACCCGGACCCGTGGGCTCGGAAAAGGGAAAAGGGCTTGTGAACCCGGACCGCGGGCTCGGAAAAAGGATTAGGGCTACGGAACCGGGACCGCGGGCTCGGATAAAGGAAAAAGGGCTCGGAACCCAGGAGCCGGGGCTCGGAAACCCGGACCACGGGCTCGGAACCCGGGAACCGCGGGCTCGGAACCGTGGGACCACGTGGCTCGCGGAACCCGGGACCACGGGCTCGCGAAAAGGAAAAGGGCTCGAACCCGGGACCACGGGCTCGGGAAAAGCGGAAAAAGGGGCTCAGGAACCGGACACCGGGCTCGGAAAAACGAAAAGGGCTGGAACCGGAACACGCGGGTCGGATAAAGGAAAAGGGGTCGGAACCCGGGAACCACCGGCTTCGCGAAAAAAGAAAAAGGGGCTCGGAACGGGACCACGGGCTCGGAAAAAGGAGAAACAGGGGCTCGCGAACCCGGGACCACGGCTCGGAACCCGCGGACCACGCGCTCGGAAAAAGCAAAAGGGGGCCTCGAAACCCGGGGACCACGGCTCGAAAAAGCGAAAAGAGGGCTCGCGAACCGGACCACTGCGGCTCGAAAAAAGGAAAAAGGGCCCGAACACTGGGACCACGGTGGTCAGAAAAAAGCGAAAAGGGCTCGGGAATCCGGGACCGCGGTGCTCCGGAAAAAGAAAAGGCGGCTCGGATACCCGGACCGCGGCTCAGGAAATAAAGGAAAAGGAGCTCGGAACCGGGACCGTGGGCTCGGAAAAAAGGAAAAGGGGCTCGGAACCCGGGACAACGGGCCTCAGGAAAAATTGAAAAGGGTAGCTTCTGGAACCCCGGGGACCACGGGCCTCGGAACCCGGGGACCACGGCTCGGATAAAGAAAAGGGGCTCGGAAACCCGGGACCACGGGCTCGGAAAAAAGGGACAAAGTGGGCTCGAGAATCCGCGGACCGCGGCTGCTCAGGAAAAAGGATAAAAGGCGCGGCCGGAAACCCACGGAACCGCGGCCGCTCGGAAAAAGGAGAAAAGGGGCTCGACCGGGACCACGCGAGCTCGAAAAATAGGCAAAGGGGCTCGGAACCCGGACAACGGGCTCGAGAAAAATGAAAAGGGGCTCGGAACCCGCGGACCTCGGGCTCGGAACCCCGGAGACCACAGGGCTCTGAGAAAAATGGAAAAAGCGGGCTCGGAAACCCGGGACAACCACTGGGCAACTCGAGAAAAAAGGAAAAGGGGCTCGGAACCCGGCGACCGACGGAGAGGTCGGAAGAAAAGAAAAGGGGCTCGGACCCAGGGACCACTTCTCGGAAAAAGAAAAAAGGGGCTCGGAACCCGGGGACACGTCTATATATTATTAGGAAAAGCGGGCTCGGAACCCGGACCACGTCTCGGAAAAAGGAAAAAGGGGCTCGGAACCCCGGCGACCACGGGCTCGGAAAAAGGAAAAAGGGCTCGAACCCGGGAACCACGTGGTCGGGAAAAGAAGGAAAAGGGGCTCGGAAACCCAGGACCCGGGCTCGGAAAAAGGAAAAGGAGCTATGACCGGGACCACGGGGGTGGAAAAGCGAAAAGGGGTCTCGGAACCGACACGAAGGGCTCCGGAAAAAGGAGAAAAGGGATACGAACCCGGGACCACGGGCTCGGGGAAAAAGGAAAAAAGGGGCTAACGGAACCAGGACCACAGGGTACGGAAAAAGACAAGGGGCTCGGAACCCAGACCACGGGCTCGGAAAAGGAAAAGGGGCTGGAACCCGGACCACCGGTGTTGGAAAAGGAAAGGGCTCGGAACCCGGACCACGGGCTCCGGATAATACAGGAAAAAGGGAGCCTGCCGAAGCCCGGGAACACCGGAGCTCGGAAAAAGGCGCAAAAGGGGCCGGAACCCGGGACGCCACGCGAGCTCGGAAAAAAGCGAAAAGTGGGCTCGAACCACGGCGACCACGGGCTCGGCGAAAAAGGAAAAGGGGCTCGGAAGCCTGCGAACCACCTGAGGCTCGAGAAATAAGTGAAAAGGGGCTCGCGGAACCCGGCGCCACGGAGCTAGCAAAAAGGAAAAGTGGCTCGGAACATGGGACCACGGCTCGGGAATACAAAAAAAGGGAAGAAGGCGTCCGGACAACCCGGGACCACGGGGCTCGGAAAATAGGGAAAAAGGGGCTCGGGAACCCCGGGGAGCCACGCTCGGAAAAAGGAAAAAGGGCTCGGAACCGCGCAGTAGCACTGGGCTCGGAAAAAGGGAAAAAGGGGCTCGCGAACCCGGCCCAGCACGGGCTCGGAAAAATATGGAACTTCTTTGAGGAGGTTCGGATGTGTGGGATTAGTATGGAACTTCTTAGAGGAGGTTCAGATTGGTAAGGAACCAATATGAAGGTGAGAACCAGATGATGGAACAGAATGTAAGATGCAGATGCTTATTTGTTATGAACACAATCAATGAAATCAAATTTTTATCGGACTCGAGAAGAAACACTTCGATTAATAAATTTTTAACTTATTATTTTATTTTAATATCCATTGATCTAAACAATTGAGGTACTTTTGGAGAATACATTCTTTTAAATATAATCATTCCATAAAGATTCCAAAATTATGTTTTTGTCAAATGTTTATACCTGAGCAACTACCATACCTCGTCCAGGTACTCCCCTCTCCCATCTCCCCCCCTCTCCTGTCCTCCCCCAAACCCACTTTCCATACCCTGAGACTATGATGACATGAACAGCTTGAAAAGCAACATTACATCACATGGTGTGAGTAGTACCAGCTCATTGTTCCTACCACTGCCAGCTCATTGTTCCTACGATTTTCTTTCTACATTGGAATCTTCTTACTGAGATGTAATCACCACCATTCTTACTCTGACGTCATCACTTCGGTGCTCACTCTGACGTCCCTCCAATGCATACCTTGCATTAACTGGTGAATTGCTCATTGTTTGCATCATCATCATACACTGTGACATCACCACAATGCTCACTTTGACGTCATCACCACAATGTTCCCGGCTGCAGCGGGTGCACAAAGCAGTGGAGAAGGAACCGTGGGCCTCCACCAGCTTATCTCTCGGCAGCCCAGCCACTGCACACACGCACACGAAGGCCATGGAGACAGCCTGGAATGCCTGATGTTCGACACCGACACGACGGAAGTTTTCTTTGCCGAATCGGTCAAAGCAAAGCAGCCGTTGCCATGGTTACTAGTCAAATCAAAACTCTCCAGCCCAACTCATAGAACGTCAAATGTTGTTGGCTGTGCAAGTTCAGGTTGTGTTGTAAACGTTTACATGTTAAACATGCGGTAAAGACTTTATGACCCTTTGAGCAATAAATCTGTCACAGCAAACCTTGTAAAGTGGACAACTTCCTCTCTTGAGGATTCCAAACATCCTTAATTTGTTAACTTATTTAGTCATCTTAACTTTATCAACGGTGAACACAAGACTGTTCATGTCCTTGGTATTTCTTGTAAAGGGGCATTCGTATTGTGCAATGTCCTTATTAGTCCAGTAAATGTCCATTGACGTTTCCTGAAGTCATTGGCAATCACATCAAGGTACATTTATATCTCTTAATGTCCTCATGTCCTCGTTATGGCTGGCAGGATGACCCGGTGGTATGCACATCACCTTCAAGCCGTCTAGCCAGGGTTCGAATCCCGACTCAACTATAAACTGTCATCCTGGTGTTTCGCAGGGAGGGCGAGACATCAATACGTGCGCCGTCTCTCGGATGGACGTGACACCGGGCTATTATGATATCTCCCGAAGTCCTTGTTAGTCATGTCAAGGTACCTTGAAATATCCTCAATGATAATCAAACAACGGAGTAACAGTGAGCATGGAGTTTGATCCTGAAGGTGCAAAGGAGATGATGAATGTGTGCAAGTTCTTCTCACCGATGACTTGTACTTGAGCACACCGGGTTATAGGTCAGAATGTGGAGATCTCATGCAGACAGGCAATTCCTGTGTGAAACTTAAATTTTTTTTTATGGTAGTCATGTTTCATTTCTCAGCCTCATAAGCTGTATAATGCAATCCTTCGAGATAGATCAAAGGCCAAGAAAATAATTTACAAAATCCTCCTTCGTGAGAATCACACGTCATTTGAAAATACGACAACTACTGTATATTGAGCACCTCTCCCAATAGCCGAATGCTTATTGACCTCAGTGACAGCAAAAGAGGATCACTCCGTGTGAACAAAGATGACCCAAGTACAGTTTGGGATTTTTTGACTGCAGAATAATGGATTTTTTTAAGAAGGAAGTTATTCTTAATATAAACGAGAGTGAAGTCGATGAGGCGTCATCGGAACCCCCCCCCACGCTTCCCACGCTTCCCATCTCGAGAAAAGTTGAAAGACGGCAAAAAGTTCCACCATGATTGACCAAGTATCAAATTTTGAGTTAAATTTTTTTGTTTCCATTTTGAAAACGCTCACCGCGTGTTTCACACTTTACTTTGTTTTGAAAAACAAGTCCCCCATCCCCTATAGGAAATGAACCGCGGGGGTCAAATCCAAAGAAATCGTTACGTATTTCATGCGTCCCCCAATGTTGATTGCATATACAAAGTTTCATTAAAAAAATAAAAAATAAATGCCAGTATTTGCATTTTTGGGGTTTTTTTTTTACTTTTTGACTCCGCCTCAGGGCGCCAGGGGGCGTGGCCAAAATGATACTGGTATTGCAGATTTGCCATGTGGTGGTCATAACTCTACCAAGTTTGGTGAATTTCTGCACAACTGTTTAGGAGGACATAGCATGACGAATGGACGGACAGACAGACAGACGGAGCCGATTACAATATCCTCCCGTTTTTTTTCTTTTAAAAAACGTGGGGATAATAATGTCGAGGCTCATGAAAGAGCTGAATTACAAAAGATACAAAGTCATCAAACAAACAACATGGTAGAAGAAATTGTTGAGGCAAGCACAATGAACGCGCACATGACTAACCTCCATCGCATGTACGTTTACCCATTGACCAATGCTATTCATTGAGACTTGTCACGATGAAACAGAACAGGTCAGCTTTTCTTGTTACACAACAGTTGGTGCGTCCTGGTGACATCCACCAAATTTGGTGTACGAAACGTGCATTTTATATCACGTGGGATCAAACTAGGCCAGTGTGCCTCCTCCTCCTCCTTGTGCAGCACAAGGGTGCGGGTCGCATCATTGGCTGGGGGCACGGCTGTGCCGCTGATGCAATACACCAGTACCAGTACACCGGTACTGATTTCACCGACCGAAGAAGGATGACAGGCTGAGTCAACCCGACCTGGTGTTAATTCAACGGCACAACAACAGGGACTTGAACTCAAGACCCGAGGATGTTAAGCCAGCCACCTTCACCGTTAAACCAACACCTGGCGTCCGGTGTGCGCCCCACCCACGTTTCGGTTCTCCGCAAAGATGCCAAAGTTTCACAAAACATTTCGTCTCGAGCAATCCCGCTTGAGAAATGTCACCCGAGGTTTGAAGATTTGGATTTTAAGTCCTTAGTTATGAAACTAATGCTTTGTTGCAATTAAAAGGGTGCACGGAGATTTCAGCGAGTGTAAAATAGGTAAATGTTATGCAAAAATATTTATCATATTCATGCTAATTTGAACTGAAAGGCGCTATGACGTCAACTTATCAGTTCTGTCTGCTAATATAGGGAAGATTTGCTGAACGCTGAGAATTTCCCAAAAAGGATTTTGAATGTGAATATCCTCTTTCCAATACACAATGTGCATATGAATGGCCTGTAATCTTGCAAACCAAGATATCCAAAGATAACATGAAACACCAGCTGCTTGGGATAAAAGCACTAAAGATACTACCGAGGGTTAATATAATATGCTAATACATGTGAGCAATCATTTTGCATAAAATTATCATAACAGTAAAAAGCCTTTAACAGGTGTTTGGCCTCGGGCAGAGCTTGGATGATAAATGAAAAGCCTTACAAAATAGTGTAACACTGACCAAACAAAGAAAATTAATTCAGCAGAAACTCAAGAAAATAAAATTCAGCAGAAACTCAAATATATCCAGGAAACAAAAAATTGGAACCTGCCGTATCGTCGCAGATACCAATTTTCCACCATAAATACAATGAGAAGGCCGAAGGAGTGCTTGGGCTCACCCCTCTCGAGGCCGTCGATGTTCTGAGTGTAAACGCGCAGCAGAAGGCCGTGGTCGTGCAGCAACCGCAGGAAGTAGTGTCCCACGTTAGGCCTCCGCTCTCCGGGGTAGAGCTCGCGCGCGAGAGCGAAGAATGGCCGCGGGTCTTGCAAGAAGTAATCGATGTCAAACACGGCTTCCGGATATGGGAGTTTGTACTTTTGCAGGTTGTCGTAAAGGCCTGTAGTCGGGCTCCTGAAGAATGAACAATTGTAGAGAAATTCAGAGAAGCACTTTATCCACCGTCCATACCCGATACCTTTTCTACCCCCATTAACCCAACCTAAGCAGACCCTCTAGCTTGCAGGTTACTTTGCTTCCTTCCTTCCCCTCCTTTCTCTTCTGACTTTTCCTGTTTGTGCATTCCATTGTTTGTTTGGTCTAAGTATGCTGCCTTTGTAAAAATATGATCTACCATATGGTGCTGGCGAGGCAGTTTCTTGGCAACGGTTCGACTCGGTGGTTACCATTGCCTTCCCAACACTGTTTCTCCATACACTATCCTTTTGCATACCGAGCATCAGCAAGGAAGCAGCACGTAACATTATTAAAGTCTTTGGTACAACTCGGCCGGGGTTCGAACTACCGACCTCCCAGACTCAGAACGGACGCTCTAACCATTCATTACACCACTCAGTCTGGTGCTTTGTAAACTTACATAATCATCATAACCCTCATAATTATTGATAGTCGGTAATTTTTTTCAAAATGGCTCCGTCAGTCAGAAGTTGAATTTACAGTCCAATTCAAAAACCTATCGTCTGGCTTCTGATCACAGCCACAATGGCTTGTATTTCATCGATACTAGACGTGCCTAGCCGTCACTTCACTGACGGGTTCAATAAAAAGACAGCAAATTGTACTTCACAAACACATTTCATGTGTATTTGTGAGTGTCGAGGAGGACGTAAAAAAAATATGGGCAATACACCTGGGCGCTCACCTGGTAGAATAATGATACTGAGGAGGAAGTCAGCGTGGGATGGTATCATCAAAACGTACCAAAGAACCAATGTTGTCGCAAATACCTATTTTGGGTAGACCACCTGAGACCCTGATTTATTTAATGTCATGAACAAACTTTGGTACATCAGGGGTGATGAAGGTTGTGGTCAAGTTTCATCGAAATTGTGCGTGTAGTTTCGGAAAAGAAAGCAAATACGCACATATTTTGGGGGGCAACCCCCCTTACACCCCTTTAGTCCCTGATTTCTCTTACGTCATGAACAAACTTTGGTACATCATGGGTGACGAAGGTTGTGGTCAAGTTTCATCAAAAATGCATGTGTACTTTCGAAGAAGAAAGGAAATACCTCTGTAGGGGGGCAACCCCCCATAAACTCCCTCCATAGACCCCTTTCGACCCCAATTTTTCTAACGTCATGAACAATTTTTGGTACATCATGGGTGAATGAAGGTTGTGGTGAAGTTTCATCGAAATCGTATTGTGTAGTTTCAGAGAAGTTGAAAGTATTTGTGTAAGGAGGGACGGGCATCCCACAAGCTCCCCGGAACGACATTCCAGGTGAGTTAAAAATGGATCTTTTAGAAATTTAGAGCACGTAATTGTTGCCGCCGTGGCTGTGGTTGTTGTTGTTTGTGTGCTTCTTCCTGGTACTTTTGTTTTTGCCTGGAGAAGTATTACTACATTAATATATTTAGTTTTGTGTGCTCCCCCCGTGTCCTTGTAAAGGGTTCCTGCTGTGGCATAATCATAAATGTTTCCATTTGAACGGCTCCGTTAAAGCTTGAGGTCACGCTTGTTCTTCCTCAATCCCTGAAACACAGACTTTTAAAGGTTTCTGATTAAAGGAACAAATGAGCTTTTCAACCAAGTAAATGGATTATTACCTTTTGTAATATGAAATAGGCAAAGCCTAGAAATGAACGAAGAACCGGAGAAAACTAAATAACTGAAAAACTATGTACAGAAATAATTTTTTTAAATTTTTAAATCACACAATTGTGTCAGCACTATATACGAGTACTTGAACAAACCTCGAACACCACCGCTTGATTTACACTGAAGTTATTCATTTGAATTTGGCTCAACGGTACTGAAAGAAGAAGAAGAAGAAGCAGAAGAAGAAGAAGAAGAAGAAGAAGAAGAAGATGATCACCCCTGTTGTGAACCGCGTAAGTTTCTGGCATGACCTCGAGCGTGTGTTTAATGCAAACTAATTTTTATATCCGCCTTGTTATCCTCGTTGTCTTTATTGGTTTCTAGTTTACAAAAGATATCAGAAAATGAAAATAAATCGTTTTTCCTTTAATTTTGGCGAATAGACCCACAATGCAATAAAAACAAACATGGCGGCCTCCATGTGGTGACGTCCAACAAACATGGCGGCCTCCATGTGGTGATGTCCAACAAACATGGCCGGCCTCCATGTGGTGACGTCCAACAAACATGGCGGCCTCCATGTGGTGACGTCCAACAAACATGGTGGCCTCCATGTGGTGAAGTTGAGGGGTAGTGATGTTGTCGACACGATTTCCAGACGGGTTGAGAGTTAGATCATCGATTTTGGTTCTTTGTTTTACGTACAGAGGTTGTGTAGAGAACGAACTCTTTGCTCGTTATCATTTGTACAGCAGCCGAAACTTGTTCGAAGCAAGCGTTACAGACCGAAGAAACTCGGCTCTTTGGCTATAGACGATGGTATTTAAACTAATTTATTTTGGAAAATCATCCCAGTCAACACCAGGTACTGAGAAGGTGA
>CM068958.1:13008749-13027349 GCA_035128595.1 Eptatretus atami | reverse complement strand
AGGGGCTGTACAAAAAAAAGTACAAAAAAAAAAAGAAAACACAAAATACGTGACCTTTTTGGCGCTTTTTTTGAGCCCCTCATCCCCTCCCCCTCCTATGCTGCTCGGTGACGCTTTGCTTGACTCCCACCATCAAAAAAAATAGATGACTGTGAATGAGAGCAATGTTGCCCTTTTCAAACTTCGATCAGCTTCCATTCTGAAAGTTGTTTGGGGTTTTAAAAGAAAAAAAAATTGGTGGAATCCGACGGCTCAGTCAATGATACAGTGCTGCCCTTCAGCTCCCTCCAATTTTATCAAACTCCGAGTTAAACTTCCTGCTTTCTTATTTTTGGAAATGCCCTCTCATAGCTTCGAGTTAATAATTTGGACGGAACCTCTGCCATTTTTAGATACATTCAAGTTGAAGGGCATCGAGAGCCAGCACAGGGCAAACAACCTCAGGGCCCCCACCCGCACCCTTTCTCTCTTACATTTGTTTTAAAAATTACAGTTACAGGAGAAGCTCGGGCCCTTCAACGGACCCCGGCTCCAGAGGCAGCAACCCCCCTTGAATCTCCCTCTTGACACCCCTGCTAATTCAACCAAAAGCAAGGTCGTTCTAAATTGACATGTGCTGTCATGGTGAAGGGAAATCAAAGGTAGGTGCACCCATGAAGATCAAGATGGTGTCATGTGACTGTGACTCTGACTCCCTACCCCACCTCTCGTGACACTATGTGATTCCCCCCAAAGTGTCACATATTTTGTGTACATGACGCAGCACTGACCGGAAATCAGGGATCCCGCTGGGGGTGCTGAGACCTGCGCCGGCCATCACCACCACACGGTGACAGAGACCCTTATGGATCAGTCCAGCCACATCAGACAGCTCACGCAAACGCTTCACGGTCACCTCCCCAGCTCCTGAAGTGCCACAAAATGGACGAGCGGGGCTCCTGTAGAGAGTGCAGAAGCAGTTCCCAAAAATGCAGAAATCAATTGGTTTTTAGGACTGGAATGGGTTAAAAAAAAACAAACAAGGTAATGTTTCAGTCTGGCTCAGGAATTTGTGAATGCCAGCATCTGTTTTCAGTGTTGGGAATAATTAATTTATCAGACAAAACATGCCATTCTCAAGCTGCTGAAAATTTCTGCAATATAATCTCAACTAATCCACTCAATCCTTTATAATCCCAACGAAACCCCCGCAGGGGTCAAGTCTGCCAGGATTTGCATAACGGGAGCTTGACAATGAGGAAAGACAGGACATTTGGCATTTTGTCTGAATAATTATTGAAGTCCAGTTACAGAGGTAGTGAGTGCAGTTAACGTTGGGATATTTTACCTGCGTCAGATTCCCGACCTCACTATAAAAAGGTCGGAATGGTGTTTCGTAGGCACTGTGTGCCGTTCCCTCGGAGGGACATTACAACAGGTGTCCAGTCTGGTAGCATTAGATAGAGGTTAATGATCCTACGGTGTCCTTAGCGAAGGGTATACAAGTTATCCCTGACACTCTTAACGAATTGCTAATTCCAACTCAAACGACCTCCCGTCGAATGTCAGGTCTGGGCAGCCGGTGAGTGAAAGATTTAGGACAAAAACTCACCCCAGCCAACTCACCCACTAAGGAGGTGGGAATCAAGAGGTGGTGGAGATCTATTGCAAATTATACATTGATGCTGTTATCATCACAAACAAATACAATCCTACTCAGAAGGGCGTGGCTCATGGAAGCTCCACCCACCATTCAGGAAAAAATTTTGAAGTGACATCTGAACTCAATATTCACCATTAATCTACCGAACATCAACACATATCAAGTTATCAAATAGTAACAAATGGTTCGGTAATCCTTGAACCAAAACATTGTCAAATAAATAAATAAATAAAAAGAATAAAATGCCCCCAAGGTTTCGGACATAGCACGAATTACAAATCCCATAGTCAATCAATACCAGCAGGTACATGAATCCATTGATATCTTATCAAGCTCACCATTAGCGTGGTGTTGGCTAGCTTAAGATCTTGGGTTTATGAGTTCAAGCCGCTGTTTTTTTTACACATTGAATTAACACCAGGTGGGTTGATTCACCTGTCACCCTTCTGAGGTTGGCAAAATGTGCACCAGTTTACTGGTAACAAGGGCATTGATTGCATCAGTGGCATTGCTGCACCCCCAGAAAATGATGCAGCCAAGCAGTCATAGGCTGCACATGAATAAATAAATAAACAAACAAACAAACAAATAAATAAATAAAGCTTGCTATTCTTGAAGCATTGGCCAACTTTTGTAAAAAGATACCACGTGTTCTACAATTTCACAATCCACTTTCCATGTCTATCTGAAGCACAATAAGCTCAGCAACGGCATTTTGTTTGCACGTCTCGTGGAACTTCGTGGATAATTTTAACTCGAGAGATGATGACTCAGAAGCAGGCCGCAGCATAAACTGAGCAACGGCAAACCCCAACTTTAACATACGGTAACAAATTATTAGAAAACAGCTTTTGTTGCGTTCATTCGTCCCCTTATACTCCCGACAGCGGAATGGTCACCCCGTTGACTCATCCTCCTCACTTCAGTATTTCAAATGTGCTGCCCATCACGACCTCGTGTGCTCATCAATGCCCATCTTCGACACAAGCTGATTCTTTCCCATTCTGTTCCTTTGTGGGACATTGTACAGGGTTGCTGGTCAGGACACCAAGTCAGATTGCATTCAAAAGTATGCCTGAAAAAGTCGTCTAGACAGTGTGACCACTCCTCATTTTCATAAATGCCAAGGTGAGCCAATGAAAAAAGCCAAGAATTCACAAGGTTACGGAAAAGCGATGATAATAGAAAACCTATACGCCAAGAAAACCTATAGAAAACCAAGATGCCAAGGTGAACAACGAATAGCCAAGATCTTGTGAAAAAAGCCAAGGAGTGGTCACACTGTGTCTAGAGACTTGCCAAGAGGTATTTTCCTTCAGGTTCGTTTTGCCGAACTAATAGCAATTAACTACACTCAGCGACATTGGGGTTTGAACGTCCGCTCTGAGTCTGCGAGGTCGTCGTTTCGAACGCGATCATCTCAGTCATCTCAAAGACTTCAAAAATGGCACGTGCTGCTTCATCGCTTGATGTTCAGCATTTAGAGGATAGAGCACAGACGAAACCTCATGGGTTGCCATCCCATCGGGATGAGGAATCGAGTTCTCCAGAATTACCCCACTGACTGTGGAGAGAAAAGTGACATCACGAGGTGGTGTCTCCGGCACCCACAGTGCTCCAAGAAGTCACATGACTTCCAAAACCCAAGTTCACCCTCTGTATTTGTCTGAAGTCAAGTCTGGCATTGTCCAACCCTGCAACTCATACTACATTAGTTGTAAAGAAATTATGAATTAATCACTTTTGGTTTTTTTTGCCTTTATTGCTGACAAATTAATCTCGAACACTGATCCTCTTAATGAGAATCAGTTGCGTAACAAACTATTTTGACCAACAGGATCAGCACGAGAAGGTTATATATACCACTGCACAAACACAATGCAGTAGGAGTTGCATTTTGCGTGATAGCTAAATCAGCATCGGTTTTATTTCATGAGTTGAGCATGTTATATAAATCAGTGATGAGCCTTATCTCCTCATATTTCCAGGCCAGATAATTGCAGAGATAAAGCATATTGGGTCAAGAGCAGTGAACGCGGTGCAACCTGACGCTTACATAGTCCGGTTGACCAGACTCGATGGTGTAATAGTTAGAGCATCCGCGATGAGTCTGAGAGGTCGGTGGTTTAAACCCCGGCCATGTCATACCAAAGACTTTAAAAATGGTTGATGTTCAGCATTTAAAAGGATAAAAGTATGGACAATCCCCATAACTTGGCATACATGGGGAGGAAGGAACTACTTCTTCGATAAATGTCCCTCTGAGTGCAGTGAGATCGTCGGCACCATGGCTGTAGTTGTCACTGCTGGTACCCAGAGTGCCCCGGGATGTGACGGCACTTCCCCCAAGCTCAGTGGCTGTGTTTGTCTCCAGTATTCCGTATATAGATATATATATATATATATTTATATATACACACACACACACAATATATGTATATATACACACACATACATATACATATACATGTATATATACATATATATATATATATTCTGTGTGTGAGATTGTTGTATGTGTGTTGTCAGCTCCACAAGGAGTCTCAGATCGTGTTAAAAAAGGCTTCGAACCCTTCTTCCTTTGACGCATAATAACTTAATGGAGCAACAGACTTACTTGTCCCGAGTGTGACGTTCCCACAGTGAGTGCCGAAGATGCTTGCTCGATGGAACCATTTGTGTTGGAAGCTGCAGGTTGATGCAAACTTTGTCCATCTTGCTACCATCACCAATGGCAAAGGTGGAGATCTTTCCCTGCAACCTAAATATTGTGGCAGTAAATCAATTTGTCCAAAAACGTAATATCTGTAGCAAATTCGTAAGCAGGGGAGAAAGTGGTATTGCAGGGTGAACATATGAAAGGCTGGTTATCCCATGCACATGAAGCACAAAGCAAGGTTAAGCAAAAGATTGACATCTGTCTGTCTGTCTGTCTGTCTGTCTGTCCACAAACATCAGTTTATGATTGTGGAACGACTTGATATCAATTGAATGTATTATTTTGAACGCAAATTGGAGTACTTTGGTTGTGAATTTGTCCCGATCACACATGTACAGAGAGGAGTCAGATAATTATTTTACTCTGTCTGTCTGTCTCGCAATCAAATCAAAAATAATTCCAAACAGGAAACTTACTGTTTAGAAGGACATTATAAAGGACACAAACAACAGGCATGAAGAACTGTTCTGTTTTGTGTATGACAGCTTGGCTGCCGTGTAGCTATCCTTTTGTTGGTGCGTGACGATGCCGCCGATTCTGTGCCCCTATACCAGTGCACTGGTACTCATTCCTGCGACCTCAGAAGGATGATAGGCTGATCAACCCCACCTGGTGTTAATTCATTAGCCAACAGGGCTCAAAACTCAGGACCCTAAGATCCCAAGCCAGCCACCCTAGCCACAAAGCCAACACCAGACTTACGAATAACTAATGTAATGTGTTAAATAGGGTAGTGTAGAAGACACTGTGTCAATGGCAGAAAACTTCTGTAATTAACTTTTTAATACTATCTTTAGAATCTATATTAAACTTAAATTGAACTATATACCTGAATACTGCGCAGTTTAAGGTGTTCTATGAACTCTCTAGTCGGCTCTGCACTCATGGCTTCTTCAGAACAAACTCCAATACATCAGGCAGATCACAATCAAACAACAATTTGAGCTGGCCATCTCAAATATTCATATAACTGAAGATGTAAAAAGTACCAAGGTATATTTAGGAATGTGTAGCTTTGCTAACATATGGTAAAAGACACCTGTATGTACTTGTTATCCTCCGAGACAACTCCTATACCATGATGAAAACATGTCAGCACAATTTTCTAACTTGAGGTAGGTCAGAGATGGCTTCTGGAGTCATTTTCTTTATGTAGTGATCTAAGGCTCATGGTGGAGATTGTACATACGTCACATGCAGAAGCGAAAACATGGAGTGTAATTTTAAGAATCATTAGAAGACATTAGTACACAGGGAACACGAAGAGGCCAATCTGTTAATCAGATAATTATTATATCAAACCCAGGGCTGGTAGGACGGCCAAGAGTACGCACACTCACCCAGCTACAAACTGCCATCCTGGTGTCTCACAGGCACTGCGATTCATAAAATGTGTGCACTACCCATCGGATGAGCATTACACTGGCTTACAATCTGGCGGAATTAATTTGTGGATGTTCAAGATCACTCGGCATCCTTCGTGAAGAGTAGGAGAGTTGTCTCCGACACTTTGGAACAAATTACAAATTTCTGTACAACCTACAGGGGGCACTGCATCGGTGGCAGAGCCGCACCCTCAGCCGATCATGCTACTCGCAGCAACGTGCTGCTCACGAATGGAGAATGACAATCAAAGCAGACAATCACATTTGAAAATCTTAGGAGAGAAACAAATCGCACTCCTGAAGTTTGAGGAGAGTGTGATTGGAGTGAAGATAAATTTTTACTCAATACTGAGAATGTTTGTGATGCTTAATGCTAATGAACTATAATTTTGTATGGTATGCGTGTGTCGTTGTGATTGCGTGACTGTAATTTTGTATGTTCATTCACGACAGATGATATTACGTATTTATTGAAATAAAACAATGAAAATATGAAAAGATCATCGAGTTGACCAAACTTTGACAATGATCTCTCTCCCATCTTCGTGTTTCTTATACTCATAGCCGATGGCTTGGGCGCAGTGTGACCACTCCTTGGCTTTTTTAACAAGATCTTGGCTATTCGTTGTTCACCTTGGCGTCTTGGTTTTCTATAGGTTTTCTTGGCGTATAGGTTTTCTATTACATCATCGCTTTTCCGAAACCTTTAAATTCTTGGCTTTTTTCATTGGCTCACTTGGCATTTATGAAAATGAGGAGTGGTCACACTGCTTGGGCCACATTCCAGCAACAAATGTTGCTGACTGTTGTATTATTGGACAAAATATTTTATCATATTTCTTAACAACACAGTTCAGGTGAGACCACGCCAGATTTTCAGAGCGAAAACGTACACTCGCACGTATCTGTGGCAGAGATCTTCCGGAGGCCGAGTTCTTGTGAGCGCTCAAATATGGTGAGACTTGGCCTTAGGTTTGGGTGCCATGATGGATTGAACATTCACGGTTGGCCCGTTTGGTTTCTGAAAACCAGTAGACCCGTCTTAGTATCGTCAAAACAGGTAATAGAGGGAAAGCACGATTAATTTTTGAAAACGCAATGTTTTGGCACAGGTATAATGGGCCGAATGGCCTCCTCCTTTGTCCAGTTTCCTTGTTAATGTTTCACTTCCATTCCACTTGCAATTAGATTGGCACGGACTGATAGAGACCTGTAGTGACGTGTAGCCGACATGCAAGGTTTCACTCAAATCAATTGGCTGTGTGACGTCATGAGCTTTCCCATAACTGAAGGATTCTGTGCGCAGTATCACTTCACTTGCAAGTTCCGAACACGTCCAATAATAATAAAAAATAATAATAAAAAACTCCACTTTCGAGTCCTACCAACTCGTTTTTCATCACGTCCAACTTTCCATGTATGGTGATGTTTACCGGTTCATTCATGTTTGGTAGATTCCGTGAAGTTTGGGCAATTTAGCAGAACTCTGCCTCGATTTCCATGATAATGACCAAGTATTTGAGGAGAGCGATCCCTCATGCACCCAAACTCAAAATGAGGAGCATGATGGAGCGTGAACGTGATTATGCTCCTCAAAAATGATGCACTGTCAAACCTCTCATTATAAGGGACATTTTCACAAAAGCGGGCAGGTAAAGAACAAACTCAAAAATCAACTTTCTTTGATATTCTCGAAATAGTGCTTGAACCCCTTATAAGGCCTAGAAAAATGTTCAAATGATGTCAGCAACGCAGGATCACCATAAGGCCTCTGCACTGTCTGGGCAATATATGCTTGATAAAAATTCTCGGACAGTCTTTACCGTTACCTGACCCGCTTTTGTGAAAATGTCCCATAAGATCATGCTCTCTTTGGAGGGAAGACCAGTTTAGCATCGTTTTGCTTCAACGAACAAAAAATTTTGGGAAAACACAAGATACAACTTGAATAAAAGTGATCTAAGTCACTTGTGAACTCCAAAGTCTTAAATAAAGCTCAATAGAGCAGGGCCGTATTTGGCAATTATCCAGGCAGCAAAATTTATTGACTCCATTGCCTTTCTGCCAAAACCGCTCCATCTTTCAAATGAACCCCTTCGCATTGTTATGCAACACCCATTGCCAGGCAACCACACTGTGGATGTACCCTCCGGTTGTCTCTTGGAGATGCAATGCAAAATTCCTCGCAGAAATGAACACTTGCCGTGCCGTGCAAAATTTTTGACACAGCGACTTATAAAAGGGTGGCTTTAGCAGAAACAATGGCCGAGGAGGCGGCGAAGGAGGTGTA
The DNA here is from genome assembly GCA_035128595.1 of Eptatretus atami. Taxonomy (NCBI): domain Eukaryota; kingdom Metazoa; phylum Chordata; class Myxini; order Myxiniformes; family Myxinidae; genus Eptatretus; species Eptatretus atami. The sequence continues at coordinate 13,019,313 of CM068958.1, read as the reverse complement.
ACGACTGGTGGCTGTAGCCATATGGCTCAACGAAAGAACACACCTGCACTGACAAAAATAATCCGCTCGAGCATTGCAGCGAAATACGACTGCAATTCTGGGTCAAACATATTCCCTACCGATTAGTAGGTGAAAATAATGATGCACTGGTTAATAAATAATACAGGAGTGACAATCTTACAATGAGAAAGTAAAATAATGAAAACCATGAATGAAGGAGAACGACGAAGCAAAAATGACAGTTTTCTTTTCCCATCTGAGTGCTTGCCTGCTGATTTGTCCATTATCTTCTCATATCCTTGTTCACATAAAAGTGCATTGACGTGCCCTCATATATTATATATTAGCAGGGGTACCTGGCATTGCCCGGTGCTGTGCTAATCCTGTTGGCATTTTGAAGAAATCAAATTATGGATTTTTTTCTATTTTTTTTGTGGGGTCGAAAACGCTTCCCTACACACACAAAGGAATGGGGTCGGGAATCATTTGTATATTAACTTTCAGGTAGTACAAATGCTCGTCACTATTCGAGTCATTAAAAAAAAAACTCCAAAAAAACACACAAAGACTTTTCATTTTTTGCCTAAAACACTCCCTGACACCCACTGGTGAACCTCTGAAGGTTTGACGAATATCTGGTTTGGCCATCTCTGAAAAAATGGCGACACACACAGACAAACCTCTTAAAGTATAGATGTATGAGAGAGGAGTGTTGTGGGGGCGGGAGGGAAGAAGAGAGAGAGACAGAGAGACAGAGAGACAGAGAGACAGAGAGACAGAGAGACAGAAGACAGAGAGACAGAGAGACAGAGAGACAGAGAGACAGAGAGACGAGACACCGTTTCATCTTTTAGTCGAAAAAAAGTAGGAGGGTGAAAATACCATGCTCGACCATAATAGAAAAACAATACCGATTACAAAATGTGCGCGTTGTGTATATATATATATTATTATATATATATGAAAAACAATATGAGCAGCCTGTTATTCTGTCGTTTCTAATGCTACAAGAAACAAAAAAAAAAAGTTTTTTTTTCCTGTTCCTGCAAAAAAAAATTAGTAATAAATGCTTAATGTTTCACATATTTTGTTATTTTGGTTTGGATAATATCCATCTACGATATGAAATTTGGCTTATTGTACATTCTACGTCTCCTTCCCCCCCCCCTCATCCTAGTTTGTTCAGTCACTATGTGGATGCCACATATGCAAAATTATGCAATTATTGTTTAAAAAAAAGAAAAAAAAAAGCTATATGTTTTATATATTTTGTTATTTTGGTATGGATTAAATCCATCTATGTTATTAAGTTGTTTTAATACTTGTTTCAGTTGATTTGGGGGATGGTTTGGATATGTATCGCTGTTGGAATGGTACTATCCATCTTCCTCCCTCCCAAGATCCTGGCCTGGTTTGATTTATTTTTGGAAAAAAATTATTTATGTGTTATATATTTTAAAATTTTAGGTTGTGTGCACTAGCCCAGAGATGAAGTAACTTCCACACGTTGGAATCACCATCATGGCTTCAGTAGTTATTGAGGTAGGTCGGGCTACAGTTTTACATTGATTTTAGAGGGGAACAATGTGAAGAAGTACAAATTTGCATTTTAGCGATTTCTTGATGTGGTACTTTCACGATGTATTTTGGCGTCTTTTTAAGTCTTGGTTCTTTTAGTTCAGAAAACACTTGAGAATAAAAGGTATGGCTTTCAAATGCTTGTGATTTCACTCGATAGTAGTTTATAAGCCTATCATAAAAGCTTGGTGTTGGCATAGTGGTTAGGGTGTTGGGCTTGGGATCTTAGGGTCCTGAGTTCAAGCCCTGTCTAGCTGCTGAATTAACACCAGGTGGGGTTGACTCAACCTGTCATCCTTCCAAGGTTGGTGAAATAAGTTCCAGCGTACTGGTAATAGCGGCATCACATCAATGGTGCCCCCATCATTGGTAGCAGTGGTGATGCACTGTTGATCATAGCCAGTTGAAACCATGAAGTCATGCCACCACAATAAGTGGAAGTATTAAAAAAAAGCCATTCATTGTGTACACATTTGAATGGGTGGCCATTTTTTTTCCCAGAATCATCCCTCTATATGGAGTACTACCGTACTCCATGATACCCTTCTCTCTTGCAGGTTATGGTGGTGATTGTATGCCATTTCCAACAAGTCGTCAGGAGGACCATAAGTTAACTATGGTGTTCACAGTGGAACAAAAAGTGAAAATCATGACTCTGTGGTTTGAGATTTAAAAAATCTTACGTGCAGATGCGCCAACGATACTGTCAGTATTACAATGTTCACACCCGTAATGGACCACTGAATGCTCCGGTGGGAGCATTCAGCAGTTTGTGAAGCACTTCCAAGCACTCGTAAGCATGAAAAATCAAAGCAAAGGCAACAGTGGCCGCTCACAAAAAGTTATCAAGGACCAAGGGAACATTGATCTTGTGAGAGATTCTGCAATCAAAAGTCCTAAGAAACTCCACCATCGGCATTCTCGAGAACTGGTGATCTCAGCCTCATCTTCTATGTGGTGCATTCTCACTTCTGAGCTCAAGCTCTACCCTTACATCATATCTATAAGGCATAAGCAAACTGAATAACATGGCAAGCCGAGTAACAATGTGTGATTGATTGTGACCGAATGGAAAGGTACCAAAATTGGATCAACTCCTTGTAGTACAGTGATGAAGAATGTGGCTATTAACAATCACAACATCTTCTGGGGTGCTGAGCCTCCTGAGGAGGTGTCTGAGACGTCTCTCAAGGGCCCCAAGTCCACTTGCTTCTGTGCATTGAATGCCAGATGGGGTATACTCATGGGACCATATTGGTTCGAGGACGCCAATGGTAAGACAGTGAGAGTCAATGGCAAGCGGTACCGCAAGGTCTTACACCGATTCTACACTGATCTCGGTCAACTACCGTCTCCAAACCAACTCAGACTTGCATGGTTCATGCAGGACGGTGGGCCAACACACACTGCAGGTGAAACCATCGACTTGCTCCACCAGCTGTTTGGAAATCATGTCATCAGCCTGGGCACAGCGCACAAGTGGGCATCTCACAGCCTCACAGCAGATTTGGATCCAATGAATCCCGTCTTTGAATCCATTGTAAGAAATGCTACTAGCTCAATCAAAAACTCCATCATTAACCACCTATGTTTGTTCAAACTGCAGCAACAGGCCACCATTTTTAGTTTTAAAAACCCCCAAAACTCGAGTGTAATTTGAATATATAACGGCTCTTAAACAGCAATATCAAATTATAATCTCTTTCAGCTATCGCTTTGAGATTAGCTTTCTGAGTTTTATAAATCACCATTTGCCTGTGCAGATAAAAAAAAATTAAATTGCAAAAATTGCTTCTTTTTCAGCACATCAAGGTTTATGCACCAAAAATAAAGACAGTGCAATTATTGTAAACTAAAAGTTTCTTCAACATTTCGTTTAACAACTGAAATATGGAAAGTAAGCATCTGCATTAAACAAAAGCCTTAAGTCAGGTTTCAGATGCACCACAAAAAGGACATCCGTCCAGGACTAAATCGGAAAAGATGTGCAGCAAGTCGTTCATGGATCGAGCTCAATGAGTTCATGGATCGAGCTCAATGAGATAGTCTCCACCACAATATAAGTTCTTTTAGATACAAGCCAATGATAAAAACTTTCCCAATTAGTCTGAGGGTTTCAACCACAAGCAAAGATACCCACTTCAAAACATTCATTTAAGGGATTATTACCAGGTCAAGCCAGATTAGATCTGTGACTTGCTACAGGTACCATGTAAACCTGTACTAAACTGTTTCATGGTCTGGTTGTCGGCGACTAAACCGTCTCCCCCACCAGGTTTTCTGGTGAGGAGGGTGTATGGATATCGACACCCAGCAGAACTAAAAACAAAACCTGTCAAAGGGCCGAGGAGCTCCTTGTGAGCCAACGGCCATCCATATCTAGTGCTAAACTGTGTCTGCGGACGTCCTCCTGCAGTTGGGTTACTTTTGTTGAGGAGGTTGGTGGTAGGATTTGCACTCCGGCCACCGTGAAACACTTCATTCCACAAATCCCACAAATGTAAGGAAATCTGAAAACCCACTCTGTGGGAGTACCTCCGATGCTATTGTCCGCCGCAGGACAGCTCACCGGATGATGGGATTGGGGCAAAGCCTTTGGGACCCCCATTCCTTGGTGATAGGACGAAAACCATTGGATAGACCTCCAGGGTCAGATTGTGGTGGTGTGTGGCGAAGTAGTGCTGAGGTGTCGTCCACCAGACGGCGGTCTCCTTGGGGACCCTTTGGGTGGGTGTCTGGAATGTCCTATCTCGAAGTGAGGATGATCACCTGTCTTCTGTTATCATCTGAGCTCAAGCGTTTGAACATAGCTATTGCAGCACTTTTGAAGGTTCGAGACCGCAATAGTGGAGAGATCATGGCGGGTGGTTACACCTACTATTGTTTCATCGCTCTGATGGTTACCATGCCAAGGAGTTGCTGTAGCTGTGTCCAATAAGCTGACTCCAATGATAATTATTGAGGTAAGCCGGTCAACAAGCGTATTATGAGACAAAGGATTCGTCACTCCTTGGGTGTCATTTCCTGGTGTCTGTATATGCTCAACTGAGGGGAGTGATCTCACAGTTAAGGATGCATTCCATGCCACGCTCGAGTATATGATTGATCAGTGCCACAGGCAAGATACTCTTCTCGTCATGGAGGATTTTGGTGCATCAACTGGAACTGATAGGGATGGCTATGAGATGTTGTGTTGGTCCCCATGGGTCTGGAACTGTGAACCAGAATAACACGAAGTTCCTTGACTTTGCAAGAAGTCATGGATTTAGAGTGGCTGGTTCATGGTTTCAGTGCCCACAGGCTCTTCGCTGGACTTGGTATTACCGACGCTGGTGGTATGGCAAAGGAGATTGACCAGTGCTCATTGAAGGTGTCCGGAGGATGATCCAGAACTGCAGATTCACCGAAGTGCTCAGTTCTCAATACGACCACAGGCTTGTTGCTAGCAACTCTGAAGTTGCAGCTTAAGTCCGGGAGAATGGTATCATCCCAGACTCGGCTGGATGTTGACAAGTCAAGGATGAGAGGATAGCTGAGGAGTTTGCAACAGGGCTGACTGAAGCTGAGTGCTGCTAAGGGTGGACAAGAAGACCTATGTGCCAGGAATCTGTGGAGGTAGAGCATCTCCTGTGGTGAAGTGATTCTCGTCCTGCTGTCAGGGAAATTCACGCATTGCATTCCTCCAAGCCCATCCATCGATGTACTGGCATAAGAGGGAGGTGGTGGGGCTTTTGACAGAGGAGTCTGAAGTGAAGGCCCGCTGGGCCAGGTTATTTTGAGCAGCTGTACCAGGCTGATCCACGCATGCTGCGAGTTGGATGTCAGGGGTGTTGCTTATCCAACTGCTGACCTCCAATCAACTGTGATCCACCTTCATTTGTGGAAACACAGGCTGCGGTGAACCGGTTGAAATTGGGTAAAGCTCCTGGGACCTATAGCATCCATGCTGAACTTCTCAAGGTTGGTGGAAATATATATATATATATATATATATATATATATGTATATATATTGTTTATATTGAAGGCTTCAGTCACGGACTAAATAGTCCTCATCGAGGCCAAGCCTTAATAAAGGAACTGCATTGACAGAAAGTAAGGAAAGAGAGATAAGTCTAAGAGTATTTGAGGAAGTAAAAAAATCTGCTTTTTGAAAAGGGAAGGTCATAAGTGTTTGGGAAGACTTGAGAGGTAAAGAGTTCCAGAGTTTGTCAGTGGAGGGAAGAAACAAACATCATAACGGCCCACCTTGAGTTGCCAATGGCCACACAATAATCATGTGATCTAGTGGCTTGTCGAGTATTCTTTGCCTCACTAATGGTGGAGGTACACAAGCAGCAAGTTCTTGCGAGCAGAAATCGAAGTAATATCTGCAGAAAAGAGAGAGAGAGCCTACAATGCGGCGTAATTTGAGCGAGTTGAGTTCTGAGGTCACATTGGAAGAGTTGACAAGTCTAATAACTTTGGATTCAATTCTGTCCAGTAAGTATGTGGAGCTGGAACCTCCCCAGATGTGGGAGCAGTACTCTAGACAAGGAAGAATCAATCCTTTATAGAGTTGGAGCAACTGTTCAGAGGAGAAGAATCTTCGACATCTGAACAGGACTCCTAATTTATTCGAGGCAGACATAGCTATTTGTGTAATGTGTGGATTCCAGGATAAATTTGATGCTAGAGTGATACCTAGTAGGTTTATCATATCACATGGTGTAATTGTAGAGCTTTCATAGGAGATTGGAGAGTTGAGAGGAGTTTTAGAGAGAGATGAGAAGAAATTGAGTTTTTGAAGCATTAAAGGTCCCATGACACTCAAACTTTCTGGTTATTTATATATTAACTTGACCTTCCTAGTGAAGAATCACCATGTTTCTTTTTTAAAATAAAAATGGGATATTAGACCAATATTCAAACATTTCTGGTGCTTTTCACAACTTGCTATGCCCCGCCCCTTAAAAAATTGACTTCAGCGAACCGCAGCGTTGACGTCATATGCAGAACCGCACAGGGTGGATTGACTCGAGATGTCGCGCGCCGTATAAAGTATGTCAAATGCATTGAGCACATTTGTTTGCTATCTCACTGATCGTCGTAATTCCTGTGATTGTTTCGCGAAAAAGAAATTCTGCTTCTGAGCCGTGTATGCACAACAATCACGAGGCAATTATTATTTATCCTTTACTACTTGTCGTAGTCGTGTACAAATCCAATACATGTATGCAAATGAAGGGGTATACCATGTCCACAAATATAAACATGTGACTGTTGAACGTTTCCATTAAAAAAGAAACTTTCAGGGACATACAAGTAAAATACTAAAGATTAATATTGCATCATTTCAAGGCACAAGGAGTAATTTTAAATCAAACAATGTGAAAAACCTGCACCCACATTTTGCAGCTTATTGAATTGTTCGTTGAAACCAGCCTGCTGGGATAGGTACGATTCCACATACATGCAAGCCAGGTATGGCTGCACTCGACATACATGGGTTATTCTAAAGTGAAGGTACTGCTTCCATTGGCTTGCTATTCATTAACATTTAGCCAAATGCTGTAATAAATGAACAGGGAAAATATGTTGGCACAACTATGAAAGACAATGTGTCTGTCCTATTACAACGGCCTCATAGCCTCGGGACTCTTACGCATTGACTTATACATTGTGTGCATGCTAATGCAAGTTAATTGTCAACTCTAGATTCATCCGATAAATCCGTCGTCCGTCCGACTAGTCCGATAAATCTGACGTGCTGTAGCTTCTTTATTATTCTCTTTTCTTCATTATTTTCTACTGGCGCTACATGACGACAGTAGGAATAAAATAAATAAAAATGCAACAGAACGTCAGATATATCGGACTACTCGAGACAATTGTGTCGCAAGGTGTGTTCTGCACACAAGTTTTCATCGCAACCGGACAGCGAGATTGCTTCGTTGTATGCGCGGAGAGACACGGCCGATGACATGTCGCCGGCCTTGCTTGTGATTACATTCGCCAGGAGAAACATGTCCGCTGCGCTGGTCACGTCACCTCACTAAAATATTTCTGATATCCGAGCAGTATGCAAGTCGAATTACATTATTGAATTACGAATAGGATTTAGTCTAACCAGTTGTTATTGCAAGTCTTCCTTCGATGTCCTCCGCGATCATCATGAACTCCGGGAATTTCATCGCCATTTTCCTCTGCTTGTCCTGCTTCGGGCTCGAACTGCTAAAGTCCATATTCCATTTCCAGTTGCCTGACTTCACCTCCCGTGACTATGTTATCCGACAATTCTCCATGTGATTCAGACCAAAATCCTTCATTTCTCTCACACTCACTGTCGCTACCAGACAAATCAAAGTCCATGTCATCCATTATTAAAAACAAATGTTTGATTTTTTAAAGCAGAAATTATGAAGCGTTTGAGTCGATCAATCGAATGTGGAAACACACAGAAAGCCAATAGAATCACGTAGACCAACAACCCGAGTAATTTACGTGCAGCCTTTGTCATCCTGCAGTTGACGTCATGTGGGTTACGCCTCTTTCAGTAGAATTTTTAGGGGCGTTCCCGAAGAGGTTTGTTTTTTTATTTACATTTTAAGCAGAACGATATTGTGAAAAAACATTGTCAGATCGGAAATCACGATGGAAACTCCTATAGGACATATATTATATATATGCAATTTCAGTACTTTTGGGTGTCATGGGACCTTTAAACTTAACTTGATTACATTTGCCCCACTGGGAGATCTTGTCTAAATCCGAATTTAAAGAGGGGCTGTGATGAAGGGAGATGCAGATTGAGTGAGGGAAGATGGGGCAGATGGGAAAGACATGGAGGAATGTAATGTTGAGTCATCAGTATATGAGTGCATTTGGTTATTTGTAGAAGAAAGACAGGTCATTGATATAAAAAGGAAGAGTGTTGGAGATAGAATGGAACCCTGAGGGACACCGCTGTTGACAGGGAAGGGGAGAGATGTTGAACCATCAACAATTACGGAGATAAAGCGGTCAGAGAGAAAGCTCGATATGATAGAACAGAGTGAAGGAGGAAAGCCGAAAGAGGGAAGCTTGGATATCAAACCCCAATGCCAAACTCTGTCAAAGGCTTTTAAGATATCAAGGCCTACAACAAAAGTTTCCCCAAAGTCTCTCAAAGAAGAGGCCCAGACATTCGTAATGTAAGAAAGGATATCACGTGTCAATCTTGCCTTGTCAAAGCCATATTGGTGGTCAGATAGAAGACTGTGAGATTCAAGAAGCTTGAGAAAATGGGAATTGAAAAGACATTCAAAGACTTTGGAAACAGTAGAAGTCAGAGCAATGGGACAGTAGTTAGAAGGGTTTGAACGATCACTCTTCTTTAACATAGGCTGTACTAAGGCATGTTTCCAAGAAAGAGGAAAAGTTTGGATTTTTATACAAAAACGAAACAAACGAGCAAGCACAGGTGCAAGTTCTGAAGCACATTCTTTCAAAACACAGGGAGGAATGCCATCTTGCCCATAAGGCCTTGCTTATGTCGAGAGAGAGTTGTATTTTTTTGACTGCATGAAAAGAGATTACAGGGAGGGACATATGATTGGTGAGGGGAGGGAGTGTCAGAGGGACATGGAAATATTAGTCATCCAGTGTGGAGTTAGAGGAGAAAAGAGAACCAAAACGAGAGAGTTGCTTTATTGGTCCGAGAGAACAGCGATCAGTAATCCTCGGGAAAATGGAAAAAAAAGATTGGAAAAGGAAAAAGGTGGAGCCGCAGAAGTTGTTGGAGATACTTTTAGCTGAGGACCGGGAAGATCTATTAGTGGAAGAAGAGAGGTTGTCACATTTGAATAAAGGAATGCTTTGCCTCACGTATAACACGTTTGCAATGACTTCTGGCGGATATGAAAGCTGAATGCGAGTCGGAGGAAGAAGAGTTTTTCTATGCCCGATATGCAGCATCCCTTGCACAAATGGCCGCAGAGCAGGAATTATTGAACCAAGAATTGGTAGGAAAGATAGACTAGAAAGAGAAGGGGATATAAGCCTCCATTCCTGCAACAATAACTTCAACTATACATTCAGCAGAGATAGAGGCATTGCCCGAGGAGAGGCAGTAGTCTTTCCAGGGAAAGTCAGAAAAGAAGTTTCGTAAACCAGTCCGGTCACTATTGTCCCTCCCTTGTTGTCCCTCTCTGAAAAGAGAAGGGTGATCGCCAAGACTGCAACAACTACCGAGGGGTGATGCTGCTCTCAATGCCAGGCAAGGTCTTTGCTCGGATAATTCTTGATAGGGTTCGACACCATCTGCTTGAGCACCAGTGTCCAGAGAAGTCAAGCTTTACACCAAAGAGGTCAATGATTGACCGTATCCTTGCTATTTTGGGTCCTTATAGAACACAGACAAGAGTTTCGGCAGGGGCTGCTTGCAGCATATGTTGATCTCGGTAAAGCGTTCGATTCAGTGAATCGGGATGCCCTCTGGAGGATTCTTGGTCTTCGTGGGGTGCCACCAAAACTGATCAATCTGATGTCTGAACTCTACTCTGGTACTGAGAGTGCTGTGAGATGTAGTGGTACCATCTCCGCCTTATTTCCAGTTGTTACTGGAATTCGTTCGAGGAGTGTACTGACCCCCACACTTTTCAGTGTTTGTATGGACTGGATTCTGGGGAGGATGTCAGAGAACTCTGACGAAGGATGTTGGACTTCCGGTTCTGGGTTTGGAGCATCGGCAGGTCTCTTTCAGGGCTCTCTGCTGACGAGACGATATCAAAGTTAGTTCAGTCGTTAATTTGTCCGTTTTTAATTGTTTAATTTTCTCACCTACATGTTACTGTGTGTTAAGTTCAGGTTTGTTTCAAAAATCGTGCTTTTTTTGTGGGTTTTAGGTCGCCTTGTCTTAATCAGGTTGCTTGAGGGGCCTGTTCCACATGCGTGATATGGGTTCACTGATCATTATTCCCGTCTTTCCGCCTCTTGGTATGGTAAGAAATGTACAAGAGGGGAAAAGA
>CM068958.1:12968953-12971598 GCA_035128595.1 Eptatretus atami | reverse complement strand
TTCTCTCATCCCCTCTTCGTGTCCAGGCTGGAGTTCCTCAAGGCAGCGTTCTGGGCCCTGTTCTTTTTCTGGTTTTCATCAATGATCTCTCCGACACTCTGGAAAATCCTCTTTATCTCTTTGCTGATGACTCCACCCTCTGCCGTACCATCTTTCATCCCTCAGACTGCAAGCAGCAGCTTCTTCGCTCACTGCAGATCTGGGTAAAATCACAAACTGCTCCAACACGTGGAACATGTCTTTCATCCTGACAAATCTCACACTCTTACTATGTCTCTCGAAAAGGACTGTTTCGAAGAAAAAAAACCCCTCTACTTTCTCTTAATCCTCTGGAAGAAGTCCTTTCTTTCAAGCTTCTGCATCTCACAATCTGCCATGATCTTTCCTGGGAAAGCCACATTTCCAACCTGGCCTCCAAAGCCAGTCGCCAACTGGAATCCTCCATCGTGTGGTCCTTCCTTGGCCGACTTGAGCTACTGACCACATAAAAAGCTTTTGTACACAGCTGATAGAGTACTGCTCTCCCCTCTGGGCTGGTGCTCCTGCCTCTCACCTTTCTCGGCTTCACGTGTGGAAACCAAGGCATTTCGGATCATTGGTATCTCCCACGATGAGGCTGAGTCTTTGGGCTCTCCACTCTCTCACTGCAGGCAGGTCTGTGGTCTTTCTGTCTTCTACCGTCTCCTCTCAGGTCTCCCCCCCCCCCCCTCACTCCCCGCTATGTCTGCGATTTGTCCCCCAGTATTTCCACAGGGCGCTCAAGGTCCGCCAACAACCCCCTTCTGGTAAAAACTACCAAAATCACGAATCACTGCTCACCTTCACTCTTTCATTCCTCTTTTCCCCGCCTTTGGAATAAACTCCCTCACTCTGTTTAATCCCATTCTTCCCTCCAGGCCTTCAAAACAGCGTTCACCACCACCTCTTGTCATCCCCATCAAAATCCTCGATCATTTCTACCCCGTTAATCACCCCAAACCCACTCCTTCAAATTCCCTGCTTTCCTTCCTGAAAGTCCCTGTAATGTCCATCTTGTATTCCCGTGTTCCCCGCCCCATCCCTCTCCCTTCCACAGATATCCGAATGTCTCTGTCCCCACTGTTTTGTCCTTCCCACTCCGCCCCTCTTGTCTCATGGCTCCTTTCTGTGTGTTGTGTGTTAGCTCTCATACGAGCCTCGACAAGGAAGACAAAAAAAAAATAAACCAGCGTTGATCTTCCCTGCAACCATCATTGATCTTCCAGAGGGACAACCAGCATTGATCTTCCCTCGGGCCAACCAGCGTTGATCTTCCCAAGGACAACAAGCGTTTATCTTCCCAAGGACAACAAGTGTTCATCTTCCCTAGGGACAACCAGCATTAATCGTCCAGAGGGACAACCAGCGCTGATCTTCCCTCAGGACAACAAGCGTTTATCTTCCCTAGGGAGAACCAGCATTAATCTTCCTCGGGCCAACCAGCATTGATCTTCCCTCGGGCCAACCACCATTGATCTTCCCTCGAGCCAACCACCATTGATCTTCCAGAGGGACAACCAGCATTGCTTTCCCTAAGGACAAGAAGCCTTTATCTTCCCTAAGGACAACAAGTGTTCATCTTCCCTAGGGACAACCAGCATTAATCGCCCAGAGGGACAACCAGCGCTGATCTTCCCTCAGGACAACAAGCGTTTATCTTCCCTAGGGACAACCAGCATTAATCTTCCCTCGGGCCAACCAGCATTAATCTTCCCTCGGGCCAACCACCATTGAGCTTCCCTCGAGCCAACCCATTGATCTTCCCTCGGACCAACCAGCATTGATCTTCCAGAGGGACAACCAGCATTGATATTCCCTAAGGACAAGAAGCGTTTATCTTCCTCGGGCCAACCAGCATTGATCTTCCCTGGAGCCAACCAGCGTTTATCTTCCTCGGGCGAACCAGCATTGATCTTCCCAGGAGCCAACAGCGTTTATCTTCCCTCGGGCCACCAGCATTGATCTTCCAGAGGGACAACCAGCATTGATCTTCCTAAGGACAACAAGCGTTTATCTTCCCTCGGGCCAACCACCATTGATCTTCGCTGGAGCCAACCAGCATTGATCTTCCCTGGAGCCAACCAGCATTTATCTTCCCTTGGGCCAACCAGCGTTTATCTTCCTCGGGCCAACCAGCATTGATCTTCCCTGGAGCCAACCAGCATTGATTTCCCTGGAGCCAACCAGCATTGATCTTCCCTCGGGCCAACCAGCATTGATCTTCCCCAAGGATAACCAGCATTGATCTTCCCTCAGGACAACCAGCATTAACCTTCCCTAACGACAACCAGCGTTTATCTTCCCGAAGGACAACCAGCATTGATCTTCCTAAGGACAACCAGCATTGATCTTCCTTAAGGACAACCAGCATTGATCTTCCCTAAGGAAAACCAGCATTGATCTTCCCTAAGGACAACCAGCGTTGATCTTCCCTAAGGACAACCAGCATTGATCTTCCCTAAGGACAACCAGCGTTTATCTTCCCTAAGGACAAGTGTTGATCTTCCCGAGGGACAACCAGCATTGATCTTCAAGAGGGACAACCAGCGTTGATCTTCCCTAAGGACAAGTGTTGATCTTCCCGAGGGACAACCAGCATTGATCTTCAAGAGGGACAACCAGCCGTT
>CM068958.1:12913953-12961453 GCA_035128595.1 Eptatretus atami | reverse complement strand
AAGAGAAGAGAAAGAGAAGAGAAAGAGAAGAGGAGAGAGAAAAGAGAAAGAAGAGAGAAGAAGAGAGAGAGAAGAGAGAAGAGAGAAAGAAGAGAAAGAGAAGAGAGAGAGAAGAGAAGAGAAGAGAAGAGAGAAGAGAGAGAGAGAAGAAAGAGAAAGAGAAAGAGAAGAGAAGAGAGAGAGAAGAGAAGAGAAAAGAGAAGAGAAAAGAAGAAAAGAAAGAAAGAAAAAAGAGAAAAAGAAAAGAGAAAGAAAAAGAGAGAGAAAAGAAAAAGAAAAGAAGAGAAGAGAAGAGAGAAGAGAAGAGAAGAAGAGAAGAAAAGAGAAAGAGAGAAAAGAAAGAGAAGAGAGAAAGAAAGAGAAGAGAGAAGAGAAAAGAGAAGAGAAGAGAAGAGAGAGAAAGAGAAAGAAGAGAAAGAGAGAAAGAAGAGAGAGAAGAGAAGGAAGAGAGAAAGAGAAGAGAGAAGAAAGAGAGAAGAGAAGAGAAAAAAGAGAAGAGAAGAAGAAGAGAAAAAAAGAAAGAAGAGAAGAGAAAAGGAGAGAAGAGAGAAGAGAGAAAAGGAAGGGAGAGAAGAGAAGGAGAGAAGAAAGAGAGAAAGAGAAGAAAAAAGAAGAAAAGAGGAGAAGAGAAGAAAGGAGAAGAGAAAAGAGAAGAGAAAAGAGAAGAGAAAAGAAAAGAGAAAAGAAAAGAAGAAAAGAAAAGAGAGAAGAAAAGAGAGAGAAAAAGAAAAAGAAAAGAGAAGAGAAGAAAGAAGAGAAAGAGAAGAGAAGAAAGAGAAGAAGAGAAGAGACCCGTAATGGCGAACGCGGCTGAGTTTCTCTTCCCCATCGACACGCTACGCTACCAGCAACGCTTCCTGTCATTGGTTGATAAAAAATGGCCGCGGCTACGCAGCAACGGTTCCTGTCATTGGTTGGTAAATAAATGGCCATAACTTGGGAAGCACTTGTCCGATTAATATCAAACCTGAAAAGGCACATCCTCAGGTCCCAGCAATATACCTGGCAAGTTTCAATTAAATCGGACCAGCGGTTGTCGAGAAATGGCGGTCACACACACACACACACACACACCACACACACACACACACACATTGCTGGAATTATAGATAGATGAACAAACACTTCGGTGAAACGCACGTATGTCTATGACGTCATTAACATGTTGTGACGCCGTTTTCAAGGTACACGGGGCCGAGGAGAATCGCCGAGGTGGTGGAATGCATACACGTGGAGGATGGTTAAGCCGGCTGTCTGTCTCAATCGTGTATCCCTTCAATCCTTCATTTGCTACCTCAGTCACAGAACGTTGGACAGAGGTTACGTTTTCACCCCCATCTGTCTGTGAACAGGATATCTCAGAAAGTTGTGGACGAGTTGGTTCGGTGATGAGAACAAGGTCATTCCATTTTGGTGACGATCCGGATTCAGATCCGACCTATCAGTCGTAATACCCTTTTGGGCGATGTATAAATGTTCAGAGGGCCGTTAGCACTTCCGGCGTGTTATTTTATACTGTATTTAATTTTAATACGTAGCAGGTTCTGATGAGCACAGACAACTGGAGGTTTGATAAGAATAATTAAAATGTCGCACAAACACCCGATAATTGGACTCGCTCGGGTTTCACCTCCAAACCTCTTACCTGGCGATGAATTCCATCTCAATCTGCTTGCTCGCACCAAACACTTGATGGTCGTGCGGGCGACGGCTTGGACGGCCATGTTTCACAACTTGTTGTGGTAAAGGTTGTCGGTAAAAACACAAATGGCGTGAGACGAGGCCGGACCGATTGGTGGGCAAGTTCGTGCCTCCACAGGTCACACACACTTCATGGTCTCCCTGGGACGGTAGCGCCCTCAGCTGGTTATCACGCTGTTGTACATGCGAGGCAAGATTAAACAAGTCAAACAGCTTCCTCGGCCGTGTCGGCGAATTAATATAACTAGTCAATTGGTTAATCACGTGGTTTCTTGACTGGATAACTATCTGATCAACCAACTGCTTCATCGGGGTTATCATAAAGGGTTTGTGTGGTGATAACTCCTTTGATGGTGTTTAAACCAGGTAATGATGGTGTTTAAACCAGGTAATGAGGGTGTTTAAACCAGGTAATGATGGTGTTTAAACCAGGTAATGAGGGTGTTTAAACCAGGTGATGAGGGTGTTTAAAACAGGTGAATGACGTGTTTAAAACAGGTGATGACGGTGTTTAAAACAGGTGATGACGGTGTTTAAACCAGGTGATGAGGTGTTTAAACCAGGTGATGAACGGTTTTTTAACCAGGTGATGACGGTGTTTAAAACAGGTGATGACGGTGTTTAAACCAGGTGATGACGTTGTTTAAACCAGGTGATGACGGTTTGAAACCAGGTGATGAGGTGTTGAAACCAGGTGATGACGGTGTTTAAACCAGGTGATGACGTGTTTAAACCAGGTGATGACGGTGTTGAAACCAGGTGATGACGGTGTTGTAAACAGGTGATGACGGTGTTTAAACCAGGTGATGACGGTGTTTAAACCAGGTGATGACGGTGTTTAAACCAGGTGATGACGGTGTTTAAAACAGGTGATGACGTGTTTTAAACCAGGTGATGACGTTGTTAAACCAGGTGATGACGTTGTTTAAACCAGGTGATGACGTGGTTTAAACCAGGTGATGACGGTGTTTAAACCAGGTGATGACGGTGTTTAAACCAGGTGATGACTGTGTTTAAAGCAGGTGATGACTGTGTTTAAAGCAGGTGATGACGGTGTTTAAACCAGGTGGTGACTGTGTGTTAAACAGTGAGACGGTTTAACAAGTTGATGACGGTGTTTAAACAAGGTGATGACGGTGTTTAAACAAGGTGATGACGGTGTTTAAACAAGGTGTGACGGTGTTTAAACAACGTGATGACGGTGTTTAAACAAGGTGATGACGGTGTTTAAAACAGGTGATGACGGTGTTTAAAACAGGTGATGACGGTGTTCAAACCAGGTGATGAGGGTGTTTAAACCAGGTAGACGGTGTTTAAAACAGATGATGACGGTGTTTAAACCAGGTAATGACGGTGTTAAAATAGGTGTTGACGGTGTTTAAAACAGGTGATGACGGTGTTTAAACCAGGTAATGACGTGTTTAAACCAGGTGATGACGGTGTTTAAACCAGGTGATGACGGTGTTTAAACCAGTGATGACGGTGTTTAAACCAGGTATGAGGTGTTTAAACCAGGTAATGATGGTGTTTAAGCCAGATAATGATGGTGTTAAACCAGGTAATGATGGTTTTTAAACCAGGTGATGACGGTGTTTAAACCAGGTAATGAGGGTGTTAAACCAGCTAATGATGGTGTTTAAACCAGGTATGACGGTGTTTAAACCAGGTGATGACGGTGTTTAAACCAGGTGATGACGGTTTTAACCAGGTGATGACGGTGTTTAAAACAGGTGATGACAGTGTTTAAAACAGGTGATGACGGTGTTTAAAACAGGTGATGACGGTGTTTAAAACAGGTGATGACGGTGTTTAAACCAGGTGATGATGTTTAAACCAGGTGATGACGGTTTTTAAACCAGGTGATGACGGTGTTCAAACAGTGATGACGGTGTTTAAACAGGTGATGACGGTGTTTAAAGCAGGTGATGACGGTGTTTAAAGCAGGTGATGACGGTGTTTAAAGCAGGTGATGACGGTGTTTAAAGAGGTGATGACGGTGTTTAAAGCAGGTGATGACGGTGTTTAAAGCAGGTGATGACGGTGTTTAAAGCAGGTGATGACGGGTTTAAAGCAGGTGATGACGGTGTTTAAAGCAGGTGATGACGGTGTTAAGCAGGTGATGACGGTGTTTAAAGCAGGGATGACGTGTTTAAAGCAGGTGATGACGGTGTTTAAAGCAGGTGATGACGGTGTTTAAAGCAGGTGATGACGGTGTTTAAACAAGGTGATGACGGTGTTTAAAACAAGGTGATGACGGTGTTTAAACCAGGTGATGACCGTGTTTAAACCAGGTGATGACCGTGTTTAAACCAGGTGATGACCGTGTTTAAACCAGGTGATGACGGTGTTTAAACCAGGTGATGACGGTGTTTAAAACCAGGTGATGACGGTGTTTAAACCAGGTGATGATGGTGTTTAACCCAGGTGATGACGGTGTTTAAACCAGGTAATGACGGTGTTTAAACTTGTAATGACGGTGTTTAAACCGGGTAATGACGGGTGTTAAACTGTAATGACGGTGTTTTAAACCAGGTAATGACGGTGTTTAAACCAGGTGATGACGGTGTTTAAACCAGGTAATGGCAGAGTTTAGCATGCAAAGGAAGGGAGAGGAGAGAAAGTCCGAGACCTGGAGATCTGCAACTCTTAAGGTTTGGATCATGGATGACATGAGATGATATATGTATATCATCTACGTACTTGCAATCCTGGAGGGAACAGTGGGAATGAAAGCCTGAAGGCAGTTCCACAAATGGGAGGAAAGAGAGAAAAATACGTGAAGGTGAGTGATAACCCGGATTTGGGGAGTTTAATCCGGAGGGGGTTACTGGAAGAAAAGGTTTGTCCATGATTTGCTCGGGAGACCGAGGGTCAGAGGACTGAGAGAGCAGAAGTGATACTTGAAGAGAGGTGGTTAAAAAAATAGAGGCACCGAGCTGTCTGTGATGTGAGAGCAATAGGCCTTGTATGTTGTACTCATTGGAGATGCCAGCACTGTAATGCTTATAACTTTAGATTCCACAAGCGGTACAAACTAGAAGGCCACCAAGCTGTTGCTCCCCCCTACCCCCACCTGCCTACTTGAAGTGGTGTAGTCCTCAGATGCATCAAGATCTCTCTGCATGAAGCTGAGGCACAATACCTTCTCTCAGGAAAGAGGTTGGTAGTCTCACAGTCCTCTCCCCTCTCTCTTCCAGTCTTTTGTTCTCTGCCCTTTACCACTCCTTAATTCAACCTTACATTCATTCAGTAAAATCCATTCTTTGGTATTCAAGTAAGTAAACTAATCCTAACCATTCTTGTCCTTTTCTCACCACCATGAATCGGTAGAATCATCACCACGGGTCAGTCCTCGTGCTCTTCCATTCAGTCTTTCAAGACAGCAGCCAATCATCACCTCGTGTTGTCGGACCTACTTCTTCCAAGCTCTTCTGTTTCCGGCTTACCCACACCCTGTCTACCTGTATCCTATCTTGTTCATACTGTCCACAAGTTCTCTTCTGCCTCCTCTACCAGTCTATAACCCTCTCAACGAGCTCTTGCAACACCATCAACAACCTATGTTATACAGTACTTAGAAATGAAGTTATTGTCTCCTCACATACAGCGTACGATGAGTTTCACATTAGTTAGCCATGTTTTATTGTTCATAACATTTCCACGAGATAAAAGATACAATCAAATCAATTGGAGGAGAGGTGCAGCTGCCATTGTGATCATTGTGCTCTCATGTATATTATGAATTAACTTGTACATTCCATGGACATCTCAGCATCCTGCCTTGTAGCAACAGGACAGATGGAATCTCAAGCCGGTTACGAGGCCGTGTGAATATTTGTGGCGACTGGTCATTCGCTGTCTACCTTTTCCGTCCGATCTGTGTCCAGCAATTGTGGGTAGCTCGTGGCAATGTGCCTACCTAACTTGCGGTACACAACAAGACGAACGGCGTGTGCACCGCATCGGGTGTTGAAACCCGATGTGCCGTCACGTCCATCGGTACTTGGCACCAGGAAGGCCAGGGTGTAAAGTGCAAGCTCCAGCTCGGGGCTTGTGCCGACGAAACAGCCACCCACAGGCTTGTACACCTCCTTCCACACGAACTGTAGGCCTACGAGCTGGTCATGCTCTTCAGGCTGGAAAAGCAAACGGATACACAAAGCCGTTAGCGGGAAGAAAATGTGGTCCGAGTTTAGGTAATGCAATTTTATCTCGATATCTGGGACATGTCCACCATGTTGAACTACAGGAACTCGAATGACGTAACTGACCGTGTCTCCACGTGAAAGGTATCCTCGATAGTCAACAAGACCTCGCTTCTCCTGCAGGTAGAACTGGATCCAATTATGGAAGCCGATGACTTTGCGGCCACGCTTTGTCTCGCCAACAAACACGTGTTCAAAACCACATGAATCCGGCCTGGTCATTCCCATGAGCATAGACCACGACTCATTCATTAAGCCTCAGGGTTCCTTAATCTCCAGCATGTTCTCATGTGTTACAAAGTATAAAGAAGAGAGTTCACGGATGAGCCAAATTAATTGATTTGCTCCATCTTAACTAGCACTTGAGTGATCAAAAGAGCAAGGTGCATGAAACTTACCCCTCTCCAGATCCTCTGGTGTACAGTTCAAACCAGATGTCATAAAGTTGTTTCTTGAACTGGGAAACTTCACCGGAGCAGAGATCTTTATCAGCAAGAAAACTGTGTAACTCCTGCATGGATGAGCACATTGATGTTCATACATGCTGAACATGGTTATGTAATTGGGGTTTTGACCCGCTAAGAGCAGGCTCTTATGAGCAGCTCACCGAGGCCGACACCAAAAACATGTTGATTGGGATATGGCTTGGGGTTAAATGGAAATAAATTACAATAGTTCTTTTATAGTACATATTTAGCAGAAGCATATGTAATTAATGTACTGGCAACACAGGGTCTCATGAAGTATTTAGAAAAGCTCTGGTCCTCCCTTCCTCCAATATTTGTGTGTAAGCTACCATTTCCACACCTCTGTGTTTGAAATGGTTTTCCCCGATGTAATCTGTCTTTGTGTGTAAATTTCTGCTCTGCAATGCCAAAGGTCCATGTGGATTGCATAAGAGCAGGGCATGCAGGGCCACATGCGTCCACGTGTGCCTACATGGCTAACGTACAAGCAGGACATGGGACACCATGCAACCACAAAAGGTGAGGGCAGTTTCCTTCCCACAGGAGAGCCAATGAGCACGTGACGGAGGTGCAAGGTGCCCCCCAGGGCTAGAACTATAAAAAGCCAATGGTGCGCTATGAGGGGGTAGTTGGTATCTGAGGATCCGTGCCCGACTCATATGAGATTTGTTACCTGCATAGTCCGTGAGCGTCATCTGCGGCTGTATGGACATGTGGCTCGTTTTCCTGACGCTGATCCTGCTCACCGGATACTCTCCGCGATGGAGCCTCGTGAGTGGAGGAGGCCAATGGAATAACCATGTGCTTCGTGGTTGCAGCAGGTTGATCGGCATCTCAAGGAGATGGGGATGGGCTAGGCATATGCCTGGTGGGGATGGCTAGATGGTGGCCCCTGGAGTACCAGCAGAAAGTGGACGCAGCGACGCGCTGCTCCGGCGCATGCTCCCATACCTGACCTGACCTGATCTGTGCATGAGGGTTTGCGACAGATAGCTTGTGTTTCATAGTTATAGTAAATCGAGGTATTGACTTCTACTCACCGCTAAAGGTTGATGACTTCGTCCAGTCTGAGCGGTGTTCAATAATCTGTTAAGCTTAAGTATGAGTGAATACTATCACAAGTTCAATAAAAAGCAAGAAATGGCATATCAATAGTGGGCCAATTTGGCATTGTGTCCACAAAAACACAAATGCTCTCTTTCTCTCTTTCTCTCCCGACACCAGCTTAACTTATTAATGTTGATATTGTGAGCACAAGGGTTATATTTATTATTTATTGGTATCGGTCTGTTTCACCGCTGGCAGCTGTTTCTCTTCCTCTCTCCTTTGCCCATATTATTGTTAATAAATACCTTTTTCATTAATGAGAATCTGTGTCACAGCTGTTGGGGAAAGCTGAACTCCGTAAGTGCATAAATCAATTGGTTAATAAACCTGTACGTGGGAAATTGGGAATAGTGCATTTAAGGTGCCATCAGTAAAAGCGGGTCACCGACAAAGCTGCGCTTGGCTATTCCTACAGTTGGCAGATTCATCACAGTTGTGCAGTCTTAACCCGTTGATGCGTATGCAAATTACTAGTGGAAGTGGTGTGACCTGGGTTTTCACCCACCTGGTGAGCATGTTGGTCATTAGAGACCCATGACCATTACAATATCAAAGTGACAGGTTCAGCAGTTACTTAGTGTAGCAACCTGATCATTATCATTGTGGTGAACTAGAGCTGGAATTTAGTGAAAGCAAGCAAAGGCCCCCAACCTGCATAACTTTTGTCTTCATCACAGCTTCCAGGAAGTGGTTGTTCTCCTTTTCTTCTTCTGCCGTCACTTCCTCTGGGACTCCAGTGCAGTCTATATAATTATCGAGTAGGGCGATGAAAGCTGTCAGTGGGGAAAACAAAGCCTGTGAGAGTCGACTTTACATTCAACACAGATGATTTATGATGATGATGATGATGAAATATTCATAACCGATACACGTTTTCAGGATTAGAGATAGATGGGTCAGACATTTGAACAGAGGAGTTACACTTTCGTTATCTGGGGTGATTACCCCACGTACGCGAAGCGAAAAGCAGGGTTAAGCAATTAGTTCACGTCTGTCTGTCTGTCTGTCGTCTACACTCTACAAACATTTGTTGATGATCAAGGAACAACCTCATTTCAATCGAATGTTATATTTTGGAGACTAATCGGAAAATGAAACCGTCGTTTAGCAATACTTTGCCTCTGAATTTGTCCCGATCACACGCGCGCAGAGAGAAGCGAGAAAACATTTTTTACTCTGTCTGTCCGGCAGTTAAACAAAATTGAAAATCATTCCAAACAGGAAACTTACTATTTTTAAGGACTTCATAAAGGATACAAACAACAGGCATGAATAACTAACGTAACGTGTTAAATAAGGTGGTGTATAAGACGTTGCATCAACGGCGGTAAACATCCCCCCAAAAAATTTCTCCAACCTTAAAGATATTTATGTTATTTCAATTTAATCCTACACTTGAACATTGTTCAACGCAAATTGCCTCCGTGGCAATTCCAAAAACCTGTTTAGTAGTACTTGGAAAAAAAAATATTCATGTCCCGAGGGCAGAGTAACTACGAGAAAATCATGAGAATCAGCAATTCATGCTGTCTCATG
Organism: Eptatretus atami; assembly: GCA_035128595.1. Classification (NCBI taxonomy): domain Eukaryota; kingdom Metazoa; phylum Chordata; class Myxini; order Myxiniformes; family Myxinidae; genus Eptatretus; species Eptatretus atami. The sequence continues at coordinate 12,952,437 of CM068958.1, read as the reverse complement.
CCCTCGGGGAAGTAGAACTGTTTGAGATTCTGTGTTCTGACAAATACGGCGGCGCATGGTGCTGTTTGTTTGGTGCATCTTTTTCTCAACGATTGTTCCAAGAAGAGTTGGCAGAAGGTTTGCAATTGCATGAATGCATGGATAAACCTCGATGGCAAATGAAACACGCATCTCAGCAGAGCATTGTCAGCTCTGAACTGTTCTGTTTGACCCAAGGGCTTTGTATGGTTACCATCACACCTGCTATGCAAAGTTCACAAACAAACACGAACATATATCAAGATCGGAAAGGCAAATCAAGAGTTTAAAAGACCATTCCCATGTCCTTTTTCTCTACACTGCATGGGGTAAGGTGTTCTATGAGCTCTCATGTTATCCTGTGCTCGCGAAGCAAAAAGCGGGATTAAGCGATCGGTAATGTACATATGTACGTCGTACGTACGTCGTACGTGTCTGCATTTTGTTAAGAGCATACATCGAAAACCTTTGAGTGAAAAAAAATTGAAACTTTAGCACATGTTACATGACCATGCGATATAGCGGTCACTCTTTTGAGGTCAACTTAGGCCAAAGGTCAACACAGGCTAATTTTCTAAAATCCTCAATTTTTCATTGAATTGACGAGAAATTTGAAGAGGATTGCATATAGGTCACTGATTTCAACCACGAACTATTTTTTGAGGTCAACATGGTCAAAAGGTCAACATAGGCTAAAATTGAAATTTTCATCTGACTGACTTGAAATTTGAAGAATATTTTCATATCAGTCACTTAATTCAACCACCAATTATTTTTGAGGTCAAAATGTCAACATAGGCCTAATTTCTAAAATTGAGCGATTATGGTGAAAAACTAATATAATATATACATATATATACACACACACACACACACACACACACACACACACACACACACACACACACACCACACACACACCACACACACACAACACACACTACACAGCCAAAAGTATGTGGACACCTGTTCTAACGAGTGGATTTGGCTAATTCAGGCACACCCATTATGACATTTGTATAAAATCAAGCACACAGCCATGCATTCTCCATAGACAAACATTGGCAGTAGAATGGGCCGTACTGAAAAGCTCAGTGACTTTCAACATGGCACCTCATGGGATGCCACCTTTCCAACAAGTCAATTCATCAAATTTCTGCCCTGCTAGAGCTGCCCCGGTCAACTGTAAGTGCTGTTATTGTGGAGTGGAAACGTTCTAGGACACAACAGCTCTGCCACGAAGTGGTAGGCCCACACAGCTCACAGAATGGGACCGCCGAGCTGAAGCGCGTAGCGTGGAAAAATCGTCTGTCGGTTGCAACACACTACCAAGTTCCAAAAATGATCTGGAAGCAACGTCAGCACAAGCACTGTTTCCGAGAGCTTATGAAATGGGTTTCCATGGCTGAGCAGCCGACACACGCTAAGATCACCATGCGCAATACCAAGCGTCAGCTGAAGTGTGTAAAGCTCACGCGCATTGGACTCTGGAGCAGTGGAAACGTGTCTCTGGAGGTGAATCAGGCTTCACCATCTGGCAATCTGAAGAACGAATCTGGGTTTGGTGGATGCCAGTAGAACGCTACCACCTACCAGATGCAAGTGCCAACTGTAAAGTTTGATGGAGGAGGAATAATGGTCTGGGGCTGTTTTTCATGGTTGAAGCCCTAAGTTCCAGTGAAGGGAAATCTTAATGCTACAGCATAGAATGGCATTCAAGACGATTCTGTGCTTCCAATTGTGGCAACAGTTGGGAAGGCCCTTTCCTGTTTCAGCATAACAATGCCCATGCACAAAGGAGGTCCATACAGAAATGATTTATCGAGATCGGTGTGGAAGAACTTGACTGCCCTGCACAGAGCCCTGACCTCAACCCCATCAAACACCTTTGGAATGAATTGGAACGCTGACTGCGAGCCAGACCTAATCTCCCAACATCAGTACCCGACCTCACTCATGTTCTTGTGGTTGATTGGAAGCAAATCTCCACAGCAATGTTCCAACATCTCAGGGACCAACTCCATATTTATGCCCCATGATTTGGAAGGAGATGTTGGAGGAGCAGGTTGTCCACATCCTTTTGGCCGTGTAGTGTGTACATATATATATATATAATATATTAATACTATCTCATGATATCTCAAAAAGTTGTGGACGAGTAATGACAAAACGAGGTGGATTTCAGTTGTTTCGGTGACAAGAACAATCCGATTTGGTTTTGATACAGATCCAGGATATCAGTGAACATCAACTGTTTAGCCTGTCAGGGGTATGCACTCTACCGAGTGCTGTTCTACTTTGTTCTGTTTTGCCAAGTGTCGCTCTCGGAGTGATTTTTGCCCCTTGTGCATGAATCTAAAAGTGGGGTTAAGCAATTGGTCACGAACGTAAGTGTCTGCATTTTGTTAAGAGCGTACATCAAAAACTGTTCAACGGAGGAAATTGAAACTTTACCACATGTTACATGACCATTTGGTATCGCGCATATTACTTCGATGACGCACACCCCCTTTTGAACTTACGTGGTGAGTTAAACAAAGCCGAATGCCCAGAGATCGAAATAAAATGCAGAAGAGTTGGCTCATACCAAGTCCTTCTCAAGACTGCGCAGGATATGGATTCTATGAACACCATCCAGTTTGTTTAGCATTAAACTCTGTAACTCATTGCTCTTATGACCCAGATCTCAAGGTTCAAATCCCATATACTGTGGGTTTGTGCATTACCTTGTGGGAGAAAATAATTATATTAATGTACTCTCAATTATAATTGTTGCTGGTGCTTTATAAATTACATTTTTATGCTATAAGTCAAATTGGATGTCAGTGATGCTTCCCTTTAGCCAAGAGTCTTTTGACCTAAATGTTGATAAAAGGAATGTCTTGCTATGGAACAAAGTGACCTGGTTGATAACACCAACTTTTGCCATGATTACGTCATTCGCTTTTCACCTAGTAGACACGTATTGCAGTTGGAGTTCTTTTGTCTAATGCTTATCAGCCCCCTCCACTCCCTGCTGAGAACATATAAATGCCAGGAAATGTAATCTTAGTTTAGTGCAAATCATTGTGGATGCTTACATCTCAGTGTTTTGTACTCCATAGTACTATGTTAATAAAATTATCTGATGTAATGTACTTTCCGTTGTGGACAGTGAATTAATTGTGGCTTTCGTTTGAGTAACAGGATTTACACCGAGTCGGTTAACAACAAAATTCCACAACAACCTTCACATGTCCTTGTTATTCGTGTAAATGTACATCGTTTATCCATTCTAGTAACTCCATGAGCCTTGCTTAATTGTAAAGACAGATTAATAATGAATGGTGCATTAATCTTATGGAGTTTGCCTGAATGTGAGTGGTATGTAAAATTGGCATTCATCAAATGAACTATTCCTTTGAATGCGAGTCTGCTGTAAATGCCTCCTTCCCTTTCCTGTTTATGGTTTTCATGAGATTATTTCTGCAGGAATATTGACAAGGTAGTGCAGTTTGGGCATGATGGGGGCACATGGACTTTTATGCTACCCTTTGGGGATCACAGGACTATGAGGTGACTGTGTGCAAGATGTGTCATAGTATTACGGGACGAGTGATTTACAACGCATACCTGCATATGTCTCCATGGAGGACAAACGTCTTTCATCCACGAAGTTGAAGAACTTGAGAGGAGCGTTGTCTCTTTCTCTCATTTTATTACTGCTCGCAGCTCTGCCCTGAAACATGACATCACAAAAGGTAAATATTGAAGTGTTGACCTTTCTAAAACACTCATTTTGATTCATGAAGATATTATATATATACTAGTACGTGCCCGTACGTGTGTGGCCATATGTGCAAAAAAAAACAAAAAACTTTCAAACCGCGTGCCAGAAACAACCACACAGGCTGTTCCTTCGCTCTCGCGTGCCCGTATGTGCGTGGCCGTACGTGCAAACCAAAAAAAAACTTTCAAACAACCACACAGGCCGTTCCTTCGCTCTCGTAAAAGACGACTGGTTGGGCATTGTGTTTATCTATAAATGCGCATAAGAAATCGAGAAATTATTAGAATACAGTAAGTCATCACTATCTGGAAGTGCTGCGTGCCCGTACGGAATGTTCACATGCATTCCACGAATTATCGCTTGCATATTAAGTAACAACTGCTGTGATATTACACACACAGAGTTAATTAATCAAAATTAAAATCAAGTTTACCTCCCTGTCTTTGCTTGCCTTGACATTCGCTGCCATTGACCATTGCCACTCCTACGCCACGGTAACTAAATGGCGCCCTTTCCCCATTGCCATGCCTACGCAGCAACGTGTCTTGTCATTGGTTTGGTAAATATATATTATATATGATATATATACGAGCAGAGTATGCTTCCCCATTGTCTCAGGTCGCTCACCTGCATTTATTTATATTCATTTATTTATATTTTAATTTATGGACGGTTTCCAATTGTTCCGTGATTTTTTTCCCGGTGTAATGGCTTTAATATCTTTCGGTGCGCAAAATTTCAGCTTTCTACGTCACCCAAAAGGCACCGAACGTTAATATCAGTGATTGGTTAGGAAGAGCTTTATATATTTGATTTGCTTGCATCATGGTGCAATGATGCGATATATATTTTATTTTTAGCTAATGAAGGACACGGAAGAGATTCACAAAAAGCCAGAAGTTTGCAGGACAGTACTGCAAATGAAGATGTAAAACAGCCGAGTATAGGGTGTACAAATAAAGAAGGCTTCTGATGCTGATTATGATGTACCATTGTCTGCTACAGAGTGTTGGTGCTACCAAAACAATTTCTTGGCAGTGGTTACACTGGGTGGTTTGTCATTACCTTACCAGCAGCAGTTAAAACAGGAATTTGACATTTGTTCAGGGTGCCGGTGATAGCCCGCTTATGCTTCGTAAAGGACACCGTTGGGTCTTTAACATCCACCAACTAATGTTGGCAGAGTGGACGCCCAGTTTAAGGTCAATCCGAGGGACGGCACACATTGATGAATCACCCTCCCTGTGAAACACCAGGATGACAGTTTATAACTGGGTCGGGATTCAAACCCAGGCTCGTCAGCTTTGATTAAAGTATGCGTACCTCTCGGCTATCTTGCCAGCTTCAAACAAGGTTAGTGAGTAAAAAGAGTCCATGGCTGTGAACAGGTGTTTTTATATAATTAATCTGTCTGAGAGCACTTTCAGAACCTGGAGTTAGTGTAGGTGGGACTACATGTATTTATATGGAGGATATCCATAGGCTGAGGAAAAGGGTGATTAAATCATGGAGATAAGTGAAACATATGGACTAGGGGAGGTCGAATGTAAGATAACAAAGGGGATATAAGACTGGACATGGAGTGAGTGAACACTGACAAGTGGATGACCTTTTTCAACAGTGGAAGAGTTGCAGGTGGACTGCCTTGGCCTATTTTGGACGTTGATGTTCACTTCCAGCATGTCGCTTCCATCCCCATCAACACGATAAATTGAATTCTCCCCATGTGAAAAAGGTAGCAGATAATTATCAGAAACCTGTTGCACAAGTTCACTTCAAATATGCAAGAAAATTCCCAAAATTTATCTATTTCCTGATGACTTCACCCTCTACTGTGACATCCCTTGTAGCAGTGCTGGATTAACCATTAGGCAGACAAGGCATGTGCCTTAGGGCCAGCCAAAAATTCGGGCTAAAAATTATTTTCACATTAAATATTTGTCTTTTTTTGTATTAAATATTTTGTTCTTGAATCAGTTCATCTTTTGTCCTGGGGTCCATTTCCATGAGCCCGAGGATCTAATTTAAATTTTTCAGTCCATTCTCTAAAATTTCAAAATGTGCCTTAGGGCCAGCCGAGGCTTAATCCGGCACTGCCCTGTAGTTTGCGATAGGCAGGTAGCAGCCTCTTCCCTCTCTTCAGACCTTGAGGAAAAAAAAAAAAAAATCACAAACTGGTCAAATACCTGAAATATGCCTTTGAATCCTGACAAATCCCACACTTTCACTAGCTCTCTCTCAGAAAGGACCGTCTGGCAAACCCTCCTGTCTACTTTGTTAAAAAATCCACTTAAGGAAGTTCAGTCACTCAAATTAGTGGGTCTCAGCCATGATATTATTTGGGCAAACCACATTTAAAAGTTGCCCAGCAAAGCCAGTCGCTGACTGACTGTTCAGGTGTGCCAAGGAATGCATGATGGATGATGTACAAAGTCCTTCCTCGGCACACCTGAACTCCTATCCACCGCCAAGGCCTTCATCCACAGCTTGATGGAGTACTGTTCTACCCTCGGGGCTGTCTCCACTGCCTCGCATCTTGCTCAGATTGGCGTTGGGGAAAACAAGACCTTCAAGATTATTGAAACGCCTGCGATGAAGCTGAGTCTATGGGTGTATCACATCGCCATTGCAGACAGGTCGGTGGTCTCGCTGTCTTCTACCACTTACTTTCTGGTCTTGCAACCTCTGCTCTTTCCTTGCTTTGTCCCCCCCCCCCCCCCCCAACCCACAGGTCTCTGCAGGGCACATGTAGTCCACCATCAATCAACCCCCTTCTGGTAAAACTACCTAAATCCAGGAACACTCATCACCTCCACTCATTTGTTCCTCTTTTCCATTACTCCATCCATCCATGTCGCCCACATCATCATCCACGAACTAGTGAACAATTGTGTCACGAGCTCTTGGTTTAACATTTTACCTATTTAACCGTTGATATGCAGACGCAGCTGCTGTTCGATGATTCAGATCTATCAACCTGTGTGGATTTGAACAAGTATCCTTTAGCTCCATGTGGGAGGAGGCATTGTACCACTGCGTTTAACTCCCAAGAAAGTTTCCTTAACATACCTGCACGTTTATCTCATAGTCTCTTCCAGGCACGAAGCGGTTCGAATCGGCCTGCCACAGCTTGTCCACGATATCGTCCAGGTGTTCCTGCGAAACGGACCTGCAAAAGAGGGTCACGTATTTCCCAAAGTCTACTTTAAATATCCTCGAGGTATTATGTGTCCCAGTTGGTGCACGTGAGGTGCTAACAAGAAAGGGACAAACAAATTTAAAATATTTGAGACTCATTGTATTACTATCATCAGTTATTCTTCTTCTTTTGGAAAACAGCACGATGGCTGCGAGTGGCATCATTGCCTGTGGATGTGGCGATGTCACTGATGCAACAACGCCTCCTGTAGGTTAGGGCAGGAATTTTGGAATTTGTTCAGTGTGCCAGCGATCGCTCGCCTACTGTTCACGAAGGACACCGTGGGGTCTTTCACATCCACCAACTAATTCCGGCACATGGGTCGCCCAATTTTGATGCCTCACCTGCCTATGAGACACCAGAATAGCAGTTTGGAGCTAGGTTGAGATTCAAACCCAGGCTAGATAGCTCAGAGGCGCATGTGCATACTTCTAAACCTTCCACCCAGTCCTGAAAAGACAATAATTGTACCCCACTCACTACCCAACAGTAAATAAACACATGAAACTACCAAAATCAGATCGATTGTGCTCCAGAATCCATTCGAGCCATATTGAAATTCCATCGCAGAGAGAGAGAGAGAGAGTGTCGATGTAAAAAAAAAAATGCGTCAAAATCTTTATAAAGCAGAAACAATGAAAGTAAGATGTGAAACGGAGGATGTCGATACCCTGACATGATGAAGATGTCACGATGAGGGAATCCAAAAGGTAACGAAGGTGTAGATATACAACCTGACACCAGCCTGATCGCTTCGCCACTCGGAATGCCTGGCAATTTGAAATAAGCAAAAGCTCAACCTGAACTCCAGGTAAACAGGTAGAGCAATTATCTCCACTTTGCAGTTTAAAAACCTCTGATGTCTTAAATCTGCGAAATAACTTTCCCCAACATTCTTCGATGGGACGTACACGCAATTGATCCGTTTAGTTTGTGCGTAATGCCCGGATTTGTCATCGTAAACCGTTCATGTCGAGCAAACTCGCATTGCATCTTTCGTGTCTTCACAATAATTCCGCGTTGTTTGGCTTAGCGGTTCCAATTATACAGGGTGGAGAAACGAATCATTTAATTGCTGGGATCGGTTCGCCGCCCAGCTTGTGGGGATTGGCCCACTTCAATCACCAACCAAACTAACTCTGGTCCTGAAGATGTTGTGTACGCACAATCCAAAACATTGATTCCCACAGTGGAGTCCCTGAATAAGCGCTCTGACAACTCTGGTCCTGAAGATGTTGCGTACGCATAATCCAAAACATTGATCCCACAGCGGAGTCCCTGAATAAGCGCTCCGACAACTCTGGTCCTGAAGATGTCGTACGCACAATCCAAAACATTGATTCCACAGCGGAGTCCCTGAACAAGCGCTCTGACAACCCTGGTCCTGAAGATGTTACGTACGCACAATCCAAAACATTGATTCCCACAGTGGAATCCCCGAATAAGCGCTCGACAACTCTGGTCCTGAAGATGTTGCGTACGCCAATCCAAAACATTCATCCCACAGTGGAATCCCTGAATAAGCGCTCCGACAACTCTGGTCCTGAAGATTGTGCGTACGCACAATCCAAAACATTGATCCCACAGTGGAATCCCTGAATAAGCCCTCCGACAACTCTGGTCCTGAAGATGTTGCGTACGACACATCCAAAACATTGATCCCACAGTGGAATCCCTGAATAAGCCCTCCGACAACTCTGGTCCTGCAGATGTTGCGTACGCACAATCCAAAACATTGATTCCTACAGTGGAGTCCCTGAATAAGCGCTCCGACATCAGATTTCTCCGACAACGCAGTCTTTTATCCCACATGCATTCAGACTGCAAGAGATGAAAAATTCAGATTGTTTCCCCCTTTGGGTCTTGTTTTGGGGTTGGCAGAACTTGCAGATGTTTGAGCTGAGGTGGTCGGTGAGTTTAGTCATAACACTGCACGGTGCGGTTATGTTTTCACCCTTGTCTGTTTGTCTGTCTGTCTGTCTGTGAGCATGATATCTCGAAACGGCTATGGACGGATTCCGCCGAAACTTGGTGAGCAGTTCGGGTGTGTAACAAGGACGAATCGATTCGATTTTGGTGAAGATCTGGAAGTGATTCTTCACCATTGAGAGATGGGGCCAGAAACGACAAATAGCATTATATTTACCTCCGCCACCGAAGGTGAAGGAGGTTATGTTTTCACCCCTTTCTGTCTGTTTGTTACTTGCAAAATCGAAGATTTTTCCAAGTATATTGGTCAGTCCATTTTGTTATTCTGTCTGTCTGTTTGTTTGTATGCCTTGTGTTGGCTTAATGCCTGGAGTGGTGGGCTTGGGATCCGAGCGTCCTGAGTTCAAATCCCACTCAGCTGTTTGAATTAATACCAGGTGGGGTTGACTCTGCCTGTCATCCTTCCAAGGTTGGCAAAATGAGTGCCAACTTGTATCCTGTGACGGAGTGGCGACCCGTCCAGGAATGTGCCCAATAGCCAAGGAGACCGCTTCGGCAGCAGCGACGCTCTGCACAGAGTACGGTCCCGATGGATGGATGGTTTGATTGTCTGTTTGTTTATGCCACAGGCACAATCTTAAACCAATCTTCATGAAACTTCACCACATGGTGGAGTTTGTCATAAGGAAGAAGCTTATTGTTTGAGATCAAAAGGTCAACAACTTAGGTGAGATTTCTAAAATCCTCAATTTTCATCCAAATGACTTGAAGAAAACACAGGTCAGGCTCAGCTGGCTACCACCTTGAACATTCAAAATAGCTTTATAGGCTTCAGTGTTCACATAAGCTACAAGTCTTAAAAACCAGAGTTTTTAGAACACCTTACCTTGTGCTGTCTTGAGAAACAAGGACATATGCCGGGTCTATGAGCTAAAATGCCATAATATTTTGTCCAAGTACCGCTAATAGTGGAGCAGCAGGGGCCAGAAAAGACTCTTATTTAGTGAGATACCCACACCAGCAGTACCACATTTTCTAATGTGGTTATTATTGACCACCTACTATCCCTGTACATGAAAACCAATGATGCCAGTCTGGGAAATGGTGGCATTCTGAGAAATAGGTCAATTAAGGTCGTTGACCCCTGAATTTGCCAATATTTACTAAAACTGAAGATTGCAGACAGGACAGACAGACAGACAGGACAGACAGACAGACAGACAGACAGCAGCGAAGCAATTGCTTAACCCAGCTTTTCATTTCACATGCACAGGGTAAAAATGCTACAGATGATACGACGCTGAGGCTGGAAACTACTGAAAGTGTAAGTTTAATTGTTCGATACACCGTGGCGCGTTAGGGATTGTCGGAGACTGTCATACAAGACCCCCAAGATGTACAATTGTTGCAGATAACTCGTCAAAAAAGAAGAACATGTTCAACTTTGATGATTGTTGCCGATTCACCTGAAAATCTAGTTGACGACGATTGCCAACCGTCGTCAACTAGACGACGGTTGGATTGCGTCGGCTAGTGCACGGTGACCCTTAGGGATGGAATCACATTCCTTAAAGACCTAAACTTCATGAAGCTCCAAACAAGAATGTTCTCTTCACCTTGTCTGCAGGTCCACATTCGACATTTGTCTGTCTTTGTGCAGAGATTTGTTATTCTAGTTCATGGACAGTAAATTGGTTCCTGATTGGACTCAAAAAAAAAAAAGTTTACTTCAAAGTTGTTGCCATCCTATTAAGTTTTTTATCTGTGCTATACTCCTGAGTTGCACAAAATGTTCAGGTGGAACACTTTTGGGATTTGAAAAGGATTTCAAACTTCTCACACTTGCAAGTTAAAGACATAAATACTGGGAAATGCATTCGGTTGAATCTCTTTTAAATTGTTCACAGTTGGCACGAAACATGCCAATCCGGCAACCTGCTCGATTCAAGCCTGTGCTTGGAAAAAAATGGTGTTTTGCTGCGTTTTTATATGTCTGTATGTATGTATATATTGTGCACATTGGTGAGGTTCGTATGAGAGGTAACACCCAACACACATCAAGGGGGGCATGAGACAAGAGGGGTGGGAGAGGGCAGGACAAAACAGTGGGGGAACAGACATTAAGAGATTTGTGGAAGGGAGAGGGATGGGCCGGAGAACATGTGGTAAACAAGATGGACACTACAGGGACTTTCAGGAAGGAAAGCAGGGAATTTGAAGGAGGTGGGCTTGGGGTGGATTAACGGGGGTAGAAAAGATCGAGGATTTGGATGGGGGATGATAAGAGGTGGTGGTGAACAGCTGTTTTGAAGTCCTGGAGAGAAGAATGGGATTGAACACAGTGAGGGAGTTTATTCCAAAGGCGGGGAAAAAAGAGGAATGAAAGATTGAAGGTGAGCGGCATTTACTGGGAATTGTCCAATTATCTTCACCACCGAAGGTTATGTTTTCACCCTGGTTTGTCTCTTCGTCTGTCTGCGAGCAGGATATCTCAAAAAGTTGTGGACGGATTCGGACAAAACTTGGTGGATAGGTTCGGTGTGTGACAACAACGACCTGATTCGATTTTAGTGAAGAATCCGGATATTAGAATTTTTTTAAGTGATTCTTCACCATTGAGAGCGATAGGGCTAAAAATGATAAAGACCACAATATCTCAAAATGATGGGGACGAATTGAGTGGGTCACAAGAACAAGCAGATTTGATTTTCGTTAAGTCTGGGTACAGATCCCTCCTATTAGTGGGATACAAAAGGTAAACTGTTCAGCCTGCCAGAGGTATGCGTTCTACCAAATGCCGTTCTCGTGTATCTCTTGTGCTCTTTGACATGTTGCCAATAATAAGCTGAAGTTTAATTTTTGCAAACGCAGCGTCTGCCTACTCCTGGTACTTGCTTTGCATTAAGCGGACCATCCACACTTTACCCTGTGCTCCATTTTCCTTAAGCACAGAGCTATGGGAGTAACACAACCTGGCTGCTCTCACAACTTTCCTTGCTGTGAACTTAAAGTGTGCTGGCCAGATGGTCTACAGGTATGCCTACTCACCTCTGAGCCATCTACCTTTAGTTTGAATGTTGTTCCAGCTATAAACTGCCATCCTGGTGTTTCACAGGCAAAGTGATTCTTCAATGTGTGTACCATCCCTCATATGGTCGTTAAACAGGGGAGTGGTCCCATATGCTAGCATTAATTGGTGGACATCATTAAATATCCCACACTATCCTTTGCAAAGAGCATCCAAGTTATCGCCAGCTCCCTGGCCAAGTCTCTGCACACTCAGTGGAATATCCTGTGTCGGAATGGTGACCCAACCAGGATTGCAACCCAAGGCAAGAAAGTGACTCGGCACAACCGACGATCTGCATAGAGCATCGTGCTCCGATAAGATTACGAGTTTAGTCACAAAAGGGTCTTGGGAGACCTATGGTCTAAAGGTTGCGACAGACTCAAATTGCAACCTTATTGGGAAGGCAAATGTGTTCCTTACCGTGAGACTGCTTCAGAGCAACTTACTCTGTTAAATATGGCGGCATCTTGCATCATGATCAACAGCAAACAATGGCCACCAGAAACAAATAGCAGTCAAAAACAACAATTGGATTATAATGTTTATTTACATATTTCACAGCAATAATGTATTATAGTTCCTAATATGTACACGATAGCAATGAAGGATTCTTTTCATCTCCTCCAATATGAACAACGCACTAGCTACAACAACAAAGCATAAATGGCTGAATGACTGTCCTTGATAAACGTTTCCCATTGACCTTGAAAATATCTGTAAGGAATCATGATCTTCGATGTCTCACGCAATTTATTTTACAACTGGATTTTCAGGTGGTGATTGGGAATCAGGTGGAGGAACGCAGGGCCGTGGAGGGAACAGGTGAACATGAAAACGGTCACATTGCTGTGCATTGGCATCCAATGGGGGAGGGTTCCAAACATGACTCAATGGTTGCTGTACAGGTTTATTTGGATTTTGGTTGTCCATTTCTTCGGAGGTTTTGCAGATCATGCAAAACGTTGAATTTGGCAAGGAATAACAACACTGCGGTGGTTTTGAGCTTTGGTGCTGAACTCGAGTCGAAAATCTCGCTGCAGATGTTGATGTAGGCCCTATTTTTGGCCTCGTAAAATATGGAGAAAGGACCTGGAGGCTGCTGGCCTTGCAGTGGCAGTTCAGCAAGATTGGGTAGGCAGCATGAAGGTGACCACCCAGTCGTTGTACAATCAAGCGAAGATGGCGGCCACGTAGCCTGATGGTGTAAGACGAATGAGGGAGAGTTGGTTCGAGCAGGAAGAACAGTGTGTATAGGGCCACCTCAAACTCTGGGCTTGTGCCCAAAAAGATGGCGCCCACAGGCCTCTGAGAACCAGCCCAGCAGAAATCGAGAGCAATCAAAGAGTCGTCGGGTCCACGAGGAACTGGCTAGAGGCAAAGCCAAATACACTGTTTGTTTCATTATTTACAAACTTCATGCATTAAAGTGTTTCTTTGACAATGTTGACCTTCATATTGCAAGGGGAACTATCCATAAAGGCTATAGGCATCATTTCGGGCCTATCACGATACTTGCACTACCCAAATCAAAGTCCGACGAGAGCTCAAGCTCTCCTGGAAAAAAAAGGATGATTATTTTGCAATTGCTGAAAACTTCCTCCGAAACCGCTCATTGTTCAGAAGGAGTATGGAAATGAAGAAACTTACCTGGTGCTGCAAGTTGCTGTAGGAAATGGCTCCTTTCCTCTCCTGTCTGCATATCTGGAGCCAGTTATGCAGCGGAATTACGTGTCCAGCGTGAGTCTTTCCAACAAACACCGACTCAAAACCAGAGCACGTGAAGCTGCAATGGTTGAGAGAAAAACGTCTAAACCAGAAAAAATGTACTTTCGTGCTCGTTTGCCCAGTTGTTTCAGTCTACCAACTTATCTTTACCATCAAACTTTCATCTAACACTACACAATACGCTTAACACCAACATTGTCACAGGCCACCATCAACAGCAACTCAAAGGCATCACCCAACCATCTCAGCATGTCCACCCCAAAGTTTAACATGCTTGCTGATCCTCTATACCCCTTGTCCTGCTATCAAAATGATAACTATGCAAGGAAATATCAATGTTTCATGATGCTGCAATCCAGACTTAAATACCATATATACCGTGTTAATTTGTCTGTGGCTTCGAAAAGTCTGTTGATCCTTTCTTCTCCGATTGGAGAGTTCATAGAACACCTTACCCTGCACAGTCTTGAGAAAAAGGATTTGGGAAGAGTCTTTTAAACTCTTGCTTTGCCTTTCCAAGCACGATCTATGTTTGTTTTGATTGTGAACCTTGCACGACGGGTGTGATGGTGAAGATGACGAAGCCGATGGGTCAAACGGAACAGTCCAGAGCAGACGATGTTCCACCGAGATGAATTTTTCAGCCATCAAGGATTATCCCATGCATTTACACAATTACAGAACTTCTGCCACCAACTCTTCTTGGACAAACTGACGATTTTGGAGCAATATTTGATTAAAAGATGCACCAAACAAACAGCGATACGCACCACCATATTTGTCAGAATCTCAAACAGTTATTATGCTGCGCTCAGGGCATTAATATTTTGTCCAAGTACTGCTAACCGGAAGGGTTTTTGAAAGTGCAAAAGACGATTTGTGTTCTATGGTGTTGAAGTATATAGTTCAATTTAAATAAAACTAGTACGTGCCCGTTAAAAAATAATAATAAAAACAAAATATTCAAACCGCGACCAAGAAACAACAACCACACAGGCCGTTCCTTCGCTCTCGCGTGCCCGTACGTGCGTGGCCCGGAAGTTCGCATATCGCAGTCACGATTATTCGCAATTTAGTTTTAATGGCCAATTATTCAATTAGCACCAACGTATTTTGCCTTTCGCAATGTCACCGCAAGGAAAAACACAAAGAAGAGAAGAGAAAAAAAAAAATTACTTCCTGCTTCGGAGCAACCAGCTCACTCTGATGTTACCGAAATTATGCACCGTCTAATATGAAAACGATCATAACTTGGGGCATTGTGTTTATCTATAAATGCGCATAAGAAATAGAGAAATTATTAGAATACCTGAAGTCATCACTCCCGGAAGTCCGTACGTTGTAACCTGTAATGGGGAACGCGGCTGAGGTTCCCTTCCCCATCGACCACGCCACGCAGCAACGTGTCTTGTCATTGGTTGGTAAATAAATGGCCATAACTTGGAAGCACTTGTCCGATTAATATCAAACCTTGAAAAGGCACATCCTCAGTCCCAGCAATACATCTGGCAAGTTTCAATTAGATCGGACCAGTGGTTGTTAGAAAACAGCGGTCACAGACACACACACACACACACACACACACACACACACACACACACACACACACACACACACACACACACACGATTGCTGGAATTATAGATAGATAAAGATTTTAAAGATTGTGAAAAAAATATATCTTATACACCACCTTATTTAACACATTACATTCGTTCTCCATGTCTGTTGTTTGTGTCCATTATGACATCCTTAACCCTTAGATGCATAAGTGGGTCAAAAATGACCGAGTTTGGCTGTTTTCTTGCAATATCTTTTTGCACTCATGCATCTAAGGGTTAAGAACAGTAAGCTTCCTGTTTGGAATGATTTTCAATTTTGTTTGATCGCCAGACAGGCAGAAAGAGTAAAAAAAAATATCTCAACTCTCTGGGCATGTGTGATCAGGACGGATTCAGAGCCAAAGTGAACCCTGGTGTTGGCTCAGTGGTTAGGGTGGCGGCAATGATTTATCCAGTCTTTCATCATAATTAAAATCTGACAGAACTGGAACCATTTTTCTGATTCTTTCTGGAAACCTCCTCT
Source organism: Eptatretus atami (assembly GCA_035128595.1). NCBI lineage: Eukaryota > Metazoa > Chordata > Myxini > Myxiniformes > Myxinidae > Eptatretus > Eptatretus atami. Next base: position 12,936,642 of record CM068958.1, on the reverse strand, counting down.
CATCTAGCTACATTGTCACATCTACTAATGTCCTTGTTATTTCTGTAAAATCGACTGACATCTCAGGGAATTCTCTTGCATGTAATATATGAACCATGTTAGGCAAACCAGCGGAAAGCTTTCCCACCTAAGAGGAGGCCCAATGCGGTACAGCCAGAACCAGATATTGAAGAGCCGCCGCCGAAACACCCTGATGTTGGAGGACGCCAAGTGATGCTGGGATAGAAAATGGTGAACAATCTGCAAAAAGAACAGAACAAGTGGAAAAGAAAACACATGACAGAGCAGGTACAGGATACAGAATGATCCTCATGACCAAAAGGACAAAAGAAAATCAAGGTCTTGAAGTCCCTTTTGGGCCGATATTGCTAGGGCTGTTGAGGAAAACTACACTACCGGTGAAAAGTTTTAGAACACCCCCATTTTTCCAGTTTTTACTGAAATTTAAGTAGTTTAATGTTTCAATGTACTCTGAAATTAAAGAATAGAACAAATAAACAATTGCAGATAAAAAAGAAATCATCGAATCGTTTTGTTGAACAAACTTTAATCTAAATTTTTGACTCATCAAAGTAGCCACCTTTTGCAGATATAACAGCCGAACATACTCGTGGCATTCTTTCTACAATGGAAATCAAATATTGTTCGGAAAGTTCTTCCCAACACTGTTGCAGAAGTTCCCACAAATGTGTTGCACTTGTAGGTTGCTTTGCTTTCACCCTTCTGTCCAGTTCATCCCAAACTAGCTCGATGGGGTCTAAGTCTGGAGACTGTGCTGGCCATTTCATGATTTTTAGCCTCACGTCTTGTTATTTTCTTCAAAGGTAGTTCTGACATAGCCTGGAGGTATGTTTTGGGTCGTTATCTTGCTGTATGATGAACCCCTGACCAACTAGGCGTAGACCAGAGGATATTGCATGGTGCTACAAAATTTGGTGTCACACACTCAGGAACCGTCCTTTCGCCTACTCGATGGCGTACAAAAACTTTGCATGATGAACCGAAGATTTCAAATTTTGACTCATCGGTCCATAAGACCTTCTTCCAGTTTTCAGAAGTCCACTGGCGGTGCTTCATGGCCCAGGCAAGCCTGTTTTTCTTATTTTGCCATCTTCACAATGGCTTTCTTACCTGCAGCTCGAAGTCTTCTCTTCACAGTTGAAACTGAGACTTCCTTACTTCGACCAGTGTTAAGGCTGTGCTTGAAGCTCTGTCCTGTGAGCTGCCTATCACGCAAGCTTTTGACTCTCAGAAACTTGTCTTCTGATTGTGTTGTGGCTTTGGGTCTGCCAGACCTCTTCCTGTCAGAGTTTCCTCCAGTTCCAAGTGCCTTTTGATGGTGTAGGAAACTGTACTCACTGACACCTTGGCTTCTTTGCAATTTCTCTAAAGGAAACACCTACACTTTTAGGGTTATAATGGTCTGTCTGTCTTCCTTTGTTAATTGTCTTTTTCTCACATTATGATAGCAATATACTACTTCCTGCAGTGCAATATTGTCCAAATAATGCTTCAGAGGGTGTAGCAACACAGTCTGTTCCAACACTGCTTTTATACAGACAGAGGGTTTGTAACTAATCACACAAAGGTTGGGACACCTGTAAGAATTGTTTGCATCAACTTTCAAGGCTTAATTCTTCCATTGCTGCAGAACAGCTGCAGTTGCTAACCATTACTTGTTCCCTGAAAAGGGCTATTTTTAACAACTCTGAAATTTACATTATTTTTCAGTTTTTGGTAACCTCAACTTTTTTTGTAACCGCTTAGAAAGGTCTGGCAGTTTACCGCTTAGCTTTGTACCATTTCAGGTTATTCACTGGATTGAACTGCTTAAATTTCAGTAACAACTGAAAAATGGGGGTGTTCTCAAACTTTGGACCAGTAGTGTTTCTGAAAACACAAGATGTTTAGTGAATTAATTTATGAATGAATGAATAATCGAATCTTTGCATTGGTCTGTTCATAAAATCATTGAAGGAGAAGCTCACCTTCAGAACGTTTGTTTCGAGGAGACCATCGAGGAATGATTCAATATCACACTTCTCCTTCACCGATCTCCTTTCTGGACACGACGCCGGCCTTTCGAAGTTGTCCAGCAAGGTCAGGAAATCTGCAAAAAAGTTTTTACTGTTACGTACATGGGATGTCATCAATCAGCATCATAATATGCTCTTCATCACCGAAGGGTTACCTTTTGAGTGAGAAGGTTTCATAATTCCTTGTGACGTAACAAGTCGTGAAAACTGACTGGGAACTTACACAGAAAGGTGTGTGCTGAGTCTTCCTGGCACAGGTGCATTCCTTCAGTGCAGGGAAAACCTTTTGACTCCACTTTCATTCAGGAAATGACACAATACAGTGAACTCACTAATTTCAACAGATTACACGCTGAAGATCACAACCTGTCTGTGTTACACCCGTTACACCAACAATATAGTTTGTAGATGAAATAGCACCACCTTTGGTGGTAACCACCAGTATGACAAATCAACTTTCTTGATCTTACCTCCACCAACGAAGGTGGGTGGAGGTGATGTTTTCACCCCTGTCTGTCTGTCTGTAAACAGGATAACCCAAAACGTTGTGGATGGATTCAGATGAAATTTGGGGGATGAGTTGAGTGGGTGACAAGAACAAGCTGATTCGATTTTGGAGGTCTGGATCCAGATCGGCCTATCACTGGCATACAAAACGTAAACTGTTCAGCCTGGTGGAGGTATGCGCTCTACCGAGTGTCTTATAGTTCATAATACAACGGAAAATTCTCAAAATTGTGATTATGGAGTAGGATATGTTGCGATCAATATAATTTCTTTCAAAAAATGACAAGACATTTTTCTTTTTTTTGTCAAAAAACCTGCAGTGAATTGCCCAGCAAAGGTAGGCTGAGATGGGTATTCCTACCAGGATAGCCTAGAGGTCCACACACTCGCCTCTACACTGCCTAACATGGGTTTAATCTTGATCCAGTGAAAAACAGTCATCTCGGTGTTTCACAGACAGGGTGAGACATCAATGTGTGCGGCGTCCCCCAGATTGACGATAAACTGGGCGTCCTGTCTGCGGGAATTAGTTGGTGGACGTTGAAGATCCCATGGTGTTCTTCGCGAAGAGTACGGGAGCTATTGCCGGCACCCTGAACAAATTACAAATTTCTGCAGCAACAACTGCTGTAAAGGCAATGGCAAACCACACAATATAACGTTTACATATAAACTGCTTCGGCAGTACTGAACCTACCTCGAAGCAGAACACCTGGATACGAATATGAATGTAAATATATACATATACATACATACATATACATACACACGAGAGTTATGCTGAGTTATCCTGGCTGTTATGGTGAGCATCGCCGTGGATTAAGTCTCACACGGTAAAACCGTAGGTTGGTGTTGGCTTTTTTTTGTACACCTTGTCGAGGCTCATATGAGAGCGAACGCACAACGCACAGCAAGGGGGGCATGAGATAAGAGGGGCGGGAGTGGGAAGGACAAAACAGTGGGGAACAGAGACATTAGGAGATCTGTGGAAGGGAGAGGGACGGGGTGGGGAACATGGGGAATAGAAGATGGACATTACAGGGACTTTCAGGAAGGAAAGCAGGGAATTTGAAGGAGGTGGCTGGGTGAATTAACGGGGGTAGAAAAGATCAAGCATTTGGATGGGGGATGATAAGAGGTGGTGGTGAACAGCTGTTTTGAAGGCCTGGAGGGAAGAATGGGATTGAATAGAGTGAGGGAGTTTATTCTAAAGGCGGGAAAAAAGAGGAATGAAAGAAGGAAGGTGAGCAGTGATTCGTGAATTGGTAGTTTCACCATAAGGGGGTTGTTGAGAGAGTGTGGGGGATTGCAGAATAGCTAGGGGAGGGGGCCGAATGAGGAGGAGAAAAGGCTGTGTGGTGCTGGGGGAGGGGCAGAAGGCAGTTGAGGATTTGAGGAGGTGGAGTGATGAGATGGGGGTGAGAGGGCAGTGGAGGGAGGCAGCTTTGTGGATGAGAGGGGGGGGGACTTTGAGAAGGGTGAGTGAGGGGGGTGAATGGTGGGAGAAGGGTGATGGGGAGTTTTTGAGAGAGGTGAGAGGAGGCTTGGAGGGAGAAAGTGTGTTAGTTGCTTTCAGAGTGATGGATGAGAGAGGTGAGGGGGGAGTTTTTGAGAGAGGTGAGAGGGAGGCTTGGAGGGAGAAGAGTGTGTTAGTTGCTTTCAGAGTGATGGATGAGAGAGGTGAGGGGGAGTTTTTGAGAGAGGTGAGAGGGAGGCTTGGAGGAGAAGAGTGTGTTAGTTGCTTTCAGAGTGATGGATGAGAGAGGGAGGGGGGAGTTTTTGAGAGGTGAGAGGGAGGCTTGGAGGGAGAAGAGTGTTAGTTGCTTCAGAGTGATGGATGAGAGAGGTGGGAAGTTTTTTTTTGAGAGAGGTGAGAGGGAGGCTTGAAGGGAGAGAGTGTGATGGTTGCTTTCAGAGTGATGGATGAGAGAGGTGAGGGGGAGTTTTGAGAGAGGTGAGAGGGAGGCTTGAGGGAGAAGAGTGTGTTAGTTGCTTTCAGAGTGATGGATGAGAGAGGTGAGGGGGAGTTTTTGAGAGAGTGAGAGGGAGGCTTGGAGGGAGAAGAGTGTGTTAGTTGCTTTCAGAGTGATGGATGAGAGAGGTGAGGGGGAGTTTTTGAGAGAGGTGAGAGGGAGGCTTGGAGGGAGAAGAGTGTGATGGTTGCTTTGAGAGTGAGGGGTGAGAGGGGTGAGTTGGCACTGAAGTTGGAAAAAGAATAGTTGATGGAAAGTGAACATTCATAGCAAACTGGTTTTTAAAAAGTTTTAGGTCAGAGATGGGACACATTTCTTGATGGATGCAATAAAGGTGAATTAAGAGAATGGAGAGAAAAACTCTGTAACAGTGGATTTTTTAGGCAAGGTATGAAGGAAAGGTCGAATTGAGAGCAGTCTGTTAAAATAGTAGAAAAGTCGTGTATTATTAATACAGTAAAGAGTACCACACGTGTGAAAGAGGAAGATAAGCATTATAAGAGATCGTTTTTATTATTATTAATATTATTATTTTTATATTGTTTAAGAGAGTTTTCATCAGATCAGGTCATGGAGGTGTTGTGGAAAAAATCGTGAGGTGAATGGTGAAATCGGATCGGTAAACGCACGGGTGGAAACAGATCACGTGGTTATGGAGAAACACGTGGCTATGGAGGTGTATAGTCAAAAGTGAATTTATTTATTTTAAATAAGAATTGCGTAACATTCGGAAAAGGAAGGTTGAAGTAAAATCGTGGAGGTGTGTGGTGAATTTGGAACTGTAAATGTCGAGTGAAGCTGCTGGGTCAATGAAAAGTATCAGGAAGAGTGGAGAGACACGTGGTCACAGGAGGTGTGTAGATCGAAGGATACAAGGAAGATTATTGATTTTGATGTATTTTGAAGAACAGGTAAGATTCGGAGATGGAAGGTTGAGGAAGAAATCGTGAAGGTAATGGCGAAGAGGGTCAGCTCAGTAGAATAAAGATGGTGTGCCGGCAGGAGGAGGAAAGAAGAATAGGAAGAAGAAGAAAGAAGAATCAGGACTCGTGGGTGGCAGGGAGAAAGGTAGTTTTTTGGGGGGGATTTAAGACAGAAAACGAGTGTTTAGATTGGGAGGGATGGGGACGTTAGGAAAGTGGGGAAAATAGGAATTGATGTAATCGGGAGAGAATACAAGTAACACGATCATACACCAAGGGGAGGGATGGGTAGGCCTCAATGAACCGGTAAGACAAGGTCGACGAAAACTCAACAAATAGCACGATTTTTGAACAAAACCGAACTAGGAACACACAGAAACATGTGGGTGAGAAAATATACAGTTAAAACGGGACAGGTAACAACCGGAAACTTAACGTTGAGAATTTGGCAGCGAGCCCTGAGAGACCTGCCGATGCTCCAAACCCAGAACCGGAAGGCTTAGCGGTTAGGGTGGGGGCTTGGGACTCTAGGGTCCTCAGTCGAGCCCCGTTTTCCACCGAATTAACACCAGGGGGTTGATATATACAATATAATATATTATATATACACATTTATTTATATACATATATATTAGGTGTGGTCTAATTTTGAAGTTTTGAAATTAATACTGGCCAGGTTGCCATTGTGTGCCACTTGAGAAAAAAATGATATATGCCAATTTATACGAAAATCAGAGTATATTTAGAACTTGTTCAAAGCCCAGAAAGATTTACTACATATAGCAAAATGCGCGATATTGTAGCTTATTTTAATTCAATGCTAAACATCCAAACAATGATATAAAACACACAAAGGGAACAGTCACTGTACAAAATGATATAAAAACAAATAAAAACCAATCACTGATTAAGATTATCAATTCCCTTCACTTCAGTGGCTTTCACTGATTTCAGGAATTTGTTTCTGTGGTACTCAACCATTTGTAGTACAAATTGTTTTTTTCCTCATTGCGGACCACGGCTTCAAAAGGAACAGTCCCTGTTCAAAATGATATAAAACAATAAAAACAATCACTGATCAAAGTTATCATTCCCTTCAGTGGCCTTCACTGATTTTGGAATTTGTTTCTGTGGTACTCGACCATTTGTAGTACAAATTGTTTTTCTCCTCATTGCGGACCAGGGCTTCATTGAAGGACTGCATAAGAGCGACTCCTTCTCTCTGCCAAATCATTGTCACTCGTAGGGCAGAAATGATATTTGTTGCCTCATTGTATGATTTGTTTGCCTCCCATTGTTGTGGTCTTCTTCAAGAAAGGTTTCATCCAGTCCAGGATCTGGAGCAGCTTGATGGTGGAGTGGTAACGAAGTCGGGTAGTGCCATAGTATATGGATCTTTTATGGGAGGAACCTTTTGGGGTTCATCAGATCCCTGGTTATTGTGCATGTTGTGGACCATGCAGCGCTTTTCATCGACAGTGACGGAGTCACAGAAAAGCTTAGGCCAATCAAGGTCTCCGACAAATACCACAGGTGTCTGGAAAATGCAGTCAAAGCAGCATTTGACACTTCCTTGTCTGGGTAGCTATGCAGTGCCTTCAAGAATTGAAGATCATTCCTTGGGGTCTCGCCGGCTGATGGACAGGTGAACCAGTATTTAACATAGGTAGTGGTCACAAAAATGACACTCGAAGTAAGTGCTTCCACACCATGCGAGAGTGGGATTGTACAGATGCCCTCGTTGTGCTCTGGTGCTGTTGATGTGGAACTGATCTCTGAAAAGCCACATCTTGATGGCATAAATGGCACGTGCATCCAACGCGCACGGTGAACTGCCCCTGGGTACCTGAACCTAATTCCCTTTGGTGAGTAGCTCCTAGGAAGATGACTGTTAACTGCAAGAGCTCTTCGTAGTCATCTCTGGGGTGCTTAGTATTCAGTTGCTGCATGGCAAAGGTGATGATACTTTCGCGAATATCATCTACATGCTCTGATGCATCTACATCATCCAAGCTGTGCGATACTTTGATTGATGAATGTTTGGCCAGAAATCACAGAAATGACTGAAGATTTCGATTTTTGGAGACCTAAAAACATCATACAGTGAAAAAACCTTTTCCAAAACAATTTCAGACACGTGATGTCGACAGGCAAGGTTCAGAAGATCCTTTCCTAACTCTGTTTCGAGTTATGCAAACGCCCGCCTTTATACCTGTATTACTTGCTGTTGTGTCGAAACATAAGGCCACAATTCTGTTCTCCAGTTCCCAGCTCCTTATCTCAGCCATACAGGCCTCTGTCATAATGGCAGCAGTGCCGGAATATAGCTTGGGGATGGCAAGAAGCTTGGTTACCTCCTTGCCAGACACCATAATAGGAAGTCGATCCACAGACAGTTGTTCAGTTCCTGTGTAATTGGGCATTATCTTGCCATCCCAGTGCAATGTTAGTGGAACGAGTGGATGAAAAGATTCACGAATCTCGCTGCTAGAGCTGCACGTTGAACTTTTCTTGCTCGTTGGACTGAAGAAGGACTGATCATCAGTTCACTAACTGGTGCTGTAAACTGACGGACGTAGCCATGGCAAGAAAATATAAGTAGCATTCGCTGCTGGTTCTTTGTGGCGATCTAGCGTGCTGCAACTTCACGTGTAACTACAGAGATTTTCCCCTTTTCGCCGCCGTGATCCAGAAGATTTGAAGGTTTCTTTGCCGCTTCTGAGCTATCTGCAGATAATGCTGTTTCCTCAGATGATGAATCAAGCACTACAACATCTGTCACTGCTGCTGAGCTTGCATGATGTTGTTCCTCACGCACTGCAACTGCTGCTGATCTCGCCAGTGCTCTCTCTTCTTGCTTTGCGAGTTTCACGTCAATTCCTGCAATCGACCATGTCGTCCTTTTTCACGCTGAGCCTTCAAAAACTGCCGATCCTCTTCTATCTTGATCATCGTCATGGCCTGTTCATGTGCAATATCAAAGACATTGTCCAAAGAATCCCTGAAACATCACGCTTTCCCTCTTCTGTCGCTGACTTCCTTGTGATATTTTTTTTCAGGCCCTGCCATTCCTTGTGAAGACGTCGTAGCTGATCCCAGAGATGATTCTTAGCCCTCGTTGGTATCCGTGCTCGTTCCCAAATTTGTAGGATCATTGTGACCGTTTCCTTCACACTGTCATTTAGACTATGTTCTTTCTGTATATGAAAATCAAACAGCACCTTGAGCACCTCTCCTCGTGAAGGTAGCTTAGCACAACTGAAGTGATCTTTTGTGCCACCAATCAACCAAATCTCAGTCTTTTCCTAGTAAACTTCACCATTTCACCTGCAAACAAGCCAAACAATGGCAAACAGCCAAACATTGAATGGAATAAGCATCACAAAGATTAACATCACAGGCAGTCGAGATAAATAATACAAAGCTGTATGCTGCAGCCAATGCCCTGCGATATAAAATTGTGTTACAATTTATTGTGAGCTGTCGGTCGAATGTGTGGTGCTGCTTTGCACTGTCAGGCTTCGCAGGCTAGATGTGCTGTGCATTGTGCAGGGCTGTCTTTGGAGAGGGTAACTCAAAAACAAAAGTTAAAATTAAATAATATTTATGTTTATCTATTTTGCTTTGGTGCGTCACCAAAAAAATATTATGGGTGGCCACTGGCCACAATGCCAGTAAACACAGCAGTGACCGGCTTTGAGCGCAACTGTGTATACCTTTGGTCTCGTTGAGCAAGTAGTAAATGTTGTGCTATCAAGTTTTAATTCTGGATATGGTGTTTTTGTATAAAGTGGCACACAAATTTTACCTGCCCGATATAAAATATCAAACTTAAATTTTTCATGTAGTCATTAGACACACCCTAATATATATATATAAATATATATATATATTATTATTATATTAATAATATATATATATATATATAATATATATATAATAGCGCTTTTCACCACTGATTGACTGACTGACTGATATTAAAGATGGGACATTCTGGATGACATAGAAACTTAAAATTTTGAGTGCCGATGGACATCAAAGCCAATACACCAGAAAATTCACCGAATTGTCGGACAACATCCATCAATGAAAATATAAATAAATGAAAAAAAAAGGAAAAAAATGCAGGTGAGTGACCCAAACAATGGGAAGCACGTAATTCTGTGTTCCGATGGACATCGAAGCCGACACACCAGGAAAAATCGCAGAACTGTTGGAAAGCATCTGCAAATGAAAATATAAATAAAGAAAAATCAATGCAGGTGAGCGACCCGAGACAATTGGGTCGTATGCTTACACAATGTGTAAGCACACCCGCTAGTGTGTGTGTGTGTGTGTGTGTGTGTGTGTGTATATATATATATATAGATATATAATATATATATATATATAGATATATATCTTCTATATATTACTAAAACTCTCATCTTGTATATATGTATGTGTGTATGTATGTCCCGAAATACAGCCAAAACGGTACACGACAGCGCAAATTTTTTAGGGCCACCTTAATCAGCATTCTCCTGCGTGTGCAGTATCAAGTTTCATTCAAATTGGGCAACGACCAAATTATTTTAAAATCTATTCCGGATTCAGTCAAGTACTCTTTGGGAGAATTTGATCAATGCAACAAAACTCAGTGGTATAGTTCGCTGGAGCTTATCTTTTTTTCTTGAAATGATTTTTTGATCAACCACTATCACAACGGGAACCCAACGGGTTCACGGGTCGTCATATATATACATATATATATATATTATTTTTATGTATATATATTTTTGTATATATAATATATATATATCAATCACACTGTGGCTGGCAGGATAGCTTACTTCGAGTACACTCACTTAGGTTTGAATCTCACCAGCCAGAAATGCCACCTTGTGTGCATGCACATGAGGTTGAGCCAGCAAAGTGTACTGTATGTCATTCATTGAATAGACATTAATCTGGAGAACCCATAGTCAACAGCGGTCATGATTGACATTAAAGATCCCACGGTGTCCTTGAGGAAGAGTATGTCAGTTGTCTTCAACACCCTGAACAAATGGCAAATTCCTGCCTGGACTGCAAGAGGAGTATTTGATCTTATGCAGTTGCATTGGAATGCAATGAAACTGCAAGAGTAAGTGCTCCAATCATCTAGATATCCATCGACTTCAGGTTGCATTGCTTGCTATTTCATGACAGTGGTTGTTCTGTTGCCTGCAGGGCAGCATCTCCCCTTCTGAATTGCTAGCTTAGCCTTTATAGGGCAATGATGATGATGATGATAATATGCCAATCTGGATATATTTTATAAAGTGTAAAACCACAAACATTGAGGAAAAATGTCACCCTATAAGCACACACTTCAAATACTCCTCTTGTTACAATTAGAAGTTGTGCAATGAAGTACACTACAGAGCAAGAGGAGATGCAAAAATAAATGGTGCAAAACAACACTCAACACTTCCTGTCTATTGACCCAGATCGACCTTATTTTGTTGAGCAGATCCATACAGCTGCACTAAACCATCATGGGAGGATGGAGAGGGAGCCCTGAAATTACCATCATGGGAGGATTGGGATGGTGAAGTTACCATCATATGGGAGCTGGGGTGAAAATTTGTAAAGTGCAAAAGAAATTCCCTTACCAGGAGAATATTGATGAACAAAATTAAAATTAGAGCACCAAGTACAGATAACGTGGCCAGAAACTGCACCGAATGTATTCAAAAATCAATCGGAAAAGGTGGTTAAACATGTCGATTGATTACAATGATGAATGGCAGTTGATAAATCATTCTTAGGAAGTTTGAAACTATTCCAATGCAACTGCATTAAAAAAAAAAAAAGGATTGAGGGGCAAAATATTTACTACCCACACACGCAAAGCAAAATGTGGGGTTAAGCAATTGGTTCACTTTGTCTGTCCGCCCTTCTGTCCACAAACGTCAGTTTATGATGGAGAAACAACTTGATTTAAATTGATTGTTAAATTTTGAACACGAATTGGAAAACAAACCTGTAGTTTTACCGTACTATGGCTCTGAATTTGTCCTGATCGCAGGTGCGCACAGAGGAGTGAGATTTTTTATTCTGTCTGTCTGTCTGCTGATGGTAGACTATGATGGTGAACCATCACCTCGGTGGAAGTCAAACAAAATTGAAAATCATTCCAAACAGGAAACTTACTTTTCTTAAGGACGTCATAAAGGACACAAACAACAGGCACAAAGAACGAATGTACCATGTTCGACAGGGTGGTGTGAAAAGATGCTACATCAACGGCGGTAAACATCCCGAATTAATTTATTAATACAATTTTTACAATCTTTATTTTATTTAAATTGAATTATATACTTGAACACTATAGAGCACAAATCACCTTCTTCACCTCCAGTTTAGCAGTACTTGGACATGTCATATACGGTGGTGAAAAAAGGTGGTGTATAAGACTGTTTCAATAGCACTAAACTTCAGGAATTTTCTTTAACAATGTTTAAAATCATTATTTTATTAAAATTGAAGTATATACTTGAACACTGCGTTATGTTTGCAAGTGAATCGGTGGGTGAAATGTTAAAGCAAACATGAACAAGATGACGGGTGATAGAGGAGCGATAAAGTAAGGGAGGGGAGTGTTGGAGGAGTCGGTAGAGAAGGGAAGGAAGTTTTGGAGGAGATTAAAGTCTTCTTTCATGTGCAGCTACATCATTTTCTGGAGGGACATGGCTGTGCCTCTGATGCAGTGCCTCTTGTAGTTCAGAGAAGGAATTTGGAATTTGTTCAGGATGCCCACGATACCTTGCCTACGATTCACGAAGGATACCATGGGATTTTTAATGTCCACTAACTAATGCAAGCAGACAGGGCGCTTGGCTGAATATATCCATCCAAGGGATGGCACGCACGTTATTACCTCATCCTACCTGTGAAACACTGAGATGACGGTTTACAGCTGGCCCGAGAGTCGAACGCAGGCTAGACAGCTGAGACAGGTACACATACCACTAGGCCAGGGGTTCCCAACCTGGGGTGCCCGCACCCCCTGGGGGTGCGAGATGGAATTTCGAGATGGAATGGGGGTGCGACAAAGAGTGGCTTGTGTCCTTGAGTGACGAGTCATGAGAAATCACTCAGCCAGCTGCCAGTGTGCCTTGAGAAGTGGTAGTAGGTGGTTGTGTTGCGTAGATAGTAATCTCGTTTATGAGTATTTAATCAAAAGGAGAGAATAACAGAATTAACATATAAGTAAAGTAACTGATTGTCAGAGTATTGCTTTTAAAATCATTATAACGCAGCATCTGACATAATCATTGTACATCATTACGCCTACACTGTTGGCGTAACATATTTGTGTTTGTTCATTTTTACGGGCGAGTGACTGGTTTTAGTACACGCGGTGATGGGCTGGAAAACTGTTGCAGCGTGTTACAAATCAGCATTGTGTCTCCATACTGAATGTGATTTATCTTAGCACGTTGACCGCCATACGTATTATTGCGTACTGCCACTGGTGAACACTTTATTTATAGAATTTAATCATGAACATTATATGCTTTCGGAAAACTAGTATTTAGGCACTTTTGCGGAATTGGAATCACAGGAATTCGCCCAATTGCTGGCATACTTAGCTGACATTTTCACTCGTATGAATGACCTGAGTATTTCTCCTCAAGGAAAAGGGATAAACATATTGAAGACTTGTGAAAATTTGAATTCCTTCAAAGAAAAGTTACATCTTTGGCGTCGAAGGATGGAAAGAGGCAGTCTCCCAAATTTTCCTTCACTAGAAGAGATGGTTGATGATGCTGGATCCATAACTCCTACTGTGCGTGAAGAAATTGTGGCTCATTTGGAAATGCTGTCAGAATCGTTTGATGGATATTTTTGCAGATGGAGACCTGAAGATTTCAGAAGAATGGATCATGAATCCATATTCCTATAATTTGGAGAAAATGTCAGATGATGAAGAGCTGAAGGAAGATGTTATTGATTTGCGGACAAATCGAACTCTTGAAATGCAATTTGAAAGCAAGACTTTGGAGGAGTTTTGATGTGCAGAACTGGATATGTTCCCAAGACTCGGTGGAAAAGCACTCCGTGTCCTCATTCCATTTGCAACAACATACTTGTGTGAATGTGGATTCAGTTTCTCTTTTGTCAATCAAGACAAAATCTAGGAATCGCCTGAATCCACAGGCAGACCTCCGATCGCAGTCGGCAAGAAGGTTCCACGTTTTGACAAAATCGTGAACGAGAAGCAGGAGCAAAGATGTCATTGAATTTTATGTTACCAATTGGGATTGATTTTACTGTTTACCATTTTTTTCTGAATAAATTAGAATCTATGCTCAATTTATACTTGCATTTTATGCACTGAGTTAAAAGCTTATTTTTTAAGTTCAATTTGTTCACCCGCAGTATTGTATGTGGTTCATTTTGGTTCAAAAATTATAAATCAGACTTCTTCATCTTAAAATGTGATATTACTTTTGTAGGGGGTGCGAACATTAATCGAACATTCCCGAGGGGTGTGGGCATAGAAAAGGTTGGAACCAGCTCTAGGCTACTCCACCCCAAAATTAAAGGGTAGGGAAGGTAAGGCACATAGAATGTGGGAGAAAAGGGAATACAAAACTTCCACATATTTCCATTCATAACAACTCGTTGTCCCCTAATAGGAAAGAAAATGCACAAAATTAAATACAACCAGTGCTGTAGAATGGAATAAATAAAATAAAAAACATCTCACCCTGGCTGTGAAAGCAACCTCGGTGGTTAGTGGTGTCATGGTTATAGCATTCACTCCGAGTCTAGGCCGGAGGTCGACGGTTCGAACCCTGGCTGAATCATACTAAAGACTTCAAAAATGGTACCTGCTGTTCCCTTGCTTGATGAAATCACCCTCACCTTAATTATACATTTTCAATCCAAACCTCAAATAGAAAGAAAGGGAAGAGAGAAGAAGAGGAAGACGAAAGGAGGAGAGGAGATTGGGACCATACTCTGTGCAAAGCGTTGGTGCTGCCTTAGCAGTCTCCTTGGCTATTGGGTACAATCCTGGACGGGTCGCCACTCCGACACAGTATACCAGCATGCTGGCACTCATTTGCCGCCCTCGGAAGGATGACAGGCTGAGTTAACCCCACCTGGTATTAATTCAACAGCTGAGCAGGATTTGATCCAGGACCCTTGGATCCAAAGTCCACCACACCCCATTAAGCCAAAACCAGGTATAAGACTAAGAGAAATTGGAGAAGTACTGTCGAAGCAGAAAGAAAAACATTCAATGGGATGGAAGTGAACGAAATGGAAGAGTTGGCGAAGGATCCTAAGAAATGGTGAGATTTTTGTGGGGCCTTACGTGTCGAAAGACAAGATGAGGACAGATAAGTAAAGTAACCCTGATTTACTGTCACCGTAACTTCACATCTTCAATCTTGCCTATTCAATGCCACACAGTAACCAGCACACTCATCATCACCTTATCATTCATTATTATTGATGTAAAGAGAAATGTGACACAACATGTTACAGGTACTGTATGTAATACAGTGCTGGTACAGCGCTGCGCCCAGGGTAAACGGAATACCGGATTGCTGTATGTTATTTTTCCTCACCATGAGATGTCATCTTAATGGCACCTATCATATGGAATACTCTACATATGGAATACTCCATCATATTGAAACTGCTCAAAATTTCCAGGCCAATGACCCATATCCACCTCATTTCTTCGAGCAGATTCCGTACAGCTGCAGTCTACAACAACGGAATGTCCTGAAAGTTTACAAAACTACAAGTCAAATCTTGGTCAATGGACAGGAAGTAAATTTAGTGCAGGGCTACCTCATACAAAGGTCCTCAGGAGATGTCTGTACCAACACCATCATCAATAACGACTTAATCTCATCAGCGAGTCTCTCGCCATGAGATGTTTTCACACAAACACATTTCACGTGGCCATCATCGGTATGAGTTCCTGGAAACTCCCAAGTGTAGGCGACGTATCATGATGTCATATGTAAAGTAATGGAAGTGGATTTTCATTGCCGTTCAGACAAATGTTGTGATACATCAAGCAACTGAATAAACGATGAGTCGTCAAAGCGATACCTCCAACTGAAAACAAAGATCTACTCATAACGGTGGCACTTGATTCCTCGATAACGGTGGTGATAAGTGAGACCCTATTCAAATTGCTGGATACAAATTGACAGGTATTGGAATTGGCAAGAGTCCGACTAGTTATGGAGAATGGTGGAAATGTATGTAATACCCTGCAACCCCATCTCCCATCCCCCATCCCTGCTGCCCTTCTTCTGATTCCGATGTACCGTACTCTGCTACGGAGCGTCGGTGCTGCCGAAGCGGTTTATTCCAAAGGGTTATACTGGGTGGTTTGCCATTGCCTTCCCAGCAGGAGGGGGTGAGAGACTATTGCAATGTCCTGTCTGTCTGCGTCTATATATTTTCACTTTAAAAATGGTTTTCTCTGAAACCACTTCCCTGATCGATGCGAAACTTTAACATAGGAGGGACTCCCCGTGCAGAATATTATATTGCTAACTCTGATATCACAGGTCACATGGTATGGCAGCCATATTGAATTAAAGGGAAAAAAATTTGGACAAATATTTCTCCAAAACCACTCAACGAAATTGAAACTTGGCATATCGACGATGTCATTGGAGAAGTTGTATTCCAGCCATTATTGGCTGAATTGAAATTCGTCTGAAAAATCTGAAACTCCATACATCTGATCTACGACCAGATGCAGTGAAGAATTAAATGTATGACGTTCATAACGCATGCCAAGAAACTACGTGACATAATAGGGTCATGGATGATACGGGTATATGGGCCATAATAGCGGTCAGTGGGTCATAAGAGTAGCGTGTTCAGTTAACTATGGTATTTTTTGTACAGAATTAATGCGCGAGGTAAGACCATGCGCTCTATCGAGTGCTGTTCTAGTTTGAGCAGGAATTTGTAATTTGTTTGGAGTGTCGCGATAGGTCGCCGACTCTCACGAAGGACACCACAGGATCTTTCATGTCCACCAACTAATCCCGGCAGACAGGTCGTCAAGTTTAACGCCAATCCGAGGGACGGCACACACATTGATGAATCACCCTGCCTGCGAACACCGGGATGACAGTTTACAGGTGGGTCGGGATCAAACCAAGGCGAGACAACTTAGAGGCGAGTGTGCGTCCCCTTGGTCACCCTAACAGCCTCCCCCTTCCCCTCCCAAATCTTCTCTCCGATCATTTCTTCCCACTACAGTTTCTGAAACTCAAGCTTGCTTCTCACCAATGCATGTTTTTCTGGAGTCGAGTCGTTTCATAAGATCATCACGGAACAGTCGACTCGTGGTTCTGCCTGAAGTCTCGCAATCCTGTAGGAACACAAAGTGATGGTAAATAAATAAATGCAATTTGGGCATTTGACACGACGACTTCGTTGTACTCTTGGAGCTGTAAGGTCCTGAATAAGACCGCGGGAATCGTATCAAAGCTCAAACCGATATGTCACATTGCCATCACATTCAACACAAAGTTCGACCAGACGATCGTCTAAAGAGGCAAAACACACCTGTAAGCAAGCTCGAGGATCCAACCTGCTCTGATCAGCTTCCCAAATTTCATTCAAAATGAAATTGAGTTCTTGAAAAGGACATCTGTATGAGCACATCATAATGAAGATACGGCTTTATTGAGAAAGGCTACCTGCAAGGTAAGTAACATAAAGTTATGGAGGCGTGTTCTTTACCTGAGCATCCTTGTGAGGCCCATGATGCAGATGTGAAAGCGCTTACCCAGTGAGTGGTGGAACAGGTTATAAAAGCTCCAGATAAACACTCACACACCACACATACACACATATTTGGCTCAATTAAAACACAATCAATGTGGAATTCCATTCGGTAATCAATGCATTAAGGCCCGAGTTCAGCTCGTAACATGAAGATGTCACATCCAAACAGTGTTCTGTAACTAAGGAGACATGACATGAGCCGAAGCATACACACGTCGTCGTGCCAAAAAGTGAATTAAAACAATAATTCACCACATTTTGCGTAATTACTCTTGCACGTGTTAATTTGGCTAATTGGTATATAAAAAGAGATGGATATTCTGGCGACAGAGATCCTGATTGAGCAGGTATATAACTATCCCTCGTGCCTTGTGGTGGGGGCAATGGAGGCTGGAGCCCTGCAGGTCAATATATTGAGCAAATGGAGAGGACAATCCCACAGGCCTGTAACGTGGACTCCCTGACGTTGAAGCTTAAATAGCTAGCAAGCATATATCAGAAACTCTCACCGACACAAGTAGCAAAGATCATTTGAAAACGAAACCTTCCTCCACAACTCCTGCTAAAAAGAAGGGAGAAATAAACTCCGTGTCCACAATGTCTCTCACTACCATCAAGACAGCTCGGCAATCACACCTATAAACAAAACCACCACTGTACTGCAACTGACAAGATCCATATTAATGATTTCTTGTTGGCTTAAAACCAGACCGAGGCCTTTGTCTTGCAGAGCAGCCTCTCAGGTCTCAGTGCAACATCTGGGGCTGGGGCCAGTTTTAACAGGTGAGCAAATTCACCAAGCATCGGCACAAACAGTGACAAGTATCTCAAGTACGGACTTACCGATTTCGGCTTTTCAGGGCGTCGTCTGGGCCGGTATGTGCCCGAGAGCCCGGCCAGGCCAAGGCCTGTGTTGTGCCGTGATGCCATATTCAAAATGGAGGCACGATCCCTCCTCATTGATGGAAACGCAGGTATCAGTTTCCTTTGCATTGAAACATTTCTTCGCGCTCTTCGGTAATGGCAGTCACCATCGTTGATCTTTAAAGGCGAAAGAGAAACATTTCCCCTTCCAATTTAATTTAATCAGGTAAGTTCAGTAGAAAACATAATAATGTAATCCTTCATTTCATGCTCAGCACCAGCATGACGTCAAAAATTTCATCCAAATTAAAATGCCTGGCGAGTCTACTTCCACAACAATAATTAATTAAACATTCTCTCATTTTTTTTATTTGTAACTTGCACAGGGAGTGGCACTTGTGTTGGCCATCAAGCACATTCGTTCAACTGATATGAAGGTGTTAATTATAAGTTGGGTAGATACTTTAACAGGGTGCTGGCACAGGTGGCCAAAATGAGTAGTGGAAGGTGGAACGGCCAGGTGAAGGCCATTTTTATGACATTCACAGAGTACTGATTTAGTCCTGCTGAGTTTCGAAGTGAGCATTTCAATTACTCTCATAGTGGGCAACTTAGCATAACAATTGTGCATTTTGTGAGGAAAGCACCAAATTGGCACACTAGTAGCCTATCATATTATGAACAGATTTGGATATTGGCCATCTCAAAATTTTGATGGCAGTGGAAAATGGCTGCAACAGCCATCAGCGGCTGAATTTGAGATGGCCCAAATATCCAATCTGTTCATAATATGATAGGCTACATGTGCCAAATTTGGTGCTTTCCTCACAAAATGCACAATTGTATGCTATATTTAGCTAAGTTGCCCACTACCACACTTCCTGGTCGCCAAAGATTCTTTGCAAGTGCCATGAAGCACAGAAGAAGAAAAACATGGAGTGGGAGGGCCACCAAACCTTTTAGATCATCGTCTGCGAGAGACCACAAACGGTGCTGACGTTTATCTTGTACTCAACGGTTGTCAACCGATTCTACATCCTTCTTAAGTGCTCGGGTTTGCTGAAAAGACCGTAATTACTCGTGATTCCCTGTGATTGCATCGAGACAAGACAACCTGTGCTCGTTCCTCAAGACTCGCAGTGTTATCCATCGAAGCCGATTGGATCGTTTTAATCCCCCGCATCGGCTTAAAGTACTCCGCAGGTACCGGTGTCTCCATAGCCAGCGGACCATTCACCAGCCTGTGTTCGTTACATAGAGGGTCGACATGGAGCACAGGTAACGGTGTTTGTTGTCATTTTTTTGATGGTGACATTGTTCCTGTATAGAGCACCCTGATGGGTGTAGCTCATGGACTTGGTTTCAGACAATCAGAGACTAAGTAATATTTTGTAGCTATATGATGTGGTAGTCATTGGAACAGTACGGACGGGCTGGTACGATAGCCCGTCGGTACGCACACTCACCTCTGAGCTGTCTACACTGGGTTGAATGTTGACCTAGCTATAAACTGTCATTCTGGTGTTTCACAAGCAGAGTGAGTCATCAGTGTGTGCCCCATACCTATTTACGAACAGGCAGGGTGAGGATAGAGGAGTGCATCAGTGTGTGCACAGGTAGGGTGGACGTTTAGATGGATGTCCTGTCTGTGAACATTAGTCGGTGGATGTTAAAGATTCCCACGACATCCTTCACGAAGAGTAGGCAAACTATCGCCGGCACCCTGGAAGAAATTCCAAATTCCTGCCCTAACCTACAGGGGGCACTGCAATTAGCATCACCAAGCAGAAGCTTGGTACTGTTGGACCTCACCCACTTTCAAGGGAAGATAAGGAAAAAGACCATGTGAGTGTACTGGTTGTGGTGTAGGTGTGTGTAACCTGGTCTTCTTAACGGTATCACATTCCACATTTGAACCAATACATTTGTTTCATCGGTGACCACACGTATCATGAAATAACACCTTTGAAAGCAGCTCTGATATCTCATGGAATGTCATAGGTTCGACTACATCCCATTGTGATGACATAAGTACACAATACTCTGGATAATAACTTTTAATGGGTAATTTTAGACCCAGTTATGCAATGGCTGATAAATAAGGCCCAGGTCTTGATTTCAAGATGCTGCGATCGAAATCTGATTACGAGCCCCTGAAACGATGACCACTCTCGCTTCTCATCATGGTTAGACCTGAATAATCTTGTGGAGGTTAGTTGCCTATAAACAGTCAGGTTCACATTGGAGCAGCTCTAAAATGACATGCCCAAAGGGTGAAATGGTTTACGTTTGACGTCATTTCATGTGATGCCTCTAGTTCATTGAACTGTTATCAAGACTGGAACAATTATGGCTTTTCACGTTTCACGCACCATTGTGTCGCCACCGAGCAGCCCCTCCACGCCGCTATTTGCTAGGCCCAGTGAATGATTCACCGTGGCCTGCATATTATGTTTATCTGAGAAATGTGTTCACGTTCACATCAACTTTCGCTTTCAACTCAAAATTAAACATTCGATCTTCAAGATCTCCCTAGAATTTATCATGCGAATCAAATATATCTGCTTCAGATGGGCCTCCCAAAATGGCGACTGTGTGCACCGGAGCATGTCGAGGGACCCCGCATGGTGCGACAATTTTGCATCGCTCATAATCTTTCCAGTCTATATACAGTTCAATGCTCTAGGTAGCATGTTTGCTTCAATGCTCAATGCTCTAGGTCCTGTGCTTGCAAGTGAGAGTAGAGGAACATACTGGTTAAAATGCTGCAGAACCTTTCTTCTCCGATAAGGGCAGTTTATGGTGAATAATATAAATGGCTGCATAAGCATGTACAACAGGACTTGCTCGTTTCACATCTGCACATTAAGGTGCAGAAAATTTTTTTCGTTCTTGACTGCTTTGTGACGTTGAAACCGATCCTTTTTGCAGGAATCACCGCGAGATGGACTTCGTGAGAGAACTCAAGCTACTCCAAACCCACTGCCTCCTCAATGTCCCGCTGTGTCACCAGCCCAGTGCGAACAACAGTCCAATTGTACGTGAGAAAGAATGGACCCTTCACCAGAAGTGCACCCGAGACAAGATGCAATGAGCTTGCAAGATCCAGTAGGAAGTCTTACCAAAGATCCATGCGCAGCTCCGCATAGAATGTGAGACGTGGCTAGCCGGGACCATCCCCGCGAACCCCATTCCACAATCCTCCCCTCTCCTCTGCCCAGCCTCATGTTCAGAAGACCTTCCTGAAGATTTACTCGTTGCATAACAGGTTGCTCTGCAATATCACAAACTCCATCTTGATGTAGCAGGATGTTGCTGATTGTGTGATAGAGAGTGAACCCTTCTGAAACTACAAAATGTAATAAATGAGGAAAATGCAATGTTTGTTTCCTCCTTAATTGCACACTCATTTTTAGTGATACCCAACATCTAATATTTATAAAGCATTCATCTAACCACTGACTGACTGACTATTAAAGTTTGTACCTCCAGGGTGAAGTAATCTCCAGCTCCAGCTTCCCCGTTTAATATTTCCTCCATGAGTTTTTCTTTCCAGTCCTTTCTACCTGCTTTTTGCTCACTCCATCTAGCCAGAAGATTCACAAAATGTTCTTGTGACAGTATAAAGAAGGGATTCCAGGATCTGTGCAATGATTTTGGTGACTTTCTGTTCTTCTCAACCAAACAGTGGAACAATATTTTACATTACCATCAAAAATTTAAATTTCTTGTGTTGTATTTTTTTTGTATACAAAGTCAAGCTTGTGGAAGAGCTTGAATATAGAATGGATAAGGATGTAACAGAACAAAGGAAACAGCAGAAAGAGGAGGGGAAACATCCAACAGCAGGGATAGGACAAAATAGAGGGAGACTTGGACAATGAGGGATGTGGGCAAATGATGCATGGGTGGACAAGATAGATACGGAAGGAACTCTCAGGAAGGAATGACTGAATTTAGAAAGAGGTGGCTTGGTGGGGAGGTGTTGGCCTTATTGGGAGTTGAAAGATCATGGTTTTGGATGGGGTGGAGGGTGATCTGAGATTGTGGTGAACATCTCTCTGGAAGATCTGGAGGAGAAGAGATTGTTGAAATGTGGAAGTTTGTGCCCAGGTGGAAAAAAGTGAAGAAAACGAGTGGAGGTTGAACAGTGTCCTCAATTTAGATAGTTTCATCATGAGGGGGTTGGTGGTGGATCGCGTGCACCTTGCAGAAAACCTGTGGGGACAAAGCACAGAAGGAGCAGAGAGGGTGCAAGACCAGAAAGGAGGAAGTAGAAGACAAAGGAAAACACCGACATGTCTGTGATGTGAAATTTTATGATTTGTGATTTTTGCAAACTTGTCAACATCTTGTATGTAGCCATGTCATTTTTACACATGACTGTCATTGCTGTCTGATGCAGGTAGTCTTACACTCTGTTTTGTGCTGATTTTCAGTCCTACTTGCAGGACATACTACTGGGGCCTATTTGCTTCCTCTTGCATAACTTTGCTTTGTGTCTGTGCAAACATGTCAACTGCAAAGTTGAGCTCCTCTGGATGGTCATCTTGAGCCCAATCTATCCATATCTGGCAT